>CM034546.1:104893874-106143874 GCA_020055645.1 Tomocerus qinae | reverse complement strand
TCGTATGTAAGTGAATGTGTTGTGTAGCTTTAGCTCTCCTCTCGTATGTAAGCGTAGTTTTAGCTCTCTTCGTATACAAGTGAATATATATTGTGCAGCTTTAACTCTCTTCGTATGCAAGTAAGTGTGTATGTTGTGTTGCTTTAATTCTCCTCGTATGTAAGTGAATGTGTTTCCTCGTCGTATGTAAGTGAATGGTTTGGCTCGTATGCGTCATATGTGAGTGAATGTGCTTTATTTCGTATTGGCGAATGTGTAAAATTAGCTTGAATACGCATATAGGTAAGCGCAGTTTTAGCTTAGTTACCCGTGTTATAATTTAAACAAGTGAATGTGGAATTTTTGGAAGCTTTTATTTCTATTTCCCCTTTTGCAAGCAACCTATAAACTTGAATCATTTATGTAAGTGAATGTGGTAGTACACAAGCACGTATACAGAACTGAGTTTCAGGGGGGGGGGGTTTAAGATATTACAGCTATTTTAATTACATATTACATCCTTGGTAGTACACAGTGTAATAAACCATTGCAAAACGGAAATATAACGACAGAGAAGTTCATCCCCTGTCATTGGATGGTAATTAGTAGTGTAATTTAATGTTTAGTAGTGTCCGGAGACATGTCAGCTTTCATTAGAGTTATGTAGGACGAATAGAACTGGAGTTGTATCGATTTTCAGTTATTTTTATGTTTTTCACCCACTTCCCCTACCAGGGGAAGGTTGTCATCTATTTAATAGTGTTCGCGGACCCGTCAGCTCTCAATCGAGCTATTACACGAACTTGTATAGGACGAATACAAACTAGAGTTGCATTAATTTTCAGTAATATTTGTGTTTTTCACCTACTTACACCGTCAGGGGAAGGCTTTAACCTATTTAGTAGTTTCCCCGAACCTGTCAGCTTTCAGCCGACCGAGGTCTGCTCATCCTCCGAATAGCAGGCATCCCGAATTTTCGGATTAGGGGTTTAAGTGATTTTTGGAGGAGCCAAAATCCGGAAAGCGTTTAAATGTGCAAACTATACACACAATCAAATAAACACACCAGCAATCTTACAAAATGACAAAGAACATTAACAAAGAACAGAACAAAAACAACCAAAATGTTAGTCACTCAGTGGTCTTGAAGTCCCAGATAATCTGGGAATAAAACGGATTGAAATGCGCTAAAATGTCCATGAGGGTAATAAATTTATTTATTGTACGTTTCATTTTACCTTGCGAATGGAGAGTGGGAATTGCAGCAAATGAAAATCGTCCCTTAAGGATGGAGAAAGTCTCTGACCACTTTCAGATGGGTCCACGACATGGTTTTCAACCAAAACTTGAATGGTCAATAGACACTCTCTTAAAGATTATAGATAGAGTCCATATTATTATGACAGTGGCAGATCTCTCATCAAGCAAGTGGTTGGCGAGCTCACCAATGATATTATTTTTGCCACTGACGTCAAGAAATTTGAAACGTATTTTCATATTCAACTCCAGAGGAGCGGCCATATTATTTTATTCTAAGCCCCAATAGATTTTTAATCTGCCATCTCTCAGGGTCAAAGTGTCAATATTAGTATCCCGAGTATCCCCCTATCCCCTATACCAAGAAGCATAAACTGTAGTCATAGCGCTGTACAAGGAGAGTCCAGTAGCGAATTTTGCTATTTAGATTTCTGAAGATTTATAAGGGATTTTTTCTGAGAAAAGTCCCTTATCTCTACATTTGCTATAATGCTTAAACACTGATTATCCCACTCCAGCATCCAAGTAATCGTTCTGCATTTATATGCTCCTTGATGTCCCTTATAAACTTTCAAAATCCCTTACGGGAAGTTCTGTATTGGACCCTCCTTATACAATTTATGCTTCTTGCCCTATACTAACCTGCGGCATTCCCAGGCACTTTTCATTTCACTTTTGATTAGCAGAAATGACGTCTCACGGCGACAATTTCCCAATTCATCTCCATGGGGTGGAAAAAATTCGGGCCAATTTTTTTCAAAATAATTTTCCATCCCATGGGGAATCATCAGGGAAGCACAGGGAAATTGTCGCAGTGTCTTATCAGCTCATTATTAGCTAAGCAACAGATTTCATAATAATATTGTGTCTGGAATAAAATTCCAAGCCTATTTTACTTCTACTAGCCTTGCCCCAGTTGCCTCTATACCATCCTTGAGGTTCTTTGGGTTGTATTATAGCAATGGATGTAATGTAACTGTTGGCAACTTACTGCAAAAAATTGTTCATCTTTTGACTTTATCCCCGATTGTCTCTTATTATTAGGTAATAAATAAGAAAAATCTTATTTTAAAAATTATCATGGGGTTACACACGAGATCTTACACCCTTGTAGTGGCAGTGGCTGTCGTGATTTTATATTAGTATAATATGCAGCCAAATATCTGAAGAAGTTTAAATTTATGAATATTTTAAGTCATAACGAACATGAGTAATCCAAAGAGCATTCCAGAAGCACAACTGGTACTTGGAAAACAGGCCCCGGCTCGCACCTCCCAGTCTTCTGATGTAGATGATAATTACGATGAAGAACTTCGGGCAAAATCTGCTTATGCTAGAAAATACTCTCATTTTCCAAAACAGTCAATGACAGTTGAATGCATTTCATTGCAAAATCGTAAATGTACATTCGATGAATCTTTCTATGAATTTAATTTTGCAATGCGTCAATTACCAATTCCAGAAACCGCATCAGCGATTCTGTTTATCTTCAAACAATTAGAATTTGACAAAAAGTATCACATACCACAAAACGTTTTGCACAGGTATAAAAGAAAATTATCGCAACCAACTAAAGGTAACCATTATAATCGTGTTTAAATACTAAAATACATTAAATTCCTTTGTTTAGGTTTATCATTTGTGCTCGACAAGGATATCGGGAGCTCCCGTACCACAACTGGATGCACGCTTGCTCTGTCACACACTTTTCTTATTTGCTTATCCGGAATCTGAATTTAGTTGGAAATGGTTATATCAAGTACAGTATAAAATATCACTTTATCAGGGTTATCTAATTCATCAATCTAAGTCATTGCTAAAATACATCGGGCGACAAAATAAGTGAAATTTATACCATTTTCGCACATTTCGCCCTTTTTGGTCTTTAATGCAAAAGTTTTCTTTCTTTTTTTTCTATTGGGGGGGGGGAGCGGGTCTCTTGCCCACCTCCTCACTGCGGATCTGAAATACATCGCAACAAATTTTGTGATTGTTAATCCTTATATTATTCATATATAGTGACTTGCAGGCCTTTTCGTTGATAGTCTCTTCTCTCACTCACGGTAATGATTTGTTAAATAAGAATGCAAAAGATATTGTATTCTAAAATTCTAACATATCCTGAAGTCGCATTACTTTGAACTAGATATTGACCACAGGGGAACAAACAATCAGTTTGAAGTTTGCTCCGAATCTTGTTTGTACCAACTCTATAGAGAATACGACACATCCATTATGGAGGTTAGTAAAATTAATATAATGTTTTGTCTTGACTGTTATTTCTGTTTAATTCAAATAAAAATGACTACGATGAAATTTTCTATAGCGGCATCATTTAGATTTCACGCTGTCCATTTTAAACAGAGACGATTGTAACCTGTTAGAATTTATGAGTGAAAAGGATAAAAAGGAATTCCGCAAATTGTTAGCTCACAACATACTCGGTATTTTTATTTTTGCAATCTTTCCAGTATTTCAATGTCAAATATTTTGCATTTCTTTGTCTTTTTTGTGTTGGGTTTGGTTTGGTGCATTATGTCTGAGTCTTTGAATATTTTGTGACTACCTAAATGACAGCAACGGATATTTCTAAGCACATAACTAATAGGGATCATCTATTTCGTACTTTAAATGGATTTAACAAAAATAATAAGGAATTTCGGTTTTCCTTACTTTCGTGTTGTATGACCGTTTCTGACTTATGCGATAGTACAAAAACTTGGAATGATAATTTACCGATTGTTGTAAGCCATTATTATTAACTAGTTAAACTTAATCATGAAAAACCATGTATGATTAGTATGATGATATAAATAATCCTTTTTGCAATAACTAATAATCTTATCGTTACAGAATAGCATATTTGCAGAATTTTTTAGTCAAGGGGATGAAGAACGAAATATGGGATGGAAACCAGCCACGATGCTAGACAGAAATCACGCATACATACCGGATATCGAAATTAAGTTTCTCAATTTTTTAGTGCGACCAGTTTACGAGTAATTTTCAATTTTTAACTATTAGTATTAGAGTATTAGTTGTCTCTATTTATGATGCGAAATGCAATAATTTCTGTTCAAAATGACCTTTGCAGGACCATGGCAAAACTTTTTCCTCCACTTAACACTTGTGTTGAAAATATCAATAAGTTGTGTGAGCTGTGGCTGCTTTCTACTCAAATATTCAATAAACATGACAGTAATTACGATCCATTAGAGATTTTGCAGATGTCTGAGTTGCAAGAAAAAAATCTGATGCTGAAAAATACTCCTGTACTTATGGAAAAATTAAAAAATACCGATTTTTCAAAAATGAGGTCACAATCTTTGGAATCTGAGCATTCTTTGAAAAGTTTTGTAATAGCCGAACAAAAAAGCGAACCTGTCAAGGTCGGATGTAAAATTAATTATAAAAGTTATAGTCATTAATTACTTTATCCACCAACTACGTCGTAGATTCTACGATAAGGTAGCATCTTAATCTATTTTGTTTTCTACAGTGGTGTTGTTGCATACCAAGACCCAGGAGGAAAAAGAAATATACTAATACTAACGTATCTTCTTCAAATTCAAGGAAGCTTAGTTAAATAATAACTTGTATTCTGATACTCTATCTATAATACTTTACATGTACTGAACAAATATTTTATTTTTCACTTAAATTGCTCTCCACATAAATCCCAAACAGATATTATGATAGACTCTGACAGAAAGAGTAGTAAAATTACCAAGAAATCAAAAAACAGTAATTTTTGATTGCTATATTTGCTGTTTTTACTCCATTCCATCCATTTAAAAATTCAACTCTAGAAGAAGAGGGAGAATGTCCCATGGAGGAGGTACCTAGTACCTACTGTACAACAGTTATATACGACTAGTGAACCCAGCTGAGGGGCGCAATCACAGTACAGTAATAAAAACAATTCCGAAAAATCATCGGTATTTCCCTTAGGTTATTATATTTGTAAATACAATAATTTAAATATAGTTTTAGTTTCTACAGTGGTTGGAAAAATTAACTGGAAAAGCGTACAAATCCCATGAGTGCAACTTGCGAATTAATATTTTTGAAGGATAAATAGTGGCCCCCATTACTGTTATTTAATTCTACAAAAAGATGTGCAAGCTGGCACAAAGGAATCAAGGCGGTCCAGGGGGTAATAAAAAGTAAATCCAACTCTACTAAAAAATGCTAAATAAGTGTATAGATTTAACAGAACCAATTTGGATTAGGAGTTTTGAAATGTTAATTAATACGCACACTACGATCATAACGAAATGTTCCCTTTCGCCAATCTTTTCCATCACAAAATAATCATCTTTTCTGTTTTTGTTATGATGCTATAATAATATAGGCACCCAGTACTATTGCTGAATTTCAAAATTATTATGCATATTATCATTGTCTAATTTCGAAATAAGCTAATGTTAACCCATATTGGGCATACGCGCATGTGCATTGCAACAAAATGCCGCATTGTCCATGGCATAGATAGATACATAGATAGTTACCTGCAACATAGGAAGAAATAATTTTATTATATAGAGATATACACTGTAACTCTGTAACTATACAAAGTACAATGTAGTTCTATGATTCTGTGCAGTGCACATAAATTTTTGCTGGTAAAACTGCTAACAGCTATACAACATACACAACCACTGTAGCATTATACAGTTCATCTTTTTCTTTAACATTACAATCTTAGATTTGATCTCTTACAATCTTAGAAACTAATTTTGAGTTATATTATAACTGACATAACTGTGTCGTGTGTCTCTCTCTACATGTCCATAATTCCTGCACGCATTGTTTTAGTATGGCTTTGGCTTTAAAATAAAATATTAATTCAATTCAGATTCTTCCAACAATAATAATGTGCCAATATTCAAAATTTTGTTATCAACATAGTGTTATCATGTGCGTTCCACTGCGGTAGAGAATAAAAAGATCAAAATAATTATTAATTTTCATCAAATATTTTACTAATTAATGAACTTCTTGGAAAACAAGAATACACACTTAACAATAAGGACTGAACATGACATCAGTCCTCAATAATCCGAAATACCTGAGTCGTTTGTGGGCTGCTTTAAATAGCGATTTTGAGATTCTGGAGAATTTGTTTTTAAAAACATCAGGCTGGGCATTTTCCGACTTTGCAAAATGCTGTCGACACATGGAAATCACTCTGATAATGCACGCTACTATTGGCCGAGGAAAAGGGTTGGAAGCACATTACAATAAAACTACCAGCTTAATATTAATGACTGCTAAATCTATTTGGCTAAGCCCATACCCTCACTCGGATCATCTCAATAATCTGGATCTTAAGCGTCGAATTTTTGGATTTTTCCTGACTTACTTAATGTACATGAAGCAGCCTTACAAAGGACGTGTCAAGATTGTTATGGGACTAAAGGATTTAGAAACGGCTTTGATTTGGAAAGAGCAAATAAAAAATCCAAAAGTAAAGGAAGAAGTTGAATTCATCACCCAGGAACTTGCTGCACTTGAAGCCTTTCAGTTTCAGCTGACCGCTCAATGGGTAAGTGCCATCTCATCTCAAGTTACAATTTTTAATGTTTGTTTACGCTTTATTGAGCGCTTTTCTTGCATATTTTGGATTATTGCATGGATTTTCATTGTCACTCTACCTAATATACCCCTTTCGTATCCGATTCGGTATCTTAACCCGAATGTAATGTGGAATGTGAATAAATTTTCTGTAAGTCATATTTGACTCAATTGTCTTTTTTCAGTGTGGATTTGATGCGGAAACAAGGAAGCTAATGGCTGCTATTAAGTCCAAGATTATTCCTCTGACACGGGAAATGAAAGACATTCAGAATGATCTCAACTTTAGTGGGATAATCATGCAAACTCAGTCAGTCTGTGGGAACTACCAATCTTTAAAAATCGATCTGGCCAACAGAATTAAAGAAATTGCACCCGATGGAGGTTCGCGCTAATAGCCGAAGACAATAAATTAAGCAGATTTACGTTACCTCATATTGGTTGTGCATTACTATTATTATTATTATTATTATTTATTAGTTGGTGAAAGAAGTGAAAAAAAGGTTGGAGGAAATGTAAAAACAGGAGAGACGTCCAAAACGTATATACAAATGGCAAAATTCGACAGAGGAGAAGGGTGGCAGAAAAGCATGGAAAAACTTGCAACACAAGTTGACCAACCCGTAATGACCATTCAAAATCTCACTGCTACGGAAGCAATCGAACGCCGAATGATGATGGAAACCCGAAGACGTATTGAGGTAAAGCTAAAGTTAGTTAATAATCTTACAGTACTTCTGTTAAAATAAATAAGTGATATGTGAATTATTATAGAGAATACGAAAAAAAGTTA
Organism: Tomocerus qinae; assembly: GCA_020055645.1. NCBI lineage: Eukaryota > Metazoa > Arthropoda > Collembola > Entomobryomorpha > Tomoceridae > Tomocerus > Tomocerus qinae. The sequence continues at coordinate 106,136,268 of CM034546.1, read as the reverse complement.
CGATATCAGACAATCCAAAAACCAGTCGTCCATATATCAACGAGGGAGGAATTTTCGGCCGTAAGAAGGAAGTACTTGAGGAAGACGAAAAGGAGAAGACAGAGCGTGGAGTTTCTTCTGGAAATCTCTGGACTTTTATCAATGGACAAGGATTTGGAAGTTTGCCTGACAAACCATTTGAGGAAGATGTCGATGATCCATCTGAGGAGGATGATGTCGATTTATAATGAGTGTCTTTACTTGCTGTCGTCTTACCAGAAAAAGTTAAAGGGGTATTTAATTCGCCTACATTTTGTTAGTAGTATTACTGAAATTATGAATATATAGAATGTAATTTATTAATTACATTTACATTCTACGAAAATATTTTAATTAAGGTGGATAACAGTGGCATTAACTGGCTCCTTAATTTTATCTTTCACCCATGAAATAAAGTGAACAATCTCCCATTACTCGAATAATTGCCATATAACTTGTACGCACAAAAATATAGATATGCCGACACATGCAAGGGTATTAATGAAATATCTGCTCAATTCTGATCTATTATTTCCTTCCCATTCATTTTTGAATTATTATTTACAATTTATTTATTTAATGTTGGGAAGTATTATAAGTTGCATTCTCTGTAGTTTTCCTTTCTGTGACTATCCAAAATTATTAGATTTATTGTCTGTAATAATACAGTATCTTTTTAGCCGCTAAGCTTTCTTGTTTCTGAAGTTAAATATTTCTTTTTCTTTCTTGATTTCGGTATGCAGCAACACCACTGTGAGTAAAAACATTAAATAAGTTAATTGTTTTTTTAATTTATAGCTGAAAACTGGCTTTCGGCGAATGATTATGATTTTTACTGGGTTTCACTTCACGGGATTTCATTTTCACTATTTTCTTACACAACCCTAATCGTTTTTTATAGAGGATTTAGATACTAGGTGCAATGCATTACAAATATCTTAAAATCTATAGCCTTATATGAGAGTTTTGAATTATAATTTCTCACCTTAGAAGTTTCGAGGTTTACGTCGTCTATTTTAAAACTTTTCAACGACAGTTCAGATTCCAAAGACTGTGCCCTTAATTTTGAAAGATCTTTTTTCTTTAATTGTTCCAGAAGTTCAGGGCTAGATAACCGTCTCAATTCCTTTTCTCTCATTTCTTTCAAGTCTAAAATGTCTAAAGGATCATGAGTAACGTCATATTTATTGAATACTTCAGTAGACAGCAGCCACAGCTCACAAAATTTATTGATATTTTCTACACAAGTTTTAAGTGGAGGAAATAATTTTGCCATGTTCCTGCAAAGACCATTTTAATAAAAACATTATATCTTGTTGTGTCATAATTTTAATTTAATACCTTTTAGTATTGCTAAGAATTAATAGTCTATTACTCGAAAATGGGTCGCACTAAAAAGTTGAGAAATTTAATTTCGATATCCGGTATGTAGGCATGATGTCTATCTAGCATCGTGGCCGGTTTCCACCCCATATTTCGTTCTTCATCCCCCTGACAAAAAAATTCTGCAAATATGCTGCTCTGCGACGATCAGAGACAATCGTTGCGTTGAAATTGTCGTGTATATAATATAATTCATGGCCATTATATCAATGTTCAACAACTTTTGGTATACAATCTTACAGACTTACCATAATTGGCAAATTGTCGTCCCAACTTTTAGCGCTGTCGCTTAGGTCAGAAATTGTCATACAACAAGAAAGCAAAGCAAACCGAAACTCTTTGTTACTTTTGTTAAACCCTTGTAGTGTATGAAATAAATGGTCTCGATTGAGTATGTATTTCGAAATATCCGTGGCTGTAAATAATATTTAATTAGACAATGAAAACTTATACGTACGTGAAATGTGCATGCAAGTACTTAAATCTTTTACTGGGAAAAAGATACGATAATAAGGATATGAAAATACCGAGAATGTTATGGGCGATCAGTTTGAAAAATTCTTTTTTATCCTTTTCATTCATAAATTCTAACAGGTTACAATCATCTCTGTGTAAAATGGCCAACGTGAAGTCTAAATGATGCCGCTGTAAAAATTGAAAATACAATTTGAAATTTAGTCCGGATGGAGAGAAATGTTTTAAGAAAGATTTTGCTTATACCTCCATAATGGATGTATCGTATTCTCTATAGAGTTGGTACAAACAAGATTCCGAACAAACTTCAAATTGATTGCTGGTTCCTCTGTGGTCAATATCTAAAGTGAAAATAAAATAAGTAGGAATTTGCTAATAATTGTTTATAAGAATATATTTTCGAATTAGGAAATACCATGAGTGATTGAAGAAACTATTAGGGAAAATGCCTGTAAATCACTAAGAATAGACATTTACAGTTAGAAATAGATTTAATTCTTTAGAATGTATTTCAAATCTTTTTATATTTAACAACTGATATTGTTAACCATACCTAATATAGCCGTTTGTAACCAATCCCAAATTCCGAATGAGGAGAAATGCAAAGTGAGTGACAGAGCAAGCGTGCATCCAGTTATGGTAAGGCAGATCACGATATCCCTGTCGAGCGCAAATAACAAACCTAAGCAAAAGAATTTAAAACTTTAAAAAAGCGAATTAGCTATTAATACAGTATGATTGGTTAGGGAATTCTTATTTTTGACCTGTTTAGAGCAGTTTGGGGTATGTGATACTTTTTGTCAAACTCCAATTGTTTGAAGATTAGCAAAATTGCACTTGCTGTATCCGCTAATGGGACATTACGCATCTCAAAATTAAATTCGTAGAAAGAATCATCGAATGCATATTGACGATTTTGCAATAGAAGACACTCGACAGTTATTGACTTCCTCGGGAAGTAAGAACCTTTTCTAAGATTTTTACGGCTTGTTTCCTCTTCGGTAGGATCATTCTTCTCATTCGCTGCGAACGTAAGGGTTTTCCCAACTGCAAGTACCGGCTGCGGCTGTGGAATACTCGTTATTCGAGGTTTATTACTAAACATTTCTAAGACTTACATTAGAACTATTTCAAATATAGTATTTGATGCAATCTTTAGAATTACGACTTTACGACAACTTTTACTGCAAAAATATTCAAAATTCAAGGTGTGCTAAAATCAAGCATGTTTATAATTGGCAATGGCATTTATCAGACTACGGACAATCTAAGGTATACATGTTACTAACAGTTACTTAAAATTCCTCTCAGAATTTTCATTGGGGATATACAGGGGAATCAAGATTCGTCTATATGGTAACAGGTTAGTCGGTCCGGTAGTTGACAAATTAAAAATTCACTTTTGTCACTTCTGGAGGACAAATCCTATAATTTGTCCTCCACTGCTTGTATAGGATAAAGGACTGCCATTGCTAACTACCATGGTGATTACAGGCAGGTGAATATGGAGGTGAAAAAAGTGAACTTTTAATTTGCCAACTCCCGCATCAACTAACCTGTTTAGACGAATCTTGCAGGGGAATAGTTCTACATTCTACTAGCAGCCATGGGGGAATTGTAGACAGGTTGGTAGACAAGACAAGTTACTTTTGGCATGGCCATGGCTGTTATCGGAAAAATGTGTAGTGTCACTGTGTCACCCAGCGCTAAGTGTCATTAGTACTACTTTCTACGGTGAGGTTGGATTGAAATGTAAAATTAATAGGAGTTATTTCGACTTTATCCGAGAAAGGATAAGGTCAAGGCCAATTAGATCCAATCGAAATACTTTCTACAATGCGTTTCCAGTTGATTTTTGGTTGAGTTCAAAATTGTTGTATTACACAATTTTGAACCATATAAATAAATGACTTACTTGGGGTTTTGAGACAGATTTTATTGTAGGTAGAGTATGAAAATGGATTGGAATGATGTGTATAGCTACAAGTAACAAGTATTGGCTTTATGTATTGTACGAGCCAGTTCTCGACCCGTGACTTCGTCACGGTAGCAATTGTTCGAAAATCTTTATTCACAAAAATAGAAATTACGATTAAAGTTAACAGGAAACCAAAAAATTAATATTACCCATTTACTTCTAACCAACATATCTACCTAACCAATTATAAATATCTTTGATGTAGTCTCCTACTTCCCAACCTATCCGCCACCCCAACAAAATAGTTTTTATAAGCTCCACTTAATCTCCACCTTCCAACGCATTGACTTCCCTAACAAAAAGTCCCTCCCACAACCCAAAAAATATGTTTATTAGCTCCACGTAGTCTCCACTTCCCCACCCATTCTCCTCCCACAAAGCAAAAAAGTTTTTTATTAGCTTCACGTAGTCTCCACTTCCCCACCCACCCCCCTCCCACAAAGCAAAAAAAGTTGTTTTATTAGCTCCACGTAATCTCCACTTCCCCACCCATTCTCCTCCCACAAAGCAAAAAAAGTTTTTTATTAGCTTCATATAATCTCCACTTCCCCACCCACCCCCCTCCCACAAAGTAAAAAAAGTTTTTTATTAGCTCCACGTAATCTCCACTTCCCCACCCACCCCCCTCCCACAAAGTAAAAAAAGTTTTTTATTAGCTCCACGTAGTCTCCACTTCCCCACCTATTCTCCTCCCACAAAGCAAAAAAAGTTTTTTATTAGCTCCACGTAGTCTCCACTTCCCCACCCACCCCCTCCCATAAAGGAAAAATAGGTTTTTTATTAGGTCCACGTAGTCACCACTTCCCCACCCATCCCCCTCCCACAAAGCAAAAAAAGTTTTTTATTAGCTCCACGTAGTCTCCACTTCCCCACCCACCCCCCTCCCACAAAGCAAAAAAAGTTTTTTTATTAGCTCCACGTAATCTCCACTTCCCCACCCATTCTCCTCCCACAAAGCAAAAAAAGTTTTTTATTAGCTCCACGTAGTCTCCACTTCCCCACCCATTCTCCTCCCACAAAACAAAAAAAGTTTTTTTATTAGCTCCACGTAGTCTCCACTTCCCCACCCACCCCCTCCCACAAAGTAAAAAAAGTTTTTTATTAGCTCCACGTAATCTCCACTTCCCCACCCACCCCCTCCCACAAAGTAAAAAAAGTTTTTTATTAGCTCCATATAATCTCCACTTCCCCACCCACCCCCTCCCACAAAGTAAAAAAAAAGTTTTTTATTAGCTCCACGTAATCTCCACTTCCCCACCCACCCCCTCCCACAAAGTAAAAAAAGTTTTTTATTAGCTCCATATAATCTCCACTTCCCCACCCACCCCCTCCCACAAAGTAAAAAAAGTTTTTATTAGCTCCACGTAGTCTCCACTTCCCCACCCATAACCCGCCCCATAACAAAAATAATTTTTTCATCAACCCAGTTGTACAACATATAGAGCTTACACCTCTAACTGAGGCCTTAAGTGCACATTTCTCATGTTGTAGGAGAATATGAGATATGATACAGCTGCCATCTCTTGTTCTGTTCTGTTATTTACTCGCTCGGCTCGGTGTATTCACTGCATTGCATTTCTTCCAATCCCAATAGCCTGCATCTCCCAACCTACAACCTTCCTTACTACGTACACATTGCCTGCTATATCATCGTCCCTCTCTCCTCCTCCAACTCGCGCATGATCAGAAGGCAAAAGTCTACGGCATTCCGTAAATTATAAATGTGGATATTTATATACTACTTTACTCTATTACTTTCCAATGAATATTATACATCATATAAGTTTATTTATGTATACCACGGAATTAGATGTACAGGGTATCCGCTATAAAAGGTAGTAATCATAGTATAACCATAATATTGTCACTGTAGGTGGACTAGTGGAATGGAACACTATGAAAGAAGGTATGATTTAAAAAAATAATATCACACAGCTCAAAAAGGAGACTAATCTAAAAAGTAAAAATAACGTTGCTTACTTGTACAAAGCGTCATTTGTAAATGTGAAATCTATTCATTGTTAAAAGGAATAGTATGACTTTTCTAAGTATTTCGATTTCTTTCTTCAAAATGTTCTACTTGTATAAAATATATGGCCTTGGATGTGAAACGTAATTTGTTTCACATCGTTTCTCCTTCGTCTATGATTAGTATTATGAAATTGTGAATAAAGTATTACTAGATATAATAATACATTGCTATATTATTTGAGTACACAATCCTACATGGGTGTGTTATTTCAGAGTGAAGTTATCATAATCATCATATATAAAATGTTTTTGAAGTGTTTACGCTGAAAAGATGTGAAGAATTGATAAACAGCTTTCCCCATGCAGAGAATTAATGTATTTGTAATTCTATTCTACTACGTCCGTTGAATTGAATACTGTAAACACTAAATGGTCCTTGGACGAAAAGTTACTTTTCAATTCTCTCCCGATTATATAATTTAAAAATCATATTTGAGAATCTACTTCGGGTTTGTTGTGTCCGTTTACATTTCAAATGATGTAGACGGCTAAAACTAGTCAATGGAATCTTTTTGAATTTCCAATATGAACAAATGTAAAATAGTTGAGAACGCATATTTAAAGTGATACAGTCTAGTCATCAATTATCATTGCTTGGTCCCAGGAAATCGTAAAGAATGGAAGCAAAAATTATTATTGGGATAATTATTATGTGTATTTATCCTATCTGCATAACTGGTGATAAGTTAGAGCACTTAAATAGACATCTTCAACCATTCAGCCACTGCCACATTAATATTATGATATTTAAAAAAATCAATTTGGAAGTTTTCACAATTCCCGTTGTAATCGACGATTTTACTGTAATATCAGACATGAATAAGCATAATGCAAGTGTGCATATGCATCCCCCTCGAGGGTGGAGATGCAGAGTCCATGCAAACATACTGCCAAGTGTCAACAAAATAAATAGTGATGAGAGGAGAATAATGCAGTACTACCCGGATAGTTACATGAACAATTGGAGACGAGTTTACAAGGTTATTAAGGACACGTATTATTTAGACTATGAAAACATGTACTTATTGATTTTCACGAACGAAACAATGTGGTGGAATCTGCAATTTACATTTGGTTATTCGTTTACTAAAAATATTCAGTCATTGATATTTTTCCTTACTCCTTCAATCTCAAAGTACGGGGAATTATCCTTCCGGCTGAAAGAGATTTGCACTTTATGTCCCCAATGCGAAAAAGGATTACTAACAGTACCAGAATCAGAAGGGTATTATAGCCTGGAGCCTCTTGGATTGTTTTGGGATTATACCAAGTACCACCAATTCGATTATTTCCAAGTACGCAATGATAAAACTGGAAATGCTAAAACTACAAAAAGAGATTTCACTCCGGAAGAGTTTCGGCGTTTTGATAAACTTTCGTCAAAAACCTTCACCAACAATGACACTTTGATTGTTGAAGAGCTAATATTCTACAATATGTTACCAAATGGATCTTCTTATTCATTTGCTTCAGTACAGTATAAAGTAGAAGGGATGAATGGCAAAATGATTAATCCGAATCAGATCAAATTCTTTTTCTCAATTCAACTAACTGCTTTCTATAATGCTGACAGTCCCCAATTTCCATTTGGTCATGACTATTTTCAATTTATCACATGTGGAGGTGTTTACAGTAATCTTTCTGTAGGACAGATATTCATAGCTTACGATAAATTCGTTTGGGCATTAATTCTTTTGGCTGTGATCATGCTCCCCATATTGCTACAAAGTATTATCTCCATCCGAACAAAAACTGGAATCTCAATTCCAATATTTATCTTCTTTTCTACATTGGTAGAGCAGGGAAACAGAGTTCTTGACCTTCAAAACCAATCCAGCAGATCCAACACGAGCAAAAGCTTTGATGAAAGGAAGCCAAATCGAAGAATCGGCTTATTTTTCATGGTCACCACTTGGCTTCTGATGTCTGTTGTTTTAAGCAATGCTTATAAAAGCATTTTCATTACCGTTTTAATATCGAGAAAAGCCCCCCCAGGAATGACAACATTTGAGGAATTAATTCAGGCGAATTTTACTATTTATTCAAAACCATCTATCCCTGTTAAAGAATTGCTGACAAACTACCAACATTCAGAACTCTTGACCGACTGCATGGATAATGGAACACGATGGCACTGTACATTTCTCCATGAGGAAATACGCAATCTGAAACCAATTCTACAAATAGGACTACTTCCAAAGTCTTGGGTACAGAAAATCGAAGAATTGCAACATATTGAAGATTTTGTCAACATACCTGAATTTTACATTGATGTCAACCCAAATAAAACATTCTTGAATCTACTTTCCGAATGTTCGAATGTAGCATATGTTGACTACCAGCAATTCATCGATACAGTGGAAGAATCTTTAGAAATATTAAGACCAGACGCCTCCACGAAGACCAAAATGGGACAAGCCACCCAATCTTCTAATGCTGTTATTAGAAAAGGAAGTGAGAAATTACTGGTGAGACCAACCGGATGGCGATTTCAAGAATGGCTGGGGAAATTAATGCTTAGAAGATTTCATAGCATTTTTCATGCTGGGATCCCTTCTGGCTTACTATCTATTTTCTCCCATTTAAAAAAGGTTAAGAACTACAACAAGTTAAAGGAAGAGACTGAAGCCATACCAATTACTATTTTTGGTCGATTTGCGGTCATTTTTTACATGTTTTTTGTTGGTTGTACCATTTCCTTTGGGGTTTATATTTGTGAAATTGCATATCATTCCGTTTTCTCTATTAAATCGTCAAAATTGAAGGCTAAGAGACCTCCATATATGACAGTTACCTACTATCCATGATGCTTGGTCATTTCAGCAACTTTTAAGGGTGAAAATTGGTTAGAAAAGTAAATCAATTTTATGCCCGCCCTGATATAATACTACATGTTAATCCGGTTCCTCCTTCTAATAGTACCTCTAGTATAATTATTATTCGTGCGAGAAATTGTGAAATGAAGGTCGCCTGTTATGTTATTAAATGGATTGTTTTGTAAATCATATGAAGGACGATAACCGAGTAACCCAAAAGTAAAGGTTGACACTCACAGATCTACACTTTCACAATATTGCGAAGTTTTATGTATTTACTTTGTTTGTTTAAGGATATGGACAAACATGTTTAAATGTATTACAACGGACAAATGTTATTAAATTTTATGGGTTATCATACGCATTATAGGTACACGTTACACTTACTACAACTATCATAGCGTTTACATAGATATTTCTTAGAAAACATTCATATAGCTATCTGACGATAAAAGCTTTTGATCTATTTATGTACATAATACATTGACATTGACTTTATACGCATAATAGTATGCTGTACGTTTACTTATAGATATTGTACACACGTATAATATGTTCTAAGTTCTACATATCGATTAACAGGGCTTTCATTCTGTTTCTGCCGCCACCCTGTTACCATTATCTAATGGAATGATCCTTTATAATATTATAATAACATTAATATTGTATGTACATAGGTATAGGTAAGTAAACTATGTCTACATTTTTTTTGAAGGTACACAGTTACAAATTAATTTATTACATCTATAGCTATATGACAAGTATTTCGTAGTATTTTTGATGTAGCAGTAAGTATAGTAGCAGATAGTCTGTTGGTAGTTGGGTCACCCGAATTCGGGTAGAATATTATACACGTATTTTATCTGTTATTATAATGCAATATTACATAGGTAAGGTAGCTTCACGTATTCAATAAGGGTAAAGTGATTGTACTATCGTAGTGGGGTAGTGTGTGACTGTGCACTCGTCGTGCCCAACAAAGCTGCGTTACCATTCTTTATCTGCAAAACAACAATTTCACCAATTACATTAAAAATCAACCATTATCCAATTATGAATTATAAAGTAAATATTGGAGAAAGTTTTATATGGAGTTACCATATGGAAAGAGAAAGTCGTAAAAGGTTTTAATCAAACTGCAGTACTGAAACTAGTAATAAAATAAAAGTAAATAAATTGAATCACCTGAGTGGAAAGATTAATTCTGTTTGAACTTCTGGAAGTAGAATCCGTTTTAGAGACCTCAACTCTGAGAGTAGTGCAGCAAGAGCGACTGGTCAACACGGCCTAAGAAAATGCGAAATTACTATTAGAATATGCTCTCTATCGCAGATATAGTTAAAATTCTGAAATATGGTATAGTGTATAGAGTATACCAAATTAAGATCTCAAATACATCATTGATGAATTATATCCTTAGATAATGCGTTCTATAAAAGGTAATAATGGGGAAGGAGAATGATAAATGCTAAGAAAACTTACTTTGAATCCAGAGCGATATTTCTTGTTGAAGAATGCGTACAGTATTGGCTGTTTTCAAAAGAGATATTAATTAGCTCTTAGATGATAGATATAGTGAATGTATAAAATGAGAATATGAAATTATTACATTAATGCAACTATTAGAGCTGCCGAGCCACTGGGCCATAGGGGTGATTGTTCTGATTAATTGATCTTCCCATTCCGTTGGCTGAGGTCCAAACTTAACTCTGGTGAAAATCGCATACAAGGGAAGCCAAGACAATGCAAACAGAATAACTACCAGGAGAAGCATCTTGATTACTTTCATTTTGGATCTGTAACAATATTTAATAAGATGCAACTGATTCATTTATACATAATCTGTAGCATTAGTGCATAATATTCCATTATAAGAATCCGTTTTTATGTAACTGCGTATAATAGTTCAAACATAAAGAGAAACTAAATTTCATCGCCTTATCAAACCTTTGCACCAGGAGCTCTGTAGACAGATTCTTAGTCTCTTGTGGAATTTTTCGCATAGATACTTTCCGGAGGATTAATGCATAGCATATTGTTATCAAAATCAGAGGGAGCAAGTAGCACAGGACTAAATGAGCTACAATAAAGTAAATATTTCCAAGTTGTGCATCCGGCCATTTCTCCGTGCAGACCTGAAAATAATGACAATCAAAATTATCAAAACAATCTAGACCATAATTAGGCGAGTAACACAGACAAATTGAAGGATCATTTTCACTTAGCAAGATACACAACAGTGTACCTATTTAATCCCTCCTATTATGTAAGTAAGCAATTTCAATGCGATGATACTAACAAAACACTTTTCTATATTATTCATCACAATTTTGTCGTCTATATAATTTCGTTTGCTCGTAAAAATATAGAGAAAAGAATCGTTCAGATAATGTAATAGCAGGGAACATACTTTTGAGAAGATTAATTCTGATTGAGCGTCTGGAATTGGAATAAGAGCGTTTTTGTTTTTCTTGCGACTCTAATTGGTAACCCTTCCTTCACTTGGATAGAAAAAAGCTTAAATTACTAGATACTTATCAGTTATCACATGACACTACAGAACGAAGGTATAATTTCGTTAAAAGTGGGAAAATGTCTTCTGTTATCATGCAATGCCCTAGCTCTGTCATGTATTATTCTATTATTAGATTGATAAAAATCCTTGAGCAGTTGTAATTCATTCGCATTTTAGTAATAGGATGGTTTATGTTTCCCTTTTAATTTGCATATGATTAAACGGTTTGTCTGAAGCGAGATGACAAACTCCAGTCAATCTTATAAAGTTGGTTTATATGTACTTTATACCGTATGGATACTATGAAGATCTATTTTGCCAAGTTTTACTATCAAATCATATTAGATGATAAATAATATAGTAGTGAGTAGATATATATTAGACTAGGACAACAATTCCGCTCAGAACGCAAAGGAACGCATGGCAAAGAGAACCGCAGTTAAAATGCAATATTCGTTCATTAAAAAGCCATCATGCCGCATTTGCTTAGCATAAATAGAATTAGTGTCCTATGCTGTCTGGTTCTCGTCTTGCATTTTGCATTCCGTTCCAAATATGCAAACCAGAAGAGGATTATTATGTGTGCGAGTCAGAAATCTCAAAAATGTATACGCACGGGTAGTAGTAAGTAGTAGTAGGAATTGCAATGGAACAAGAGGACCCAAGTGAGTTTGAGAATGTAATTGCAAGAATATTATATACATAGGCTATTATGAAGTAAGTGAAGCTCTGAGCAATTGTAGTAATATTGGAGTCAGTAAAGCATGAATGGCGAAGACAATTCGTGGGGAGAACGATCCGGTTTGGAGACTATTGGAGAGACATAATAATATATAACTCTGGCTCAAGTAAATTATTCCGTTTGACAAGGATGCAGTTTGCGATAACGACATTAGTTAAGTTCCAGCATAGTCAATAGGGAAAGGGGAAATTTGGTTGGTTGGGAAAGGAAAAGATACGGGTGCCTTGTCATAGACATGTCATAAACTTTCTATTGCATTTTCTCTTCCTCTTATTGCTCATATTCACATCGTGCAAGTTTTACTACTGTATTAGTATCTAAAAGACCTTAGTTACACATAACTGGGAGGAAAGTAGCAGAACTAGATCCGACTAATATTCCAATAGTACAAAGACACACATCCTATCGCCCATTACTTACTATCAGTAAAACAAATTACTCTTTATGCTATTGTCGTAGGAAAACCAACTGAAAATACTGAAATAGCAGTCAAAATGACTAATGCGTACATAATACATAGAAATAGAACTTTCCACATTTCCCACTACATATTTATAGTACAGACTCCATTCCCTCCAGTTCATTTCATACTTGATACTTGTATGTCTCTCTCTCTCCAACTCGTCTGTCCAATTCTATCTAATGCAATTCTGTACACATGATACTGATATGACGAGTATTATCTGGCCGGAAATGGGTCATGAATTTATATATGAGAACAGCAACGACAATTCGTGAATATACACTACTCATACTATTCTACATGTACAAAATGATATTAAAACAGACAATGAAATCCTATGTACCATACTTACATCTATATAATGTCTATTTTGAACACAAACAAAACAACAGAGTAGCAGAATGAAATGGGATTATGTACTAGAGGATAATGCTAACTAAAAGTACAAACATTCAGACCACAAGGCAACTAATGATAACTAAATTCTGCCTCGATTGCTCATGTTGAAAGTAAACGGACATAAAACCAAATTACTGTATTATATATTATAGTTTCATTGCAAAATGGAATGCAGCATCTTTTGTCCCTGCATCCGACTCTGCTACATGTTTAGCTATTTCCAACTTTATATCTTTCATTATACTGTTTAATTGTGGATTTAATTAGATAGTCAATAACAGAACCCATTTGTTTCTAAACAAGTATTGGCTCTATTTCTATTACTCTACTACAATTATCTACATCTGTACATACAATAACTCGCCCTGTGTATACATACACTAATTTATTACCACGGAATTTGTAAAACTATTAAATTGTTAACTTGACAAGGTTAGGTCATGAGTCAGGATACGGAAGTGTACTACTACCATTGAATCACTCTGGGGCATCTTGCTGTTGAGAGGCGTTAGTTGGAAGAAAATGGCCCAAGGTAGGGTAACTGATAATGACCACGACCAAATGATGAAAATCAACAGTCGGCAACTTCTCGAGGAGATCTGACATTTCATTGGGTGACAAATTGCCAAGTAACGCTCTATGGCTATGGCAATCAGAGTGTCGATGCTCGCGGAAACACTCACACCTTGTAAGTACGGTACGATTTTGCAAATCCATTCTCCCAGAATCCAAGCTGAAATCAACATAGACAAATTACATTCGATTAATCACAACTATTTTACATCTGAGAGGAAAATATCAAAAAGTTATTTATCTAATTAATTATCCTGCCATGTTTCTATTTCATCTGATATCAAGTCTAACTTATGATTCCAACACTTAATATCAACTAAATACTAACAGACAGTGTATTCTGCAACAAATTATAGACATAATTTATACCTTGATTACATGCATGCTGAATAAAACTACACGAGTTGAAATTTTATAAATTTTTACCAACATGAAAGTATATTTTATTTTATTTACCTGCATATTTGTTATAACAGCATAAATTGGTAATGCTCTTAATTCGGTGTAAGGTATCTACATGTATCATTAACTATATAGCAGGGAGAGTATTTTTAATTGACATTTCTTCAGCTTTGTAAAAGTAGGATAGTTAAGCATTGTAAACCGTGTGAACTAAGGAATTCAATTCGGAATAGGACTTGATGTACCTTTCTCCAATTATAATAATATAATAACACGCGCCTTATTCACATTTTGCCTGGGGAAAGTTTTCCGTTCGGTTAGTAGAATGCGGAAGACAATAATAGATCTGATGAGTTGATAGTCATGAATATATGGCTCATCTTGTCATAAAAATGCAGGATTCAAGGAAAACGGAGATGAGGACGAAAGGAAGAAAATGTGAAACCAAAGGAGACTGGAAAGTTGTATTTGGTTATAAGTAGGCTGACATGACAAGACAAGTGTTGGTTGACGACAAATTGTGAACACGAGGCAATGCGACTTAAAGGAGCCTTAACTAAAGCAAACTGTTCTTATTCGCCGTCTTGTTAATGTCTGTAGTAGTGCAAGTCGGTAGACGTACTTGTCTAGGTTATTTAATACCACTGCTGGAAAAGGGTAACGGAGCGAGTGGAATTATTGTCTAGCTAAGGACTATTGTCTCATTGGTATCACAGCCTTTTCCTGCTCTGATATACTCCATTTCCCTGTTTATGTCTACCTATCCACTACTAGATGTGTAAAAGTACGTACAAATATTATGTTCATTTGACCAACCATAAAAACATTATTATATTACCCTTCCTTATCTATATAGAGTGACTTTTCAAGTTATATTTTTTCATATTATTATCCTCTTGTAAAATGTACCTAGTAATCTTGGGATCTGTGAAGTAAATAGTCAACCTTTATAAAGAGAAAGCTTAAGACTCTAATAAGATTGGTATCTCTCTACTTACGTATGTAACTACCTCAGTTTGTCGGTTATATATTACATGTACTAGTTAGCAGCTGATTATGTAGTGCGGATGTGGTGTGTACGTAAGAACAAGTTAGAATGTTGTTTGCGTGGGAGTTGGCATGTCAAATGACATAATATTATAAAATAAACTGCTTGTAGTTTCCCCTGTCAAGTAACTTGTCAACAGAGTATAAGAAAGAAATAAGAATCCATTTTCCAGAGGCAGGATCAACTTAGTTTCCTACAAACAACGTCAATACTACAAAGTAGGTACACGTACACATCATATCTAATACAACCTGTATCTATGCCTATGAACACTTTTATAACCTCTAGGACCATGTACACAAATGTAGAAGACACACTTCTCCGCCTTTTCCCATAAAATGCTCACGTCAAGTCAAGAAGAGGAAACTCAACGGAACGCACTGTTTTTCCTTGGGCTGCAAACTACAAACGCATCTTGATCTCGACTCATTCAGAATGGGAATTGCGTAAAGTTACAGGAGGAGAGGAACGGAAATCAACTTTTATGGCAACGCATAGTTATAGTTAGCATTATACTTATCTTAGGAATCTACACGTATTTACCTACATATACCTATATACCTATATAGATAGATATGTACCTATATAGATAGATAGATGACTCCTTGATTTTACTTTTACAGTTAGTCAGTTGTTTTAAGCCATTCTTCCACGCGCTTGCCATTCGACTGATAGTTGGAGAAAAGTAATCGAGACTCACTTTCAAGTGGCTATACATTACAATTCTATGCGTCCATCATTTCTCCCGGATATTATAATAAAGCAAAAGTTAACTTGACTTAAATAAAGTCAAAGATAAAGTGGCCATAAGAACTTTTTCCCAAACTAGTACATTACCTTCAGGAGAAATGCCAATATATAACCCCGAATATTATGCAATGCTATTTATATCTATATTATGGTCATAATACTATGAAACAGTATATACTCTGTTACTTGGGAGTGTATTTATGGTATTGGTGAAGAAGAGTGTATAAAAAGGATGCGTGTACGTAGTATGAAAAGTCTCTGGAGGCTGTGTACAGATCTGAGTTTTGGTTTGTGTTCTGACTGCTTGCATCGTGTCTAATGCTAGGAAAGAGCGTAAGTTGTCCCATAATAAATCCTTGATGCTCTTTAGCTCTGCTATTTCCAAGTAAGTGAACTAAAGTAAACTTTGTAGTGGAGGAGAGGAAGGAAGGGGAGAGGAGCAGGATGAAATAAAATAGAGTTTTAGAATACTACACTAAGTTTATCGATTGTTTAACTCCACCAGGAAGATACTTACTTAATACTACTTCATCCCTCGTCTCTCTCAACTCTCAACCCAACTGAACTCAAGTGATGGAAAGATGGGAATTGGCTGGACACACTTTCTCCCCAGTCAAAGTCCAAAGTGTAAAAAAGAAAGTACTTATCGTTAGTGTATTCTTCTGTTTGTTTGTTTGCGCTACTTTACAGAGAGGAGCCAAGATTCGGACTGCTGACTCCTCACTGCTCAATTTCTTTCTTTTCACTCCAACATTCCACAGAATAGAATTTTGCATACGTTAGACACTTTCACAAAGGAATCACTATATATATATATATAGTCCCTCATTTTATGGACAAATCGACAACAATAAGAAAATAAAAGACAGGCAGTAGGAAATCTTTTAAAATACATTTTACATCACATTACAAAATACAAAGCCTGGTTTATGCAGCAGTAATCATGCAGAAAGAGTGAAAGCAGACTTTTCCATTTACTTACTTACTTGTAAAAGGAAATGCTTTTATTGCTATCTACAGTGTCAAGGAAGGGCTAAATGGATTCTTCTAGTGTGGCAACTGATATTCAAGGAAACTTTTTAAGTTTGACCAAAGGAGTCAACTTTCTTTCTTGCACGAACTATAAAAAATGCTAGCGTATCGGTTAACTATATGTATAGAGACCTTTTTCTTACATGTATTTCTTAAAAGTCCTTTTCACCCAAACATATCCTTTTCACAAATCGGATACGTAAGCTTCTTACTTTATTGCTTTACAATGTTTTCCTACAATTCCCAAATTCAATCAAGTTTGATAGCTTTACAATTCAGAACCAATCCATCCCTTTGTCAACTTGAGATCTGCAATCTATTCAATTTCATTATCCTGTTCAAACTTGCAATTTTCAACTATCCAAAATTTATTGCTTTGATAGCCATAATCTTTACAACCAATAATTTCATTGGATCATGCAAATCTTTCAATAGATTCTTTACAAGTGTCATTGACGAATGAACTCGAAAAGTCATATAACAACTTCTAAGCTGGCCACTTTTGTTTATAACTCTTAACATCTCTTAATAAGCTCACTACTCTTACCTATCTGGGGCGACTTAAAAAATATTGAACTTATGTTCCAAAACAAAAAGATTTTAGCGGTAGCGATGAAATGAAATAGAAAACACTTAAAACGCAGAAAAAGAAATTTATTGATGTTATTGAATGCAAAATTTAAAACAACCTGTCCATAGCTTTTTTCATGACACTTTATAAATCGATTATATTACATGCCTACTTATCCAGCCTTTGCCTTAACATGTTACGGACGTGTGTATATTTAGGCACGTCTATTATTGGCACTTAAAGTGAAGTTCCCATGAGTGAGTGAAAACAATGGCCTTGGGAGGGAAGTAAGATAAAAAGGCAAATAAATTATAGACAGTTTCTCTTGCACATACTAGTTGGACAGTAGATAGATTTTAGCATTGGAAATCCGTAATACAAACAAAACAGAGAGGCAGACAGGTTTTCTGTATCGGTACAATTCATCTGATCCCGTTTCATCCCTGACATTCGACTTATGTATTTGTTGTAGTTTGCTGATGATTTAGTGCTAAACTCTTGCACTTATGATATGGCATTGGATGGCAGATAAAATGGAACTACATTTTTCGTGGTTCCGTTTCCTTTTCTTCTGTTATCTTTGACTTGCGGATAAGAAAAAGTCAAATATATTATGGTCATCTATCTGATTGTGAATTCAATTCCGTTTTTTAGGGAAGCAATAGCCTGATTTACTTTCAGTATTATTGTCCTGAATTGAATTAGATAAGCATTTCCCTTTTTGATACAGTAATTTAATACAGGATTCTACAACAAAACTATCTTTCCCAGATAAAGGTTTAGCTGTCTATATTTAAATATTATTTCTTGAATTTTCTTTCACTGCAAAACTTTTGTGTCAACGTGACCTCAAATAATAACGAGAAAAATGTGTACACCCCAGCAGACCTAAAAGTAACTAGACAAACTAGAATTTCTTAATGTATTATGCAAATTATTGGTTCACTAGTCGTAAGTGAATACTTAAGTCGTCCGTACACATAAATGTCATTTTGAAATAAGAAAGTCATAAAAATAAATGCTAGAGCTAATGTTAATGCGGAAGTTTTTAAAAGGAGGAAAGAAAAAGGAGTTGATTCATCTCATTGATTTCTATTCACTTTTAAAGATATTTACGACAGGTTCACACCTCTTTTCTCGCCGTTTTATGACTCGTTTTCTACTCAAATTCTCCCTGGGGAGTGTTCATTTCTCGACTATGTTGTTTAAGATTGTGCGCTTGTATTTCAGAGGAAATAAGGCTAAAAACTCTTATGAACTCTCTTGGGAGCAACTTCGCTTTATCTTAACTACGCCAAAAATGTTCGGGGTACATGCACGGGAATAGTAATGGATTCTCTGCACATTAGAAAAGGGATTTCTCCGTCTGATGGCAACTTTTATTTTTAAAGCTGACGAGAACAGCTTTACTTACATATTATGTGGATATTTGATCTTTAGTATCAATATCCAACTTTATGACTACTCACCCGTACCCGTTAGAAATAAAAACATCTATTTCCCTCCTACACACTCCAACATCATGTCTGTTTTCATTGTAAAGATCTGAATTATTGTGACTGTAACTAATACAAATGTATAATGTGATCGTAATACTAACGTCTCAACTCATTACCAATAAAACAAGATATTTCAACACCTTATCAATTTCGTCTAGCCAAAGTTTACAAATACTCGTCTAAGAATTGTCTAGTCTTAGCATTTGCTTAATGTTCAGACAACTATTGATTTCGTTTACAGTTAACATCTCTTGTCTTAAATTTACACAACATTTTACTAATCTATATTCAGCACATGCGAAAATACTTGCAAATACTCTTGTCGGAAACTTTTCCTACAGTTGTTCAATCTCCGACATGTTTATACATACCTTTATAACGATTGTGATACATTGTGATTTAATAGCAGCATTAAAACTATTGTTGTTTCAGTAATCAGAATCTAATTCAATTTAGAGAAGACTACAAACATTTTGTAAAATGTAAACAAAGATAATATCAGATGATAACACGAAAACCATTTATATTATCTACAAGTTATAACAATTTTTACTAATATAAATAATGTAGGTGTATCGATTACCTCAATGTTATTATGTCTCTATATATTTTAAATACAGTTTTTCGTATTTAGGTATATCTATTTTATTTGAGCTATGAGCTGCATAATGTGCATAAGCAGAGCAGTAGGATTTGTGATTTGATGCAAGTATTGCCATTGTCCCTTTATTAAACAGATATTTACGAGTGCAGTAGATCGTAAATTTTTAATATTGTACTATTTGAATATACTTTGTTATTGACTCATGCAACTGACTTAAATGGAGTGCGGTAGCACATCGAAGAGATTGTATAGACGTCGACAGTGATGCACGTATCAATACACATTTCATTTGCATAACATAACCTCACCCAATATGAATTGGAATGTTTATGTTTAATATTATTGTAGCATAAACTAGAGTGACAAAGTCATAAAATTCAACTGCAAGATGGAAACGGGTTTGAGCACCAAATATTGAAATGGCATTTTTTAAATTCTACTTTTGATATGACTAGATAATATCAAGCAACGTATCTCACACTGTTAATATGGGAAATGGAATCAAGTACCTAGAATATAGTTTATGGTGTATTAAATTCCTTTGATTTACAACTTCTGTCGATTTTTGTCGTATACAACCGAGACACTTAACAACCCACTCTAAGTAAGAGTAAAAGTCCAAGTTGCACTCTTCCTCTCAACTCAACATGATTATATGGTCTTTAATTTGTAAGCAAAATTAGTTCAAGAAGCAGTAGAATAGCTTGTTATTAGCATATTTATACGAATTGCTTATCCTCTTCACTCGCAGTTGGTTCTTTCACAGTACTAAAACGTGTAATACGACTTAAAAAAGCAATAAATGGCAATAATAGGCTGTAATATTTATAGTTTAGCTAAATCATATAAAGATGGACAGATAAGTGACTGCAAATTGGCCCTTCTGGGTACACAACTAGAATAACACCTTTTTACAACTTGTACATGAATTATTTAACGTAATTTCACTGCAGATGCGTGGGTTCATTGTAGATAACGAACATTTAATTAACTCGCTTTAAAAGTCTTTAGTATCTAATTATTGCAACAATGGGATCAAAAAATGTGAACAGCAGTTTCATGTTTTCAGCCAATACCATTTTATACCATTTTATTATTTATAATATGTTGAGCTAATTTGGTATACTTTTGATGTTATCATTCCAAGACACATTAAGAAGTTGCAATTAGCCCTATTCTAGTTTTATTATCAGGGTTTGTATTGTAGTCACTTTATGTGAAATATGTATATTTTGAGACTAACATTTGTAATCTTGGGCCGTGAGTCTCATTGATTTACACAATTGATAAAATGACATTTAAAATTATTTGCTTCCAAAAACAATAAATATTACCAAATTAGGGTAGGTGCTATTTCTTCCAGGTTAGTTTCCTATTATTTACATATTTAACTTTTTCTTGGTGTTAGCAAACACAGTGAGCAAATCCTATAAGCAGACGAATACCAATTGCATGAGGTATTTACATACATATTGTGTGCTAGCTGACAGTAAACTAATGAAAACTGCTGGTTATCTTTTTTATCAATGATAATACAACCTATGGCATTACAGAATACCTAATTTCAATTAAACTCATAAATATTTAGCTATCTGTCTCACCTGTCACCCAGATCTTCATGATAGGCAATCTGCGTCATATGTTAGAGTGAGTAATTGAATGCAGCCTATTTGGAATTTCTATATTTTGCATTTTAATTGAAATATGTTCCAAATCGTGTCCTTTTAAGGGGAACAGAAATCTCTACTTTACAAAAGATACATTCAGAAACGGTTATGTTATTATTGGACTTTTGATACTATAGCATTTGTTAATACTACGTATATGTACATGGAGTGAGTGGCAGGCAGCAGTGATATAGTGAGATAGAGAATAGCAAAGTGCATGTAATGTAAACCTACGTAACCTACGAGATTTCGGACATGTCAAGTGGATAATAGGTCAGGTTGCCGATCTTCAACCTTTTGCACACTATCTTTTACAACTTTGGTCTTTAGACAAGTCAAGTGAAACCAAATGCTTTTTGCAAGAAGAAGTGGAGTCTATTCTACGAGGGAAAGGTGCCCCATTACACTGCAAAAGTACAATTGATTACGACCTTCCATTATATAAGTACAGCATTCTTATTATGTACGTGCTATGACCTAAGACTCTTTGCGACTATGACCTAAGAGCATTTTCCATTATCCCTTTTGAATCTACCCAGCATGTACTTATTGTGCTCTTCAATGCAGAACATTACTGAAAAGTACAACTACAAAAAATGTGCTGAAATATATTATTGCGACCCATTATGTATGTACAAATGCATGTGGGCACATATCACGTACAACTACAAAAAGTAGATTAAACGTCTACCTATTTCTAACCAATGTTTGGAGTGTACTACAGATAGGTGAACAATAATAAGCAGGAGCTAATAATATTATGTCCATAAATAGCGGTACTTACTACTATTTATATTTCTACCTCTTTATAGCAACTTGTTAAATGCAATTATTCCACAATACATGCCTCTGCACATCTAAACGAGCCAATCTTAAGTGGCTACCATAAACTATAACCTACTCAAACAAAATTCTTTATGATGTGGTCACCATTTGCTATTTCAAGCTTCAAGCACTCGATTGGGTAGACTAATACCCTAAAAAGAGGACAATTTAAGTAGTATAGTAGTATATTGTATAAGATATTTTAGATTTAAATGAGGTTTTGTACAATATAAATGGCTTTATTCGTGTATATTACTAAAGTTTAACTCAGGTCACAAGTTAATGGCATTTATCGTGTAACTCTTGTAATTTTTCATTCATTTATCTCAAAGGGCACATTTTTATGGCTAAATAAAAATTGCTTTTTGCTAACAATTGCCAAATATTCCTAGAATAAAGCAGCTGCCATACTAAGGGCCACGAAAATCAAAATTTTGTCTCGAAATACCCAAAAATTGGCGATTTTGTGCTATTTTGTGTTTTTAAGAGGTGGGGACAAGTATTTTGTAGAATAACGTACAGATAGGTACTGCTGGTTAAAATTGCCTTCATGTTCTACATCTATATCTAAGCATGATATAGTAGGAAGTTAGCAAGTGGTATTTACGAGTGCGAGGGCGAGTACCAAAGTATCAATGGTATCACGTATTTATATCTGGGATAAGGATCCATATAGGTACTTAAGTCAAAAGCCTTATATATAGCAAGAGAGGATAGTAAAGACAATCGTACATGACTTAACGTACTATAGACGTCCTATCAGAGGAAAATTATTAAAGAAGACAAGACAAAAGAGCACAACAGACAACAAGACAGCTCGCATTGGAATCGCTCCAATTTGGCATGGCTTGGCCCTGGACAGCCACTACTTACTACAACACTCGCACTCCTACTACTTAATCTACCCACTTTGTACTTTCAACAATTCCCGTATTTTCTGCGAGTCAAGTTCCTAACTGCTAATATGCTTTCCCGTCTAATTGCTTTATATACCTACTTAGATTTTAAAACTCCTTGAATGAGACAGAAAGAGTTTAATTGATAATCAGATCACAAGTGACAGTTAGGTGCACTGCTTGAGATCATTTTATTGCTTATTGGTTGCTCTCTGTCTCTTCTAATGCATTTTTTCTCGTTTCGACGATTGGGAGCAGGGGCAACTACCAAATCAGCTTCTTCCTCTTACTATCCACACACCCCTTTGCTATAATAATGAATGCATACATTACTATGTGATTATCATCATATCTAGGCCCATGCCTTACTCTAACCAGAATTAATATGCTTGCATTTGCATACTTACTGATAATTATATGAACAATCTAATAGGCATCTGAGGAAAATACTTTGCGGTAGGTACTACAAGAGGTACTGTTTATCAACATAGGTATTACTCTGCTATATTACGCAGAAATTGTTTCGTCTAGCGTTTCGGAATTTATAATCATTACCACATTAATTACTACTTACTACTGATGAATAAAATTAGGATGATTTCGTATGGCTGAAATCCAATTAATTATATCTCTCTCTGTACCATACAAGACCTCTACTGTACACAAGTCATTTCATAGTATACGAAATGGAACAGAAGGACAAAAATTAGGTAAAGGTTGCTCAAAATATCCTTTTACATTAGTAAGCTACTTTATTTGCTGACCTAACCAATAATTAAATTATAACTAGTAGTAAGTAAAAGTATGGCAGTGTAAATACATAATATTGTACAATTTTTCAGTTACGCATATCCATATCATCGGGATATGCAACCATACAATCTAGTTGTGAAATACATCAAGCTCTTATAAGACATTTACACATAATATGTGTCAATTCTTGTTCTTGTGTTAATGGACTGCTGTTGGATGAAATTTTGTCGTCTAGCGTCTATCAATTTGTTATAGTAGATACAAATGTCATAAAATAGTTGAATTGCATCTGACAATTTTACTCTATAGTGTTAGTATCAAAATGGGAACATAAATTCAATGGAAATCAGATAATCCAAAATAATTTAAAATGTGCATGAAATTAATAATTCAATCTGATATGAAATAAAATTGATACTGTCACATCATCCAATTAGATTAAAGCTATGAAATGAAACAGCAAAATAAGATAAGTATAAAACAAAAAAGATAGTGTGGTTTCGCCTTTACTTTCATACATGACTATGAAAAAGGATGTTTTTGAGTGTATGATGACAGTCTTTCCCTTTTAATAACAAAGAGAAAGTGGAATTGATGGAAAAGATACCCGGTTTTGATGTTTATTTATAAAATAGATTGTTGAACGTACGTGTAATGAGATTTGACAAAAGTGTAGCAGGGAGACAGCAGACGAGGACAAGCAAGTCCGCCACAACGAGATTTAGTAGAAAATAGTCTGTGACACACTTTTTAGTGCGAATGATTACAAGAGCAACAATGGAGTTGCCTATAAGTCCCGACACCAAAACAACGAGATAGATAACACTCCAAAGGGCACTGACAGGGAGAGAGTATCTCCAGTATGGTTCGTTCAACACCATGTCATGTCAAATTTACTGGAGATAAACACAGAGAAACAAATTTCATAACTTCATTTCCATGTTTATCAGATTGAAAGTAACTGACAACGTTTCATGCACGTCATGTAAATGTAATCAGCTAGACCATCTTCTCCGTCTTCACAGAACTTGAACAATAAAAGTCTAAATATTGTAAAAACCCGTCTAGGAAAATGACGACACTATTAACTTTACACATCTTAACTAACGATAAGTGAAATTGAAACAGATTTCCAACAGTTTCCTATTTACGTACATGATGTGCACTTTAACAACATTGGAACTATAATTCACTACTACCCACACCTTTGTTTCTACTTATAATATTCATATCGTACGTCATACTGCATTCCATACCTATTAAAATCTCCACTGCCTAATCCTTATCCAAACATCATATCCATAGTATTTACACATTGGCAATCAACTAGAGTGTGTAACATGGCCACAATTATCATAATTACGTTCGTTCTTAATAATTATTTCCCAATTAAGTACACAAAAAAATAACTGCTACACAAAAAATCCTCCTGGTACCAAATAACTGACAAAATCTCATCGTTTGAAAATGTAATTGAAATGAGGACTAGATAATTGTGGAACTGTCAGGACCAAATTAAAATCAGTGCGGCCAATACTAGCTCGACAGTGAATTCAACGTAGTAGTATTTGTGTTAACTAGATATGAGTCGAGTATTGGTTGTTTTCTGTGTGATTGTGTGTTTACTTAAGTGTGTTTATTGGAAGAGCTGTAGAGAATGCTCTCGAGAAATTTTTCCGGTTTGCTTACTGACATAGCAAGTGGCTGTTAGTTACTGTGACTTTGTTCTGGCAGAAACAAAGAAGACGCTGAATGTTCTTGTTGCTTGTGGGATGGCTGTGATATGACGGTTTGCAGTAAGTAGAGTAGAGAAAGAGTGAGTATGCAATTGCAAGTGGTAGAGCAGAGTGGTAGGTAGTTGAGAACACACATTTAGTAAAATCATGCCCCACGACCACGATAGGATGAGGCATACTAGCTGCACCGCAAATACAGATGGGAATACCAAAGACCTGGACTCTTCTCTTGTCTTCTCTCTTTGCTAAACCATCTCAAGTCTTAGCCCGACTTATCCCTACTAACCCACTCCAGCCTTGCTCAGACGAATAAATCCACTCCGCTGTATATCAACTTCATCCATTCTCAATTCTTTACTAACTTCCATCCTATCATCCCTTTTCAATACATACCTAATACAGATATATACTATCCATGTGCTTAATGGGAATTTTTTAATTGCTTTGCAAATAGAAACTAACTATTTACTTCAGAATTTGAAATTCATCATGATGTAAAAAATGCTGGATTCTTTTTAACCAAGATAAATTGATTTACTTGGATCCAGATGCAGATAAATTGGAAAAATAATTCGAATTATCCTGAATATTCATCATCTTCAAAAATTCAATGTTTATATTCGCTTTTGTGGATTACTAAAAGTAGGGCCTTTTAAGCGTCGATTAATACATTGAGTACACTTACATATAAATAGACTATATAAACTGTAGATACATTTTAGAAATATGATTTCGAGAAGCCTTTGAACATAATGATAACTATGTATATGCAGCTAAGTTTCATACACGTACAAGTCATTGAGCTTAACATTTCCTGAATTGTGTTGTGCAAAATTCTGCATTTCTTGTTTTTGCAGCCTACCTTTTCCTTGTGCTTCTTTTCAATGCTTCCTTTATCTAGTCCATTCATATTTCTTGTGAAACTCACTTTCTGCAACAGGAATTCGGCTCAAGAGCTTTACAGAAATATTAGAATATGTAGGGTTTCACCTAATGTACAAAGTACAAGTGTTTTGTTATTTAGACTAATTTACTTTTTGACTAACAAGCACCAAGAATACATACTTCTTTCACGGAAATGTAAACATCTTGGAACTATTTGATAAACATAGGTATGATGTTACAGACAAAGAATCGTTTTACTCAAAGAGGATGCTAAAGGAGCCGAAAACTAGAAACAGATGTAAAAATTAAAATCTTCGTGTGCTATTGTTGTTAGTAAGTGTACATGGTTAAGATTAAGATGGTTATTCTTACATGCATGCTTAAGACTACAGCAAAGACCTTGGGTCACAATTAAAGAAGTTGTAACATTTATTATTTGCAAAATTGTGAAACAAAAGTTGCACAAAATTTGAGTATGAATTACTACAAATCAGAATGATGAACGAGGAAAGAATTGCTACAGCGAAACTTAAGCGTAATGTGCATCCCATTATCCTTGACAGCTAATAATGGAAATAGACCATATTAAAGAGAAATTTATTGTTGATATTATACTGGCATCTGGAACCCATTAATTTATTTTCAATTTCATAGCTACGTTCTAAATGTAGTGCAACTCGAATGTTTATCTAATGCATTCAACTACACGACTATCCTCCTCATTATAATTTCAAAGTGAAGCTAACCGTATAACAAGTTGGGACACAATATGAATTTTGTATAGAAATAGTATCATAGGTTGAAAAAGCATCGGCCTTGCACAATTATTGCTTAGTTATATTCTTCTAACCGTCTCCTCTTTCCCATGACCTGTTACAAAATTCATTCAGCAATTCATTTAGTTCACCCCATTCCTAACACAACGTATGTTCTCTATATATAGGTGCATAGTTCCAATTTCTCGGCAAATCTACATAGATATTCATGTGTACTCAGCATTTTGCACTTGTGAACAAAATTCCATTGAGCATTCAGCCACAAGCGTATTGTACAGAATATGCACAAGATTTCTAAGAAAATTGAATTTTACATGTTGCATCTACGCCGCATTCTTCAGTTTCAATTTCAGAGATTTACTTTGATTCAAGAGAAACGTCTGGAAGATGATTGAACTGTTGCATCTGAGTGTTTCAAAGCAGCTTTATTCAAGTCTATTCTTACCAAAGAAAAATAAGTAAGTCTACAGAGAGCTAACATTTAATTCCTTTACCTTGAGCGTCATAGACATGGAAATATTTGTCCCCGTGCGAATTTATGACATTCAGGCATCAAAGCCTATAAGCTGGAGGAAATAAGCATCAGTTTTACTTTGTTCTTGCAACTTGCTCCAGTAAACTGGATTGCATTAAGTCGCTTTCCTTTTCCTTAGCTTCCTTTGTTGGTTTCATCATAGGATATTCCATTTTATCCGGGTAGATTCACTCGATAGATATTCCTATAAAACTTGTGTGTCCCTAGTAAACTTGAGGAGATTACTTTGCGTTGCCCCTTAATACTCCTATCTGTATATTATTATTACTGTGGACAGATTAGATTACTCGGTTTTCGCACTTAGAAGTTCGACGTACGCAGGAAGACACTATATGCATTACTGTACTGGAGTCTCCCACTACACTCACATCTCATCACAGACAGAGAACAAAAGGACCTTGGGAGCCAATCTGTGAAATAGTAATAAAATAGAGTGTAAATTCTGTCCGATTCTATTCTCTTTCCTACCCCACATACTATGTGCCTATTACTCACAACGGATCAAAACAATGCTGATTTTCTCATAATATTCCAACTCTCCCAAATTTCTACTTTCTTCCTCTAGAATTTCACGTTATTCCTGTCTAATTCCCTTTTAAATGCACATTTCGAAAAGCACTTAAGACAGACGTGGTATTAATTGCATTAGATACAACGCCAACTCTTAAAATTCATATTGCATGGTGGTTATGACATAATGGTGACAAGAAAATTCAATGACATTACATTAGACTACAGCCGTCCGAAATCCAAACTAGATTTACAGTGACAATCAACTGGATTCTCAGGAGCTTTCCTCGCAGACCTCGTCCCATGTGCTACTTGCCATTCTAACATTCACATTCACAACTTCCTTGAGTTGACATCCAAGACTTAAGTTAGATCAGCATTTTCCTAACAAAGTCAATAAGCTATAGCCACAATGTACACGGTCATGGTAGAGTAATACTACTACGATACAAAAGAGTACACATAAGCGTCTTTTTATATATCAAGTACACAGAGTTCTCGTTCTCATTAAAATAATCTGTGCATTCTTAGATGTAGTAGTGAATGTATGTGAAACGCAAGAGAAAAAAGTAGTTTGACATTAGCTACTGGCCTACTATGTGAGGTAGTCCAATTTTATGTGTGCGCACTATTGTAGTTGTGCTGAGGACTGTAAAAGATTTTGCTCGAGTTTCATCAGTCTCCTAGCTAGATGTATATGTTCGTAAGTACTAATAATGTTGTTAAGTACCTACTGGGTAATGTAAAAAAGTCGGTGACTGCACTGAATTATATGTAAGCATGAAAAAGTGAAGTAAAAACGCAATTGGAAGCCATGCCTACCACAAAGTTAAAGAAAGTAAACCGATCCATGGTTGGCCATCAGATATTTAGCAGTGTCTCTGTAGTCTATAAGGAATTGTGAAGTAAGCAAAGCAGTAAGTGTGTTATGTAGCGAAACTACAGTGGAAATAAAATGGAGACATGAAAAGTAAAATTGACGGGGAATCTGAACTCTCAACGGATGTATAGATGGATTATTGGAGATAGGAAACCTTTAGCCTTTTTCGAGTCCAGTTCTATTTGATGATTTGGAGAATCCGGCCGGTGGTTGCTGGGTTCCCATTGGCCCCGATATGATTCTACCAGCACTAAAGTAACCAAACTTACGTACATACAACCGAATGTCTTTGTTGTACGTACTTATGAACGCAGTAACTTCACTTCTCTTCCCTCTGATATATTATCAACTTTAGTTGCTCACTTATAATAAAACTTACTTATATGCTGACTGGTTAAGAATATCTCTCTCTTTCTCTCTGATTTCTTTTCTTTGCTTAGTTAGCCTTTAGAGCATCATCTACATGAGCGTAGAAAACTCTCTCCTTTGAGTGCATTGCATTGCATCCGACTGCAATTTCAATTTCTAATAAAAAACTACATTCATACTGACTCATATTATTATCTTCACTTTCGAGACTGTCCTGCTTTTCCTATTTCGTACATAAAGTCACCTACATCTACCATTTTTCCTAGTCTATACCGTATGTATACTATGCCACTAGAGTACATGACGGACTAGTACTATTAACTCTAGAAATGGATACGAGCTTCGAAATAGCTTTTCCCATCTTTATTTTACTAGAGAACTACATTTACATCCAGTAGGTCCTGCCTGGCTTGGTGGCTTCCCCAGATTTTCACAGAACCGTCTCTCTCACTCACAGTCACTTATTCTGTTCCTTAATATTTATTGGCTGTGCAGTCCATTCTCCAATAGTCTTACTTAAGATCCAACTTATCTTACAAGGGAACTTTCAGCCATACTTCTTAAACCTTTTACAAAAACAAAATTTTAAAAAACAACAGATATTCATAATAGATTTCATCACACTTGTATATATCATACATTTCTACAAAGAACATTGAACAATGTAAACCATCTAAATATTGTAAATTAACGATTTAAAACAAACTCATGATAATATCAAAAACGGTGTCCTACGTACAAGTAGGTGTACTGAATTGAGATTACAATTTAATTAAAAGAATTGCGATTATGGTAATGCATCAAATCCGTTACCTATTTACTTTGAATATGTTCCATTTTCAGTCAATTCATCTAACATATACAATTTTTGAATAATTTCTTGGTTTTTCCCGAATTTATCAAAATCCAACGGGTTTAAAGAGAATCTTGACTTGTAATACGAGTGCGGATATAGTATTGGGTATATATTTATTTAGGAAATAATGTATGTTAATGTGGAAACTGTGATTTGCATGTAACAAATTCCATTGTCAGTCCTCCAGGCACAAAAATGTAACCAGAAACTCTCTCCGGCCACTACAGTACTTACGTTAACCCAGCCGCAATCAGTTCCATTCCATTGACGTCCACAAATCGCGGATGCACTCTTCACAATTTTACTGTCGCAAATGAAATGAAACCAATAACATATAGAATAGAAATATATACAGTTTTCTGTCTCTTTGCTTACATCCCATTTATTTCCATTTCTATTTCTTTCCGGTCTCCAACCAATATCCTATAGCATTAAAATACTACATGCTACAATGCTACCCATTGTTAACTAACTGTTGACGAGCTAACAGATCTTTTCAAATCATAATGATCAGACCAAAGAAGATTTATAAGACTATTGTGTGAATTTATCATCTAACATACAACATGATTAGAAAATACTTGTCAATGGGGAAAATAATTATTGTAGTGTCTTAACTAATGACAAAGCAGCTAAAGTGATCTCGTGGGAGTGTGGGAGTAACTACAGCTGGGACAAAGAATACTGTTTTCTACTGCTGAAAGAGAAATTTTTGTGGAGAATAAGTGAATAAAATCGGATTTGCGGAACATGGTGGCAAATAACAAAAGCTTTTGTTTAACTACGGCTATAAATTAAAATTGATTTAGTACAGAAACGTCTGTGGATCATAGAAAGCCTTCAGAATCCAAAGGTCAGAAATGGTAGGTAAAATGTTTTAGCGGAGCTTAGTGAAAGTGTTGGGCACCTACGTACCTAAATACTATTAAGAAAAACAATGTATGATAAGACACGAAAAGGGATTTCACGAAAGGAACTTTCCCTTCAGTTTTGATTCATATGTCCCATTTTTCAACTAGAGATGAAAGTAGGTGAAAGGAAGGAAAAGACTTGACTTAATGGATTAATTCAGAGTGAGTGCTTTGCTTTCTCTTTTAGATTATTTCCTCTACAGATGGCAGGAGAACTTTGTGGAGAAAATTCAATTGTAGAAAATTTTCTTTCCAAACGCATATATAAACTGTAAATGGTTATGTCATAAATGAACTGTAACAAGCAACAACCAGAAATTGCATTACCTGAGTAGATATTCCCGATTAGAGTGACTGGGAGACAGAAGAGAATGACGAGGAGATCTGCTAATGCCAAGTTCACGATGAAGTAGTTGGTAGGTGTTCTCATTCTCGGAGAGCGGAACACCACAGCCACAACGAAGGAGTTGCCGATGATGCCGATGATAAAGACGAGACCGTAAGCCAAGCAGAAGAACAACCCGAGTCCCCAAGAGACTCTGAGCTCATCTTCCGGCTGGAATTCATAGTTCTGAGTCCCGGTTTCGTTTTCCAATCCGAAATCTTCCCAGTAGGGCTGAGCTCTCGTCGGAGATGAAGATGCCGAGGAGATGAGACGAGAGAGATTATCATGTGAGATTGTGGTGACTGGAGGAGAAGAAGATGAGAAAAGTCGGTTGTGCAGACTTGAGACGTTCCATCCAGGGTCCCACTGATTCACATTCACATCTTGCCATTGGGAATGCGATGTGCCAATGCTTGCCAGGCTGTTCATGTTTTGATTTTCCTGAAGATGGACAATTTAAACATTACAATAATGGGTGGTAGAAGTCATTGTTTCATGAAATTATGAAGAATCATTAAGTTAATAGACATACACATACATAATGATAATATACTATTGTTTAATGACAGCAGACAGTGTTTCTCAAGTAAACTCATTGATTTAGTTACCCTTTCACTCGTTTCTAGATAATAACTCCTTTTGAAAAGTAAAGCTTTTATTTACGAAAGATTAAAAGGTTTGTTATGGGTATGTAAAAGAAAAGCAGGATGATAATGTCGATTACAATGTCCCTAATGCGATTACATTTCATTTTTAATGCACACAGTAAAGTGTTTTCATAGTTTTATGTCATGAGTATAAATGATTATACAATTAGGTATCTAATTACTGTACTGTGTAATCCGATTCATGTACATACCATTATAATCGCTGTTAGCGATTCGATGTACAGTGAGTCGTTACAAGTATCTCTTCTTGGCTTTAGCAATCAATGGTCAAGAGTTCTGTGCGCAAGTTAAATATTTTCGCCTCATCATCATCATCAGAATAAATAAAGCTCTTTCCATCTGTCTCATGTATGTATGTAAGTATTTCTCTATGTAACTGTATTTTATGCCATGAATTTTACGGTTATTTTTGTTGCTGAACGCAAGCGTTTATGCATAGCAGTAAGTCCACCACGTGTTACCAGTATTTAAATAATACACATGATTATGCTGGATGCCTACCTTTCGAAATGGAGTCACAATTGCTGGGGACAACTAGTTGACTCTAAAATGGTAAAAATTACTGTTTCGCTTGAATGGGTATGTAAATACTCGCAGTGTTCAATATTAGTAAGTTTTTTTGACTGTCCTACTGATTAATTCGTTAAAAATGACCTAAATGAAGGAAAGCCATTGGTGAAATCGGGAACAACTTTTACCTGTTTAATGCTAACACAATGATCTGTGTTAAATACAGAATTTTCGTTTTAAGCCAATTTGTTTGGCCAATTAGGGCAATTAAATCAGATTATATGTACTGTTACTAAAATGTAATTATAGGTATAGTTCATTGCACAGACAAATGATCAGACCACATTTCATTCAACCTAGTCTCCGGAACAAAAAATGTATCAATCTCAATAATCTCATATCTCATGCTCCTATTTGATATACCTTGCTATAGTTTTACTTTAGCAGACGTAGAAATATTTAACAATCTACTTTGCGTCAACGGACGAAATACCGTTGGAATTATTGAACCAGAAATATATTCAAGATTTCACGATTGGAAATCCTAAGGGATTGAATACGGTAGTGGAATTTGCCTAGTCCACAAAATGCCATGCCATTCTGAAATGGAATACATAGTTCTTCGGATTATTTGCAAATTATAGTATGTCATTTTAGTAATAACCAACGAGAAACAAAAACGTATGTAATCTGCTTATACAACTTCATGAAAGGAAGCTTATTACTTAGAATATATAGATATATAGGTAGGAAATGCCCTTTGGGATTTGGAGAGTTTGGAAGTGGAGTTTCAAAGACCACCGTAATTATTTGCAGTCTAAAAACTGATCCTCTTGAAGTTCTCTTGAAAGCGGAAGCAGATTCTAGCTATGTGAAAGATCTCATATCTATAAGTGGACTGAAAACGAAGAGGTACTTATTCATCTAATTTGAAATGATAGATTTGATCTACACGCTTCCTCATATCAACAGTTTCATCGCACCGAGCACAAATATTGTAAAAGCATCAACTTCAACCACAATAGATAGTGATAATAATAATAATATAGTACAAGTATCCCTTTACTACATTTCCATTGATAAAAACTGAAATTTACATAAAATCTACACTGAATTGCAATGCCCTGATTTTGAGATGTATACAATGCATTAGTTGAATATTTTTCCAGGAAAACTTGGAGATGGATATGGAATCAGTTGGGGTTGTAATGTAATCCTTACAAAATGTTACATTTCACGGAATCAATGATATTTGAATATTTCATCTTCATCATGAAAATTGTTTTCCATGTAGCAGAAATTCTACTTATTTATCTGTGGGTGTAATATAAGCGGAGGTTTGACATCGAAACTTGGTTGAGCCCGGAGGAGAGCTAAGTTCCTTAATACAGAGATACTATGAAATGTTTTTCTGTCATAAAAATCTAAGAAATGGAACTTATTGTGTGACATTTTGAAACGAGATTGTTCTTTACATAGTTTTCATTACATTGAGATGTAATAAAAGTAAATACGTAGTAATACATTTTTAATTACCAGAAAGTGCACCCTGAAGATACGAGAAAAAACTAGTAAACAACATCTGGAGTCTAGAGAATTATAGATTGCTTTTTTCGGACATCTTTAGAGCCACAGGCCACCAATGCCTTTAATGCGACACAATAAGTTCGGTAGTATCCCATGTAATATAGCACACATATTATACGTCTCAACATTTTCTCATTTTCCCAATTACATTCATTAGCTGGAATCTTAAGTTAATTAACGTAATATTTTAATTAGACTATCTACCACGTCTGCCAGTAATGAGTAACTCCAAGTAACTCAAGAAGCAATTTCAGTATAGTCAAAAATTGAATACCAACATATGCTTACACATTTTCCTTTTTTATAACTTTTGAAATATAATTTTATAATTAAGTTCACTTTGCAAAGAAGTGCCTTTGGGGACATCCAGCATCCTAATTTTCATATTTATACGAACCGTTATATATTTGCTAAACAAGATAATATAATAATTACTAGCTTCAATAATCATGTTGAATTTAAGTAACCGTATTAAGGTAATACGTCCTACTGCTGCGGTCTGTGGTCGTCATAAGTATTATAATAGGCTGCCACAAAGTTTTCATTAGTTTATGTCATCCTTAGGGAAAATATAATTGAATAATTCCTGATTTAGTTATAGCACTCTTGAGAATAGAAATGCAACCCAACAAACCAAAATGTCAAACTAATTGTTTCTAGTTCGGAGTTAGATTTGTCAGATAAATATGCTAATAAAGTTAATGCATCTACTCGGAAATGCAAAGTCTCATTGAATTCTCAGATGTGTGCACATTAATTAAGAACGTGCAACTAATTGTATCGTGTGTGTATGACATCTTCATTTCCTATTACCACAGTTGGAAAGGCATGCAACAAAAGCAATAAACAACCTTTCCACTTTCAATAATCAACTTAACATACATCTTACCTACGTATAATATCTAATAAACCGCAGAACGTTAAGGAATTCTAACTTCAAGATACATTTTCTGTCATATTCGGTTCACATTTCAAAATGTGTGGTCCAAAGCCGCACACCGTTGTATAAGGAAATCAATGAAAGGGAAAATGGATAAAATAATTGATAAAAAGAGGATAAAAACTAGCTATAGGTAAAAATTTGTCCAGATGCAAGAATAAGGATCATTTGTGAAAGTCGAAAATCGAGAAATCAGCAACTGTATTTGGAACGCCACTACATGGTTAGGGTAGCAACCTAACCTAACCTAAAAATAAATAAAACCTACCCTAACCATGTAGTGGCGATGGCGGTGGAATGGTGTCGTATTTTGTCAAGTCCCCTTTGAACAGCAATTTGAATCTAGGAATTCCTTATACAAATTGTTGGAAGATATGATGCAAGCGGTAGCCAAAGTCCTGATTTTCCTGTATGAGTTTTCCGTTTCATTTCTCTATTAACTCTTCACTGTACAATACAATGTAGACTTGTATACAGATATACATATACAACTTGTAGGAGGCTTAACAGAAGATGAAGTTGTTTGTGTGTACTTCTTGGTGGATTGTTTCGGTTTGAATTGTAATTAAATAGAGCAGAAGAGGAGTGTGAGTCTGTTGGACTGGAGAAGAATGGAGATGGAGAAGTGAAATGAAAGTGGAAGTCAATGTGTACAGTAATTGGTAACCACAGGCATGTCTAGCCTTCGGTAGTGTTTGTGTGTTAATCATGCAGAATCCCTTTATTCTATTTTGTTGTGGACGTAACGTCAGGACATCCCGTAAATATAAAATAGTGGGTTGCATTGGAGTTGAGACAGTTGGCTACTAAAGTTAAATAGAGAGAAGTAGTTTGTACACGAGTAAACTTAAATGAGATAAAGCCTAATGTGCATAGTGTAAAGTAGCAGTGGTTAGGGCAAAGGGGCGCTGAGCCATAAAATCCGATGATTTTCTCAAATGGACTTCTTTATGGAGAAACTCTTTAGAAGACTTACCACAAACGTTAGTTTGCTACAGCTACTTACTGTTAGGTGCTTACTGGCTTTGTGTGATGTGACTCAACTCCCTTACTTACAATACGTAGGCAGAAATGAACATTAGATGAGAGTAGGGCGTTAGTGGACTATCTCCACTCTATAATACTTATTTACTATCACATATCTCATATAAGAGTCATATATAGATTATAGGATCTGTTACGCCATATCTTGCTTAGCCCGACCTATCATAACAAAGTAGTTTTGAAGGCTATACTATACATGATCACCCGCCTGTCTACTTTTTATATGACCCCCTAATGGACCCCACTATCTACTTTCACAAGAAATCATTTTCGTCAATTTCATACTGCGATTTGGCCACATAAAGAAATATCTTGGAGATGCCAGCGAGGAATTTCTCACAAAGGAAATTGTTATAGCCTTTTTTCACGTTGTTAACCAGGTCCGGGTCATTTTGATATTTCAATGCTCACAACAGATAGTACGCAATAGCATCACATTACATTTGCTACATTGCACTACATTATTGTATTACATTCTATTACACAAAATTACATTTGCTCACTGCCTCAAACTCACTTGCTCCACTTTCCAACTCTATTCTTAATAATCCACTTTCATCTTCTAATATAAATACAGACTGTCTCACTAGTCTTATCCACGTATTTATTGTTCGTAATTCTATACCCTAGCTAAGGTCGTGTCTCACTCTCCCAATTCATACTTACCACTTTGCAGTTCATTACGTGGAAAATATTATTTTCACATTCATTGCGTCTTATGATCATTTTCATTGACCTTATCTCCTTCTCCTGCTCTACTGTGCTACGCAAGAAATTGTTTTCTTGCCCACTTTCTATATGAGCACATCAAACTTTATTCATTCACAGAACTTGTACCAAACTCCATTTACGTATGGCTCCTGGCTATGCTTCATCTATCAAACCAAAATTACATCCATAATATTAATAAATACATTTCGTCTACTGTCCTAGTATGTATGATGGTAATGTTTTCTTAAAACTCTGGCTCGTAGGCGGAGTGGACAAACACACGACTAAATAGCTATTAATTCGATAGACCCGAGGCGAATCTTTTTAAAACGAATAGTTAATGATTCTAAACATAGTAATTTCATCTCTATTTACCAAATAAAACTGCTTATTACTATTCTTTTGCAATTTAAATTATTATAATTTTGTTCCCAAAGAGGGGTGATTGTTAGGGACTGGTAATGCAAAAAAATGGTTCAATTGATCATCCTACGTTTTATTTGTAACGCTGTAATTAATTTTACAGAAATACAAATATTCTCGAATGGAAGTGAAAAATGTGAATGTGTACTGTTGATAAACAGATGATTCAGGAATGTTAACGGTTTTTAATTAAAATCATGCCTTATTGACGTCTTACGTTTTTTATAAAGAACTGTGCTAGTTACAATTAATTAACATTTACCCAATCATTTTGTTTGAAAAATGATTTCACAAAGAAAGTAAATATTAAAAATAGACACCTGTAGAAGAAAAGACTGTAGTTATGCCTAGAGTTTATTAGTCATAATATGGAACAAAAGAATAATAAAAAGATGTACTTAACCTCGCCTCAGGATGTACACATTAAGCCTATTTAAGTACCAGAAGATTCTAGAACAAAATTGAGAACATGGTAATTGCCTTAATATCCTGTTTCTATTTACTCTCATGAAAAGACTTCATGAATGGAGAGGACAAAACGGGAAAAAATGATTCATAACATCTGTGTAAATATACGTGCAATGAACATAAAGCACTAAATACTACAACCTACAGTACTATTATGTGTACCACACTATGCATGTACTCACTCAAATGAGACACTGAAATGTAAGTATCATAATGTCCAATCACTTTCCTTTCACAGTAGGAAGAATTGCGTCCTGTCCCTTTGATCTAGTCCAATATTATTAAACCTTTAGGAAATTAAAGTACGAGTGAATTGACATCTAGTTAGAAACTATTGTCAATGATAGCTCTTTTTCATCTTCTAAGACCAAAGGCAATCTGTTAAAATTCAATTTGCTGTCCATCAAGTATACATTAAAAGAGTAATTAAAGTAGGTACCTATATACTAAGTCTATAGTTACAAGAACATCAAAGATCATGATTCAATGACATAAATTATTAGTATATTATGCTCTTTATGCTGCACATAGCTAGTAATTACAAATTAGAATGTATCTAGTATTAAATGATGAAATGCAAGAGAGAATGAAAGCAAATGATTCTGTAAGAATATATCATTTTTGATTTAAAAGCATCCAATCAATTATTTTCTTTAATTTGCGTCGCATAATGTACACCTTACACCTATATATGGACTTATTCATATTGCCCCTATCGTTTGATCTACTCAAAGAATTCATTAATTGTCATATTACTCATAGCACTCATACTTACTCTTTTAAAAGGAGCTAGTGCCAATACTAGGACTACTGACATACTTTTTTTGCAAAACTTTTTTCCATTTTGTCAAGCATTCAATACACAATTAGTGTAATTGCTTTACATATGTATTTTTGGAACACATTCGCAGTGGAAAAGAACAATATTATAATCAGGCATTCATGACGGGACAATAATACTCATTAGGTAGCATTAGTAGATAGGTCAAGCGCAGTGAGCCGAATAAACTACCATAAATACTCCAGAGATTCAGTATCAGCATCAGCACAGCAGGAGGAGTAGAACTGTTACTGGCAATTATTAACACTGCAAAAAGTTCAATTTTAGAAGAGATGTGAGCATAACAGATGACTGTTATAGACAGGGTAGTGACTGTCATAAATACTGTTATAGGACGTAGGTATAATAATAATATGATCTGCAAGTTATTTGGCAGTAAATCATAAAATTCTAAGGAATCGCCTATTGAGACTGTCTTCCCGGCACATTCTTTCAAGTTAACGCAGCTGGTGAATAAGTGCATTTGGTATAAGTCAGTCTACCTAGTTTGTTTCTTAATCTGTCGACGTAATAAATATAGTGGAAAGAGCTGTTCCTGTTCTTCTGTGTAAACAACATCTTTTCCCATTTGCACTATAATACTTTGGGAAGAATGTAAAACTAAATGTAACATAAAAGCTAAAGACAAATCTCCTGCAGACAAATAACGCAGCAGGAACTCTTTGTTCGATGTCCACAAAGAAGGAAACAAATGGGATGAGAAGGAGAAGAATAGTCAATGTGAGTACGTACTATATAATGTTATAATGTGCATTCGCTGTTCGAAATAGGAAATGTCTTGAAGTATATCTATTTGCACACACCCTTTGCAATATTATTTATCCACAGAATGACTTAAGATCAAAATAAAAATGAACAACATTTTTCTTAGCGCTCTCTGTTTACTATTCGCAAATATTTGACTACTCAGACCATATTTGCATGGTGAAAATTGTATTAAGTATAACATAACTCTATAAGTACCTACTACTACGTATTGTATGAGTAGTATTATAATCCACGTATAATCCGTCGAGAGAGTCGGTTTTTTTTGTTCTGGGCTTATAAACCAGAAAAGATAACAAGACAGAAGAAAACACTAGGACATCTCAAAGGATAAAAAATCAAATTGAGAGCTAACAGGAAAATCTATGTGGCTTGGTTAGTTTCGGGATTTGTTGTCCTAAGCCGTTGCACTGTTTTTCAGGCTCTGTGCATTCGTCTCAGCATGAGATGACAATGTCAAGTACCGACAACACTCCCTTTCCGTCCATGTCCTCCTCCGTATTTTTTTAAAATCGGGAATGTACTAAATTCAGCTTCTTTTTAAGATTCTATATACGGATGTAGCATAGGTACATAGATATTGGCTTATCTCTGGTAGAAATTCATAGGGAGAAGTCTTAAAAGTCAAACACACACTTTTAGTGGCATCAATGGTGGTTAGAATGGAAATTGTTGGAAAACTCAATAAGAAAATTTTAGATGTACTAGGAATAAATGATGTAAGAGAGGAATTTGTGAAGAGTGATTTTCAGAATTTGCAACTGAAGAAAAAAGTTGTGGAAACTACTAGTGGGATATCGTAACATAATGTAATTGAATGTGGGTGAGTTGACTTACACTAACTGCAACTCAAGTTCAGTTAACTCCACTTCAGTTTGTGTTGTCAGTGTCGTTGTCTTTGTCCCCAAAACCATTTCCTACCTCAATAAATTCCTCCTTTAGCAAACAACAGCCCATAACCATAAGAAAGAGTTTTATCGATTCTATTTCACTGCTATAGTTTGTGCATCCAAGATTTGACATCCCTTCTCTACTTTATACTTGCTTACAAACGTTAGCCAACCCCATAAAAGGTTGATGGGGCATTCGAGACATAACCCACAGAAACCTAAGGTCTTCATCAACATGTTCCTTCCCATCACTACTACCTACTGTAATAATACGAATTTCCACGAAAACATTCCGTGTGGGGTTTCCTTTGTCAATGTGGGTAAAACTTCTAATTTATTGGCCATGTTCTCCGTATGAGACTAAATTGTTTTGAGACATTGCCGTGTACATCTCCCTTCTATTTAGGTACTTACTTTCTAGTACGTGGCAGAAAACTTTTCCCTTTTATGTAGATACGAATCTATAGAGTATTTGTATATCTGTTTATTTACCTTGTTAACAATAGAAAACATCGCATAACTATTCTTTTGTGCAAAACACACATTCACTACATTCTATTATGCCATACGTCGTAATTTTCTCTAATTTCCAAAACTACAGATGCAGACACAAACCGAAGGTTTGCATTTGTTGTGGAGTTTTTATAGCTAACCATTACTTAGTAATGGGAATTTGAATACAAACCAAGTTAGCATAATGTACAGGGAAATATAAAACCAAACTGTAGTTTCGAGTTTCGATTGTTATGAAAACTTCATGCTAATATATTTCCATACGTGAGGATCAAACAAAACTTTACAACTCCTAATGTAATAAAGTATAATAATTATTGGTAATGTTCGGGAACTTATCGTCTCAGGTAACAATAATAAGTCCATATACATTAGCACCCTTCAGTATCAGGGCAACAGCTATTTTAGCTTATTGGATATAACAGATTATTTAGCTAGGTCGTTGAAGGGTCGTTTGTATTTTAGCTGTATCCAACAAGTATTAATTGGTTACCATGGTTTCTCACATTTATCAAGAAGGTAAATAAAAACTTTATCCTTTTTATCCACGTTGGAGTGGATAAAGTTTCGACGATAGATTAGCCTTTCGCGCCACAAAAATCTATCCGTTTCGCATGCGCAATAAGGAGATAAGAATTTTATTAGCGTTTTTAGCTTTTTAATCGATTTTAGCTACTTGCGTTGAAGGGTGCTATTATACAATAAGATTTTTGCCCTCCTCTTATGTTTACGTCTACCTTTAAAGTAAACCTTCAGAAAATTTTCCATCATTTTTAATACAAGAATTTTAACATAAGCAATTTTTGAATAAGGTTTAGTGGCATATTTAGATAATTCAAGTTTTAGTGTAGAGAACTTACCATAAGAAATATACAGTGTAGTATTTGTGTACTTGTGATGAAATGTGGATGACAAGAAGCCGTTTCTCAACGGAGGAATTATGGATTCGTGTAAATGGCAATAACAAATGAAGCAACTCCGTGAAAACACGCATTGTCTCTTTACGATCTTTAAAGATATGGACATGAAAAGATAAGTTGAATAAGAAGAATTGTATATTGGGTGATATAAGATAAAGTGTAGACCATTATTTTGTGTATGAAAGAGGGACGTTATAGGAGAAGAGATATTTTTGGAGAAAAAGGACTGACTCTCACTTTCTCCCACAAGAGTTATAAGCGTAATATATGAAAAGTTGAAGAAGAGGAGCCATTTGGAAACTTTTTGTATAAAACGAAATGAAAGGAAGGATTCTTTACTGTTTCTCCGTAAAATATCGAATTGGATGAAATGGTAGCTGGCCTAGAGTTGGACTTGTTCTCTTTTGGCTCCGTCTTATGAGCTGAGCTAAACCGAAAGAGACTGCGGGGAAAATTTAAGAGTTCAGTTCACTCCAGTTGCAAAGTAAGTCGTATATACAGATAGATAGCCACTAGGCTGACGTGAGTGGCCAATCGCTTTTCCTTTCCAAATACCTTCTTGACGTACCTACTTAAAAGGTAGGATGGAAAGGAGATCACCTACCTACCTACTCTCATAATATACAGAAAATAGCATTGCTACTTGTATCAACAAAGATAGACATCTATTTTATATCTTAAAATGGGCATTTTCATTTTCCTCCCGACTCCTTTATCAGTTCATATTATTTTATAATGCCAGCTACATAATATAGTATAATAGTGGACCACTTTATCTAAAATCGTGTCCTGATAAGAGAAAAGCGGTTTTCAGAGCAAAGGCAATTGAATTTCTGTGAATTCTGCAATGTAGCTTATGATTATGATCCTATTCTATGCACCACTAAAAGCATATAGTAGAGTAAACCTAAACTATTGGACAATTTGCAGTATCTCCGAGAAATAGATTCCAATTCAAAAGTCTGAGTGTACTTCTTAAGTAGCAGTGTCCAGTCCACTTCAGTTCAACTCATGCCAAGCGCAAGGAAATCAAATGCTGGGCTCTTTTTTTTAAAGGCGGCATGCCGTGTCGTGTCCTGACGGCTTTTCCTATTCTATTCCACCCTTTCATAAGTCCATTTCCTACCTCAATAAATTCTTTGAGATCCTTTCTTTACTACTTTCTTCTACCGATGCATTACATTGCATTCACATTCCTTTCTTCTCTCCTTTTTACCTCTTTCAGTTATCTTTGACTTGCAACGAAAGTGAAACTCCACTCCAAAAGATTTTCGACCCAGCATTGCAATGTTACCCGATCCTAACATTCTGTCCTCTCTCCATAGCTGTACAAATCGATTCAAGTGTAACTGCAAGTCTTTATCAACTGTGAACAACTAAGTAGAACAAAACGTATCAGATGAAACAAGTTAGCCACTAGAACCTTCCAGCCATTTCCACTTAGTTAGTACGCTTGGCTCCTTTGAATTAGGTATACAAAGAAAATATATCACTCTCTACTTTATGTCCTCTATTTCATCTCTTTTCAAGAGCTGGACGCTTGAAAGCTATTCAACCGAAACAAAATTCGTTTTGATTACTAATGATGGAAGTGAAATATGTCCCTTTCCATCCAATGATTTCCTAGTGACCATTATAGTTTCCACGACTCAAATTACATTCCTTTTCGCCTGTAGCAATTTTATTATCTGTCTTAAGAGTATGTAAAAACAGTTCTACGTCGTAGGTACAATTGTGTTTTTTACTTTTGCAACTACGAAGAAATATTATTATGAAACTCAGTTGAGCACATTATCTTGGAAGAAAACAACAACAGACAAATTCTTCAAGTGTCACTGGGGAAAACTTGATTTTACGGGTACATAATCATGTTGATGTTTTATACGCTTCACTGAAGACAGTCGTCTGATGATATTTTTCTATACACTAACTTTAATCTGCTCAAAAAGAGTAGCCAAGGAAAGTTGTTGCAAAACTATAGTTTAGTTTCTAAAATCGTCTGCCAAAAGGTATTGTCATTCTTGTTTCCGTTTGCAACTCCGTCTCTGTTTCCACCTGCAACTAAACATGCTTTGTTCTTTGCCTGATTGCACTAACTTGTCATTGCAAAGAATTGTATTTGATACTCAGTCTACTGAAAGTATTTGAGATGACTTCTTCTGACTTCTCTATTTTCAGTAAAAAAAAGTATAGAAATAATAGGAAAAGAGCCAAAAGGAAAAAACAACTGTACAAGAATCAATTTCAGGTAATATAGCTTTAACACGATTTCTCGTGTGATATAAAAACAGAAAGACATTATTTTTGAAAGCAAAAGGCTTATACTGACTACACTAAATACTTTTGTGTCTACCAGTACAAATTCTAATACACTTCTATCAAGTTTTATCCGTATGAAGAAAATGAAAATATTCATTCCTCGATATAAGGTCAATGCACAAGAAAAGTGCTCTCTATTTTTCCAATTCACCTCTGTGATTTTGATTTGATTTCCGCTGCACAGAAATCTAATAAATTCCTTGGAAAAATCCCATTTCCCAGAATGAAAGCGAACTACCATAAAAGGAAAACGTTGTAGTCTCAGTCTGGGGTGATACCTATACTATCAGCAGACTCTGCTGAAATTTCATTGCAACAACAACCAGATAAGTTAGTTGAGGTCAAGTCAAGAGTCCTGCAACGCTAGGAGGCTAACAAAGAATTTATGCGCTAAGGGAGCCAAGAATGTATCCTATTTTTATAACTCAGAGAATAATAAATGAGTAAATACACAGAGTCAGAGTGCACAACACATTTCTTCACCAGCATAAAGCTTTGTTCTCTGCAAGGTT
The DNA here is from genome assembly GCA_020055645.1 of Tomocerus qinae. NCBI lineage: Eukaryota > Metazoa > Arthropoda > Collembola > Entomobryomorpha > Tomoceridae > Tomocerus > Tomocerus qinae. Next base: position 106,091,875 of record CM034546.1, on the reverse strand, counting down.
TCAAGGATACCTACCTATAAGCTACCCAATAATAATGCAAGTAGCCTTTCATTTTCTCTCTGTCCATTGTACTATGTATACCTACTATGTAATTTACCCTAAAACACAACAAACAAAATAAACAGCTTCCGTCAGACAAATATTATTGTTTATGGATAAGGTGCTACATTTTATGTAGTTGAATTTATTCCTTCAATGTAAAATATTTGCAAAAAACACTTGCAGCATTTTGCCCAAGGAAATAAAATGAGACTATGGGAGAAAACAATAATAAACAAAAGTATAGGCACCGTAAATAGTGCTCAGCGGAAATCTAGCTTTTGAGAGTTTTACATTTACTGTTCACAAATATTTTAAAATTAATTCTGAATTGTTTGCAGAGAATCTTTGCAATTTTTGCAATGCAATTATGTAAGCTGGAATTTAATTGGCGTGGAAAATCGTTGAGGAAAATGCGCTAGCTTTGCTCCATATTCGCAGGGTTTTCTTCGTTTAAGTATTTTTGTCATCATGTCATAAGGATTTACAAAGAGGAAAAAGTTGATGTTGATAAATGGGGACAGATAATTTGTGTTTTTCATATACAACTGACTCCAGCCTCTTGCTTGTAGTTAGTGCAGTACACCGTATTTTGCATAACATTTGGGATATTGTCCTTATGCAATGTTTTCATAATCAACAAAAACATGATGAAAAACAAATTTCAAACAATTTCTGCTTTGATGTAAGATATGTATCATTAGTACTTTAGTACATACAAAAAACCCGAATTTAATTTTGTTCAGTTCTAGATAATATCAAAGCATGAAACATACAAACTGAAGTATGAAAGCATGAAAGGAAAAGTAATTTCAAACCACAAAAACGAAAAGGATGAAAAGGAAATAACTGACAACAGTTCATTCTGACCCTGTAATATTTGAGGGACACAAACTAAGGCGCATCTAAAAGACAAAACTTATTGCGATGCAGAAATGTGCCCTGCTTTCTCTGAGATTTGAAACATCTTTCATTACAACTGACTGAGAAAAGTTTTGTATGTGTACACTAATCTTTTATTACTAACTATACAGAGATGAATTGAAAGGCAGAATGAATTTCTCTTGCTGAATAGGGAATTTCTCACTGCTCTATGAGGTACTTATTTACAATTCCTTGTGGAGCTGCTACTGATCTTCCCCTCTGCGAATAGAATTACACTAAATTAGGTATCTTGCCTTGTGTTTTTCTGCTATTAACTCAATATTTATGCTGCATTTTGGCTACTCCTGTGAAAGTTTTAATGACAGAATAAAAACTTTACTAAGTTTCCTCGAATTAAATTAGGTAATTAACAGTCCCATTAGCAAAACCTTATAATTAATAGTTTCGTTGCATTTTACTTTCAGTAGTCCAAATGGCTGACTGCTGTGGGTTTACTCATACAGATTATACTTGGGAAAACACATAGTATAGATGCATAACATAAAAAGTGCACTAGAAAGTTTGCAATTGGATCTTGCAACAATAGTAGATACTAATAATATTATACTTTCTTTGAGGGACAGACTTTATGTATACCACCTGAATACCTGAAACTTGTAGTTGACCCTCAGCGAAATGTGAAAAAGTAGCAAATTGCAGTTTGGTGTTTTAAACATTCGTTATTGTGACTATATTGTTGAACACAAGTTTTATACCTACATATGTCAATGTCAGGAGAAAATGAAAGGTCATAAGATGGGCACAAAGTTCGCAAATAACCATGCATGCTTATATTACGTTTGCATTCTAGGCACGAAAAACTGTAGAGTCAGCATTTATAAAGTATCATGGTACAAAGGATACAGATACTTTGTATTAAAGATGTATTGATTCCTTATAATATATTTCTGGTTATGACACAGTACAAATTAGAAATCGGATATCACCAGTTAGCTTAGGAACTTATGTCATAAAATAAGTTGCGTAGGCCTATAGAATATGACTGATACAATGCCTGATGCATATATTCATAGAGAAATGTTGTTTGCACAAGTCGTTATTCATGGAAGACAAAGGGTCACGTTGCCAGCTTGAGTTGAAGGGAATTGAACATCAGCAGCTTGATGTCTGCAGCAGGCCAAAAGTAACATGACATGACTGTTCATACAGATACCACATATACACATGTGTCGAAATTGGAATGTGCATACAAACAACTGCCCTGGTTTGACCGAATGGTTTCGAAGACGTAGGAAGGCACTCCCACTCTGGTATCCATGCATAATGGATGAAGTTTATGGTAGTGTAACTTGTAATAAATGGAGAAATCTATCAAAATTGTATTTTCCTTAAAATATGGGATATTCTCTCGCATGTCTGTTGGAAATTCCATAGGAGGATCGTGAAGGATGGACAGACAGACCACAAGAGGTTTATTTTCACCAAATCAGCATACATAGAAGAATTTTGGCAGTAGTTATACAAGACGGAGACATAAAATATTCCATGAATCATTTCCGACACAGACATCACATTTTTATGTGCAGATTATATTACATTTCCTCCTACAAAAAGTATATATACGCAGTGAGGAAGGAAAAGACTTTCGGTTAATCCTGAGCTACAGTTACCCTTACCCCTGAAAGTTGAGACAGAAATGATCCTCACAGTACCCTTTCTTTCATTTTGTGGTCTCGTCGACTCTACTTGTCTGGTTATTCCAAGTGCATCTTGAATTCTCCCGAACATGCAGAATATTAAATGGTAATGGATAGGGCAACACATTTCTCAGTGCGTCCTAGATAGAGCGTGTCTAATGCATAGGTCAGGCAGATTCTATTACAGAATGCTCTGCCAGGGCATACCATTCATTCTTTCATCAATCCAAACCACTGCTACTAGAACATTAGCATATAGGTATCTATAATCTAGGTATATGCAGTGGCTTAGTAACCGAGAACATGGGTGAAGGGTCAATCTACCAATATAAAACGCAAATGGAACTTCCATTCAATCCTATAGAAAGGAGAGATAATAATGTAATAGAATCTCCATGCTCTAGATACCTAATTCAACTGAAAATAAACCGCAGATCTTGCCTTCAGAGTTGGATTATGCAGCTCAGTGCAAATTGTTAAAAAACTTCAGCAATTCCTATTGGAAATCCATTTCCATATTCATAGTCGCGACACGTCAACTCATTTTTTTCCCTCCCCACTCAAAACTATTCTCTCCAGCGATGTCTCCTGATGTGAATGTAATTTTACTTACACTACTAACAACTCCCAGTGGAACAACTCATGTGAATTTGTGAATCCTTCTCTACCACATAGATGACTTTATAAAGAGTCACCGTCCCAAGTGGGGCCAAAACCTGCTAAGAATTGATTATGCATTTCAATTTTCTTATTTCGAGTAAGCCTATTGGGTTTTGAGCACTTATGGCAGAAGAGGTGATATTGTGCAACATCACTTTAATTCTCTCTTTCGTTCTTAAATCGACCAGGAAACTATTTGCACACACTTAAGCATGTAAGATAAGGAAAATTTCACTGTAATGACCCTTTATTATCTATGTTCATGTTATATGGCAATATTGGGTTAGCTCTTAGTGTAGTAACCCTATTACCTGAAGGACACAGGTGACAGGAAGACATTAAACTTTTATTACTACTTCACAACATAAATACACTTGCGAACATAGCTACAATATCTACATATTGCTAATAATTGTTTAATAATGCATAGAGAAGTATAGAGTCAGTGATTTAATAGCTCATCATCATCATAATATTATTATTATTGGTAAATCCAGAAGCTCTTCTGCCATTGTCCATGATAACATTGACAGATAATAATGTCCATAAGATTTATCATCAGTGATTCTTTAACTTCATCACTCAAAGAATATAAAGATGCATTATTACAAAAATTATCCTCCTGTATCACATTCATTTTTCCGATAGTAAACTAACTTTATTGACCTATACATCGTTCTAAACTCAGCATTTAAAAAAGTTAAGGACTTGATTTAAATAAATAGCAATTTATTGGGATTTGGATTTCTGTGATTTGTGATTCGCCAATCGCGCAGACATTTTCCATTTATTCATGCACAAGTATGCATTACATGTTGTACTAAGATATTTATATTATAGCCAGTTGAATAGAAATGGAAGTAAGAAATCTAAAAAATTGTTCCGTTTCGTAGTACCTACTTGCACTCAAAAAGATCTGGCCCTGACATGGACACAAAATGGCTGCTGATTATTCCATGCCCATGTATGTATGTCGGTTCGAATTGGATAACTTTCATAACTTAGTTGATAAGACGCTTTTTCATGTAAATCCCAACTTGCATACTCATATGGATCCCTTAACTCAAGTACTATATTATTATACATCATCAGAATTGTCAAATGCATAAGCGGCTAGAGAATATTCACTGATACAAGAGCCAATACAGAATGACCACAGAAGACTAATTCCTTTGCATAAATATAGCTTACCACTTACCAGTTCACAATTCGGGAGCATAGAAGGGTGAACATAAAGACGACAGAATTGTTATAATCCCTGTGGTTATAAAGGGAGACACATGCAACACTACTACATAAGACTCGTGACAGTAAAAAAAGTCACTACTACAAGGTTTGGAGGACCTAAAATAGATATCAATTTGAAAATGAAATTGTTGATTTAAGCAATGTTGACATTGCTAATTAAGTAAATATCTGATAGCTATCTGAATATGGGTTTCAGGACAGCGTTGTCATTGGAATTTGCAATGTAAAATCGCAAGGTGTTTTTGGTTGCAGTTGTAATCTGCAGGCTTATTTCTACATATTAAAGGTTAGGCTTACTTGCAGAATCCAAGAAGATGTAATGAACATAACCTAGCGAGGTCTCATTAAATCGCATCTTTGCTTAGTGGAGGAACGGTTACTTTACAATTTCAAAATTGTAACAATGCCTCACGATTTCATTTTAAGTGATTTTATATGTAGAATTTGCTTTTACATTTGTAAATAAATCGAGGTCATCTAAGCATTTTGTAATGTTTCCCCCGTACCTTTAGTAAATTAAGGCAAAAATAAACCCATGAGAATTTATCAGAATTTCAATTATACAAGTGTTGTCATTTTACTTTCCATTCTGTTAGTATGTGATGTGAGTGTTAAAAAATGGAAGGAGAATACCAAATGAGTTAGAAGAACATAAAGTGTGGTCGGTAAACGTGAAATGTAGACAAAATACAAATCCTGTAGCATAAAGGCACCTACAACAATGGCTTAATGCTGCTTATCCACAGAGTAATCTTTGTACCTAAATAAGAATTTTGTAGTCAGAAGCTAGGAAAGCAAGTTGCTTACAAGTTGCAGTAACTTTACGTACGTACAAGATGAGGAATCCAATGAAGTGAGTCGCAAACTAATAAATGTCTTAGTGAACAAACTGAACAGATAAAGTCAAATAAATCGTGAATAGCTTTACTGATTTGGTTTTCTCTTGATCTAGCTCCAGCATGGTGTTCTCAAGTGCTATAGGTGCCTGGTGCAATTACTTGCAATCAGCTTTTGCACCAGGAAACACATTGAGGACCTACTGTGATACTAACAGACTCGTCTAAATTCCCACTTGATAGGGAAACTTAACTATATTATTGTTTTAAGCCTTATAGGATTCAGTTCAGAATAACTGCACTAGTGTACAGAGAATTAAGTAGAACTAACATATTAGTGCTATACATTTTCAGGTACTTATACATATGACTATTTAAGGCATCAGTACCCTAGCAAGACCTGGAATTGAATATTATAAATAGGTGCCTACCTTGTGGAGTTAGGAGGAATTCAGGATACCATTAGAGATAGGAACGAGGAGAAGTTAGCTACCCACATTATGTTATTTCACCGTAAAATCCGAGCCGGAGTCAATAGAAGCACAGTGAATGCTTAATGGGCAACTAAAGTGGAAATGTGCACTTTCGGAGTCACGTAGTTGCTATTGACGTTTATTTGGCACGAAGACGCTGGATACTAATGGAGTGGCCTAGCATGCGATCTTTTCCTTTATTCTTTCCCGAATTGTGTATGTACTCGTTCGTGCACACTATAAAAGCACCACTGACTAATATAGACACTAAACCACCATCTGCAGACCTTTGAACACACATTTTTCCCTATTCAGAAGGATATATTATGCATATCAGTACTTTTTAGAGAAATTTGTCGCTGTAACACAATTCATGAAAAGCAATAATCTAGCCAGACTGAAAATAAACTGCACTCTTACTATAATTTTATCTGCACATAAAACTTTTCAAAGTCAATAACAATGGGAAACAAAGACTGAATACTTTTCAGTTACAACGCATGCGCACTAATGATTAATGAGTAGCGCCAGCCACTGAATATTTTCACCATTTGAAGTTGCTTCTTGATACATGATGATTGTAAAATTTAGTTTTGATAAAAAATTGATGTCAAATCTGACAATACAGCAAGTATCGTTTTAAATGTGGATCATTTGGTGAGTGCATTTTGGTGTTGTACAGAACATGAATAAAATAGAAGAAAGTAAAAAATTCGAAGAGTGGGTTTGGCGGTCATAAAAGAAAAATTATGTCCTGTACGGTCAAGTTTATACAGTTTTTCACACTTAAATTATCACAGCATGAGAATGGAGACAAGTGACCTGCCGTTTGTTTTGTGGTTACGATGCGACGCGAGTTGTCATACGAAGGAAAATGTCCTGTGGATCGGTTTTGCAACTCATATAGGTAAGTGTTTGGTCCAAGTCTTACTAGATGATGAAAGATACCAAGGAAAAACCATTAATTGCAATAATATGTGGAGTTGCGATGTAGGTAAGATAGGATTTTAATATGCGAAGGATATACAGAGCAGTTCTTTTAGCGATGTCTTTGCTGTGTCTAATCATTTATGATTGGAGATAAGGAATAAATAATGTAACCCAAGCTAGTCTATCTAGATGACAACAAATCAAATCTTATGCCAAGGCAGGTAAGTCAAGTCTTATTATATAAGGGCATGGCAGAGAGAATATATTTCTTGTGAAAGTCAAGTCGAGATTGCATTTCAACAATAGTTAAGGCGATCTTAAATGTGATAGCCTTTGCTACTTATTAGTCCAAGAAATAAAAGAATCAGGTACATACAATAGAATCTTCACATCCACATCACAATTAACTTGTTATTGTTCTCTGCTTCTACAGAGACAGAATTACAGAAAAAGTCTACCGTGTCTGCATGGCATACACACAGCAATAATACCGATTTTTTGTGCTAAGAATTTTACGAGCGTAATTCTTGAACCCTGCAGAGCGATGCACTTGATTTGTATTAGATCATTCATCTGTATTAGGTATCTCTCTCCTAGTCAAGTGCATTATATTCAGAAGTTTTAGCTAACGAGGCTTCTTTAATAATTCAATGAAAAAGCCGCCGTGTATTATAGTATTTATGCAAAAAATAACAAGTTCTCCAAATCCAATCCAGTTCTGCCAGAGAGAAGAGGTGTGTACACTAAAGTGGAGAGACTCAGCTCTAGTGTAAATGTCAGTCACCACTTCTCAACTCAAACTGTCTAAAAACTCGGCTTCATTTGTCTTCTTTGCCTGCATTAAACATATTTTATTCTCCCAGTTTACCTGCTTTGTGCTCCCTTTCACTTCAGGATGTTTTCTTTCATGTTCGAAAAAAAATTTAAATTGAGCTAACAATAAGGCTAAGCTACTTGTTTTATAATCACATTTACATGTCACGGAATACACTTCGTCTGCAAAAATTGTTATGCTTAAGGCATTTCTACCATTCCATGACGAATTTCCATTCGCATCAACTCTTTCAAAACTTTTATTTAAAGGGCTACGAGATTTGTGATGCGTGCTCAAGTTGAAAATGTTAAGGGCCTTGTCTCCCCTACTCCTATCTATTTACTGTCAACATTTTGCCAACAGGCCATTTTAATGCTTTCATCTTTCCTCTCATGTCATCAATTCTCTCACTAATAAATATATCTCTTTAGCTTTGATAAATGTATAACTAATTATGTTATCCAAAGAGAACTGCCAACTTTTGTAGGTACTCAGAGATACTGAGATTTCAAAGAATTGTCCATGTTCCTAATTGGCCTTTACAAAGTTTTCTCTAACGCACTTATTTCTTGTGCTTGCATATCTGCAAAAGTTCCATGAAAAGGTAATTAAAAATCCAAAAATTTTATGGGTTTTGGCAGGGAAGTCACTTTTGCTTTTATGTAGTCTAATTTAGTTGTCAATCTTTGAAGTTTTGATTAATCAAAACTTTTGAATTGGCAAATAAGTAAATCACTCTTGTGAAAAAGCGTTCAATTTCTAAATGTAGTTTTTAGATATTTCTTAAGAAATGTTCATAAATGTCTCTATCGTACCTAAATACTCGTGTATTTCAATTACTGTCAAAAGAAACAAGAAAAGGTTGATGTAAAAGTGTAAAGGTAAAATAAAAAGGCACTCGGGCGGCAAAATGCTTTGAATCAATTGAAGAGATTTTCAAGGTGGTCCTGCTCTTGGGAATGCTGATTCAGACTCAACACTAGTAAGAGCTTGAGAAAGCATTTTAGATAAGGATTGATCAAATGAGCCAGTGGGTAAACATTTGAGATGAGAATCAGATATACGGAAAAACAGAGTTATAGTACCTAGCATTTTGTGTAGGTAGTTAGGGATTGATCGAGTTAAACAACTGGTCTTGGTTGAGAGTCTGAACAGGCTATTATTGTTAAGTTAAATGCTAAAGAGAACATGTTGATGGTGACCATTGTGTGCATGCATCCAATTATGTAGCTTAGTGGCTAAACAGATGTGTTGTTACATTTTTACGTGAAGATCACCGCAGTCACTGTCATATAAATTATGCTAATAAGCCGTAGCTTGTTCACATTGCCATAGGTGAGTTGTATAATACTAGTCAGGCAATACTATACGACAAAAGAGTCGAGGTAGGTACTTCAATGAGATTAAATGCAGTTGTGAAATTAATGAAAGCTCATTTTGCTTGTGAAGGTTATGCTAAAATACTTTCTATGCAATCCATTCCATCCAAGGTATGGTAGTAATTACATTGCTATCTCTATAAACTTATATCACACAAATTCTGTGTTATTAATTGCAATAATTTCTTATTATCTTAATAAGACAGCAGGATACTAAGGTACTAGTTCTAGGTACAAAAATTATGTTCTAGCGCTGTTTGCATTATTGACCATGAAAATTAGAACATTTGGTTAATTAAAAGTGACAAGAAAGCAGCAGGGCCACCAATGCAATGAAAACTGTATGCCTATAAGAAAATTCACACTTCACACCCACTTTTTGTAATCACAGCTGTGGATTCTGTACATTCTTTGGCATTACTGCGTGAAATAGTTTTTTTCGTATTGAACTAACTTATGAATTCTTTTGGGAACACACACGTGAAGATAAGTGTTTCAACACTATTCAATACGCTGCAGCATTACGCATAAAGTTCACTTTTAGCAATGAATAAATAGTCCTTCTATATCTGTTCTGGAATCATAAATATTGCACACGCAGCACGCATTATAAATACATCTTTCTCAGCGTTTTCGACAGGGTACTTTGATATGTAGCTTTTTGTAAAATATCAACTTATATTTTTTATATCTATAATTTGCAGAAGAGGGAAGATAACTTTGTGTATATGTAACCTTTCCTAGTTTTAGTGATAAGTTAGAATGTATATTTAAAGCATGGTAAATAACATGTACGTAAATCAGTACGCAATGCGGGAATAAAATAAATGTGCTGTGCTCAACTACATTGTAACAGCTCATTTATAAAAGAATGCAAAACAAGCTGTAAATCTCAGCTGAGTCGTTTTTGTTGGAGTTACGCTAATGAAGCAGTAGAGATATCAATTGCCTGCTACTGGAATGTATAAGCTTTGGTGATAAGCTTTCTAATCCGTAGGTATACACCTTAGTAGTAGTAAACGTGAAACTAGATGAGTTTTTCGTGTTAGGTTGGTTTATTTCTTGGTGATAACTAGATTCTACTCTTTGATTTTGACATTAAGCTTTGGGATGTTTAATGGCTGTATTAATCCAATTGAATAATGATCGGTGGTGCATAAGCAGTGCTAATGGTGTGATGTTGGATTCATGGTTTATGCTTATCGTCTTAGTCGTAGCTATTCATGTACAAAAGATTTTTATTCAATTGTTGTCTGCAAAAACATAACGCGAGAGCACTGACTGCAACGAGCATACGCTTTGTGAATTGAATATTAGAGTCGGAATATGTTGTCTTGTTGTGAGTGTGAGTATAGTTTAAATTGTCTAGGAAAGTCACAGAGTACATCTTTTCGCAAACAAAAACTCTTAAAAAGGATTAGCATAGACATAAAATAGATTTAGTTGTTGAGAGAAGGAAAATTTGGAGAATGTCCAACCAACGAACCGAAGGAACAACTTTACAGATTGAGCATCCAATGTATTCAGTCTACGGAGAAACTACCTAATCGCAAGTAGTAGTAACATCTTGATATGTGATCTACTATATGTACAGCCCATTCTTTTTTGTTGTATAACTACATAGGCATATGAAAGTGCATAATATTATACATTTTTAGGATATGTAGTCTATTAGCAATTGAATAGGTTTTATAAAGTAGTAGGAGTATTATAGTATGAATGGAATGAAGGACTGGGGATGAACTGCAACTGCAAATGCCTCAAGTGACAATGATAGGTGAACCCGAGTGAAGTAACGAGTGGTAATCACAATAATCGTGTATGACAACTAAATCTTTTTCAATTGGACAGACATTAGCCATTGCTGCCTTACTCGAGTGCTTATCTTCCTTTTAATTCCCCATGACAGAAACATGTTTTGACACTTTCCTCGTTTCCTCGTGAAAAGGACGGAAAATCAAATATTTCTTCCTCCAGTGGACTCTTTATTGAATTCCTATTGCAATATGCTAGAATATGTGGAATTTCATTTTCTCGTGTTTATATTGATACTTGTGTAGGAACTAGTAAATTCTATTCCGAACAAGACCTTCTGACTTGTGCCCTAGTTTAGTGAAGACTATTTACTATACAGACGAAATTGACTGAGGGAGTTAAACCCTAGCAGGAAATGAGTTTGGAGAGAGATTGAAATGGGAAAGTAATGAAATAGTAAATGGCAATGGTCGTGTCTCATGACAAAAATAATGCCACAACATTAGCCACGATAGATTCATCGTCAACTCGTGCCGTATGGAAAACTAAGATTAGCTTCCGCAAAGAATCAAAAAAGCATTGGTATTTGTCGACTGTCAGTGTCAACACACACCGAAAAGTCTTCCTGCCTCCTCGTGGCTTTGCTCCATCAATGAAAGTGAAACTTGTTCTTTGCTCCGTTTGCGACTCACGTCTCTCCCTTCAACTTAATCCATTGGAAGACTTGAGACAGACAGACATAAGAAATCCAAGCTGAGAGTGAAGGAAGGCATGGCACTCTAAGAAAACCAATATGTTATCTAATGAAACTAAATCTGACATAAATGTTCGACCAGATTAACTATGCGTAGCTATACGCGCTTCTCTCAGAAAACTCTAATATGTAATCTCAACCTAAGCTAATAGTAATCACTCCTCTGCGAAAGAACAAATCGTTCAAGATTGAATCCCAAAATACTACATACATATACAATGCGGAATTCTTGGACATCTGACTTGCCAATAGAAAAGTTATTTTTCTCCAGGTCTTCCAGAAACTTGACTATACACAAGCACACGTGTATTCTTACTTACTGTAACGGTAGTAGTGTGTGTACAGGGATAACTATCGTGGGTATGCTACCAACTGGTTCATTGTTGGCTTCATTTCCTCCGTCTCTAATCACTAATGCTTTCTCCTTTATCTCTTACCTACATTGTTTTTAGTTGCTAGTTGCTAAAGAAAACAATCTAATGGCGAAACCTGAGCTAAGAAAAGTCAAAGAGAAATGAGTAAAAGTGCCATTACATGTTTTGTTATGCGATGTGTAGCTTTCGCCTACACTAATACGTATTTATGCCATTTAAACCTATTTTCTCTAATGTCTGTCTGTCTTTTCCGTCCTGTTGACCTTATCATTATAGCGCGTGTACATGCTCAAAGACGCGTTTTCTAATATGTTCGATTTCTAAAGGCTTTTATACTTAGTTGGCAAAAAGCATGTATTATCCAAGTACATCCCAGTACTTGCTACAATTAATAGAGGATTTGTTCATCATTGCAGAGAAGAAAAGCGACGCTGTGAGAGAGGATAGGGAAAGATGGTATAGTAAGGATGCGGTGAAGGCGGTGGAGCGTAACGATCATTTATTTAATGGGTTTCTTTATGAGTTTCGTCCCACTCTTTGAAGTAAAAGCTTATATTTATATGTTTTGCAGGAGTATATGCCAGGAGAAAGACAATACAAAGCAAGAATTTTGCAATGCAGCACTAAGCTAGAGACTAGTCGGCTATTCTTTTCCCTTCGTCGTCATCCTACAATTTCGCTAAAATAACAATTACTTTTACTTTCTACTTTTCCTTTTACTTACTTGCATGATGCGATTGTGATGGCTTTTGGCAAAGGCAAAAGGCAACAGTACTCCAATCCTGCAAATAGTCGTTGTCATTTCAACTCTCACAACTGCCAGCTGATATTTCCCTCTTTGAATTTACTTTAGTGCACTTGCAAATTATCACCAGTGCACTAAACTCTATATAGTTTATATACCAAAGCATAGTATACTGGAGAAACAATGCAACTTATACTATACTACTAATAGACGATCAACTACAATCCAAATTAAGAGTTACTATATAGAATGTAAGTGGTTAGCCTCTATCGCAATGCATACCATCAGTTTTACTTTATTATGGACATTATTACTCCTCCTTGTTTACTGTTTTACTACAAACTGTAAGTCAATATAAACTCAATGCACTCAATGTAATACTCGACAGGGACAAATTAATCAAACACATCTGTTTTTACAACGTTGCACAAAAGTAAACCTCTGAAAGCATTCTTTTAACTTTTAATCTTTTGTTGATCCATCCAGTCTGCTGATTCAAACTCACATGAATAAACTCTATGGGACATGAGCAAAATTCAAAGATGTGTTTTTGAATCGCCATGCAAAGTACCATTTTATCACGATCAAAGAAACAGAAAAGTAACGGTGTACGAGGGGAATGTAGAAAGTTTCCAATTCAAAGGAACGTTTTCAAACATATGGAGATCAGAAGGATGCGGATAGAAATTAGCATGAAAATTACATTCACATTTGAAAGCAGTCTTCTTATGTTGAAAGACTCATTAGTGTGAATGTGTTTAAGAAAACATTAAAATTTTCAACAATAGTTGTTTGTAACCATTGTAGTCATAATAGAATTTAGACTATAAGTGTGATGCATATTATGTGAAGTGATGAAGAGCTTATGGGATGAATAGAGAGAGAGATTTATTACGGCTGAATGAGATTCGTAGAATTCGCCTCATGCTCAGGCTTTGGCTATTGGATTAGTTCTATTGACAAAGGTTGCATTTTTAAATTTTCTGGAGCGGAAGGACTAGATGAACAGACTTTGAAAATGTATTTGTAGATGCATGTGAAAAACGTGTTCAATAAGCAATGTTTGTCCCGGTTTTTTCCTACCATTTCCCAATCTCTTCTGTAGGGACACATCCACAATAATCGAATTACCCTGCACTAGAAAACTTCAATGAATGGTTTTGCGTACAATATATAAGAAGAGATAAGACATTTTATTGACATTCTATTACTTGTTAACCATACCTACAGAAACGCAATATTGAATTCAACCACAAAGAACTCTTCCGTATTGGATTAGGGAAGTGAAACTTTAAACACGTGTGCTTTTAGCAAACTTATACATAATATCTCCTTATGTTTGAGGTAGGTACAGTGGTAAAGAATCTAATTTAAAACGCCTTCTACTGTGGTACCTCTCTCACATGACATATTACTGTTGATGTGTGTATTTCCTTCAAGTTCCTTTGTACTTTGTCCTTTGTTGTAAACTATTGCAAAATTCCTTCCTATGTGCGATGAATCGGGCGATGAAATTCCTGAGACCCGAAATTCAATATACCTAATTCTAACGAATTTCAATGCACCTACGCTTAGAGGAATATCTATACAACAAGATTCAGGTGTTTGGAGTATGTTTACACGACATGCAGAATTAATAATAAGTAGGTTGCGGGGTGTCGTATGTGAAATTATTATGAACAGTTGACCCCAGACTTTATCTCTACAATGGGATAAAGCTTTGCGAGAGTGATGGAGAGCAATGTTATGAATAACATGAGATCAAGTATACGAAATAATTAATTAGAGTACAAAAGGCTTCTGTTTTACTGGATATTATTTTCAAAAGTTCCAAATTCTGCTTAAGGCTACTTACAAGGTAATCCGAAACTATACAATTCCAAGCTTTCAAAGAACAGCCATGAGAATGCTAAGTTGATCCATAATATAAATTCCCTTCTAAAAACTACAGAGAGAAAGCCTGTGATATTGTTTGCCACTGATCTTTAAAACTTATAGATACAATTAGCTAATCTCTGCCTTAGGGTACTTGGTTTTCATCGAAAAATTCAATCTTGATTTATTACTGTTGGTAGGTCAGCATATTTTTAATTGATGAACTCGGGGTTCTGAGTACCAAATGTTTTATAGCAAAATTGTCGGGAAGATAATTTTTCTGAATTACACTTGGCCCTGATATGATGACTGGAGGAAATCTAGTAGTGGAGGTAAACTTACTATTTCTTTTGTAGTCTACAAAGATATTTTAGCTTGGATATGATAGTTGTACAGTCAGAGAATTGGTGGGGTTAGAGTGAATTTTTTTGGCATTGGTTTTTATTTCTTAGTCTAGAGAGTGTACAGAGACTTGTAAGCTTCAGTTTTATAGTTGACTTCTCGCATAACAGAAGTAACCTGGTATGACGACACATTGTTTTTACGAGCCAACTTTGGGAGATATGCAAGATGAATCGGAACAAGTTTTCCTAAACTTGAACTATAAACTTGATGAATCGTTTTAAGATGACTAAATAATTTTTTTAGGTTTACAATGCACTCGCTCTGCTTTTCATAATATTATGCAGCAGCACGAAGATTTTCCTTCCTCCCATTGTCATCTGAATTGAATTGTTGTCGCTGCAACGAGCATTAATGATACTAATTCTTTCTTCTCCATATAGCAGCGAGGAGAAACGATAAAATATGTATTATTATTATGCTTCATGAGTCCAATACGTAATATTGTGTACAGTGAATATATTCTTCTCCTTTATTCGTTACAAACTTACTCCCTTGCCAATTCGTCTTTTTCAGATACTTCAATTTCAGAAAAACATTCCCACTGTCTCCAGCTTTGAATTTTCCCTAGGGATTGTGATTTAGTATTATTCTAGATTCCATATTGTAAATTATTATGGAAAAGTAACAATATGGTGGATTTCGCTATAAAATATTGTCTTTATCACCATATATTTGACTACCACTCTGGTTTTTACTGTAATCAAGTCTACAGGAGACAGTGAAAATAATATGATGTGCCGTTACTGTTAAGCCTTTTCATGGGGTAAAAAATGTCCTACGAATGATGTTATCATCCTATAGAAATTCTACTGAACTACATTACATCATTTCTCTATATACTATTTTGCCTGTTATAACTTTTGCATTCGCTGAAAAATTCATTTAAAATAATTTGAATAGATGCTCTATTTGAATTGTATTTTAATTTGTAGTGATTTTTGTTTTCTCTCTATATGGAAGCTGACATGGTAAATTGACATACTTTAAGAGAGACTGCGGATTTGCCGATGCGCTGAGAGTATACATTTACATGGATAGGATTATTTCAGTTTAGGTTTTATTAGGTTCTTAGGCTTAGCCGCGTTAGGAGATTACGGCAGATTGACTCTAGTCCTTTTAACATTAATATGGACATTGTTGCATTCATCGTTAAGTTAGTTCCATGATGAATTTCAAGAATTTATAAAAATTAGACAGATTTACTAGTTCAAATAACAAAATGTGACTGATTGGATACTCTGATAACTTGTCAAGGAATTATGTTAGTGCAATCTGTTATTGTGAAGCTGATAACAATAGTAAGTGTAACAAGATTCTTTGACATCTATTTCATTTGTAAAACTGTGAGTTGTATTGTACTTTGAATGTTTGTTTGTGTACTACTTACTCTGAATCTGAATTCCAGACATGGTATTTGTTGTATAAAAATAGCACTACTGCTGTATTTCAATGTACCGTTTGTTTGCTGTTTTTTAGCCGGAATTTCAATAAGGAGTTGAAGTGATTACGTGTAGACTAAAGAATGATGATGTGAACAACAAGTATAAAGTAAGTATAGCACACTTTTGTGTGCTATGATAAGTGAAATCTACGTTCTTTTTATGGTTAACGCTGATTGTGTAGTGAAGTGTGGAAGGAAAATGCTGATTTATGATCTACAACTTCGTAGAAGTTGATAATCTTGCATTACTCATATGGAGAGTTATGAAAATTCAGACAGGAACAGGAATGCTTTGTGCTACAAAAGATCGAGAGATCACAAGAGCAGCAGGTCCGAGGCAATTTGCAGCTTGAATAGCTAATATTGACAATAAGACTAGATAGAACGCTTCAATTCTCCCCTAAATTGTCGACTAGAGGCATTTTTAATATTCTTTCATCCAGAAGACTTTATTGTTCGTTATTTTGATAAATTGCACCACGGAAGCAGACATGTAAAGAAGTGAAACATTAAATGGGTAGATTTAATAAGAATTCTTCAATAGTCTCCTCTCCTGTTCAATCTCTTTTCCTATACGCTTGACAAAAAGTCTGTATTTTTTTGATCCAATGGACCTATTATTTATTTAGTACGCTTTATATCAATAGTCTTGCTTCATTTGATTTTCACTAACTGAATGATATATGATATATTATAGCCCTAAATTTTGTGTACTAATACGCACTATACGAGTGTTAGTATATATTATTTTCACCTATATGCTATATATACTTAGCATTCAACTCATGTTGGTCATTGACTGTATTATTTACGGTTTTCTTTGAAATAGGCGATTCTCTGTATGCCTGACTAAGCACTTTCCTTACTAACCAGAGAAAAGAGCTGATTCAAATGAGGAGTGAATTTTACCCGACTCAAACTATGCACAATAAATATTCTCCCTGTTTTCACATATGTTTCACGATTTTATAGAAGACTGTAACATGCAATTTCACCCAATAAAGTGATTTTACAATGTGTCTACTCTACTGTTAACCAAGTGGGTAACATCTAACGGCACCTTTCAATTTAAAATTGTTCAAGAAAAGAAAGTGCATTTGGTAATGATTTTCTGTTCACGGTAAATCTGCAATGAAATCTTACTTCAGTCAAAAGCATCAGACTATAGTCGCAAATGGTGCTGTAGTACAATGACTACAATGATATTGGTTACAGTAATGATATAATGTAATCTTATATCGTAATAGTACATTGGCACTACAAAATAACGAAACGTGGTACATGTTTAGTAAAATGGATTAAATAGCTCCTTCTATTTTGGTTTGTGTATAATAAAAATATTGCGGTTTTTTGTGTAAACCTATTGAATAGATGATGATGATGTTAATGATGCAGAATATTAATATTTATAGAATTTTTCCCACTGAAGAGATAAAAATTCAATTATACCATTGTCTAAGGATTAATGGTGATGATATGAAGGACGGCTCACATAATATAATGATATTAACTGAGACTGTGTTTACAGTTGGTGTAGCATTGATCATTTTCTATCTGTAGTTCTTCTATAGTGACATTCTATGAAATTCTTACCTAGCTTTCTTCCTGAGGCAGTAAAATTGACATTGATAAGTTAGTAGGTGTATGACATATGCACACTATCCTAGGTAATGATCTTAAATGAGTTACAAAAAACAGAATTAAAAATCTCGAATTGTATTTTTGAATAGTAGTATCTGATTTTTTGTACATATCTTAGGTACCTAAGGGTAATGATTAATTAAGGAATATTTCTCTAGCTGTCTGTCTGCATGAGACAAACTTTCATACTTGAAGGTATAAGCAGGCGACAGTGTAAAAGTCAGTCAACCCTCACCACAAATAATAGGAAGACAAGTGGACGTAAAGACTGTAGGTAAATAATGCATTTTGTGCCTGTGAAACAATTTTAATTTCCATTTTTTAGTTTGACAGGGTATTACCATAATTGTATAGGAGATTTAAAGTAAGAGGGAACTAAAATCTTCTTTCTTGGTGTGCATGGCACAGAAAAGATTCATGGCATCTATTAGATGACTAACAAATGTGTGCGTGGACATGAGAACATCTTTTAAGAAAGCCATCATTCTGCGCCAATAAAACTAATAGAAAACCGGCCAGATTTGTTTTCATGTCTCTTGTAAAAAACAGATTTTTTGTGGTCTGTCTGTGATTTGATTGCAAGACAAACGAAGACCAATCAATCGTGTCTATGTCTCCCAATGAGAATAATTGCACTTTGTGTTGTGTTCTTTCTCTCGTTACTACAAGACAGATCTCTAGTTAGTTTAGTTATGAATGTAGTTCGTTTTGTTGCTTAGATGGCTATCTAGTTTCATTGTTGCAGGCACCGCTGGGACGATATTATACGGATACTCCTTCAAACCTATGTGCTTAGGTCACAATAAACGACTGAGGAAATACAATCTCTAAATATGTCCTAGCTAAAAATATGGTACACGTTTACGCACTAGTATAGAAATTAAAATTCTATTTGGTGACATAGAATGTGTTGAAAAGCAAATATTGCATTATCTCCGCCTTGTTTATCCGTAATGTAAAGAGTAATTACTTCTGAAAAGTTATAAATGTATTTATACGATACATAGTCATCACGTCATCAGGTGGGTACCAAAAAGCGCTCTGATGTCGTAATACCAATAATGCAATTAGTAATTAGTACATCTGTATAGAAAGTTATTTTACACCTTTCAATGCTTTAAAAACTTTAATGTTTGTTTGTATTAATCCGTTGAATAAGTACTACAAAGTTTAAATGTGTCTTTCTGTGAAAAGCTGTAAATAGTAAACAAGAAGTCAGTTTTAGTTATTGTAGTATGTATTATACTAATGAGCTGTAATGGAATTATTGCAAGGCTGGTAATGAACATCACGATTCATCTCTAATCAAATACTTCGGGCACGATTGCACGTACATGAAGTTTGATTACTTGGATGAAATAATTATATTACTGAATCAGAAGTCAGAAAGGTTGGCAACTAAGTGGGCAGGGTACCTTTACTAATACTATTGGCAGATAATGTCTCCCTTTGTTCCAATTTCAATCTCTATTCACCTTATCTAATTATGATGCAATGTACATGGACCCTGGGATTTATCGCTAGACTACACTATTACCACTCACTAAAGCATCCCAGAAACATTCCTATAGCTTTTGGTGACAAGATAGGACTGATGTGATGTAATATATTCATTAACTATATAGTACATATAGTATTACATGTTATGAATGAGTTATATAAGGTAGAAATTCAATAATCCTTTTATAGCTCTATGTAACTCAAAGTCACGAAGGTAAGTAGTTTGGTTGTACGCTTTCACTCATTTGACCTACTATAAACATCAGAGTGAAATTACATTAAAGTGGATATGTCCTTAGTGTTTATGTAATTAAGTTTTACAAGTACTTATTTGATGTAGGGTGTTAAGTCTGTTTTAGAACTTGCGGTTGGAGGTATATTGTGGAAAGATGAAATGACAGAAGCTAATGAACATTACTTCACTTACGTATTGTATTTTTGACATTTTCCATTAGGTTACCAGTATTACACTGGTAGGTATACTCTTTGTTCAGATGGAATAGAAATTGGGAGAAAAGATATGAAATGACACATAACGAGATAAGTAACGTTCAACGAGAGTACACTACAGAACAGATTACAGCTACTATAATACCTCTTTGGTTAGAGAAATGTAAGAAATATAGGGAAGAAAGTGTCTATAGTCTTTCTAGGGAAAATATATGCATTGAGAATTGAGAATGGAAAGGGCCCAGATTTTTCGAGAAGCCAGAAGATAAAATATATTCCCATGTCAGTCGTAACATAAGTGTAACTGCACTTGCATGCGTCGTCGGGTTCTAATATCTCTTGTTTCCCTATCATAGGCTATCAGTGTTATGTATATGTATGTTATGTAATATACCTACATACACGAAAGACAATGTACAGCTATAAAATACTCTTTTCAACGAAACCACATGCACTGGTTAGTACTTACTTGATTCGGTTCAGCCTAGCCCAATTTGACACGGCTTGTCTGTCATCAAGTAATGTAGTACAATGCAACACTGCAGAATATTCTTTATTTTTCTTTCTTGAGACTCATTCTCATTGGAACGAGACATGACATCTCCTCTTTCTCACTGACATAGCAGAATATTCAGTTCGCTTGATAAACTACATCATAACACTAAGCAATTATTCTATATATTCTTTTAAAGGGGTCAGGCATCGTTTTATATTCATTTCTTATTCATAGCCAACTATATACCAACTGACAAAACTCCTTATGCTGATAGTAAAATTTCTAGGTATATTTATAACTAAAGATACTCCTAGTACTTACATTCAGTAGTTGCAAATGACATTCTTGATATTTTGCTAAACATTTTCTAGCACAGTGCTACTACGTATTAGCTTTAATATATCACCAAGATAAGTAAAATATGTGACACGTGGCTATATTTTTGTGATGCTGTGATTCAGCTAGGATTTGAACTACCTATTTAGTACATAGCCTTTTGCAACAGGACTTAAAATGAGTCCAAAGAAATCTAACCTCTGGAAACTCACAACTTTTCCACTTTCTCTCCTACCGGAGAAAAATTGAGGGTATTACAATCCCAGTGATTTCATATTTCAAATGCATGCCATTACTCAAATAAAGCTTCTTTTGTTCTTTCTCATAGAATGCCATTGAATTAAAGAGAAACTTTTCTCACCATCTGTAGAATAATGTATTATATGCGGTTTTATGGTAGATATATACTTAGACTTACATAAACCCTTGTGTAATCATTTTATCGAATTTGTACATTGTCAAGTTCCTCTTGGTAAAAGTTAGAAATATTTTACTGTACTTGACACATCCACAATACAATAGATTGAATAGATAACTACATTAATCTACGACCCACGCCTCCGTGTCACTTAAATTAAGAATGAATTCAAACTAACAAAATAGATTCAACACTTCAAAGCAAGTCTATAGGTAAAAGTAAACTTTTTGGTTTCTAGAAATTTAAATGCATTTACACTCAGTGCACTCTTAACCCATTGTTATACGTATTCTATGTATACAGTTACACTTACTTCGTCAATTCACTCATTTCAAACTTTTGTCTCTGCTTTTCTTCTCCAACTTCTAAAAGCGATTGTAACACGTAATGTACCTTTATCAGGGAATTTATGAAGTAAACTTTGAATGTTACATGCAGCTTTCTATCTGTTAGCACAAGCTAAACTTTGTCTATGCTCCAACCCTTGAATTCCGAGAAAATTGGTTTAATGAAGTCAGAGAGAGTTAAGTGCATTTACTCTCTCGTTAATGCATGGATGAAAAAGTTAATTATCAAATTCAGAAACTATAATCATTTTTTACAGAGCACCTGTAAATGCTTTATTTTCATACTAATTAGGTCTTTAGTGGTAAGTATTACATGACTATAGAAATTAGTACTTGGACTTGTATATTTTTTGCAGATATGAATTTTTTTGCTAGATATCAAATGTTTATAGTGGAATTTGTGGATTAATCCCCCGTGTACTAAGTTTCCTCATTTTCTTTCTCTTAAGCATAACATAACATATTTATTCTACACAAGTAATTTTGAAACATTTAGAAGATGATAACTCATAACTGCATTATTCTGAGATAGAAATGAAGAAGTCTTAAGAAAAAACTCAGGATATGTTCTCTCAAGAGAATCGTTAAATAGTTTGTCCTTTGCAGTGTGCAACGGACAATGTCATTATGTCGCAAGTAAAATTGTGAAAGCAAAAGAAGCTTAAAAAGTTGTTTTCCCGTCTGACATATTAATACAATCTGTTTAATTAAATTCCTTAGAAGCAGAGAAAAATAATTCACATTAGTTCTAGAGTGCTGTAATGCATAACATGCTATTGTGCATTTTATTTATGAAGGGATAAGAATGAGGAAAGTTGTCTTGTAGTTTTGTTATAAAAGTGGGAAGAATAAGATAGTGTGACATCAGTCTGTAATCTTTCACTTTAGAAATTCACAACAAGACTGGAGATGGAAGATAGGAAGAATGAGATTGATGGTTGGAGAAGTATGAGAAAAGCAGGGCGCAACTGAAATCAAATCACTTTCACATTTTCTATTTGCCCCGAATAACAAACACTTGGTATATATAATGGAACAATAAAACTGTTAGGAGATAATAAAAGATATAGATGTGATGTGATTATTCTGAGAGAGAAAAAATGCCAGGATTTGATGAGGGTAGGGAGAAGGGATGTTATTACATTCGTATTCTTCCAAGAAAATGAATCGAGCTCGTAAAGTAATATAGTAAAGAGATGATAGTAGATATATATATAGTATGATATTATTAGCTTAGATTATGTGCACTTAAAGAAAGATTCTTGTGGCAAATTGTAGTTCTTAGTTCAGTAAGCGTAAAAGCCTTATCACTTAAGAGTAATTTACGCACTAATATCTAAACAGAATAGATATACATTTATTAAGAGTTGTCTGTGTAAATATATACTAATAGATTGCTTACCTTTGTTGAGGAGTAGCTGTCAATGGAAGTCTGATGTAGTAGTTAGAGAGAAATTGAGTAAATAGAAGGAGAGTGAAAGTCAATGTGTATCTGGTGATCTTTCCGGAAAAGTTGTGTTCAGTTTAGAGTTTAAGTGTTTGAGAGAGAGTGATAGAGATGAGAGTGAGAGGCAGTTGCACAACAAGAACTCAGTTAGACCCGAACGGACGCTATATCAGATGAGAGGGAGAGAGAGAGAGAGAGGAAGCAGGCCAAGAAAAGGAGCGACCAGAACAGAGACGGAGAGAAGACACGAGCACAGGCACACGGAACGTTGGGGAATATGTTCTGAGAGGACCCACACACATCTGATACACTTACTCACATGTAAAGACCTTATAATAATGTAGACTAGACCTTTTCTCAACCAACTCTACCAACCTGAACTATAATATTGTCTAATGCAATGCATTCTGAATACATTCTGGATACAGATGTAACTAACATTCTCTTACTGTGCATGTACTAAACCATTCTTAGGTAGATATCGCTAAGTGAATCCAGAAATTCCCAAATGTAGTTCGCCAACCAAGTTGTTAGTATTGCTTACCACTTCTCTTCCTCTACTCCTACTCCTACTGAATTTTCAAACATCTTTTATACAAAACATCCATATTGCCATCACATCCTACTTACCTACCTACTGCCAAAATACGACTTCCTGAATAATAGAAAACTCCGAGACAGTTCATACGGATATTTATTCATGTACCCAATACAACAACCACATCACGTACATACTAATATGACACTGTAGTATGTGCCATATAAACACTGCACGTTTACTTTACTCCTTTTCCATTACTTACTCCTGCATCTACATAAAATAGTCAAATGAGAGATAAATCTCCCTCTGCCAAGAATTAAATAATTTTGAGTTACAGAATATCATTAACGGCCATACCAGTTACCTGATGACTTACTTTAATCTTTTTAAAAGTTTCAGAGATTTTGAAGTGTACTTAACTGATCTTAAATAGGTACACAAATTACTATTTACCTATACTTGATTCAATTAATGCTCTCCAAGACTCTTGAAGATAACAATATCAACTTTTAATTAATTAAATGGAGGAGCTTTCGACAACTGTTATCTTCACCAGCACGTAATAAATTACACTTGGAAAGTACAGTTGAAATACGAAGCCTAGAGAGATGAAACTAGTTCAAGCCAAAATGTAAAGGTAACAAGAGAATAGGAAATTCTGAGTAAGCTTTTTTATTAGTACGTAGCTATTTCTTTTCTGTACCTTAAACGTTAATTGAAAATAAAAATGCTTTTATGTCAATTATGCTAAAATGTAATAGGTAGTTGTTCCATCCATGTCGTTATACAGAGGAACTGAGTAAATAGATTGCTAAACAAACAGAAATGAAGACTTCAATTATTAATCTTGTGAGGACTCTTTTTGGATACCTCACTTTTAGTATGGTAAATTCCCCTTATTTCCCTACTATGCTAAAATATCCTAATCTATCCATTAAGATTTCCAGTCGCATGTGCATATCTTGCATCATGCTTATGCAAGTGCGCATGATACTGGAATTTGGCCTTCTAATTCGGTCGTTCCACCTGAACTTTTCTATCTCTGTCCTAACCTTCTTCCCATTTAAATAATTTAAAGTTTATTTAAGCCCTGAGCTTTACGCTCAGAGCTCACTTTATGTCACAATTTTGCCCAATCACTTTGCTCTGCAAACTGACTTGCTTGTTTCTATCTGCTCCTCAGGACAGACTAAACAACTCACCATTTTTTTGGTCACTTTCGACTCGCCCTTCTAAAGGCCGGGGTAAGTTGACCATATTTGGTTTTTTAATTAGCTTTTGTGCCGTAGCACGAGCCGAAATTTTATTTTGTGAAGAGCGAAACCCCTCTTCATTTAGGTTAAGTTATAATAATTAATTTTACCCGACAAAGGTGACTAAGATTTGGTTTAACGTGGCTCTACTTTTGTCGAGCCAAATCTCCCTTCGTCGAGTCGCGTACGAGCCACTCTCACCAACAACTCGTGTTTGTCACTTTGACCAACACGAAATTTATAATCTCTTCACTTCAATTCTTCTAATTTAATTTTTCTGCCTTCTTCAGGCAAAGTGTGTTCCTTACAAAAACACGGGTTATCCGGCTTTCGGACCCCCTAGGGCTACCTAAGTGTTTTCCTAAATTACCTACTCTATTTTTTGGGGAAATCAAGTCTTTTGGGGTAACTCGAATATAATTTTGGGTGGGATCAATTACTCAGTATTTTGTACCATTTAAAATAGTAATCCCCCTCCTGCCAACTTGACGGGTTTTGTTTAAATGCAATTCAATTGTGTATTTATTTGCTGCATAAAAACTAGCACTTCATTTAACATACACATAATATTATTTCACATTCTATTCTTGCATTGGCTTACTCATTTTATGTGCTAATTGGATATAACGGAACGAACTAACATCCCAGAAATAATACATAAAAAGCTATTCTCATCATTAGATAATACTTTCTGGAAGTATTTGTAGGTCCAAGGTAGGAGACAGCGCTGGTATAACATAATATCATCTTTTTACCTTAGGACCTCACAATCTAATTAATTAGTTGAAATCTAAGCATTAATTTGCATACATTAATGATAAAGGAAAGTATTTATGCGAGTGGGATTTTGAGTTAAATATGCAAGTTTTGATTTATGAATGAAAAGATTTGTCAGTGTGGGTAGTTCATTTCATTAGTATGACTTATGGACTTAGCATGGTTTCTATTGAATATGGATGAAAGAACCGCAGGGATAATAGACAAAGGATTGAAATGTCTGCCGGTGGAAAAGCAAGAGTTGCACATCACATTACAAGTGGATAGTAAGTAAATAGAGAGAGAGTTGGAGTATATAGTATGACATAGAGAAGGGCATAAAGTATTTGTGGAGAATAGCAAATATCAGTCTTTATGTGGAAGGAATTTTGTTTTATCGTGTATCAGTATCTGCGAGGGAGTTGAATAGAGCTGTGTAATGTATGCCTGGATATAAACAGATAGTGGTCCGTTTTATAGTTGCAAGTAAAGCAGTCAACTCCAAAGTTGTTTTTATAGACGGAGAGTGAAGTGGAGTAGGGAAAGTCCAAGGGATGCCAAAAGCATTTATATAGCCGACAAGACATTAACTTCATTCGCCTGACTTGCTTTCCCTTCGCTAAAGTCTCTTTAAGCACTCGGTTGACGGCCTGACCTACGCAAAGCAAGAAAACTTTCCCCGAGTCTTATACACTTTATTCCCTTCCAAATAACTTTACTCACTTTTTACTCTTCTCTATAGTCGACTTGGGCATTTATGTCATTCTCATCCTCTGTCAGATACACACTACTAATCCCTAAGTCAAAACTAAAGCTATGCAACAATACCAATATTATAGGCACTGCTACACTTACCTATCTGTACTTGTCACTGTTATACTTACGTCACTTCTTAACTTTACTGCATTTACTATGTGCGTTCCGCTTTCTTACTAACCTGCTCTACATTTTCTCCCTTAAGACCCTCCAATCCTACAATTTCGTTTCGTGTGAATTCTACAGATATTATATCGACATTCTAAATCTCTAATTTGTTTGCAAATTACCCTCTTCATGCTTTCTGCTTTGTATATCATCCATTACCACTATGTAATCAGAACTTATTAGGACAATATTATTTGCATATGCGGTCATTAGCCTCTCTCTTTCTGTTCCTGATGACATTTTCTAATGATTCGTAATTGTCACTTCTAGTTACCTACTGTGCCATATCCATTTAATTTGTGAGTTGCTAATCCTATTTCCTGAAAGTTGTTATTATATCCTTACGTATATACTTATGTAATAGTCTATATAATATATATAATCTTCCTACCACATCTTTACAGTGCATTGAACGATAAGGAATTTATGGAATAATTAATTACATCGCACAAATTGTTGTGGCTCAATTTGATTATTATGCTTTGATACGCTCTCTGATGATAGTAAAAATAATAGAAATGCCAATTTTGTACAGAGAGAATTAGAACGAATGATATTCTAATAACATTCCATTAGAAGGGTATATGAGGATAGATAACAAAGTAGGATGAGGAAATCATGATTTAGTAGTTGGCACACAACAAAGATCTGTAGACCGAATAAATAGGATCCGTAGAGGCTTTTAAATATCAATCTATGCTTGATTTCAAGTTTTTGTCATATTTCAACCTAGATTCATATTTATTGGATTAAAATGGTAAATTTTATAATTCTATCGAGAAAGAACCATTTAGGGGATTTTATTGCTAGTAATAAAGATACCTAATAGTGCAATGTGGTCATAAATAAATGGTATGCAAAGCAAAAGAAGGCTTTAAGTAGTGTAGAGTCGCCATTGCGCCGTGGCTGTCAACTTAGCAGAAGAGTAATTGGTTATACACTAAATAACACTGCGCCAGAATATTTTATGGTGATCTAAATACTAATGCAAACTGCATAATCCAGTAGTTTGGAGTTTTGAGTAATGAAGATGAAATTAATAAAGAGTTAGTTATTGTTAGCTCTAGAGATGTACTTATATTATCCACCCACTACGACGGGAGGACAGAATAAATATTTTAAGTACCTAAAGCTTATATTGTTTGTTCTAGTAATTTATAAGTGTATTCACTTTGATATAAGTGGTACTACATAATTCCTACTTAAGCTTATTACGAATTGAATACACACGGTAATGATATAAAAATTCTGGGCAGTAGAGAAAAAGGGATGTTTTAGTGTATCATTTACTTGTTTGGTAACTGAATCAAGTTGCATTACCTTAATCTGATTTTGAAGAGTCGGAAGCTTACTTAAGAAAAAGATGGAGAGGAAATGTAATCAAATAAAATTCGCCATTTCCCTTGATAGATGCCGAAGAAGAGCTGATGAGCTCAAGCTACAGATTTATTACCCAAATGGCTTTCTTCTTCATTTCACTCGTCTACTCGAAACAGTTTTGTCATATATTATATTCCTTGGTTTGTTTGGTACATATATCTACTTAGGATTAGACTCCAGTCTGGAAGGAGGATGTGGATATTAGAGGAGAAACCAGATTTCATTTACATAGGATGCAATGAAAGGATTTTTTATTATAAGGTAAAAGGGATGAGAAGACTTATTATTTGTAGCAAATATCCGTATGGTAGTGCATAGAAAGAGCAAGGATGTATGGATAGCACAAGTTACAAGCTTACAAGGTATTATAAGGCTGTTAGTATAAGCATTGATTATTTATGACAGTCTTGACTCAAGTTGATGTCTTCTACCAACGGAGGCATCTCATTATACGTTTACTAGTTCTCTTGATTTACTGCGTAGATGAGGACATGAGGATGAGGATGTTACTTGTTAGCATACGCCACAAAAGTACATAACATACCTAAAAGTAAGTAACTTAAGTACACTTGGCAATAAATAAGTCGCCAGCTACGCAGAGTTGAATTATGTTGTCTATTTCCATATTTTCCCTGTAAATAGTGCATCCACTTTAGCTGACTACACTAGCGCTTTCCTTAACTTACACTAATGCTCCTAATGTAATGTTACTAACTAGCCGTGCTGAGCTTCTTCATGACATTATGAGTTAGAGATCCAATTTGGATTTCCAAGATAGGTCGGGGTAACTAGCAAAAACATACATCTTTCCCTCGTCTCCTATACCCGTCCACATTCACTAAAAACACAAGACTGTACCTAGTCTCTCTCTTGCAATTCAGATTTGATCGCCATAGACAGTACAGATTTAGAACTGCATTGAATTAAAATTCTACTAGTAACACATGTTTATCGTTAGTATTATACCGTGTAACCGTAGCCAATTTCAAGATTTATGTGGGATAAAACAAGCGCCTCAAAATGCTTCGAATTCTCCTCCTTTCATCTCTTTAGTCAAAATATTTGCGCTATCTTTGGAATAGTGAATAGATTTCTTTTATTATAGTTTAAGATAATTTCCAAGCATTCACTCTTGCTCAATATCATTACTCCTCCCTTGAAACATACTTTTGATACCAAGATTCATTCCCAACAAATTATTAACATGTCAAAACATATTCTTCAATATTTCAAAACGTTTTTACTAACATCAGTTTCCCTTTTGTCAACAGAGACATCACAATAGTAAGCTAATTTGACACAAGGAAAATTACAGATAAATTGTGTTATGGCTCTGGCCATTTCATTATCTTACCCTATACCTTCCTAATGTCGGTCATGTATTGTGTAGTATAAATCTAATAGCATAAAATTGTGTAGAGTAGATCTTCATAGACAATTAATTGTTTTGACAAAAACGTGTAGACAACTTGGTGTCGTCAAATAGAGTTTCTGCCAATTAAAACTCTACATTTCATATGCTTGGCTGTGCAATGTTAAACTCGCAGAAGTCTTGCTGTGTTAACAATTGAATGTAATTATTACGGTGCTTTCCTAGTTATCAAATTAAATTGCTAATCACTAATTGGTAGCTTACATACTTCCATCGCTCCTAGCAGACTCGAAGAAACTTACAGATTAAATAGTATTAAAATTGATGGTCTAACAAGGAATATATTTGTATCTAGACGAATAGAAGAGAATGAGATGCTTAAGCCTAAGGTTTCGATACATTAGATATTAAGTTCTGTCGGTTCTGTAATAAGAATTTACAAAGGGAGTGTATTATTCACAATTATAAGTACTTATTGAGATTATGATAGGTGTTCGGATCCGTTCTGCAACAATGGATTCTAACAAACAAGTTAATTAATGATCTCTTTGCGAATTTATATGCAGTGCAGCAGAATGCTTTCTAAAGGCCCACGAAGCTGAAAGTAAATGACATGGTTAATAATGAGATAGCAAAGTACCTGCTAATAAAGTTTATTACCTGGGGAGTTTATCAAACTTCAATATTATTTAATTGACTAATGACTTTGAACTTCATATTATTTGCACAGATTTGATTTCCACTGATACGTTATGTCTATATCACAGAATTTTATTATACCTACTAGTATATAGACTAGAAGCACGAAGCGAGCCAGTCTATATATAATGGCATACAGCGATATACTGTATTAAGGCTGGCTCTACGGGTTTTCACCTTTTACTAAATACTGCCCACTCTCGCGCCGTAGAGTAACATAAAACATGAACTCTCCATAATTTCATGTTATAGTAGGTAGCGTATTGTATACACCATAATACCTACTCTGTTTTGTTCCGTATCACAAAATGAATCAATTTTTTATACCACAGAATATTGAAAATTTAAAACCACCCTGTTACAAAAACATTATGATCATTATTTTATTACGAACACATTATGTTAACCATATTGTAACATTATGGGTAATATAACTGGCAAACGCAATCACAAATCAGCCGCAAAACTTTTCATTTCAGGTTTTCCTATTTGCTGTTGGTAATAGAGTGACATCCTACTCAATGATATCAATCCTCTCATCTAATAACTGAAAATCGTGATTTGACCTTTTGGGGTCACTTTTGGGGATTTTGTAAAGATACCAAAAGGAAAGAGAAGAAAAATATCTAGTGAACCTAGAGCTTACTTTTCTCAATTACACCATTAGTAACGCCTACCGATGTAATGTATCTGTCTCACAGGCTCTTTTGCATGTATTAACTTTTGCAGAAAATGACTCAACTTTTTATTTTCAAAAATCAAAAAATACTATTTTATTTCCGTTTAAAAAAATTCTAAGGACTAGGTTCACTAGATAAAAAGTCGAAGAATCTTCAATTTCAAATTTGGGTTCGTACGCCTTGTGGTAATGGAGGTAGGAGGATTTTGCGAAACGTAATGAAGATCCGTAGAACCAACCTTAAGACACGTTGTGACGAGCATTAGATCGGTGGATATACTCAAATCAGTGGGTTAGCTGAATCTTCCAATGCAATGGCACCGTTTCTTGCATTCATTTTCATTCTGCGTTTCTTGGCGATGTAGTAACCTCATAATGCCCATCTCAACTTTTTTAATCAACGTTCTGAACACTTGCTGCCGTATCTCTTGTCATAGCGCAAATCAAATTATTTTTCTTGAGTGCAGAATTCATTATGCCGTATTTGCAATTTTCAATATAAGGGGAAAAAGTCAAGAAAGTCAGTCAGTCAAGTATATTTCTTGAAATTCAAAGAATTATTAATGTTTTACCAAAATTGCTGAAAAACTTATATTGGCTAAATTATTAAAAAGCATGGCTCAATGCTGTTTTCAGAGATGCTAATTGTTAGTAATGATAGTTTGTTGCTGATGAAAAATCTACCGATGTTGTTACTCTCTCGTCCAGCAGGGTATTTATTAAATGTTGATCAATGCACTAATGGGCTTAGATTACAAGTTGCATGTTACATATTATAATGAGTGTTAACAGTGACAGTGTTTCTCACAGTGTTATTATCAGCTTTTATGTTAGTAATATTTCCATCTGTTTACTTTTGGAGTTAATTGCTTTTTAGGACCCTTTCTGGTTCTATAGAAGTTACGAAACAATTCTGATATGTAATTTGCTTTTGTTTTGTTTTGACTTCTTGTATTCACGGAACTAAGGACTTGAACATTATGGAAATCGACAATAGCTTAATATCAACAAAAGTATGTTTTGAAAAGTTGATTACATGCTTCGGTCAAAAATAAAGTTATCAAAAACTTGTTCTTTCTCAGAAAGTAATGTAATTAAAGGAGAGTTGTTTACTTTGACCTGATAGTGACTTTATGTCAGCACAGCGGGATATTACAATTCTAAGGAAATAATACACAGTTATTATTATTATTACATCTTACATGTATAAAAACTGCCACATGAGAATTTGTAATTGAATTCCTGTCTGTCTGCAATGTTCAGTGATATGCAATGCAGTCGTATAATTAATAAAGTAACACAGCCGCTTCAACGATAATATTTTTCAAAATCACTTTTCTAATTACCAGCGTAGACGAAAAAAATATTATGTTCATGTGCTTGTGATCTTGTTAAAGTGTATGAAACAACCGCTATTAATACAATTTATTGGCTTTTGTGTGTTTTCCCACTCCGGGTTTTCCACCATAGTTCTTTGAATTTTGTATTAATGTGAACGTAAATATGAGCCATGAAAGAATTACCATTAAATAAAAGATGAGAGATGCGGGAGATGAAAGCTCAGATTTGTTACAATTCGAGGTGTAAATATCTTAGTGGCAAATGTGGCAATGCAATGGAATTCCTCCCGAAGCACTTTTTGCACAAAATGGACCTTTCTGTTTCTGTTGACTCTGACAGATTGGTTGGAAGTAAATTTTTAGCCAAACCATTTTAAGGTAAAATAATAAGAATGAAAGAATCTCACCGAGTTCAGTTTTTGGATACCTTGGGTTGGCATATCTTAATTAAATTATAATATCTACACTAAATACATGGTTATCAAATTCTAAAACTCATTGTGTGTGTGTACATGCATATCCTTCTTGAATTGATTTTTACCATAAAAAAGATTTACCAATGTTTGATTTGAGCTGTTGCATATTTATACAATACATATACCATTGTCAGCTACTAAAATACATGCCAAGGGCCAAGGCTAACCGAAACCTCACCAAAATCTGTACCGATTATGTCTCATTCTCATATCAGTAAATATCCATACTTGGTACCATTTCATATTTCATAATGATGCTTTTAAATAGTATGACATTTTCATTTTTGATATAAATATTAATTTGCCCTGCTTCTTTGTTCAATGCAGTATATATTCACCACAAAGCAAAGGCCAAACAATGTTCCAATTTAGCCACCTATAAAAATACATTTGACCAATCAGCAAATGGATTAAACAACTGAATGTACGGGCTTAAAATATAGGCACCGTATATACAAAAATGTTTTTCTCAGTTCAAATTGCAAATCTATTTCATAATGTTACATTTGGTCATTACACCCTTGGTTAGTAAACAAATTCAACCAGTTGGCTAGCTATTTACGCCGGTTGGCTACGCCTACGCTCATATAGAATGTAACAGTCGCATACAACCCCACGCAGCTGCTACTGTTGTAACTTTTTAAATTAAATAGTAAAACTCAATTTAAGTTGAGGACTATTGTTTATACAGTGCAGACGTGCAGATAGATCAGTTTACTATTTCAATATGTAAATTACTGTTTGTGATAGAAAAATATTTGACAATTTCTCAAAATGTCAGTATACTCAGCTTTCCAACTTCAAAGAAGCTTTTTAATGATACGTACTACGTACAGAAAGCAAAAACAAACAGCAAGTTTATTGAATTTTCTGGAATTCTAACTATTTAATCCTCGGAGTATATAGGAATTATGTGTATATATAATTTTAATTACTACAAAGTAACTATATCCGAAAATGTGCATTCGACTGAAATAAACATTCCACGAATTTAGTGTTGTCAATGAATGGCAAACTTTTGTTAACTCACTGGCTCACGTATGGCTGTATGATGGATTATTCTCTGTATTAGATTGTATACTTACCCTAAATAAGTATAATATTACAATAAACAGTCGACAAATCTGCACAACGAGACTTGAAAACTCTTTAATAATGAGCACAGCTCAATTCTCCTGAATCATTTTATTTTTGCTCGTACTATTTAGTGAATACTTGTCAATCCCCACGAGTGTTCCAGGACAGCATCTATCACCGTCTATATATCACGTTGCTCTTTGAAATTGCTCTTTGAAATCCTCCCTAATTATGTTGCCTTTAAAAAGATATCTCTTTCAATTAGGCCCTGTCTATTTTTACACGTAATCTCTAATAGTGCTTCTATCTTAACATAGTAGTATGGTCGTAGAGTTTGCTTTCCTGGTTTATAATTCTTGAATTAAATTGACAGATCACTGAAAACTACGCGGGTTACGTGGAATATACAAACTTGTTTGTCAATCGAGAATACCTACTCCCAAAAGAAAATTCGTTTAGAAAAGGATTAATTCAAAATAAGTGGACATTTCTGTTAGCTGAAAGATGTCCAAATAGTTTTTAGATACTAGGGGAAAAGGATCCACGCAATTATCTGAATGAAATAAAATAGTAATCATTATTCTAAGAACAATTGAGACTGTTTTAGAAATGTTTAAAGCTTTTTAATTACTTTGGTTTGAGTGGCCATTGGTAGCTGACTGGATAGGCATGCCACTCAATGCAAGTTCTTTAAGAAAGATTTACCTAGCTTCACACAATTCTCAGAAACAAACTTGACTTGGAAAAAGGTGTAGGTGTAGCGTCTGCAACTTGCAGTAAATTGCTTAAAGTAAATATTTATTCTTTATACCTAAAGAATTTTTTACGAAACAAAGACTGGTCTTTGTTAACTAGTTTCTTGAGGTTGCATTTGAAATTATTTTATCAGCTCAAAACCCTTGGGAGTACAAGTGCAATAAATGTCAGAAATTACCAGTGCATTACCTTATCGAAATAAAGACCTTAATAGATATGAATTCCACAATATTGTCCATAATATCATAGATATCATAATATGTAGGTACCTGTCTACTTAGGTACAAACAAAAACTGTATACATATATTTAAATAGTTTATAGAAGCCTTATCTTGAAAACACAAAGCAGTTTAGGGTTGAACTTATCGGTTCCTGGAATAAGTAATAATAATTTCTGCCTGATGTATGTAAAATATGTCCTTGTTGGGACTTGCTGCAGGCTTATGTTAATTCGATTAGTATACAAGTGAAAAATACACAAATTAAAGCAAGTTTATACTTGTAGGCTTATTGTCATCGTGTAAGGCGACCGCACAATAAATGCATTGTGCACATTCGTTTCGATTTATGAAAGAATACTACCTATATTAGATATACTTTAAGATTTTTTAACGGAGACAATTTTAAATTACAACGGTTTACATGAAATTGAGTTGCCGAAGAATCCTTGAATTATATGCACTTGTTTTTATTGCAAGAAATGGGGAACACAAATGTGATATTCGTAATTTTTTGGAGCAGCTTTATTTCTTCTTCTCCAGAAGCAATGCTGACTACTAACAGTGTACGATTTGTCAATCAAGATATTAAATTACTATCGGAAATGTCACAGAAAGCTGTACAAAGTTTCGACGCTGGTTTAATTGGAAATCTTGAGATTCAAAATAGTTCTGCCCAAATAAGAAATTCTGTTAAGTCAAAAGAGAAGATAAGTACTGCTAAGGAAAGTGACAACAAAGAAGTAATTGGATATCCAATGAAAACAAGTATCATTTCTACTTCTCAAATGTCTCTCAGTAAAGAGACAGGTAAGTTTCCATTTCCAAAACTCTGATCAACCTACACATCTTTTAAGTGTATGTAAGTATAGTTTTGTGAAAATATTTTAATTGGGTAATGTAAGCTGTACAAAGTTTCGACGCTGTTTTAAATGGAAATTTTGAGCCTCAGTTCTGGCCAAATAGTAATTCTGTGAAGTCAAAAGAGAAGATAAGTACTGCTAGGAAAAGTGTCAACAAAGAAGTAAGTAGATACCAATTGGAAAAAAGTACCATTTCTACTTCTCAAATGTCTCCCAGTAAGGAGACAAATAAATTTCCATTTCCAAATCTCTGATAGCACATATCTTTTAAGTGTTTAGTTATACATAGTTTTGTGAAAATATTTTAATTGGGTAATGTGACTGCTAGGTATCGAAATTCACCCTACCTACTCATACACGTAGCCATAAGCATACATAGCATAACTTATCAAAAGTACTGTGAAACAGAAATAAGTATTTTTTTAATTTGCGATTCACAGAAGTAGAAGTACCTCCTTTACATTTGCAATAACGCGAGGGTACGGCAAACTGGCAGTGACATGACAGTTGACGTTTAAAGTGGTTTTTGTTGTAGATTTTCTAGAGCCGATTGTGGTAGCTCCTACTCTGTCAGAAAAGGACAGACCAGTGTCCATTTCAATTTGGGGGGAAGTAATTCAACCTGGTCAAAAGCAAAACGAAATTAATGATGTTTACCAACCAGAGGGGGATGCAGAAGTAGAATTAGACACACCACAAAGTCCCATGGGGAAATCTTTCACTTTTTATACTTTGTTTGCTTTTGTAACATGTGCACTATTAGTACAATTAGTTCTACACAGAATGTCCTCTAAAACAAAGTATAAATATACATGTAACGCCAAAAGCGTCTAAGTACCATTATTGTATCACTTTACATGAAAATGATTTTATTTCTTTTCGTATTTACATTTTATTCCTAAAACTCAACCTAAAAGCATTTGGCTACTTTTGTGCAACTTTACAATGTATGTGACAGTTTGATCATTACATTATTACGTGAATCTCATGTGTGTTTATTTCTAATTTTTATCACTGAACTGATTAATAATACGTGTCAACTTTTATACTAAAAAATTATTCAAATGACAATAAAGATAATTTCATGTTTGATAAACATTAAGTTTAAAGATGATATCTTACTACTAGAGTTTTTATTTAATTTCGAAAACACCAGAGTCGATGTACTGATCGTCACCAGCATTGGGATGCAATAAAACTCCATTGTAATCTTTAACATCTCGTAAATAGGTTCTTCCGAGTTCAATATATCCGTTTTTGATACCAGCTTTTCTACTGTAAGGACCAGAGAATCCACATTTGGCCAAAGTAAATCCATTCGCTTTTAGAAGAGCAATTGCTCTAGTGTACATTTCAGTAGCAAGTCCTCTTTGCTGAAACTCAGGATCAACAGAAACTCCGTAAAACTCAGCATAGCGTGTTACATCAGGATATTTTTCAAACACTTTACATCTCTTGTCAAGTTCAGCATGCAAGTCAGAGATAGCTTGGCTTTTGGGATGACGGTAGATTCTTTTTGGCTGAGCATCGTTTCGATTCCCGACCGTTATTATCCTGACACCCGCAACCTTGAAAGTTATGAATTAATTTATAAATACGGTTAAGGTTCATTGTTTTATTGCTACAGAGTTAGATGATATAGTCCGTATAATTAAAAGACACAAAATTCCTGCGTGAGTAGGGATGATGAAGTAAAGAATTACCTTTCCCGTTTTCTTATCTTCAGCATAAAAACTCAGATTATGGCCATCGTTGAGGAACTTTGAAAATATTTCTTCATGTTCATCATCCATTATTTTATTGTCCTTTTCGTAGCCGACGATACGAAGTGATGGGTAATACATGAATTCTCTCATGTGCTTTAAAATCCTAGGTTTGTCTTCCTCCTTTATGGCTTTGAATTCAAACCCTTCCCAATCTCCTACAACTTTTTCCATTTTCTTAATCAATTTACGAGTTGTATTATTTCATTCAAAATTGCCTTACAATACTTTGTGTTCTCAAATATTAACTAGCTGGACTGA
The DNA here is from genome assembly GCA_020055645.1 of Tomocerus qinae. NCBI lineage: Eukaryota > Metazoa > Arthropoda > Collembola > Entomobryomorpha > Tomoceridae > Tomocerus > Tomocerus qinae. The sequence continues at coordinate 106,054,571 of CM034546.1, read as the reverse complement.
ACAACTAAAAAAATGCAAACAGTTATTGTTAAAACATTACTGAGCAAAGATGGAAATGTTGTAGATTATAATTGAGCGATAACCAGAGTAGAAGTATCCATTGTGCCGTATATCTACCAATGTCATTAGTATAAAGGCATTGACATTGATAAATCTTTAAGAGTTTTGTCCTTGACAGTATATTATTATACTTATTATCGTTCCATCTGTATTTGATGATGCGTCCTGTTTAGTCCTTATATAAATACTACATGCTTACAGCAAATAAAACAATAACTGATTTTAATTAGTGCCATATCTATCTATAGGAATGTGTCAACCAGGACAATTTAATCACGGTTTTGTGTTCTTTTTATACTAATTTATGGTATAGAAACACTGCGATGATTTTATCAACGCAGGAGACAGACCCCATTTAATGAAACCGTGTATCGGTAGATGTACTATTATAACAATTCGTACAATAATATCAGATTTAATAACTTCGCAAAGTACTAATAATTGGTATTTTAATTCATGTGTGATCACGAGAGGAAACCCCCTTAAATAGCTGTAATAAATGTATGTACAGCTTTTAATTTATTTTTTAATAACACTGTGTGATCTGTATTGCTATCTACATTTTTCTGATTGTAAAAATTAACCATATAATACAATAATGTCAATGGCGTTTAAATAATGTGATTTAGGTTCTCAATATGCAGTTTCTATACACTTAAATTATGTGGTTATGCTGCAACATAGTAATAATTCTGTTGGTCATGTCAAGCCCCTCCGGTGCATTAAATCCTAGGTGCATTCGAAATTTATAGAAGTCAGTAGGTACTATTTATTGGATATTCGTAGCTTTTGCACATATTTAATATATTTGCGATGCACATGCAAATCGAAGCATGTCTTGTGTACTTATGTAGATGTTCGTGATGTCATTGCAGATAAGAATTATTGGTTTCATTTCAAGAAAATCAATTTCAAAGGTTTTGTCAAAATATTGCAATGTGAATGCTGCTGTGCACCTTCACCTTTCTAACATTTCATATGGACTAAAATGAAAAGGAAAGCAATTTTCTGGAATTACACATTTTCATTTTTTAGACTATTCGAACCGAATTTATAAAACATAAGTGTTAACATTAACATCTGTTATGTGTAAATGTTTCTGTTACAAACGCATGTAAATATATTACTATTACCTTACTTGCAATATTTACAATTCAAAGATACCCATGTCTATATACCAACGTGGGTCCACATCTGGTTTAAGTGGTACATTCATTTTATCTTTAAAGTCAATACAAAGTTTTCTGCCGAGTTCTTTGTATCCATTTGTATAACCAGCTTTTCTGCTGAAAGGACTTGCAAATGAGACTTTGGCTATGGTGAATCCACGAGATTTGCACAATTCTAATGCTCTTCGGTACATTTCTGTGCAAAGTCCTCTCTGTCTGAACTGTGGAATTGTACACATCCCGAAAAAGTCAGCATAGTGTTCCGCAGTTGAATGGTCATCAATCCGACATTCAACCCCCAAGTCAACCATAGCTTGAAAAATTATACGAGTTTTCTCATGCTGAAAGGGCGGCATGTGCTCTGGTTCACCTTTCTTCATCGTTCCAATAATTCTAAATCCAGCAATCTACACGGGAGTTGTTTTATTTCTATTTCAATCTTTTGATTTACAAATGCATTGAAACTTATTGTTCTTACCTCTCCAGTTTCTTTATCCACAGCCAGGAAATTTAGATTACTTTTGAGCAATTCATCGAAAATCAATTTCCAGTCTGATGCTTCAGACTCTTGCCAACCCACAATCTTCATACACGGCATTAGATGCTCTTTTATAAGTTCGTGTAATTTCGGATGATCCTCTGGTTTAATATATCTAAATATGAAACCATTCCACCCACCTTCCACACTGTAGTCTGACATTATTTCTGACTTTATTTTCTACGTATTTACTATAATAATGACTTTAATCTTAGAATGCAATGTTCCTAGACGCTTCTGTTAGAAAGAGCAAAGCAAGAGTGACGGCAAATATTTGGACAGACAAACACAACATAAATAGCCAAGAGATATATCCGCCCTACTGTGGCTATTAAAAAGTGTAGCTTTGTCACACCATACTCAACCGTTAAATACACATTGTGCTGAAAATTTACAAACACTCTCCTGTTCAGTCTGTATCGTTGATGTGTATAACCCATTTATGACCTTGACCATAGCCTTGTGAAGTTGGGATGCAATAAAAACTTGACATTATGATTACTCTTGACAATTTACTTTAAACGACTAAAGTGTTGTTGGAGTATATCCATTCCGATTAATTATGCTAAGATCTATAACATTCACGTTACTGCACGAATAGTAAGTGGTACTTCATACAGCATTTATCTGTATAGGCTTCTGTTTATGTAACTTTCAATTATCAACGCTTATCTGCTAGCATATACATTTATATTATACTGACTGTAATTTTATTAGCACTGGGTGACAGACAAAAGCACATTGGTGTACAAGAAGTTTGGATTTTGTTTTTGAAAAAATACCACTTCTCTGTTCAAACTGAATAATATTGACCTTTTGAGGCTTCTAACAGAATGGAACAAAAATGAGGGGTGATTGAAAGATTTTTCAATCTACATTTTTTTGAAGGGAATATTAGGGATGAGGGGCAACTGAAAGATTATTTGTTAAGAGCGTTTTGTTTTGATAGAACTTTTTTGCTTTTAGTGTAACCTAACTCTTTGTAATTACCTACTTTAAGTAAATGGCATGTAATGAAAGATAAATACACTTGCGGAGTTATTAATGAATACAAACATATTATTTAGTAACAAGAATGAACTAATGGACAATCCATGGAGAGTCAAAAAATCTGTTTCATGTATCCAACGTGTGTACTTCCATCTTGTAATAAAATACTAGCGTTCTAAGTGCTATAGATTTTGTTTACGACGATAAAATGTAAACAAACTAAAAAAGGTCATCTAAAATCACTCTATTATTAGTTTTATTAGGTATATATAGGGTCGAAAAGCAAACTCCATATATGTGACGGAAGACGGAATATGTAATTGCCGTTGCTAAAAGCTAATGCTTTGACTAAATAAATATCGAAACCGAAAATCTTGAAAAAACAAAGACTTCTACAATCCTATAGCATATCTATCTTAACTATGTCACAGGAAAACAGAAAATAGTATTTACCTTTGGTTTGGCTCCTTTTGTGATTCCTTTTCTGTACCTATTGTGTTGAGTTTAACATTTCCACTTGTAAATAACTGTATTCTATGTACCATGCAAGAAGGATCAATCAATATTATTTGAAGCAGAACCACACTGAATGAAAATCTATTAGAGCAATCACAAGTTTATACTGTCCACTGATTGAACTGAAGATTCATTAAAGTACATTTGGTGTTTACTAATAATATAAACTAAAAACTTCACTTATTATACAGTGAAGCTGAGTGGTATTACTCTAAAACGTTTGTTTTGCGAAGTGAGCTTTCTCGAAGATTTCTGAGACACTTTGAGAGGTGGAAACATGCGAAGAACAGATTACACAATAATTTTGTATAATTAAAATGTGGACATAAAGCTAAATGGGAAGAAGTTGTATTTAATTGTGCGTAGGTTCAGAGATTACACGTTCCCTCATCAATTAAAACGCAGAAAAGATCCATTAGCGAATTTTAACGGTTGTTGTACGCCCTTTTATGTCAGCTGTAGATTAAACAGTGCGATCTTGTTTCCCCAAAGAGAGTAATAAAACTAGTGTAGAGCATGTCAATCTCATTTGGTGCATGCATAAGTAAGGATGGTAATGGAGGTACTAAAGATCACATCATTTGATTACAAATTCGAAAAGGTCGAACGGTAGACTAAACTACATGTTACCTTAATGTGCTTCATCTGTACACATTATCCAGAGGTTGCTTTTACAATCCTTACGCACCATATGCGTATTTAGCCTAATGAAATGAATCATGTTCATACTTTATGTCTTCGTTTATCATTTCCAATAGTTTCAGTTATCTCACCAACAAGTTTCATTAACATTGAGATCTTGAACATAATATACCTAAGAATTCTGTACATACGTACGCACTTGATATAGGCTTAAAGCAATGTATAGTAAACTTGTACTACAATATAGCAGTAATTTGCGAATGGATGTACTTGGACATTTAAGATTAGAATTTAAAATTCATAGCACCCACAGTATTCCACAGGTAAATGTTGTTTGTGTTAAATTTGCATAATATGAAGAATCAATCCAATTGCTTTGCTTCTACAGTAGGTACGGTTCACTCCACGTGCCGGCAGACAAATATTCAGGTTAACATTCATTACGGAAATGTAGCAAAGCATATTAAACATAGTTGCATATCATTTAGAACAATATTGAAGGCTCGTTTTGAGAAATCAACATAGTTGTACACACACATAAGGTAAGACAAGCCCATGAAAAAGCAACACAGAGTAACTAGTAGACATGACAAACAAGAACTTATTACGAGCTCATTGCTGCGTGCAGTGCTAGTGTTGACGCTAAGTGTCCATATGTCAAGTCTGTACATTGAAACCCTTTCGCTTCACTAATCAGTCTAATCTACACAGAAACGCTTTGTAATGAATATTATACCTGCTCTGTCTACTAAATCCATTGAAATCTGTATACACTAATCAGAATTCAAACACGCACAATCTCAAACAATCCTTTCTGTCAAATATTAGTAAACATTCCCATTTGATCTCCTTGAAATCTTTGTAAATATTGTTGCCTCCTTAACTCATACTATATAGGTACCTCAATTGCACTGCTTAAAGATTACTACTGTAGCTTATAGCTATATAGAAGTATCCATTGTAATTGTAGCGTATATTCAGATAATTTATGTAAATCATACCATTTATCACTACAGTTTAGCTTAGCTTGGCTTTTCTTTTTTTACTGTATTGAAATAATATCCTCTGCAAATTCTGTAAAATAAAATATTCAAATTATTTATGTAAATCATGTCATTTGGTAGCTTATCTTGCTTAGGATACTTTTCATTTCCAAATATTGTTCCATATGCATATGATAAGTATAAATTACTGCGAATATTGGTGTAATATCTTGAGATATACAAACGGTTTGTCAAGATCATCTATAGATTTCCTATGAGATAACATCCAAAAAACTAGGTAAAATAGGCAATTAGTAACCAATTACAGTATTTAGAATCTGCCTGCATGCGTGTAAAAATCAGCAGATGAGTTCTTTGTAAAACAAGTGTTACAACTTATTTACGGTATAAAGCCGATGTTTAAATTATACGTGTATACATAATATCAGATTGTCACAATGTAAGTGTAACCTAACTCTAACTACTTTATAATACCCTTTTATAATAGTTCCCTTTGGCACTTTGTTAGCGTTTTAGCAATCCAGAATCGAATATGCTAACTGGTTCAATTACTACAATTGAAATTACTGTAGGTTTTAAATCAGGTTCTAAGAGATAAGTAATTACATTTCGGAAATCAAAACTTCACTTTTAGATGCTATAACATATTTTCTTCTATACAACCATAGTCATTCTCAAAGTCTTACATAGCTGAACAAAATGTGCAAATGCTAATTTTCTGTTATCATGGTATAAATTAGAGCATGCAAAAACTTAAGCTATTGCATACGAGAGATTTCTGGTGCCTATTGTAAAGGAAAAAATCTATTCTTTAGAATGATAATATATTCAGTAGAGAAGATGATAACATTATTCTTGGGCGTTCATGAAAACATCGTATTGACGATCCGGAGTTTTGTAATTAAATATCATTCATTGAAAGAGAATACAAACATCATCTCTTCCGGATAATGCACCGTATAGGTAGACGAACTTGATGCTCAGGCTTAATACAATTGGCGTAATCGGATTTTTCCCTTCTATGAAATACTTAGTGAATGACTTCACAACTTACTAAGTTATACAACAGCACACTATTGATATGATTTGTATGCATCTATATAAACCAGAGATACGGCACTTATGCAAAGTATGCGCATATGAAATGAATTATATTATGTAAGTGTTTATCTACAATATATCTATAATAGACAATTGTATACTTATAATAATTCATAATAACTGTGATGAATGCATTGCCTACTAGTAAGTAAAGAATAATATTTATCATCACGAACAGGTAATCAAAGGTAATGTTTGTTGATCATTAGTCGCTTGGAATAAAAACAGTGACAATGCAGCAAATTCAAGGCTAAGACGAATTTACATTCATCAAAAGATGGGCAAAAACCGACGTATGGTGTGGATGATGAATGATTCTCAAATGTGAATGAACATCTTTCGTTGTTATCTCCTTCGGATCTTCAGAAGAATCCAATGCAATGGCCGGGGAATGAAAATGGTCGTCAACCTCATCTCCCGAGCAAAGTTACTAGTATATAAAAGGATTTCCGTTGGGAAGAGGAAGTTAAACCGTCTGCGAAAAGAGGCAGCTCAACTTCATCTCCCTCGACCGGCAAATTCTCCAACATATATTAGAATTGATACTTGGATCCACATTTTTGCGTAAGAATTACTAAACTAATCGTAGTTTTAATTATTGAGATTTGAAAGCTTGGTTTGGAATTTGATGTTCATAAAAACTGTTCTTTCAGGGGAAAATGAAGTTCTACACAGTGCTCAGTTTCACCATCTTTATTATTGTGACTGTCTGTATTTTGTCCAATTTTGGGGGACACGCAGACCCTGAGCCAGATCCTCTATTTCATCATCACCACCGCCACCACCACCATCATGGTCACCACGGAGGCTATTATCGTCCATACTACCCTGCCTATTACCCAAATTATGGCAATCGGTATCATCATCACCATCATCATGGACATCATGGACATCACTACGGATAATAAAGTTCACTCAATTGCTCAGCCACAGTTACCATTTTCTCAAGTCAAACTCTTTCGGCCAATAATATAGTTATGTATCTACGTTTGTACTTTACTTTCTGATTAAAGCCTTCTCGTTGATTCGACAAACATCCTTTTAGAAGTAAAATATTACCACTTCAACAAAACTATTTTTGCCATGCATTTATTACTTAAATCTACAAAGGAGAGAGAAGGAGAAAATAGAGTGGAATTATCAAACTGTTGACTTTTAAAGCTTCCGGTGACCGGTGCATATTCTCTAGAAAGGACTCATCAAATTACTGTTTTTCCAATAGGATAAGGTGAAGTTTAATGTTTACAGAAGGAAGGACGTTATACAAACATGAAACAGAAATGCTGCATTATCATATTTACTATTCCATTTCATAATTTAAGTGCTTTAGAGTCTCATTTATCATCGTTGGATATTCCCACACAGTAAACAAATAATATGAACAAGTACAGCCTGAAAGGATGAAAGATAAACAGGACAGACATTGTGATAATTAGATTAAAAACCTACAGCAAGCCGTAACAGAAGCTCGCCTGAGTAAAGGTTACCGTGTACACATTTTGGTAGACGAAAAGTGCTCACAAGTAGGTAACACCAAACCGAGCGTACGGATTTTGATCAAACTTTCAGAATTGATACTTTATGTATGTAGCTACAACATATTAAAAATTCAGACATTGATATCATAAGGAAACGAAGCTATATCATTTGAAACATCCACATAAAATCAAAATTGATGATTGTTGACAATGAAAATCAACTGAAAATCAAAATTGATGATTGTTGACAATGAAAATCGACTGAAAATCAAAATTGATTAATGTTGACAGTGAAAATCAACCGAAAATCAAAATTGATTAATGTTGACAGGGAAATTTAACAGAAAATCAAAATTGATTAATGTTGACCATGAAAATCAACGGAAAATCAAAATTGAATAATATTGACTAAAAATCAACAGAAAATCAAAGTACATTAATGTTGACTATAAAAATCAACGGAAAATCAAAATTGAATAATGTTGACTATGAAAATCAACGGAAAATCAAAATTGAATAATGTTGACTATAAAAATCAACAGATAATCAAAGTAGGTTAATGTTGACTATAAAAATCAACACAAAATCAAAGTACATTAATGTTGACTATAAAAATCAACGGAAAATCAAAATTGAATAATGTTGACTATAAAAATCAACACAAAATCAAAGTACATTAATGTTGACTATAAAAAACAACAGAAAATCAAAATACATTAATGTTGACTATGAAAATCAACAGATATTCAACTGTGATTGATTATGAGTATTAAAATCTACAGAAAATTAAATTCGGCTAATAATGACTATGAAAATCAACAGATATTCAACTTTGATTGATTATGAGTATTAAAATCTATAGAAAATTAAATTCGGCTAATAATGACTATAAAAATTTAAAGGAAATCGAAAAATGGAAATTTGACTATAAAATTGAATATAAATCCAAAATAGATTTATTTCCATCGTATAACAGTTATTTTCCGGTTTTATTTGCTTTATTATAAAATTTAAAATTTGGTAGAAGCGTATTGAAATATTTTATACTATCCCTAACAATTTATAGGAAACGCCATTGAACTTTTTAATGTCCATTATACGCCAAATTTTCATTTTGACTATCAAAATGAGGACAAAGTGAGCGCGCGGTATCTCAGCAACCAATAGACCGATTTACCCCAAATTCAATAGGGATCGTCAGTGGTCCATAGGCATTGTTTTTGCCAAGTTTGGTCAATATCCGTCATTGCTTTCGAAAGTTATCGTGGGGACGGACGTACGGACGTACGGACAGACTGTGCGGTTCTATAAGCTCGCTTCCTCAGGCGAGCTAAAACAGGCTGAAATCATAATTAGTGAGAAGAGCAGACAACAAAGTAGTGAATATCTGTAGATGTACTTTTTTACTGCGTAGATGTTATTACTACATACGATTATAATTTATTCATAAGTTAAATTAAAGTGCATGCTTTACTCCCTTTTTACATAAAATAAAAACGGCTTATGCAAGCTGCACTACTTATTTACGTAAATGCAATGTATAATAAACGTAGCACTAATGCATGATTAATGACGATATTAAAATGATAACAAAACCCTAGATATTGCAGGGTTTGATGTCCGTGTTAGTACATCGACGGCAAGACTAAAGATGACTAGGTATTGCATGCTAGTAGTTTAATGTTAAATTCTTCAGATTAAAATCGGACAATTAAACTGGACTTGGCTCCAACCACAATATTAGCAGTGGTCACAGTCGATCTGCAATATTTAAATTATGAAAAATTAAGGCTTAAGGAATATAGGAAAAATAAGAAAAATTTGGTTGTATGTTTCTCATAAAATTGTTACAGAATTATCTCATACCCAATGATAGTTGTGGATGGGATGAATCCGACATTTCGTGAGGCAACTATAGCTGTAGGAGGGACATTTTGGAACGCTGATGCGGCGTTAACAGTGATTAGAAGGTCGCCAAAGTTAATTAGCACTAAGAAACCGGTGCCATCTTCCAAAATCCTGGATTTCAAATAGAAAATCATACATTTTTGCTGGTAGATTTTGTTAGGTACACATTTCTTATTCAAATTGATAATTTGTGATGAGATGTACTATACCTTGTGAATCCAAATATTTGTCCCTGATTTGGAGCTGCGTATTGTAGTCCTCCGTATTTCCAAGCATCAGTTTTTCTTAAGTCGGATAACTGCTTATAGACTTTAAGATGACTTTCCGATGAAGCAAGTTCTGCTGCCACATTTATAGTTTGGTAATTCGGGTTTACGGGCAACCAAGTGGAGTCACCAGATGTGAATCCTAAAGAAAGATTTTGATAAAGAAATCATCAAAGACTATCGCCATTTTATTGAATGACAAACTGGTTATTATTTGAATTATGAACATATCAATCAAACCTGCATTAAGAGATGCATTCCATTGCATAGGGGTACGGCAAGGGTCACGAGAATATTGCTCATATTTCTCAGGTCCAGCCTGGCAACCTATCAGACGGAAGTTCAAATTAGAAAAGTGGATAAAATATTAATTTGGTTGAGATATTACCAGCGGGGTCAACTGTTTGTTCCCAAGTAAGGAAAGTATCTTCCATTCCGATTTCCTCTCCATAGTAGGTGACCGCATTTCCAGGCAAAAGCAAGTTAACCATATTTAAAGCGTCGATAGCTTCATTTCCGAACTTTTTGGAGACTCGTTTTTGATCATGATTACCAATCAGCCAGTTTGATGTAGCTCCTTCAGGAAGTTTAGCATACCAGTTAGTAAGAATATTTTGGATGGCTGTTCCAGTCAAAGGAGCTTGCATTTTGGTTAATTCGAAATTGAATGGGAAATGAGCCACAGGTTTTTCAGGAGTGCCGTAATATTCAAAAAGCTCCTCGAGTGTTGGAACACCAGCCTCGACCATCATAACTCTACAATTCAAAACGATGTTTTAATAATATCAGATCAGATAGTCAGGAAAAATAATACTAACCTTTGTCTTCCATCAGCAAGTGTATATATATCAAGGAGTTTGCGGAAATCGGCCAATGCAACGAGTACTTGGGGAAGGTTGTACGTGTACGGATGAAGCCAATAAGACCATTCTTCTGGAGTGGTTGAAGGATCTCTAAAAATGCAAAAAAAATATTCAGACGCTCCAAATACAATATGAACCGTAATTAAACTAAAATCTAAACAGTATTATCTTAAAATTCTGATTTAAAATTATATTTGTAGTGTACCTATCGGGATTTTCGGGCTCATCCAAGAAACGCTGGTCTTCGAACATGTGAGGAACAGCATCAACACGGAATCCATCTACTCCCAAATCCAGCCAGAATTTCATTGCGTCTAATAGCTCTTCTAATACCTTTGGATTTTCAAAATTGAGATCAGGCTGTCCAGCAACAAATTGATGAAGAAAAAATTGCTGACGATTTTCATTCCATGTCCAGGTAGAACCTCCAAAAACACTGACCTATAAAACGACTTATGTTAACTATTATTCAGTAAAATGCATACGAACAAAACAATCATTGAAATTACCCAGTTATTGGGGACTATAGGCTTGCCCTCAGGATCGAATCCGCTAGCGTTCCTCCATACGTAGTAATCATCGTAAGGTGCCTCTCGTTGAATAGATTTCACGAACCATTCGTGTTCATCACTGGAATGGTTGGGAACAAAGTCCATGATAAGTTTGATACCTAAAGTTTCAGAAAAATTAGCCAATTATTGTACAGTTCTGCAGTGCATAAACCTCAATTCAAATTGGAATATAGCTAACAGATAAAAATCATGAAATTTCGTACATATAGAAAATCAACTATGCTACAGAGTTAAATAATTTTACCCTTTTCCCTCATAGCAGCAGCCATTGTCCTGAATTGCTCAATGTTACCAAATATGGGCTCAATATCTTTGAAGTCAGAAATATCGTAACCAAAATCCTTCATGGGAGATTTGTAAATTGGAGAAATCCAAACTGCATTAATTCCCAAGTCGACCAAATAGTCAAGGGAGGACTGTATTCCTATTTCACATAAATAGTCCACATCAGAACAATCAGCCCAATAAGATAACCATATAGGTTTGTGTAACTTCAGTTCGCTTACCAACAAGATCTCCAATACCATCTCCATCAGAATCCTTATGTGACCTTGGGTAGATTTGGTACACAATTGTTTCTTGCCACCATTCTAAAGGTTCTTGCTGTTTTAGAGACGTCGGAGAAATGTTCACTGTGTTTAGAGATGCAGTTAGAGATTGTGTAAAAGTGCCAGCTAAAATAGCAGCTAATGCTAATAGGGAAATTTTCCCCATATTATTTGGTTTTTTGGTTGCGATTCTGTTTCAAAGCCAAACAGTATGTGACCAAACCAATGTGGCAACGAAATTGCTAATGTACCAAAATTTAACGTATTTAATACTTAAAAGGATGTTTATGAATATGATGTTGATTCCAACATTCATTATGTATGTCGCAGATCGAGCGATAAAACATACTTTAATTTCGAGGCCAAATCCATTAAGCGATATCAATTTGCAATGTGACATTATTATAATTAAGGTTACACTTTGGCCCTGCATAGCAACCACAGGGGACTATCAAAATGCATGTTAAAAAATCTTTTACATCGACTATTATAACTTCCGGAGGATCAGTCTGATTTTTATGGAACCTACATTTTTGGAACCGTGGACTATCAAGGAACAAAAGTTACCATTCGGAATTTTGATATAGTTGCTTTAAATGGACCAAAAACATCAACGTTTTATAAAAAACTAAAAATGACTCATTTTTTTGGGAATTTGATTTTTTTAAATGCATTTAAAACAACTATATCAAAATTCCGAATGGTAACTTTTGTTCCTTGATAGTCCACGGTTCCAAAAATGTAGGTCCCATAAAAATCAGACTGATCCTCCGGAAGTTATAACAGTCGATGTAAAGATATTATGATGAATTTTAAATGCATGGAGGTTGACCCGAATTGCTGATGATGGAATACCGAGGGCATAAGTCAATGCAATTCCAAAAAATTAGTTTCTAGGAAACGGGGAAGTGTATTATATTATAAAGATTTCTATACTGACTTGTATAGTAGCATTTCCACCTGTCGTCATTGGCAATGTTATTACAAATACTTTAGTACAAAATCTTTTTTGTTTGCATCTTGCTTCAATGCATTCATACTTGTAAGTTTAAGTTATAACCATGGTTGTTATAACTACTATCAAAGATGTCTATTGTCCATGTGACATAAACGGCCATCAAGTACAAGCATTGACACCGTAGTCATAGTGATATAGTACTAACCAAAGTACTAACCAATAGATTTACAAATATTATACCATAAGACGGCCGTTTATGCCGCATGGAATTCATTTTGTTATTGACTTGATAGCATCTTGTTTATCAATATTGCACTGCCAAAACTTCCCCTTGAGGTAGTGGAATGGCCGGGTAGGTTAACTATGGGGTTTCGGATGTGACAATTGACGGGTTAAATTTTGGAAATTATATTTTTTTCGTTAGCAACCAACGTAAACAGCGTCCTTAAGGCCGTTTTGTCAGTTGTCAGATAAAAAGCATTTAATCTACAATTTCCAGATAATCGTAGGCAGAGAGGGGAAATGGTGAGAAAGTATTTGAAGTAGATAAACAGGTGGGTCACGTCCTCACGTCACGTCGTGAAATTTTAATAAGCAATCAATGACCAATAAAATTGTTACACAAATTATATAAACTCGCTTGTGATACCATTTATAATTAATGACAAATGCGATAATGAAACACTTAGTACGCAAAAGGTGGATACTTTATACGTATACCGTGAAAGCATTTAAGAGCACCTTTCAATCATTCGGCCATAGAAATTAATTTTATGGTTAATAATCATTCAGCAGACATTAATTTAATTGCATATTGCATTACTATTAATTGTCAACTCATTCATTACATTCATTAGTAATGACCATAATGTAATACAGTGATAAATAGAGGTGCGGCGAAATTATTGTTTGTCTAGCTAGCTAGTACATACCTGACCTAGTCCACCAAGCTAACCTATTGAGACCATGACCATAATGTGATTAATGACAAAATTGCTAATACATTATATTTGTAGTCGTAGAACTAGTACTAACTCCCATGTACTGTAATTGTTTCTTTTGCACCTCCTGTACTTATCAAGTCTAAGTGGTTTACACCACATAATAACCGAAAATTTAATGCTGAAAATACAAATATGCACTACAAAAAGTACAAAGAATTAATAATTTTTATAATCTTATTGACAGCATGTTATGTATGTATTGTATTATATTATTATATTATAGTTGAACCCAGCTAAGGGGCGAACCTGGCACTCAAGAGAAATTGAGCAGGCAACCCATCACGGTAATAAAAACAATTCCGGTTCAAATGGGGAATAATAAAACATTATTTTTATTAATCACCCCAGAATGTTCCCCTTTAAAATCAGAAAAATTAGATTCCGGGATTTTGGAAAACGAATTGCCTTCTTTAGCTAATTATTTCCATTCAATCACCAATAATCATCTTATGTGAATTCGTATTATTGTTCTGATGTTATAATAATATGAAACAACTCAATTCGTTGGTTTAGAGGGAGGGGCATGCGCATTTTACTTTTGTGCTTTCAAGGAACGTGCATATATTACGTTGATAGTTAATGGGAGGAAGCGATGCCCAAAAGAGTCACAGCTAGCACTTGCGCTACACTTGAGAAAGGGGATTTTACGTTACGTAATGTATGCAGGTTTCCTAGGCGGTCGTACCAAGACATAGATAGTCAGGTATTAGTGCGATTATATTATAGAATTGTATTGTATTATTATTGCACATTCCGGATTTTGAATGGGATCTCAGACGAAATTGGATGACATCAAATACAACGGATGCAATCAGACGAAAACTGTGAAATCAAATGAAAACGGATGAAATCAAATGAAATCAGATGAAATCAAACGAGATCGGATAAAATAAGATGAAATCAGACTAAACCGGATGAAATCAGATAAAATCAGATCATTTCAGACAAAATACGAAGAATTTAAATAAAATCGGGTAAATTCAAATAAAATACGATTAATTTAAATAATATCGGATCAATTCAAATAAAATACGATTAATTTAAAATAAAAGTGGGCAAATTTAGATAAAGTACGATGGATTTAAATAAAATCGGGTAAATTCAGATAAAATAAGCTTTTAATAAAATTGGGATAAATTCGGTAGAAAACGAATGAAAGATGAAATCGGAGGAATATGGATAAAAGAGGTGAAATCGGTAGAAAAAGGATGAAAGAGATGAAATCATATAATTATTGGCATAGCCTGCCATCCCGCGCGCAGGATGGAATGCCAATAATTTTGATTATGTGAGCACTTGGTCTGTGACCGCTAATCTGAGAGGTTAGAGCATTCAACGCATGCGCTCCCAAGTGTGAAATATAATCGGAGGAATATGGATAAAAGAGGTGAAATCGGTAGATAAAGGATGAAAGAGATGAAATCGGTAGAAAACGGATGAAAGAGATGAAATCGATAGAAAACGGATGAAAGAGATGAAATCGATAGAAAACGGATGAAAGAGATGAAATTGGTAGAAAACGGATGAAAGAGATGAAATCTGTAGAAAACGGAAGAAAGATGATGAAATCGCTAGAAAACGTTGGAAAGAGATGAAAACGGTAGAAAACGGATGAAAGAAATGAAATCGGTAGAAAATGGATGAAAGAGATGAATTCGGTTAAAAACGTATGAAATAACTCTTCTAGCACGATATACATAAACGTAAATCTCATATATATTGAGCTTTCTACGAACCTTCGGAATCTAAATCTACTGAAAAGGTTAAATGCTTAAAACATTAAAGAAATATAGAAAATAGAATGTAGAAAATAGATCCGATGCACAGAACAGCGATACCACCTCCCCCGTGGGGAATAAAAAGTTATCATATTTTTAAACATGTACCACATATTTTCAAGGGCTTATTTGGGTCCTTTTTTCCAAAATTGGAGTGGGAGAAATACATGTGGAATTCGTTCTCGGTTGTATGAAAAATTAAAAGAAAAAGGGCCACAATAAGCCCTCCAGAGTGCCCTATTTTTTGTGATACTACATTTTGAAATCGGTTGCCCCTAATAGGGATGGGAGGGGCTATTAATGTTCTACGACTTTCTTATACCTTTCCTTGCGGTTACACTAGACTGTGCCAAGTTTACTACGGGGAGGAATGGCGGCAATTTAAAATTAAGTCACATTCTACAGCTTGGGTTTTTTTATTACCACGCACCCCGTAGTAAAATTACTCCTTTCTGCTCTTCGCAACCGAGAACGGTTGGTCATTGGTTACGTTACGTCAATTTAAGTCGATTTTTTGCGACAGCAAAAGGCAAAATACAACTGGCGGGAGCAGTCAGCAACAGGCAAGGCAGATTTTTTTGCTCGAAGTCGAACAGTCGAAGTCACGTCGCTCTCCCTCCAGCGTCAGAGTTCGATTTGGATCGGTCGGTCAAACAACAGGATTTAAGGATCTAAGTCATAAGTTGCAAGCTTTTTACTGGTCAAAGAAGTGTCAGTCCAGCCCAAACCATTGACTAGTACCTAGAGTCGGGTTTTCACGACAAGCCCAACCAGATTCCACTTACAGGCCCCCGGCTATGCCAGTATCGTCATCGTCATCGTCGGTCGACATCGACATATAATACGATTTTACGACTCGTTTGTCATTTCTCAGTATCTCGTCACATTCAACATTTGTCCTGCTGGTTACCAATTACTTTAGATTAAGGTAAAGTACATCTAGTTTGCATGTAATTTTGAATTTGTAATAATTTGATTATCTGAATAATATAGCTTTGCTGGCTGGGATCGGATCGGTACCCGACAAGATCTAATCAGAAGGGATTGTGTCAGACTGACAACTGAGGGGCTTAAGGGTTGATTCTGACCTCAGTTCACAGTCAACAGTTTGAGTACGAATAAAGTGTAAGACATCTTTTTAATGATATAATCTGGTTGAATCTATTCATGTTAATTTGATGACCCACCAAATTGTGGGAAACCTTAATTGCGTTTGGAGCCTAAGTTATAAAATTATTATTATTTCCATATCGAAATTGTTGGTTGGATTTGACCTTTGAACTAAACTTACACTAAAGTTTGTCCCGTAACTCTTTGATTGACTGTTGACAGGTGACAGGTTGCAATAATACTACTCTTAGTACTTTTCTTAGTATTTCTACGCTCCCAGATGCTACACCACTGCTATTGGAGCTTAATTTAGGCAGCAGTCTCCTTTCCTCCGTCTTCTCCAATCCCATTTCCTCCAAGATGCCACATAGCATATTATCCTAACATATAATTGCTTCCAGTCCCTATTTTTGCCTCTTTTCTGACCTTATCTAATAAAAAATAAACATTTATGTTCACAAAATGTTTATTTTTTATTAGGTAAGGTCAGAAAAGGGGCAAAAGTAGTGACTGGAGGCAATGGTGTGTTAACTTTGGAGAAAATGGATTATAGGTCATGTGGTACTTTGGAGGTAACGAGATCTGCTGCGTACATTCAGCATCTATCAGGCACATATATACTAATAGTGAGCCCTAAATTCACTAGACTAGAAGACTTATAATCCTACTTTCGTTAATTATTAATTATTGTTTAGGGTTTTTTATCAGAAACGGGCTGGATTTAGGCAGCGGGTTATCGTTGCCTCAATTGCCCCCGTTGCCTCCGTTGCCCCCTCCCCCGTTGCCCCACGTTTTGCCACTTAACCTATTACTTTAATGTATTGTCCCTATTGCCTCCCGTCACTATTTTTGCCTCTTTTTTGACCTAACCTAACAAAAAATAAACTGTTCTATTGTTAAAGCCTAACAAGCAAGTAATATCCTTATTTTTAATTAGGTTAGGTCAATAAAGAGGCAGAAATAGTAACGGGAAGCAAATGACAAATATAATAGGTTAAGTGGCTAAATTAGGGGCAACGGGGGAGGGGGCAACGGAGGTAACTGGGGCAATTGAGGCAACGATAACCCGCTGTCTAAATCTAGCCCAGAAACGGGTGTGCGTGGAGGCTAGCTTGCCTCCTCCAAATCTAGGTAATACTGGTTTCGAATACTGACAAATGAATGCGTCGGATGATTTCGAACATATATTTTTAAGGGTAAGTTTTAAGGTTAGATTATTTCCCTCGAAAGCGTCCAAAGTTACATTACGTGTTGTTATTTTCTTTTGTTGCAGTATATATTTTAACAGGGGACAGGGAGGGCGGCTCATAGGGGACGTTTTTGGAAAAATTGATTATTAATGATTAAAATTGTTTTCAGTGATCCCATTCTAGAGATTTAAAAGATGGCCGTAGCTTCAATTACCGAAAAGTTAAGTTTGGTGGATCTTCATGGAGAACAGCAAAAAACTCAAAATCTTCTCCGGCCTTTGCGGATAACTGAAGGGACAATCTGCGATGGAAATCGAATCCCGCTCATCGTCAATCACTATCCTGTAACATTTAGAAAGAATGTGAAGTTAATATATCATTATGACGTAACGATTGTTCCAGCAGACAAAACTTCAAACGAGAAGAAACCCCCCAAGAAAAGAGAAAACGAATCCGGCAGCCAATTACCGGACCGTTTGCTGCCACTAATATGGATTGAGTTTGAAAAGAAATACTGGGCAGAAGCTAAACGACAAGTTGCAATGCCTTTTGACGGAAAGAAAAATTGCTACACCGTTGAAAAGCTCAATTTGTTACGTCAAATTGAACGACATTGGGAGGTCATTATGAAGGATCCTGATGATGACGATAAAATCCGGACCTTTGACATTCGACTGAAATGTAATTTGTAACTTCTTTTCAAATGTTGCTGTTGGACTATGTTTCAATTTTTACCAAAAATTTAATTTTCTAAATTCTCACTACGTTTAGTTATTATATATATATAGGGGGCGAGGTAATATCACAATGAAGTGGTTTAATTCCTCCCAAAACACATTTAATTTTTAAGGTTGGTGCTTACACATCTTTATACTCTACATTAACGTATGAAATTCTGTCGGTATTCTTGTATAAATGTTTGTATGTATGTTTGTCCTTCTCGTTTTGTAATGAGTAATGACTAAGGACTACACTGCAGTGTAGTCCTTAGTCATTACTGGCAGTGCACTGCCAGTACTGATATTGTTTTAGATTTCAACACGTTTAGTCATCAAAAATTGGTCTATTAAATAATCAACGGTCTATGAAATTCGGGTCAATGCGCAGTCGCTAGAAATTTAATTATTTCAACTTTTTTCTAGCACACTTTGTGCTAGGTTTCAACGGGTTTCAACTAGTATTTTAGAATTAATTATGGGCTACTGCGGCTACTCTTGCCCTGGCCTGTCTTGACTTTTGACTACCCATTTACAAAACGTGGAATCCAGATTTTTGATAATTCATTCTAAAGACTAAAACATAAAAGTTTATAGAAATGTATAGTTTTCTCATTTGTTAGGATTTTAATGTTATTAAAACTGCTTAAAGCAAAAATATCAAAAATCCGCCACACGTATTGTAACTGGATAGTCCACGATTCCAAATATGTAAGCCCTAAGCGAAAGAACCTTTTAAATCAAATCGGATGGTAAGAAAGTTTTTCAATAGCGAGTAATTTCAGATTCGATAGAAATTGACCCAAATTGCTAACCATGGAATATCGGAGATCGCATAAATAATTCAAAAACCAGTTAGTGTAAAATGTAGTATATAAGAACGGGGCAAGGGAGAGAAATATTTAAAAAGTACTGACTTTAGGGCCTAAGCCTAAGAACTAGCGGACAAACAATTTTTAAAATGTTATATTTCTTTACTATAATATTAAGTTTAGTGTTTGTTTTCTATTAATCTCAGATACAAATGACATCTTGACGTCAAAGTTTTCTGATTTTATGGAGAGCCGAGTAACCAAACAAAGAGTGGAGTTGCCCCAAGATGTCATACAGGCCTTTGATGTCGCTTTAAGATCTTCTCCGTCCAACAACTACTTTTGTTGTAACAGAAGTTTCTTCAGTAACATTAGTCCTTATAAGCTAGATGACTTTTTGGACTTATTTTATGGCCATTATCAAAGTTTGACACCAGGATCGGATTCTCAGCCGACATTAAATATTGATCGTAAGTCTATTTACATTAGAAATTCACATTTCGTTTCAACGAATTTAATCTTTTTTAAGACGATGTTTTGCTTGTTCTTGTTTTATCCACAATTTAGTTGCAAATAAGGCGTTTGTTCGAAGAATGCCTCTTATACAGATGATGTGCCGACTGTTTAGTTTAACTGATCCGAAATGGCTAGATCAGCAGTACTGGAACGAAGAGAAGTATTCCCTTGCAACTGACCTATTAACCGGAAAACTAATCGAGTACGGAACTGGAGCCCGTGATCCAGTAACAGGAAAATATGAAAATTGTCACAAGTTTCCAGCGCTCGGGTTCTTAAAATATACGTCGAATACCTTCGAATTTATGACGGAAAGCGGTAAAGTTAACATTGCTAAATATTTTCTAAACGAGAAAAAGACGATGATTACAAGACCAAATATACCGGTATTACACATCGGATCAAAGTCAAAAACCAACTACGTCCCAATTGAGCTTTGTGTTGTCACAGAACAACCTTATAAAGGCAAGATGGAACCTTCTCTAACTAGTGCCATGATAAGAGGGGCAGCAAAAGCTCCAAAAGAAAGGTTTCAAAGAATCCAAACGGCGCGTAATGGTTGCAGTTTTGAAAAATGTAATGTCTTGAAAGCATTTGGGTTATCTGTGGCTGCCAGACCTGTAGAGATTTCCAATGCAAGACATCTGAATCCGCCATTGATTCAAATCAAGCAGGTCAATAATTTACTTCCGGAAACCAAGACTGGGTCATGGACACTGAAGAAAACGAAAGGCTTCTTCAAACCTGCAGATGTGCCTCAATGGGCCGTATTGGACACTGTCGTATCAGGAGCTTTAAAAGTGAATGATTTAAAAAAGTTTTTTGAATCGTTGGCCAAAGAGGCTGAGTATCTTGGACTTAAACTGGGACCATTGAGACGCTACGTTAGTGTTGATAGAAGATGTCCTAATCCTTCAGGCTCATCCAATAGAGATGCCGTTAGGGCATTCACGAATGATGTAGACACAAAATTGGAATTATTGAAGGCACAAAAGAATTTGTTGGTGTTCGTCGTTATATCTGATGATGGAAGAGAGTATCCGATTGTCAAATCTGCTGCCGAAGTCAAGGTTGGAATTTTAACCTCGTGTGTTAAGCAAAAAACATTGAAGGGTAATGGACAAACAATGAGCAACTTTTTGTTGAAGTTAAATGCAAAGTTGGGTGGAGAAAACTTTAGACTAAGTCCTCTTGCGCTCAAGGACTTTTTTAGTATACCCATTCTTGTAATGGGAGCAGACGTAACACACCCTGCTCCAAATTCCACCGCTCCTAGTTTTGCAGCCGTTACGGCAAGTACTGGAATGAGTGGAATGACTTTCGGAATGCATATCCAGGCTCAAAACTCCAAGCAAGAAATCATCAGTGACTTGCGAACGATTACAAAAGAGATGCTTATAAAGTTTCGCAGTTTGACGAACAGAGCACCTAAAAAGATTTTGATGTTCCGTGACGGAGTTAGCGAAGGTTACTTTGATGCAATTAAAGAAAACGAGTACATGGCAATCAAGAACGCTTGTAACGACATAAACAAAAGTTATGAACCACAAATTACTTTTGTGGTGGTAAAGAAACGCCATCACACTAGATTCTGCCCAAAAGATCCCCAAAAAGACGGAGTTGGAAAACCAATGAATGTACCACCAGGAACAATCGTTGATAAGGTCATTACACATCCTGTGGAGCAAGAGTTTTTCCTTAATTCACACGTAGGAATCCAGGGAACGTCGAAACCGACTCGCTATCATGTCATTCATGACGACTCTAATTTCACGATGGACCACATTCAGCAGCTGAGTTACTATCTCTGTTACATGTACGTCCGCTGTTGTCAGCCAGTATCCTACCCGGCTCCGACATATTACGCACATCTCGCTGCATTCAGAGCACGGACGTTAGTTAGCCTAGAGGGGTAAGCGTTATTTTAAATCACACAGTAAATGAATGTTAGTAAGCTCTTTTTTCTTATTATGTTCATGCATATTATCATAATTAAGAATTTAAATTTTTACAGTGAGTCAGCGGACTTAAGAGCATTGGCCCAAAAGCTGATAATTCATCCAGATCTGCAAGAAAAATATCCCATGTTCTTTGTTTAAACTATTAAACAAAAGTTAACACTTCAGGCTTCCTTAAAATTTTAATCAATAGTACAAATTCAACGTTTAAATCTTTAAACAAATTTTAACAAACTATTAGACCTTTAGATGGATCAATCTAGTTTAAATTTCCACCCTTTATGTCACTTTGTCACTCAAAAGTTTTTAGTTCGTCATGCTGTATGACTCATACATTATGTATTTTATAACGTTAATTTTATTTGTTGCATGTTTTTCATTAGGTATATAGTTATATTATAACTAATATACATAACTATTTATGCATGTTACATATTTATTTTATTTATTTCTGCCGGTCCCTGCAAGCTCTCGCCCATGGATCCATATGCATACATAGTCATAAGTTTAGTTTGTAGCATTTAAATAGCGATTTAAATAGCGATTAGTAGTTAGTTATTCTGTATTTGTGCATAAGAATTAGTGACAGGGATCACTTTAATAGATTTTTTTTCCTTTATCCTATATGATAAATAATATGCTGAGCAATACAACTTTGTAGTAATTGTTAAATTGGCGGAGGAAAACAAACAAGATCATCCTGCATATTTCCAGTTTGGCAATAAGGAAACCAACGACTTCAAATAGCCTATTTCCAGTTTGGCAATAAGGAAACCAACGACATCAAATAGCCTATTTTCAATTTAGGCGTAAGGAAACGAAAAAGATCATCCTATTTTCAATTTAGGTGTACGGAAACGAACAAGATCACCCAATTTTCAATTTATGCAATAGGAAACGAACAAGATCAGCCTATTTATTTAGGCGCAAGGAAACGAACAAGATCAGCCTATTTTCAATTTTGGCGAAAGGAACCAACAAGATCAATCAAGTCTACGCATACTTTCATAAAGGATCAACAAGCCACCGATCCAGTATTTAAACACATTGTGTTCATTGTTTCTATTTCTACTTATAATGTGTATTGCATTGAGTGTAAATGTAGATTTGGTACATTGACAACATAGAACATTTGAATCTGTTAAATTATTGTAAATTATTATCTACGGTTTAGTCATTTTAAAGCTACATGACTGGATTATTATAGTGCATATAGTGAAATTAGGCTAATAATATTTAATATTATAAATAATATAATGGGATTATTGTATAAAATATTACTAATATTTAATTACCGTGTTACGTTTCATAAAACTCATAAACACTTAACGTCGTTCATTTATATATGTAACGTATTAGAAAATAGAACAAGAAATCATTTGAAGATTTACAAAAAGAAAAGGGGAAAATGGTAGTATGTATTCTATGTAGCGGTAATTTGCTTGTCTCATCTAATCCATTCTGTTCAAAACAAGCCAACCGCATGCCATTTCATTGGAGGAGAGGACTATTTAAGGATACCTTCTTTTGGGGAATGTATGGGTAACCATCAAAATTCAGTTTCAGACTAAACATGTGTTGCATGTGGTCCAATTCGTCCTAAAGTACACACTCGAAGGTACATATTGGAATCGAGGAATAATTTTGGAAGGGAATAATAATAATAATTTTAGTATATCTGTACAAGAGACGAATCTTGGTGTACAAGTGTTATTGTGTTATAATTCGAATTTTTGATGTTTGAATTTCAATTCTAGACAACTGTTTTTTTAAACCCAAAATTCTAGGGTATTTTTATCGTAGTTGGACTGAAAGCAAATGCTAAAATCCTATAATCTGTATTTTGCATTGTACTGTCAGCTGCTTTCAACTTACTATTATATTCTATCCCCAAGTTGCATAGCGATACGCATTTTCATTGGTTGATAATTTTTGAAATACTGCAATCTGATTGGTTATTAATATTTTCTATGACAAAAATTCTATAGGTTAAAATGGGGACATATTTCCAAAATTTATGAAATTGTTGCAAAATTCAACGAAGTCATATTATGAATCATATGAAAGATCTATTTACCTACTAGCAATAGCATCTAACATTAACGATCTCCCAAAAATGGATCGGTTGACTGTCATTTCACATCTGGAATTTTATTTGTCATAGGCAGATATATTTGTTATAGTAAGTTTGGTTATTCCTGATTGGATCGTTACCAATATAGGAGGCAGGAGGTAACTGAGGTAAGACATTTTCAAAGACATCTAGATTTTTTCACAATTAGGGAATTTGTCTACATGAAATGAAATTTTAGCCCTGCCTGAAAATGGATGCACCATAATTGCGTGAAATGTATGCGCCTTCGGTACATGCACAAATAGTGTACGAACCTACGTACTATTTGTGTATGCACCAAAGTTGCGTGAAATGTACGCGCCTTCGGTACATGCACAAATAGTGTGTACGAACCTACGTACTATTTGTGTATGCACCAAAGTTGTGTG
Source organism: Tomocerus qinae (assembly GCA_020055645.1). Classification (NCBI taxonomy): domain Eukaryota; kingdom Metazoa; phylum Arthropoda; class Collembola; order Entomobryomorpha; family Tomoceridae; genus Tomocerus; species Tomocerus qinae. The sequence continues at coordinate 106,030,372 of CM034546.1, read as the reverse complement.
AAACGTACCCGCCTTCGGTACATGCACAAATAGTGTGGACGAACCTACGTACTATTTGTGTATGCACTAAAGTTGCGCGAAATGTACGCACGCTACTTTGGTACACACACAAATAGTATGGACGACCAAACGACGTAATTTTTCTGTTCGGAAAAAACGAGCGTGTAAATGTACGCAACCGTGGTACATACACAAATAGAACGAGCGAACGTACGTACTATTTGTGTATGTAAATTTTTTGAAAGTAGCGTAAATTTCACGCAACTTGGTACATACACTAAGAGTACGTAGATTCGTACATGCTATTTGTGTATGTAAAGTTTTTTAAAGTAGCGTAAATTTCACGCGAGTTTGGTACATACACTAAGAGTACGTAGGTTCGTCCATACTTTGTGTGTAAGATGGGGCCAAATCTGATAGGTTCCGATGCACGGCATCAGCGGTACAAGTAGTACCTGCCTACTCCGTCCGCCACGTAACCTCTTAAATCTGAAAGGTTCCGATGCGCGGTATCAGCGGTACAAGCTGTGCCTGCCTACTCCGTCCGCCACGTAACCTCTTAAGTTTTTGAGGCACGGAATCACAATCACGGTGGTACCCACTGTCTGCAATAGCCCTGTACGAATAATCAATTAGACCATTTTGAATATATTATGTGGATTGACCAAGATTTACCATAGGTTCCTACAGTTACTAACCATTTAACGTTCATTTTGACACAAACAAATTCAAAAATCACCATTATTGAAGAAATAGTAATTTCATTTCAACAGCATTTTCCAGAAGTCTGATCATTGTATTGTAATGCATCATTTTGATTTGTCTACCTCATAGCTTTTTGTCAATCATTGTGCTCATTGCGTTGCTTATTTTATTGAAGAAAGGGTTTTCACAATGGATCCTCATCGAAGAATTTATTCTGGGACCGGTAGTTATGGGATGTCTAATCACCGAATGCAAAACAAAGGAAGATTTTCGCCGTCTCCAATGAGTTCTCCTCAATGCAACTATCCTTATGCATTAATGCTGCCGCAACAGCAGCAAAAATTCAACTCGGTCACAACACCAAGCTCAACTACATTTGGTTACAGCCAGACACCTTGGGCCCCTTCAAGAGCCAGACAAGGAAGTTCTCAGATTACAGGAACAACAACTGGAAACGGAGGCCCTGATGTCCGCTTTGTTCAGCTTGACTGGAAGGATTTACTTGGGGCAAATCAAAATTCTATTGGAACATCGGGAACTTCGCAATTTGTCCTTGGAGGTACCTTTTAGTGGTTCACCTTTTGCCATGCAGAGCATAAAATATACATGGAAGAGGAGAGCTGAGATATAATGAAACTATATATAGATTCACGTTTCTTAACTGTCATTTTTTGACTTTAATGGCCTTATGTATTGCATTGTACCAGGAAGTCTAATTTTGTCATTTCCTCGGTGTGGTTTGATGTACATTTGACGTTAGTAATTTTTAAACGGATTTTCCGACATATATCTAGAGAAAACTGCTGATCTTTACATTATCAAAGTCAAATTAGTTGACACTCGGTGTTGAATTTTCTTATTTATTAACCAAAGCACCCAGAACAAAATTCGCAATGCAGTAAATGATTTTGTCATCTAGCATCTGGTCGCTTTGTGGCTTATAGTATATTTAAAAGTTCATCCAATTTATATCAAGTTATTTACAGTACCACAGTATATTATTATCAGTATTTCAACATGCATAATGTGTTATCACAAGTGAAATGCAATACTATAGAGCAAGTCCGTGAAATTGGAATGCGGAATAATAATGACTTGAACATGTTAATTTATTATTAATTTTTTTGGTTTTTTTCATTTTAAGATAACCAAAATGGGGATTATTCAAAGCGAAATTCAAATGCAGGCCAACCATCTCAAGGTCAGCAATTCAATCTACCTCCTGCAAACTACTCATCCCAACAAGCTTATAATTATGGTGGGAATGGAAATCAGCGTTGCCAGAATCCAAATTGTCAAGATTGTGGCCAATCTCAGAACGAATCGCCTATTAAATTTCAAGTCTCCGTTGGAAATCATGGAGATAGTTTGGGAGCTCCTACTTATACCTACACGTTTCCCCAACAGTCTCAACAATCTACTGAGCATTGCTCTTCTGGAGATGCTTCTCAAGCTCCGACGTGTCCAGCTGATTCTGATCCCAAAACATGTCCAGCAAACAATAATACCGAAGTACCTTCTACCGCAGCAGCCATGAAAGCAACTGAAGATATCCAGGAAACGCCGACTGTTGTTCAGGCAGTAGTTGTGCCACAATCAGATCAGAATCTTTCAGACCCCTGTGGAAGTTGCAGTGCCTGCAAGTTCAAGTCTACTATAAAGCCGACTCGTCGCACTTCCGTGGGAATTCCCACAAAAAACAAGACTGCTCCTGGTCCCACTCCTAAAGCGTCCACTGAAAAAATTCAGCCTCCAGTCATTTCGCCCTCCCGTGTGGCTTCCACTATTCGGAAAAATTCAGCACCGTCTGTTCGCGTAGGAACTACCAAAGCAAGTGCGAATAACGTGACCAAGAAAATTGGAAAATAGTTTCATATATATTCATAAGTAATCACAATATGGATTTTATGTAGGTAGTCGGTAGTCTTAAAACCCAGTAAGTCTAAATAATGTTGTAAAAATGTGTCGTATGGAGAATATAGGTAAACGCATGATATCATGAACATGGTAACTAGTATATATAATGCTCGGAATGCGAAAACGTGTAAAAGCTTAAATTATAAGATTATTCATACAAACAAGGAAATAGTTAAAATTGTGAAAAATCTACTTACTTAAAATCTACGGTCTTTTATACACTACAGTGATTAGCAGGATAGTACATGGTACAAATAAATTCATTTAACTGCGATGTGATGATTCACGCAAATTGGTTATTCTAGTTGTAAAATTGTTCTCAAAGGATTTTGAATGAGATTGTACATCAAATGATTGATAAAACCGTTTTAAATATACAAATACTAATAATAATGTAGCATGTTAACGCAGAACAAGTATTTAATACTTGTTCTGCTGATTTTAAAGTTCATATTTATTCATATTATTGGAGCATAAAATAAGAAGCCTTATCTCAATTCTCTGCTGTGCTATAACACTATAAACACTCTGAGATTATAGGTATATAGGTTAATTACAGTCAATAATAATGACGTTTACTAATACTATATATGGTAAATAATATCTCTGAGTTTGTTACAGACACACATAAAGAACTATGGACAATGGACATGCATCGTATCTATGCTATTGGCTATTTGCCATCCTTCAAAGTGTAGGGCGCAATCGGCAGAATAGAGAAATGGTAAAACTCTAAAATAAAATATTGTACATTCATTTTGAGTTTTAGAGCAATTTTTGCTTTCCGAGTTCCAATTACTTTAATAGAATGCTTAGACGATTGAGTTACTTTTGTTCTAGGAATTTATTTCTCGGAGGATTTGTGAACTCTGTAATAATACATTTGTGTAATAAAAAGTCAGTTTAGTTAGTTTAGTATGCAATATTATATAGTGTATGATGTAATGTAAGTCTTAACTGAAGTAACTGTGATATAAAAGCTGAAAGTATATAAATAGTGTGAAAATAATTTAGTTCATCGTTTAGGGCTTAATTGCAGTCTTTATGAAAGAACATTATTGGACATGGTGAAACAAATGAACCAAAGTAATAATTATTGTACATGAGAAAGTGTATTCTTAAATAGTGCTGGGGCAGAGATCCTCGTATGCCGGGTATAGTTAGTTACCTTGTCCTTCGCATTTGTACCGAATTGCTGACAGGGTATGTCATTATCGTCGATAAATAGGATATTGCGTGTTTTAGGTTGGGAATTCCGTGAATTTAGCTTATGTTTTAATAGCCATTTCACCTGGCATCTACTCAATAATAATAATACAAAAATCGATTTGTGATGTAGTATTGAGTCTTGAGATGAGACTACGAATCAGAAAGTTACCATAAAAGAAAACGGTTACATTCCATAAATTAAGTTTCGGCAATGTATAAATAACCCTCAGCATCATCGACAAATACTCAACCCAGCAAGGACTCGTATTCGGAAAATCTCCTGAAAAAGTCACATCAAAACAAACAATTCTTCGGCTCTACAATTTATATCATCAATAAGACTAAGACGTATTATCCAAATGGTAAATTTTCTCATGCATTGATAGAAAAAATTTTATCTACTTCCTTTTGTGTACTTAAGTCGTCAAAAATCAAAATGACAGTACAGGGTAATTTTTAGTAGTTCAAATTCAAATCAAACTTACTATAAACGAAAGAAAACTCACTAAACCATATGAAAAAATGCTTTCACCACGTAAAATACAAAAAAAAATATTTTTTCGTGTTAGTTTAGTAGGCATAAGTACTTTCACCAGGACTTTCACCGGTACTTTCACCTTCTCCTTATAAAGCAAAAAGCTGTTAAATTCACTAGACAGAAGGAAAACTTTCACTGTACTGAAGGAAAACTTTCACTGTACTGAAGGAAAACTTTCACTGTACTGAAGGAAAACTTTCACTGTACTGAAGGAAAACCGTGTAAAATACGAAGTGAATAGCGAAAATAAAATCTCAAAATGCGAAACACAACTCACTGTGCAGTTCACGGTATAAAAAATCGGTATTTAAGCAGAAGTAAAACTAGTAAGTAGGTTTGTAAAAGGAAAACTTTCACCTGCACGCAAACTCTAATATTTCCCGTGTATTGGTAGAGTGGAGCTTTTCTTTAGAGTTTGTACATACATGCAAAGGGAAAGTTGCACTAGGCATTGCTACAAATGACCCTGTAATGTTTATGTATGCCCAAGTGCATTAGGCAATGCAATTTGGTGATGGTTATAGGTAAAAGGGAGCAGTATTGGGAAGATTCGTTTGTTATAGGATTGGCTTCCGCCGGCGTTTGCATTCCAAATCGAAGGATGCAAATGAGCTTATATTACATTTTCGTTTATGACTGCCGAAGTGAAGAAAATAAGAGTTTCCTACTATTCCTTTTAAAGGCTTTTAAGGTTTGATTTCCTGAAGGTATGGCTACTATGTATGTACATGCCAGTATGTTGCAGAGAGAGAAAGAGAGAGTAGTGAACGGAGATCAATTTAGTAGATATATTGCAAAAACGAAGTGCACATAGTAAGCAGGCATATTCGACCTAAAATCGGTAAAAATGAAAGCAATATTAATGCATATAAGTGTAATGCTGCTACATTATTGGCAATTTGGCAAAGCGTAATGCATAGAAGAGGTAAGTACCCATGCAATCCCATTTATATTGACTAGGAGCTAAACTCACAAAGGATAAGAATAGCATAATTATTCCTACAAAGTGCAAACAGTAAAAATAACAATTAACTCCAAGTGTCTATTTATACGTATTTAACTTATTACTAGAGTACAGAAGGATTTTATTCAAGTCTGATTCAGGTACAAAGATAGGTAAGCAAAGGATCTAGTATTCCCCTGTACAGGATATTTGTTGGTGCAGCATCTCAGAGTTTTCTCAGTAGTGCCAGGAGGTATCTTTACAACCGGAGATGGCCATTGCATGGTTATCCTGTTTTCTAAACTTTAAGGACGATAAAAAATAAGTTTGTAGTTGGGAGGAAGTAAAGGTAAATAAAAGTTTTGAAGTGGAGTATTTCCGTATTGTTTGACCTGGTAGTTGGTGATCTTTGAATTGAGGATTCCATGCGAGAATTTGTAAGAAGGTAAGACAGGGCGAGCATTAGAGTTAGGGTTAAAACATTATAGGCAGTTAGTTGTAGCTTGGCAGAGAAGTTAGATGGGGACATACATAAATTATATGGAGCACTTTTAGTTAAAGGTGATTGTACCGTCGTAAAAGTAAACGGTGCGAGTTGTTGAGGTATGTGTATGTAGTAAGTACAATAGCTGCAATGTTTTTTGGAGAAAATAAGGATGGAAGAAGTAGGTAGGTAATGCAACAAAATAAGGGTAGAGATAGAGTAAAAGCTTGGCTTTCTCTTGATCTAATTCCCAGCACGCAGTCAGGGTTCAATTCAATTTAACGGAAAGAACGGAGCCAGTGAAATTGAAGAGAAGCCAAACCATGCAGAAGGATGTGGGAATGAAGGAGATGAAGGGAAAATACATAGACATGAATTCTTCCTAGAATTCTCTACTAAATCGTCTATACACAGAAACATGCATAAACTCCTTCATGAAGTTATCCAAGTCTAAAATGCAGTACAAAAGTCACAATAATAATACGTGTGTACAAATCGTAGTAGAATGTAGGGCATATGCACTATAGACACATTTTTAAACAAATGTTTAATAGAATGGGAGAAAGGAGCACTTTCTTTTGGTTTACTTTCATTTACGTTTCCAGTGGGTGTACTCACAGAGCCTAGAACTAAATAAGCGGGTTGGATGAGATTTGACGAGTTTTGTCTTTATGTCCCTATTTGTGCAATGTATGTCTGTTACGTGTACGTGAACCCAGAATTGCTATTGCATACATTTAACACTAACAATAGTAATGCAGTGGATGTGTATACATTCCTTATAAACACGCCGTTTATAGGTAATATTTTATTATAGTCTTCTTCGGAACCCGGCTCTATGTATGCATGAATCTAGTGGGTAGGTAGCCTGCAGTAGTAGTAGTGCGGAGTAAGCAATCCACTATGCTTAGGTAGTTATCGTGTGTATCTACGTAGTATAAGAGAAGGAAAACGGTCGATATCCACTAGCCCGACAGACGTGGATCAATAAAAAGAGGCAGATTCGGTTTTGGAATTTGGAAACACTAACTACTCCACTCGGGTATCGTAGCAGCTTAAGGTAGTCACAAATACACATAATATACCCTAGCACAGCAAAAACTTAAATCAGGTATGTCGGTTGTTAGTGTGCTGTTGTAAGCCAGGCCGTAACAAACAGCATGGTCCGCTCCTTATCTTCTACATTTGTATTTCCAACTAATCTGGGAATTATTACTTGTGAAACTTAAATAAGTAGGCAGAATAGCAACCGACGTGAACTTTCTGACTAAATCCAAACAATAAGTTCATTGTTTTACATAGTTGAACTCTTTTCTCAATAATACACTTGTCTTTCTATTAACTCCTCTTCAAGATACACTCACATCCTTTTCTTCTGTTGCTCTGGAGTGAGTGAGGAGAAAGTACCTCATTCTGCTGGAGAGAAGGGTCCGTGACGGATGTGGTGCTAGAAGGAATCCTGCAAACTGATTCGTGACAACCGAAGACTCAGAAATATGGGGACGAGCTATTGTTGCGGGATTCACCCGCGGGGCTCTGTTTTCCTCATCGCTATCGTAGATATTGTAAGACCTTATCATTTTTAATACACAAATAAATATTTTTATTCTAAATTCTTATTTTACAGATCCTAAGTTTGATTTTCTTCCTGCTGAGTACTTTGGCCCTGGCTGATTTGCACAAAGTCTCTGCCCTCATCGAAAGAGATGCAAGCGATGCGTCCTATGAGAATGATTATTCAACACAGACTGGAATTAACGAATTCACTCGTAATGGTTATTTTACTGTTTCTGTACTTTGTCCTGTTAAGTTTTTTATTTTGCTTAGCATAGAATTTTCTAATTCATATCCCTTATTTTCTACACTATCTATTATAATATGTAGTTGCCAATTTTTAGTTCTATTCTCAACTTTGCTTATGAATATGTCCTAAATATTTTATGCCTATTTTATGTAGATTTGCACGGCCAAGTGGTTTTGGTGATGTTGGCAAGTCTCATTTCCTTGCTTTTGGCATTGGGACTTTTCCTCGGCGTCAGAAAGGTAAGTGCAAGTTACTACTAATTACAATTTACATTATGATTAGATAGCATTGTAGAAGTTGTAAGGCCACAATCGATAAGAGACAGGTCAAACCTACAATGGTACTTAGATCGATGATTGCCCTAACGTAGCTTCATTTTATTTAATCTGCATTTCTATTAAGTTACTTGTAGTTCAATGAACAATCGATATGATTCAGAGCAGGATATCATTTTGAAGTATCCATTCTCTTGGAATGGCAGTTTTACTTGGTGAGATGTTCAGATATAAACTGATGTACTATTTGAAGGGGCAATCAAGCATTAAACATGACCACAATATAGCATTATCTTATTTCAAAATATAGATATAGGAGATTCTTGGGTAGAAGCTTCAGAAGTTCTTTGCTTTAGAATCTCCTGTGCTGAATGGTTACTGCCTCTGCTTTAGAGAGTCTGGAGCAAAATAATGTGGCCAAATAAGTTGTTCAAAGATAGCAATAGAGATAGATTAATGCTACGTTGAATTGAAAAGGGCATCTTCCCCTTCCACTGCAGTCAATGTTGATATTATTATTTCAGTCATCAATAGCACAGATAATATTACTCTAAATCACTATATTCTTGAAATACTACGCTGTAGATACGGCTTAGTCATATTCTACTACCGTATAACTCGATTTAATTCGCCCCTTGAAAATAGTTGACCCCCTTTGAGTTTTCTAAGCCTTATTGAAGAAAATGGAACTCCGTGAGCAAAATATACTCACAATTTACACTCTCAATAGTTCACCCATCTCTCTTTAGATTAACTACTAGAAAATTTTTGGTTTAAACCCTGTTGAATTAAATTGAGTTATACGGTACATTTATCATTCTTTTCCACCTAGCTAAACATGTTAATATTGTGAAAGTAGATTAAAGTTATTTTCTGCTACTTTAGTTTAGGGTGTGTTACTAATCGTAGAAAGATAGTGACATATCTGATGCGTAGCTAATGCAGAGGGAGATATTTGTCTGTAGGGCTCTAGCTGTAGTAATGCAGCAAATAAATATTTTCGTATTTGTGACTTGGTGTAAGTAGAATACGATGTAGGATATAGTTTAATGCTTAGAGATAGGAATTTAGAGCTGAATTTGATATTGACGGGGCTTTTCCAATTCAAAAATGATGGTTCTATGTCTGTGACATACGTTATAAGTATGTAAATGGGAATAAGCTAGTGAATAGATAGCATAGCTGATTGCAGGAGGAGTAGAAGGAATAATGGATAGATGATTGTATATAGAATGGCATAAAGATAGATACTTTAGTTATGGTTTAACTGAGGAAGCATGTAAGCCGCAGTAATTTAGGTTGGAATCTACTTATTGTCTCGATTTAATCCCAAAAGTAATCTCGTTTCGTTGTATTTGTGTTCCACTAAAAAGGAAACTTGGTTATGTTGGCAAAGAATTTTGAAAGGATTGTATTATTGTCAATAGCATCAGTGCATGCATTGAGGGTAATCTGAGTGAAAGCCTTTGTCATTCTGTTGGTAATCAGCTTCCCATTTCCCACTTTTCTATACACAAGACTTTCACTTTCTTTCCTCTATTCATCTTTAGAAAGTAAAGTAAAAGTTCAGCTTTTCCTCTTGACTTACTTCGTGCATGGCTACTTTCAATCTCCTTTCACTCACCCAGATACCCCTTTTGTCAGTATAAAACTCCTCTGGCCCTTTAGCCTACACCAAATACTTAATTCTCAGATAGTATACTCTTAAATTCACCTTTAGGCTCTTCTAAATGCAATATAAAATACAGAAAATGAACTTTTAGACGATATACAGAGAATTCTATATCAAAAATAACTTAAATAATTTTGTGTATGAAGGATTTCGACTGCCCGATCAAGGCCTGGTTGATCAATGGATGTGTGATTGTACTTCTCGGAGTGATTTCCCTTCTGGTTTTGACAATAGTCACGGCACGACTCGCATACATGCTCTTCTTCATTTTGGTTTTCCTCCGGATCTACGAGATCTGGGTGGTCTTCGATTTCCTTCGCACCTCACGATTCAATTCTTCGCTCACTCGAAGCAGCAGCACGGAGAGACTTCACAGCAACGTGTAATCTCTGCCCCGCCCCTACCCCTCAAACGGGGTAAATGTCAACAATAAAAACTGTTTTCAGCTCTGGAATTGTGTAGAAAGGGAGAAAATCAAAATAAATATAGCTACTACTATACATTAGCATAATACTGCTATAGCTAAAAACAGCTTATTGTACTAGATAGGGAGCGGAAACGCAAAACGCAACAGAAAAGAGATTTGGAAAAGGACGAATGCGATAATAAAAACTCACAAAACTGCGCGAACTATAACTCGAACTATAAACTTAGTCTAGAATGTATAGTTTAATGAAATGATAATACAATTTAAGAATACGCTCAGCTTTTCCTGTAACCTCCTCCTGTGACTATAAACATTTTAATTGTGTATAATCGAGTATGGAGATTTGAGGCTTCACTACACATTCCACTCATTCTGACTATAAACAATTTCAAATTTTCAAAACTAGAACTTTCAGAGTTTGCTTTGTCTCGAATTGCTTACTTTATCATTCAAAATTCAAACTGCAAGTTGAGCGATGAAAATTGTTTTATCAAATTATAGTCAGTCAGGAATCTTTTCAGCTGTTATTATTTTTGCAAGAGCGATAGTCAAAAACTGCGAGTGATATAAATATAAAGTGTTACATAAATGTATCCTTATACTAGAATAAAACTTTTCCAATAGCGGCTATGTACTTTTATAATTTTCTCTATACCCAGCTATGATAGGACGACATACATACTTTATATAAGTAATAAACATATTTGTACTACTATATTACGCAAGTTTCGATTTTCTAAGTATGCTGTAGTTTATCTCCATATTGTACCCACTTTGAATATGCAGTAAACCTTTGAAATATAGGAGCATATTAGTTTTAGGTCAAATTCGTTGGGCGTGATGGAATTTTTCCATTTATTATGAAAGTATAGAGGTGTGTTTATTAGTCAGCCATAGACAAGTTTTCTATTGTGACTGAGTGTTTCATAAATTGTTCATGGTTGTTCTGTTGGATGATTTAATTATACGCAAGACTAGGTATTCCTGCTGTTGTACATCTATATGTGCCTACGCTTACCTAACCTATCCAGCAGTGTATCGTATCAACTATTTAAAATTAATATAAGAATGGCAAATGCATTTGTTTATAGTTTTCTGTCTAGAGAGTAATAAAACGCTATATTACTGCTAAAAATGTTTAGAATTCCTAACTATATATGTAATTAATATTGCTATATAAGAATATTTAGTATAGCAAAAAGATATAAAAACTTACCAAACTCGCTGTAAAGTAACTCGTTACTTATAATTAATTTTAGGAATAGCTAATGATGACCGAGGTACAATTGTTTTTATTAAAATACAATATATAAACATAAAATACTAATTGTAGGTGATTATACCTTTGTACTTGACATTTTACAGCTATTTTATCATTTAAGTAGAGGAATACCATAAATACTTACCATATATAGACACTTTTGAGTCTATTTCTTGATTCAGCTCCACTTTCCCTATAGTTGATTCAAAGAGCCACAATATTATGCATACTTCATGTATAAATGCACTAAATTGTTATGATGAGCATGATTGTTTTATCCCATTGAATATTTACAGAATGTTATAAACCTACTTCACTTTCAATTTACAATCCTGCTGCCAACAAAATTCAGACTAATAAGTTAAGCGCAAAGTACTAATTAACAAATCATGTCATATGGGCTATACAGGGACAATATAATTATAAGAAGAATGTATGATTTACATTAGATCCTAGAAATATGCAGGCTTGAGTAACTGAAATAATTCATCCTTTTTATGTACTACTTGTTGTTGTTGTTAATCTAGATCTAGATATTTACTATATAAAATATTAATTTGATAGCTATGCCGCACTTTACTAAGAACGGAACATCTATCACAGGTTACGTAGTATTTGGACTAAATTTCAGTACATATTTCTATGTAGTAAAAGAGTATGGACTATCCAGAACTGTTGTGAGTAGAAATACTAAATTATAAAGTAACCCGTAATGGTTAAAGGAATGACTGCTTATTGTGCTGTAGCTTACTTAGTCATTTTGTGATTTAATAAATTCATAGCCTGAAAATTACTTTACTAATCAATTTTCATTTCAAATGCATTCCAGACTCCTCTTAGTACGTAGGACTTTTAATTTGCAGTTGACAGTTCAAGTAACATCCGCAATAAAACACTCCTTTTTAGCTGACACATCTATTACAATTTACAATTATTTACTTTCAATCACAAACTTAAACACATCCACGAAATATTATTGTACAAGTAATTCACGTTAAAGTTTCCTACAATTAGTATTTAGAGCTGAAAGGTCAAAAATTTGATGTAATATTCTATTTTGGAGAACATTTCCTTTACAGCCAACAAATTGTAGGGTATTGCAACATTTTATATTTTGCAATATCAAGGGTTAATTTATTATCGCTCTTAGCCATAGGCTGTAGGCTACAATAATTACAATTATTACAAGTATACATTTATACTAATAACATATAAGAATTACAATTTTAATGAAGTAAATCCACAAACGATGATACAAAATGACTTGGTTATCTGTATAAGATTTTTACTTGATACATGGACTTTAGTATGTAAATAAAAGACAGAATGTTGTTTATTGGTAAGAGCAATCAAATATTACGTTGATAAAACGAAATTCAACTTAAACATGGTAAATGCATCTTAGAAAAATTCAATTTACTTGTACACGTTAGTTTCTAATCTAAACTAATTAGTCTATAATCTAAGCATCATGCATTTATCTACCACCATTTACACAGAATGGTTTCTTAAGATGGGGAACATGTCATGTAATCATAGTTTGATAATTAACTTATGTATTAGCATAATTTCATCTAAAAGTATACCTACAAAGTCAAAACCATAACCACAGTGGTACTTAAACGTGGTTTACCGTCAAATTGCATGCTTTACATTGGTTTAGACCTGAACTTCCATATCTGTTGAGAATTGGGACGTAGTAGTCGTATGGAAACTAATTTGATATGCTAAAGTAGCTTAAGGAGGTATGAAAGAAATCAATAATCCACATCAATTACTAGGAATAGGGATGTCCTACATATTGTAGTAAATGACAAAAGATAATACGCTCTAGATACGAATTAATTTGATTCTTCAAATAAAAGCAACGTATATTAAATAGAACGTTACTAAATCTACAGCACAAAGTATCCTTATAATAAATAGTTTCTGATGCACTTAATACTTATAATGCTGTCGCTTATTACCTTGAAAATTACCTGTAGCTTTTAGTCAGCCATGCAATAACATTAGAAGTGTGCTCGCTTGAAGCACATTTTATTCATGATTGAATTTTCTACTTGAATGTACGAGTTAATTGTATCAGTAATAGTAATTAGAAAGCGTAAGTAAAATTATTGCACATGTAGCTTAGTGGAACTTATTAGCAAGTAGATATAGGATTCGGTTCCGGGGTTATTGCACTAAAATACCAATGAGTAAAGGTTATTTTACTTTACAACACACTTTGTATAAGTGTGTAAATTGATTATTGGGACACGTTTTGGACATGAAATGAGAACTACAAAATAAAACGAATGATAAATCATGTATTAGAGTACATCGGTAAGTAAAATACGTATACTAATACGAAAAACTATATATTATTGTACTAGTAATATGAATTCTGATACGGTTACAGAAGTAAAAGATGTTTAATCAGATAGAGCATGCAAATTGATAATTAATGTAGTGAATAAAATTGGTAGAGAAAGAATCTTGCAGAGTTGACATGCACTTAGAGTAGTGGAGGTATCAAATCATTACTTTCGGTGAATTAATTCCCAGCTACGGAGTGTTTAGTAGAAGCAGGTTATTTGATTGCATCAGGATCATCGTAAAATTCGGATGGCTGGTTAAAACTGTTGCTGGGCTGATAGATTGACGGCTGCTTCCAGGGCGTGCCCGTAAAGTAAACTGGACTCCACTTGTAAATCCGACTGTCGGCTGTCTGACTTAGCTGTAAGTTTTATACACATGAATTATATTATGTTGCTTCATTTGCTACTTAACTACATACTCCCACACCAGAGATATTGACTGAACAAAATCTCCGAACGTATGTACATAAGGATTGTGAGTTTAGGGCTAAATCAATAAGGAACAACCATATCAATAGATATAACGTTAAAGCATTCTGACAAATTGGCAAATACAGTGTCTATCTGTAAGCGTGGGCTGTCGGGATTTTCAAGATAGATATAGCGGCGTATCATTATGCTACAAAGTACCTAAGTAGTAGTAATGGCTCACAATAATACCAAGGGAATTGCCATCAAAGTGAACTTTCAACCGTTTCTTTGCGAAAATGTAAATAAAATACAAACTGCCTAATTGCCTGCATGGAAAAGATAGCCTTTTTGTATCCAATCTCATTAGCGTTATAAGGAAAACTCAATTCCAAAGAGAAATCAATTTATCTGTCGGATAAGTTCTTGGGGTGATCTGTTAAAAGAGAAAAACTATCTCTGTATGTCACCACTAGTAAACAAAAAATAGTTTTTTTTGGTTAGACCATTTTATTTACTTCCAAGTATTACTCTGCTCTGTATCATCAGAACTTACTTGATGACAACGGTCAACATTGCAACTGATTCAGATTTATACGAGTAATAAACTTCCATCCTTTGAACTCTTTTACTGCTTCTCTGTAAACAGACTAGAACAGTGACTAATTTCCTTTCCCAGAGATTTGGGCGAGGAGAAAGTTTGCCCGAAACTAAGTCTAGTCACCTCAGGCTATTTCTGTTCTGTTATGAATCCTTTTTTACGGCAATTCTTGCTACAAAGTGAGTTGCCAGATGTCTTCTAAAAAGTCTAACTTCATGTAAACATGACACATTTCCTACCTTTGAACTTTTAACAATTAAAAATTAGTTTTTTGGGATCATTCCCTATTGCTTCAACGTGATCTACTTAATATAATGTGTAATAGATTGGATATAGATATAAGATTTAAATTACTTCTTATTTACATATAATTAAATTTTTTCTTTGGCAATTTGGCAGAGTTAAATACTCGACCATCTATAGTAGTATCCGACTAATGTATTATAATGAACTATAAAAGAAAAGTTGACAGTATGGGAATAGCGAACCAAAAATCACTAATTGTTTAAAAATTCTTCCTAACAATGTGTGCTACAATATCTAAGTAGTTTAATTAGTATGGCTGAAAAGAAATGATTTGCAACCAAAATATAAAAATATTTTTGAATTAGACTTACCCTTTTGTACGGAAATCCTCGTCCATATGAATGGTAAGTAGAAGGTGCCGAATATCGAAAATTAGAAAACCAGTATGGATTCCATTTCAGAATTCCTCTTTCGTCATTGTAGGGGAAGACACCAACTATGAAAATAGTTAGCATAACGAGAGCTACAACTGCTATGATTGAACTGTTCATGCTGTCGACTGTGGGAATATCTTATGCCGTATGGAGAATAGTTTAAGAAAGACTAATCACTGAATATGTATGAGATCACGAAATTAGATACGTATTGAGATCACGAAATCAGGAGAATAAAAGGCTTTTAAGTGCCTCGTTGAGAATTTGGTATTTAATACATGGAGTGAAAGTATTTCAGTGAGTTTGGTCTTAAGAAAAGAGATAGAGCAATTTTCAGTGGTGGTAAACGAGAGGCAACAAGTACAAGTTGTGAAAGCGTTGTCGCATAGAAAATCCCAGTTTGCATCGGATGTCTCCTTTATATAGACTCACTCAGGAGCAGAGAAAGCAGTGAAGCAGAGAAAGTCCAGAGTGATCTCATTGCATAGGAACAATAGCAACATACACAAACAGTAGCAGCGCGTTGATTACTTTCTCCCTCCTAGAACTAAATATACACATACAATGTAGGGAATATTATTATCTCACATTTCATGCTTAGCTGTAGATATCCTAAAGAATTCTCTCTAAGCCACAACACAAGACTATCAAATATCTTTTAACTGTAACTCAAACTGCGAAGATGCGCATTTGCTACCATATACATGTATTTTTCTAAAATTGTATTCTATTGTCAGATGACAAAAACCTTCATGTCCAGAAGTGACTTGGATTGTCATTTTGAAGCTTTAATTCACAATCCATTTCAATCCGTATACTTAATAGGTGCTACGACTCTATATGAAATTTCGTTACACTTATGCTATACGTAAGTATTTGTTTTTTTAGTCGACCTGTTCGACAAGATTCTGGGGGAATGTAATTGCTAGTGACTTCACCATGATGACATAGCAGTGATGAAACACAAGATAAACTCATTGTATTTCACTGCACTTCCACCCACACGTTCAAATAGAGTGTGGAAAGTGCTATGGTATAATTTAGTATATTGTATAACGTTTAATGACATTAAAACAAAAAATATAGACAAGTACGTACTATATCTTCTGGATTGTACAAGCTATTGTTACCAAAATACTTATGCCCATCCACTCACATACAACTCACAACCAATTTACAGGGTCGTAAAAAGGAATCCGCCTGAGATTGTTATTGTTATCGCAAGAAAAATGAAGATGACATAATGTCACAGTGCAGAAAGGACCCCCCAACATTCAACTTTCTTTTAATATAGAGCAACAATTATATCATGCCTATATATTACTTTCATTATATATAAAGTATAACAAGACACTAGGTAAAAGCCAGAAGAAAGTTGTTTTACTATCAAAATTAGACAGACTATTGACAAAGAAAATCTGTCACAACTTTACCACAACCGCTTGTGTATATTTAGATACTTTCAGCATGTCAATTTCAGAAGAACGGTGATGGCGTCTTTTCTTAGGTCTGCAGACTCACCGTTAATAAACGCTAACCACCCACATTTTTTATCTTTTAATATAGTCAAATAATCAATCCACACCATAAAACCCATCATGCACAAGCACAGATAGCTTCAGTTTCTCCGTCTCAGACATAATATTATATCATTCTTGTTTATCATGAGAAAGTAATCGGGAGGAGAAATACATTTCTAATTTTAGCTACCACTTTTATTGTTTATGGAGATAAAAGCATAATACATTTAGAAAACTGTACCCAATTACAAAATAATGCTTCTAGAATTCGTATGATGACGATTATACGGGGAAAGCGTTTTTTGAAGTGAAACATTAGACACCTGAATGAGAAAACATCTTTCCCCAAAATGTCGTAGGACACGTAGGATGAAATTATATTTGCTTCTTAAAATAATAGCATCTCAAACAGAACAAAACCAAAAGAGCCACGTTTTGTAAGTTTCTATTTAGTCAACAGTCAACACTTACCATTTTCATTGTTAACTAATAGTAGTGTGTTTATTTAAACTTTATCTCACAATAAATATATAACTCTAACTATAAACCTCGAAGTCAACTTTCAACAGTAAATATTTCAGTCTAATGCGAACCAATTCGGTCCAATTCAATCCAAGTCGGTCCAATTCAGTGCAATGCAGTTCAAGTCAGTCCAAAGTCCATGTAGCTCTCAATAATTCGCCAAAGAAATCCTTTCATGTGAAAGTCGAGGACGAAATGAGAGATTCTTTAAACAAACCTAGTACATTAAATATGTTTATATCTTTGCTTTATATTTTTGTTATGTAAACTCATTTAATGGACCTTGTATCATTTTTGTTGTTGCTTTGAGGTTGCTTGTATCTAAAAATATGTTGCGTTAAACAGATATCTGTCTTTCCTTTCTCAATTTTATTTGAGTGATGTAACTCAATACATAATAGCTTGGATGTCTTGACGAAATAGATACGTTTGTGCTGTGTTTCTGGTTCCAAGTAATATCCGGGTTTTACCACACTACAGACGGAAAACATGTGCGGATGACAGTATTTCATGGAATAAGGAGTTCTATAGCTTGTCATGTTCCTTTTCTGAGCTTTTACTTCATCTATTTAGACAGTAGATTCGCCACAGCAGTGGAGAGAGAAAATGTCCATATCCGCTCGCTAATGATACTTTATTGTTAGCGGATGTTTTAATGAATTATCCTTCGGATTAAAAACTTTTGGTGGATGCATAGAAGAATATAAGAAGGGACATCATTGCTCATGTTACAGTGCCACTATAATATCCAATTACACATGAAAGGAGTTAGGACATTTCTGTAAGTATTAATTTAGTTAGAATAACTCATTTTTCCCGGGGAAAAAAGGTATCATCATTTTCAATGATGAATGACATTCAAGATTTCCCCAGAATTCGATTTGCATGGTTCATTCATTTCACAAAGAATCAATTTCTAAAATATTGGTACTATAAAATGGTAATAAAATAGGCTTCAAAGAAAAAAGTTACAGGTACGTGACCGAAAGTTATTTTATCGTACAAATCTGCGTCACGTAATGTTATAAAATGATCACATTGAATGTATGTTTAATACTGAATCATAAATACATAGGCGGACGCAGTTTATTGTCATTATAAAAGTGTCGTTCGTATACAAGCAATAAAACTATGAGTAGTATTGCTTACATACGGATTTGAAAACAATTAAGTCTGTCACGCCAGTATATTGGGGAGCGGAAGAGGAAGACTAAAAATAATTTCGTTTCCTTGTGCCTTATCTTTACTGTTGGTTAGAAAGAATATACTCATTGGGGCTCATTGGGACATGACAAGACGGAAAGAGAATCGAAGTTTCGGTAACCTGAGTGAGCATCGACCTATTTGGGATACTTAATACCCCAGAGTTGAAATACTTTTAGCTGATAACTATAACTTGGTGAAACTTTACTTCCTGAACATAGCGCAGTAGCATTTATTTAGTAGGAGTGATTAATACAGAATGGATATACTGGAACTAAATACGTCCGCTCGTGTTTCACATACTACTTTGTCTTTGTCAATTTGCATCGAAAAGTTGCTCACTTAATATGAAACCGCAAAGCTCATACGAACTATTTTGCTGTGCACCTGCATGCCTAATACAACCATTGCTACCTCTCCTACATAATAATCCTGCCTTCAGCCATAATCTAATGTCATATTCTTAACATTTATATTATTCTATTTCTACAGAGCCAGGGAACTGAAAAGGTACTCCTTTTTTACAAAAAAGGTAAAAAGTACTACTTTTTCTAAAAAAGCAGTCCTTTTTACCTTTTTACCTTTTTTACCTTATTTACATGTAAAGTGAAGTAAATGGGGCACTCTGCTACATCAAAAAAGGTAAAAAGGCAAAAAAGGACTGCTTTTTTAAATTCTTACTCCTACCTTTTTTATAAAAAAGGCAAAAAAGGTAAAAGGCAAAAAAGGTCCTTTTTTGTTCCCTGTACAGAGCTCGACAGCTAAGACTAGATCTCCCTTAGCATTTGTCCTATGTGGTAGTCTTAGCTTCTAGCTCTGTATACTTCACCTTTGTCTCCACATTTCCCCGATTTCACTTCGTTTCTAATCCCTTTGAATAACATTCGGTATACCATAAAAGTTAATATTCTTCAGACTAGGTACAATATTTGACTGCTTTTTTTCTTAATGCTTCTGGTATTTGCAATTACAAACTGAGAGTATTATTTTTTAAAGTAAATAGTTTTTCCCGCAATTTCAAAATTATCTAAGCTGAATCATACTGTACAAGTAATGTGCTCATTTTATGATTGTTTGTACAATTACCTGTGACTTAGACAAACGATGTCGAAGATATTATTTCCCTATGATGCAACGAACTAAGTAGAACGTACTCTTCATTAGCGCTTTCACTTTATTTGTGAAATACGCAATATATGCAAACTAATGAAACTGCTATGGGTTTTAGCATTTTAATCCAGTAACCTATAATCTCTGTTACCTATTGTTATATAAGCTGAATTCATTACCAATGGAAATTTAATTAACTGTACACGCTTACGTATTATTCAATTTGAGTTGGGAAAACTTTCATCGAACGGAAGAGGAAAGTTTTCCGACAGACTAGAATCTAGGAGAGAGAAACAATTAAAAGGAAATAACATGTCTCAAGGTAAACAATGATTGTTTAGCAAGCATTTAGGCTGTTGTTTTTAAAGTGTTTCCTTGCAAAATCAGTGCAATTCAATTAATTAATTTGTCGAAAGTTTTTGGCATGTGCATGGAGAGAGATTTACGTCCTCATGTTCATAACTGGTTGCATTAAGCATGTTCTGTTTCCTTTCACTGACAATTTTGTGTAGGTGTTCATCTCGTCTAACTACCGCCCAAGTGCATACGAGTAGGTGGAGAAAGCTCGCTGTGGATTTTCTTGTTCTCTGCATCATTACCTCTCCGCCTCCACTCAACGTGGCCTTTACAATTCCCAGAGTAGAACGCTCCGGAACTTCACAATGAAAACCAAGAGAAATACGTTTTATTCAAATTCTGACATTCAGCAGCTTTTTTTATTGAAGTTGCTCACAGTCTTAATGATGCGACTTACAGATGTTAACACAAAGAAAAGTTGTACCACTTTTTTGAAGCTTTTTAAAGATATTGTCTGAGCCGGAAAAGTTATCGTTGCCTTCTTTCATTGCTTTGAGAAGATATTTCTACGTATAAAATAAGTACAAGAGTATTTACAGAGTGCTGTCAGACAAGAAAAGATGCGAATGCTGCATTCCAGGAAACCAAACCAAAAGAACTTATAGTGGGTAATCGTCTCGTCATATTACAAAAGTGAATAACCCTATAAATCACCTGGTGCATGACTTTATTATAGTACCTAGAAATATCTTATAAAGCAGGGGATAATGTATGACAGCTTTAGAGAGCAGTAAATTGTATTGCATTTTATTATTCGAAACGATGAAAGTAACTAAAAACGACACTGTAAGACCTAGGACTGCATTCGACCAAATTGGACTTTTCGATTCTTGTAATTGAAGGGCCTATCTTGTCACTTGAATAAAGCTGAACTCTGAACTCTGGACTGAACTCGACCAAATTGGACTGAACTCGACAAAATTGGACTGAACTCGACCAAATTGGACTGAATTTGACCGAATTGGACTGAATTTAACCGAATTGGAATAAAGTGGACTAAATAGGGGGTCGAATTGTACCTGCATTCGAAAAGATATTGGCTTGTTTTGCATGTTAAAAATATTATCTATTGTACACTGTGTTACGGGTATTATTCTGTCTGTCTAAAGCGTGCAATGCCATCAGCAGTGCACAGACAGAGAAGGACCACCAGTTTCAAATAATAACTCAATGTGGTGGAACTCTCAGAAGGGAAAACAGTCATGCCGAACGAAGAAGCAAGTCAGTGAACATTCGGCCAGCAACCAGCAAGCAACTCGTGAGTCTCTACTACTCCATCGGTCGGACTGACCTCACTCAATTCGAAATACTTCGGTCAATTAGTTTATTTCTGTTCCCGACATTCATCTCTTACAAATACTGTTGTAACTAAAATACCATGAATTAAAACTATATTCACAAACATACATTGGATTTTGTATACAACTTGGATCGTACTATCGGCACTGGCTTATAGGGAATGGTAAGGCGAGGAACCACACTCCGAAATTATTAATATAATAGCAAAACATATTTCATTTATGAAACTAAACACTAACATAATATTGGCATTTATTCATACTATTCTCACATAATATCAGTATAATCCACATATCACTCCTGTGATATATGGCGCTCAACGACTAATTACCTTTCCTATTTTTGAGTCTTAGTGTCAAGGGTCGAGTTTAAAATATTGCAAAAGGACGTCTCTACAAAAAAAATCTACTTGCAAGATACTGCTGTGACGTCACCACAGGGTTGGTATATACAATTTTGACCGTAATACTTGGTCATTATCTTTACCAATTCTGCTACCTTTACCAATTCTTCTACCTTTACCAATTCTGCTACAATACGACAAATCAAGTACATTATCACTCAACATACTGTCTACAATATCTAAACGTAAGCTATAAAACTATGTCAACATTTTAAAAAATGAATCCTATCTCTCCTATCGATATTATTAATCCCAATTTTATTTGTTACGGATTCATCAAAGTTATCCTAAAAACTTACCTGCTACCTACTTACAGTAGATTATGTGCACCAAAACGAAATTCCTTAAAAATATCCCTTCATTTTCCAGTCTCTCATTTCACTGAAACAACGGATACAATTTTTTCTCCATAAATACTTAATTTTTTATTTTCAACAGTATCTGAAACAAATATTAAAATTACATTTGGTATATGAGTTTCAGATACGCCTACGTCATAGCATTACGGCTAAGGGTGACCGCGACAGTTGGTCATCCACATTAGTTCGTCTTGCTTCTGCAATGTCAAACGGTCAAGGACTTTCACATTCCAACCTCCTACAGTCACCGTATCTACATTCAAGCAATTAACATTCAACATTTTGGATTCTATACATCTTATATTGGCAATCAACATATCTTCACTACATTTGTATAATGAACTTACACTTCTTACCGTATGTTAATAATTCTTTTACTTTAAACTACACTAAATTACTACAGAAAGCTCTCTTACGTATTTTACTCACATTCCTAATAATTATATTCATCATTGTCTGTCTCTTACCGACATTTTGGCTCTTGAATATTTAACTTTATCATACTTTTTAGATAATATCTTTATCTTAGAAGCAACCTTTTAGATAAAGAAACTACGAAACACGTAGTAAGTTAGTAAAAGACAGAAATTAATTATTTTTGTCTCAGACAGATAATTTACATAGCAGTTTCGTAGAAGACTTAACAAAGTATATTTAACTAGCAAGCACTGTAAACTTTTATTATAATCATTCTAATTGTCATAACATTTCTAATTATTCTAATAACATGGCCAATGCCAACGATAATTTACTCAACTTACTATCTCTGATTACAACTACAATTGTTGAGCAATCTATTCCTTTACCTTTTCAATTCCTACAAAATGCCTCCCATGAAGTTCAAGGTGACCGTAATGTTGGTGACCCACTCTTCACAGACTCCTAATTTACCTAATCTACCACAAATTACAATTACCTCACAAAATCCTAATCTAACTATTCCTATCTACATTCCCAACTATTTCTTAGCTAACATTCAGTTGAAGTCATAATCTTCAATCATAACATTTCTAATGAAGTTAGCCCTCATAGGCGCCATTACAGTAACATTCTATATGTTGGCTCTTTATTCAATAGTAAATCATTACCATTTACTAGTAGGCCAGCACTGTTTGCACATATACATGCTAGCTAATCTTGGTCCTACTTAAACATTTTCAATGCATCATACTATTTTACAACTATTGCTAAATATTTTCCATCACAATCAAGTAAAGATTATGAATGCTAGTCTTTCCAATAGTTTACATTCATAGTTTATTATGACAAATAATATACTTATAGTCTCTTGCGACACTTCATAAATTATGGTCTCTCACGACAAATAATATTTCAGTAGCCTCTCACGGCAACATACTTATCATTTCGTCGGATATTTTTTCGCGCATAATATAAATTCAGGTTAGTTTTTGGGAACTGCAAAAGTAGTTTTCAGTTAAACCAGTGGCAGATGCGTCTCGCTCTGGTAGTGCAGCAGATATTTATCTCTCGCACAGTTTAGAAGTCTTACAGCGGTTTAGCCCTCGTAAGCAGTGCAGCTGGTCAAATGCCACTCGCACAAATAGGGATAGGAATTGAATTCTGACCTCCCATGATGATAGAATTTTTTCAGGAAGAATGATTATAGCCTCGCCTAAAATCATTCATTATTTTTCATAGCAAACGATTACTCAGACACTTACGTCTAATGTTACACAAATAATCCTACTCATGTCTAATATTATATTAATCTATGTTGTTACGCTTCCAACTGCAAACAACCAATGTCTATCATACATCACATAGTTCATCTGATAGGTCCATTAATACCTAGTCAGCAAACTAATAATCTTGTACACATTTATTCATTCTTAAATTCTAAAATTGTTAAAAATGTTTCTAAAACTATTAATCAGCTAAAAATATAATGTAATTCATCCTGATTACAGAGCAATTCATCACGGGAAACGCTCTTGAAATTCTTTCTATATTCCTATTTATGTATATACTATTACTAATAAGCACTACTAACATTATATATTATTGTTCAAATTGGTCATACACTAATACCTATCTTCTGTTATACAGTACACTATTAAAGTCAACCTAATTCAAACAAAGAGGAAACGAACAATTAAAGTAATTTGGACTCCAAAATCAAGCTTCCGAATTCTTCTGTCACAGATTTGCAGTGAGCCGCAACAGCTGGCACACATACGCATTTCTATAGACATCCAGCATTGACAACATGACGAATTATTAAAAAATTTCTATAATTGACTATTTGGTTCAAATTTCAGTATATGACGTAACAAAATTTTCCAACTGCGGCAATCGTTCCACGATTACCTTGTTTGGGGGTGGAGCATGTTACGGGTATTATTCTGTCTGTCTAAAGCGTGCAATGCCATCAGCAGTGCACAGACAGAGAAGGACCACCAGTTTCAAATAATAACTCAATGTGGTGGAACTCTCAGAAGGGAAAACAGTCATGCCGAACGAAGAAGCAAGTCAGTGAACATTCGGCCAGCAACCAGCAAGCAACTCGTGAGTCTCTACTACTCCATCGGTCGGACTGACCTCACTCAATTCGAAATACTTCGGTCAATTAGTTTATTTCTGTTCCCGACATTCATCTCTTACAAATACTGTTGTAACTAAAATACCATGAATTAAAACTATATTCACAAACATACATTGGATTTTGTATACAACTTGGATCGTACTATCGGCACTGGCTTATAGGGAATGGTAAGGCGAGGAACCACACTCCGAAATTATTAATATAATAGCAAAACATATTTCATTTATGAAACTAAACACTAACATAATATTGGCATTTATTCATACTATTCTCACATAATATCAGTATAATCCACATATCACTCCTGTGATAACTGTATGGAATCATTTTCGGGTCCTAAACACATTTAGATGTTTCGGTCACGATTTTGAGTGTAAGTGATAAGAAAATCATTTGCAAAGTGTCCCTGCTACTTGCGTGCTTTGATAATGTGATTTTGTTAGTCTGACGTCTTAAATGACCGCATTTCGTCCTTTCATTCTATAAACGTGACGTATACTGTAAATGATTTTGACTAAGACAGTCTTTCATCCCACTCGCGAGTAGTCGGGTAGTCTGATCGGCTTTAGTGGCACAGATAGAATAAGCTTACAGGGCTTTTGAGACTTGGAGACCTCCTAAGTGTACTCGACAAGATTGATCACCTGTTGCTGTAGCTCGTTAAAATGTCTAGCCTACTGAAAGGTAGCACTTACTCAGCCTCAGGTACATCCATAAACGGCTTTATAAATGTCTTCTCCATTTTGTACTGCATAAAAATGTTCAGAACTACAGGAGTGGGGAAATGTAGTGCAAACTAGGTATCATTACATCCTGTTTTAATTCTATCAAATTATTATAGTAAAGTACAGACCATGTACTTAGAGCATCTTTGTCTGAAACTTTGTAAGTACTGAATGACTAATGCTTGTTAACCAATATATTCCATGACTATAGTATAAACGTACACTTGTTCGTGAGCATTGAATAATTGCGTATGTGGCATCAATATTTTTTGGCAGCCTAGTTGCTGTGAAAATCCAACCTTGCTACACCTATAACAAGCTACGTTCCCAAAGTGGGCGGAGTTTGTTGCTCTAGACATTTGAATGTTTTCAATGCCTGATTTTTTGAATAGATGAACGCAAAAGTTAGAAATGTGACCAATTCCGTTTGTTTGTACTTCTGTGTGTTAATCTGCCGCATTCTGGCAGCCAAGCATGATCTAATAATATAAATTAAATTCTACTTAAAATGACGTACCCAATGAAGCAAATTTGAACAACCACGGAGAAGAAAAAATTCCCCTAACGTCCCCTGTCGTCCTCTGTCGTCTTCTATTTTCCTCCATCGCATGTCATGGAATCAATCCGAACTCCCATCGTATTGCCTATTTTCCACATTTATAATGTGACAAAATCCAGTTTTTTTATCAATCTGGATAAATGTCGCCCTGTAGGTAAAACCAAGATTATAGGATTGAAATTAATATTCAAATCTATGTATCTACTTCATTTGCTCATCATATGATATGGCTCCATACTCACTAGCTTTATTTGTAACAGGGCCGCTACGGCTACTCGGCTAGTAATATGTATTATTCTAGGTTCTTTACTTGTTAACTAGCAGATTCTAACAACATTTTTAAAAACATAGAAAGGAAAAAGGTATTTAGATATATTTTTGGCCCTGGAATCTAGAAAATTATCTGAATTCTGAAGAGATTTAAAACTAAACTGCAGGATTATCTGATCAATTGGTCCCAAAAAATTTCAAAAACTTTACAGATTAATTGTAATTATATTTTCGCTGTTGTTTGTAGTATACCATCTTCCATTGTGTAAGCTTATGATCATGATTTATGGGTGATTAGTGATTATGAATACTCATGCAAGCATTAATTCAATCAATTATGTGGGCTATATACTCTACAGAAATAGACACGAGGTATCAGTTTCGGTTAAATCAGGTCGATACTCAGTTACTCAGTCCAAATGAATACGATAGGGCCAAGTCCTATTTTCAACTGTAGGGCAATATGTCAGCTTCATGAGTTTCAAAACTTCTATCGAAAACCACAATTACACAATTACCTATAAATAGAGAGTAAGTAAGCGACAATAAGAACACCAAACACAACCGCAAAACAAGCCTACCGCAAATACTATCAAGTGATACATTTACATTGGTCTGGGATGCTTCAGAAATAGTTGCAAACACACTTGCAGTTAACAGTATTTAATTCTGTGAATATTAGGTGTTTACCAAGAATACGCCTTACTAGCTGGTAATTAATAAAATGGTACGATAAAATAGACTTCATTTGCATAGACGCTCTTATGACAGTAATGAGAAAAAATTTTAATTAGTTGGGTATTTTATTACCTGAACTGGTGTAATAATCATTACAAAATTGCAAGTAAACAGAAAAATACAGTTTTTGTTTCCCGTGTTAGTTTCTGCAGTTATAAAAAGTTGAAGAAATACATAACACTAAAGATTATCTGTGCAAATGCTAATATTGAGGTAAATGTAAAATCAACTCTAAACAAAAGAGAATCATAAGATGGTAAATACATAATAAACAACACCAAAATGTACAAGAAATGCTTCTGCTTTCTAACACAGAAATAACATGATAAATACCATGTTATTTCCTTTGCCACTAGAAAAGGTACCTAACCTACTAATGAGACGTAACCACATTAATCATGCAAAATAAAATTATTATGTAACAAAGTAACCTTGAGATTATATTACAATTAATGCGGGGGTGATAGTCATCTGTACATAGAATCTTAGCCAGGCTTAAGCATAATGAGTTGTTGTTGCAATTAATTAATACATAAAAGTCTACCTCTAGTATGTAATTCAAAAGTTGCACAATGGATGCAACATTTCTCACATCATGATGATAATTTTCCAAAATTGAGCTAGATTTCCTCTTACATAATTTTAAAACCAGTCAGTCAAGTTAAGAAATAAAAAGTTGTTTGAAGAAAAAACAACTTTGAAAATAGAGGGAATAGAGCTACTTGAATCAAACTTGATGAATAGGATCGCATCATGATATAATAGGACCTAAAATTGTTAGAATTGATTATTTCTGTAAGATTCGACTCACTTCAAACGTATAACTCATATTCGCAAAAAAATTTGGCTTTTTTGGCGAAAATGAGTTTAAATAGCCTTAAAATACAATTTTATCGCTCAAAGCTGGGAAAACGTTGGTTTTTGAGAAAAAAATTTTCATTTTCTGGATTTCAGGGGATAAAACCCCCTCAATAGAGACTTGGAGCATATAATATTATGTAAAGTAAATTGGATAAAGAAAAAAATCTATTTTCAGAAGAGAATATTCACTACTAAAGCTTTAGCTACTACAAAAACATAGCATACACAATGCAATTGATTCCCACCACTAAAATACTTGCGACGATTAGAATAATATCTATCATATACCTTTACGTAACACATTAGGTATATGAAAGTGATTTGATTCGTTAACGAAATGGCAAAA
The DNA here is from genome assembly GCA_020055645.1 of Tomocerus qinae. Taxonomy (NCBI): domain Eukaryota; kingdom Metazoa; phylum Arthropoda; class Collembola; order Entomobryomorpha; family Tomoceridae; genus Tomocerus; species Tomocerus qinae. The sequence continues at coordinate 106,002,253 of CM034546.1, read as the reverse complement.
TGTTTAGCATTTAATTATTCGTAAGCACAAAATGGAAATTAATTGGTATTTATGAAGTATAGGGTTATAAATTGAAATAATGTTGTTAAAAAGCCAGAAAATAACCAGTTTAAAAATACATGATGCTATACAATTAATAGAATATGCAGCATGACTTGGACTTTAGGATTCAAAACTAATTTTTTTCGTAAACTAAGCAAACTTGTTATCTCATATTTGTGGAAAACCACAATATTTTTAGATACCAGTAGTAAACAAAGTTGTTGACGGTTTTGCCACTTCCTACAACTACACTATTTACAACACTAGGAGGAGTATTCTAGTATCATGGGGATGGAGTCATTTTTAACCTTGCATTCCTCGTGTGCATATTATCATTATTGCATATTGTGGGAAGATAAATCGATTTTTATTCTAGAAGGTAGTCTTTCTTGGTACAGTGGTGCAAATAGAAATGTCTGGTAACATCCTAACATCGACATTGTATAATATTGTACTACATAGCATGCTGCTCGACCCAATATAATCTGTCTCTTCGTCAGATAGTGATATAATAGGGGCCACATGCTACACCTTCTTGTACTATTGCATGTTTATTATAGAAAATGTGCATTGAAATTTTTCAAAATCAAAAATTAAATCGGTTTATTAAATTCTTACTTTACGGTGTTTCTTCGTGTGAATGTAACCTTTGGTATTTTCATCAGCACATAGAAATGTCATTCTCAAGACCATGAAAAGTAATAGCATATGACATACAGTTAAAATTGTCTTTGGCCTGCATGTGTCATGCTAAGGTAGGGACATTCAAAAACTCATGGTCTGTAAATAGACACTTGCCAAGGCATTTTAAATGGTGTATGTCACTCTGAATATCCATTTGGCATTTGCATGTTTCTACTACGTGATAGTTGAGTGTATTTTCCCACTGACTTCTGGTTTATGTTTTTAATGAGCAAAAACCTTATTTAAGGGAGCAAGTTATTGCATAGAAAAGCCTGAATGATTATTGACATGCTTTTATGGTTGTATTCATTTACTTATGTAACACTTATTAGTATTCATTACAGCTGACATTCCTAGCATTACCCTGTTGTGTGCAAATGTTTTTCTATGCTCAAAGGTCACCTCTGAATGTGAACCTACATTAAGTAGTCATACACATCTACATACACGAGACTTGTAGTAGACAGTGCACAGGTAGTATCTGCAGTATGTAAACAAATGTGACCAATGTCAATAAGTACTACGTAATCCTCATCCATACTCGCATTTCTTATACATATTTGTATATTTGGGTTCGTATTTTATTGAGTAGTTAAAAGAGAACGAGATTTTTTACTTATTTTTCCATCTACTTACAATTACACTGTAATTAAAATTCAACTATATAATTGTTTAGAGGTTTTTGTTCTCATAATAGTAGCTATCTATCGTAAGAAGGCATTTTTCGAAGCCCATTTCAGTACAGGTACACTAGAAGGCTGTTAAACCCATATAACAGTCCCATGAAAGCAGAAAAGCTGTTTAATAAACTAAAGCAACAAAGAATTTATTACAAATAGATCGGAATGTATACTTTATAGCCACTTTTTTTTTTAAAATCGTAAACACAGACGTCACAGAAATATCTGGTGGATGAGTAAGCTTCAAATGAATACTCATTTGTATCCAGTTTATGTAAGACCTAAATACATATTATTAAATGCTGTACACTTCATGAGACACAGACACCTGATACCCATCAATCAATCAGTTATTAGGATTACAGGATGTATTTCCTTAAAGTTTATGAAACCTACATATAAATAGAGCGCTAGAATAAAGGCATTTTCAATCACCTTTACAATTGATTGAAATATACTTAAGTATGGCTATTTAGCATTGAGTGGCAACAAAAATGTTATAGCGCATATTATAATGGTTTAAAATATAATTCTGACAATAAGGACAAGTACGAATGAATTAAATGATTTGACATTATACGATCATAAGATTTAGTGGTCTTACACAAAGATTTCACTGTCTATTAATTACTAACACCAATGCACCTGTTCCTAGTCCTACTGACAGAATAGTACTTACATCTATTCGGTCTGCAGCCAATAATCTCACATTATAGGACATAAGAGTGAATCCTGGATAAAATAACCTGGAAATAAAAGATTCCAGTGTCAAATCCATTAATTCTACCTCATGTAATTATTTTACTACAATTGTTTATGTAGAAACAGTTGGGAAACTATACTTAAGATCGTTACTAGCATTTTTAAATGATTATAATTATTGTGAAGTCCTGGAATAACCAGTAGGAACATTGATACCTTTGCTTCACTTGTCTATACTATACTATACAGTGCTAGTGCTTCTCATAAGCATTTCTTGATGTTGTTACAGAACTTTGTAGCAGACTGAGGCTGAGCCTATCATAAAAGCTTGGTGAAGCTGAGCTGTGTTTATAATATTGAGTAGTCTATGCAGTACATATTTAAATACATGATACAGAACTTAGCTTAATGGTTTATCCTCCTTTTCATTGTGCTACTACTAATAATGTTATCTATAAAAATACGGAGCTATTGAAGTAAATGTTATATTCAAATAAAAAGGGAAGGAATTGTGAAACTACTCCCAGTACTATATTTTATACTTAGCCACAGACATATCACAGAGGAGAGGAGGTAATTACTTATAAAACAGATGCTAGCTATACTAGCTACTATTTACTATGTAATTCCATGTCACGCCAACTACTCAAGGTATAGTACACATAAAGTAGATCACAGTAATAATAATATTTTTTATGTACTTAGTAAAATTGTTATATTTTTTTTAATTCTTTTGCATTAAGCACCTGATTTGCGGAACATAGTTTATTAACCAAGATTTTAGATGTGGTGGAGTAAAATACATTGCAAATAATTATAGCATTCTCAATGATGAAGATTACAAAAGAAACATGTAGTGATGCTACGTAATTAGCCAAGCTAAGCGTGCAGATAGCGTGCGGTGAGTCTACTTAAACTTTTATTGTCTTAAACATTTTAAGAACGTTATTAATTACCATAATTGTTAGACGTGGCGCTACCAGATTAACTCAATGACTTTGGATTCCAAGTCTGCAAACTTTGTATCAATTAACTTCAGTAGCGTTTTAATATCAAGATCCCAATCTCAGTTGGCTCCAATGATTTATAATTCTCCTGAATAGAATTTCGTATTTCATTTATCTTCAATTTTTATTCAAAATTTATTATACAAGAGCTGGATTAACGTAAGGACGATTTTCTTTTCGCTTGCATGGATTTTGACAATTTGAGTTCATTTATTACCTGAATTTTACAATTTGCTTGATATTACTGACTATTGGTTTGCAAGTAAACCTCAATTAAGTCAACTGTCATTAGTGAAAAACAATACTTGCCTTTTTTGATTAGGTATCAAAATGGGTTCTACGAATGAGATAGAAGTTTCCATTTTGGAGGACGAGAAAACGAATAGTGCAAATACGTATGACAATTTAGGAGCAGATTTAGAAGCAGAGGTGTTCAACAAATCAGTGAGGAATACAACAGAAGGATTTGCGGATAAAATTGAAATTGACGTAGAAAAGTCTGTGATTGAGGAAGAAGGGGAAAATACTGCAAATATACTCAAAAATATGTCCGTAATAGATAATCATGAAAACAAAAGGGAATCCACTTCCTTCTGTGTTAATATGGCAGTAAACAAAATCGGATCATCTGTACCTAAATTACCAGTCTCGGATTTAACGATGAATCCTGATGAAAATATTAAAGGAGAGAAAGTACAAAAGGTGAAAATAAAATTTGAATTTATGGAGTTTTTTGCTACGTTTGTAGCAGCATTTTCATTTCTTTGTACGGGTGTTTTTCGAGCGTACGCTTCTCCAGCTCTAGCTTCTCTGGAAAAAGACACAGCATTTTTGAACACTACAGAAATCCCTACTAAAGAATTGATATCATGGGTAGCATCAGCAACCCCAATGGCTGGATTTTTCGGAACGATAATTTCAGGGCCACTTTTGCAGTACGCAGGTCGTAAAAAAACGATAATGTTTATTGCATATCCCTTCATTATTGGCTGTTTACTCATTGGATTTGCCAAAAATGTGTGGATGGTTTTTGTGGGACGAGCTTTTACTGGAGTTTCAACAGGATTGACAACAGCCTCTGCTCAACTATATGTCAGTGAGTGTGTTCGAGCGCAGGTTCGTGGTTGTTTGGGATTTCTGCCTTCAATGATGTTGGCTCTAGGTGTCCTCGTCGGTTTTCTAATTGGAGCTACAGATCTGGACTGGCAACAATTAAGTTTGGTACTTACTGTTTTCCCAATAGTTTTACTCGTACTGTGTTTGGTAGCTCCTGAATCCCCATACTGGCTGTTGTTGAAAAAAAGAGAAGACGAAGCTCTGAGATCTCTGCAGAAACTTCGTGGGAAAAATGATATAACTACAGCTGAAAGTGAATTGAAAGATATGAAATATGCCCTTACTACATCAAAGCACGGTCACGACCTTGGCAATGACGCAGATGACTCACATCCAGATAGTGAGATCACTAAACATAAAACGAAAAGAAGAAAACCTCTGATGTTGGCCAAAATATTGAGCCAAAGGCGGGTTTGGCTCTCTACGTTTATTTCCGTTGGTCTCATGACTCTGCAACAATTATGCGGAATCAACGCTGTAATTTATTACTTAAGTGTCATCATCGAAAGGTCAAGATCAGAAACGGAGAACAAAGAGGACCTCATGGAAATCAACACCGCATCAGTTATTGTGGGCACTGTGCAATTTCTAGCTTTCTTTTTGTCACTCCCCTTGATTGACCGAATGGGCCGGAGGGTACTGCTGATTATATCCGCCATTTTGATGGGCCTCAGCCATGGAAGTCTTGCTTTGTTCTTTTACTGTAAAGATCAAAGCACGTTGGACGGAAATCATACATTTGCTGCCAACACCGTCACCTGGCTTCCTCTTCTCTGCCTCTCCGTTTTCATTTCATCATTTTCCATTGGATTTGGCCCTGTTCCGTTTATCATCATGTCAGAGATATTCCCTTCGCATATCAGAAGTTACTTGTGCTCTCTGTCTTCTCTTGTTAATCATCTAGTTCTATTTGTTGTTGTTTTATTTTTCCCTTTTCTCTTGGATGGAATATCACCTTTTTGGACATTTTCATTGCTCGCTCTTTTCTGCTTATTTGGGGTCGTATTTGTTGCAGTATTTGTTCCAGAAACTAAAGGCAAAAGCTTATCGGAAATTGAACTCTATTTTTCTGATAAGTGTCCCTCTAGTACATCCAACGCTCCTAAAGCCTCCACACAATTATAATATGCCTTTTTTAAACCTATTTCGTTATTGCAATTAGCCGAAATCGTACTACGGCCATTACAAATCCATATCCTGAATTATCCTGTTTGCTTATATAAGTATTTGAACTGTTTTCATCATTAAGGTTGAGATAAGTTGGAGGCTAATACATTGAAATGTCTGTACAAAAATCTTGAGTACGGTTGAATGGAAGTGAAAAGGGTTAGTGAAAATTTAAAGTACGGATCTAGACCTCGGACCCAAGGCTCTTACATTTTTAAAATGTGGCTTGGTGACCGAGAAATCGGCACCGACATTTTCGTGCGGTTTTTTTAATGGCGCGAAAATGTCGGTGCCGATTTCTTGGTCACCAAGCCATATTTTGAAAATGTAAGAGCCTTGAGTCCGAGGTCTAGATCCGTACTTTAAATGTCAAAAAAAAACCTTTCATTTCAATTCAGCCGTACTCGAGATTTTTGTACAGACATTTCAATGTAAAAGAGTACAACTTATCCCAACCTTAAGTCTTTATTATGGTAGATAAACTTTAACATTTTGTTGAATCAGAATCTATCTTGACACTTCGTTTCTTGCTATTCATTCATAGGTTTTTCTAATTTTGGTTTATGTGGAAATAGACAACTTCTTTGCATTTCTACACCTAGAGCAGCTTTTCTTGAGTACTTTTGCATTTAAAACCTGTAAAAATAATTAACTACAGCAGGAAGTTATGCCGTCAATATTTGATGGCATTAGATGAGCTTGTAGCATTGTAATATTAAACATTAAGCATAGTAAATGTTATCTACTACTGCGACGTGTCTGCCTTGTATGTAATGTTGTATGTACACAAAATAGTTAAATACTTAAATCTATTTAAATATTCGTTTTTTTGCATACTTTGTTATTACGATTTGACATTTAATTTAACATACGAGTGATTAATGTTAGAAAGTATACCTGTTACAAACTTTAAATGAAAGAAAACTTTGTAGTAATGTACAAAGTAATACAAATACAAAGAAATTGCAACCACAACACAACCTGAAATGTAGATAACAAAGTATAGTTTTCTATTGTAGTATTTAGCTTTCTATTTAGCTGTAGTTAACCCGCCCTATAACTCAACATTGTATTTCGGTATTGCAAATTGCAATAATATATTTTGTCTTGTTAGTGTTTGTAAATCTAATTTTTTATTGTCAAATGTTATACTTTGAAAATATTTATTAGAAGTAATTGCCTGTACTGAACCAACTCAAAGGGAAGCTTGTAATGAAATCAGTAACAGTTTGCAGAAGCTTTTGATACGGAGTTGTCAGAAAATTCAGATCCCACAGACGGGTAATGTTTCATGGACTTGTATTGTCTTCTCTTAAGCAATGACGCTCGACTGCAGACTCCGGTGAAATATTCAACATTTATAATAGTAATAAAAATAAAATAGAATTTCGGAAAAAATTGAGCACATAGGTTCATTCATTTTTATTTGATGATATGCATCGGAATTGGTTTCGGAAAGAAATAGTCGACAAATTAAGAGATACCTCAGTCGTGGAGTAGTTTAAATTAATCGAATTTTGGTGCATATTGTACATAAATTCAGGTCAAACAAATAAATGATTTTATTGCAGGTAAAATGTTCGTCTGATTCATATAAGCTAAAAAATGCTACTATACGTTAAGATATTTACATGTTACATCACAGTAATTATTAGGACTGAAGGAAGACAACTTCAAAATGTATTTTTACTTAAGTTAGACAACAATTTAAAGAGGAACTGAATATTTTTGGCTCTGATAACTAAAAAATATTTCTCTCCGATAGTAAATACTTGTCTCTGGATATTTGTTGCACTAAAAATACCATCTTACAGCGAGAAAGATTTTGTATCATAAGTCCATTGTAACACTGGTCAACAGTGTTGTTACATAAAACAAGCATAGGAACTAATTTCAAACATATTGGTTCAATTTTCTCACAAATTAGTAAAGTGTCAAGATACGCATAGGGGTTAGGGTAAATTAGTAAATTACGAGTGTTAAATACTAATAATGAAGATAATGAATTCATCAATGACTATTCAATAGATTTGACTTTGTAAGCCTTTTTCCATATTTCACAAAGACAGACAGTTGAATGAAATCTGTAGAAAATTGCTAGAGGCATACTGATGTCTGTTATGATAGTCCAACCCCAAACGCCATAGAATTTCAGCTGATTCGGATGGGAGTCCCCTCGGGATTTTTCTAAAGCGTTAATAAGCCACATGGCCAAGTTACATACTAAAAGAAATGTCACAATTTCTCTGCCTGGTTTTCTTCGAATATGGTCCGTTGTAGCAACAACCCGCTTCGAAGCATCGAGAATAAATAGAGTTTGCAGAATTAGCTGAATGAAACACAAAAGTGGTGTGACAAGAACCAAAGGATCATTTGTGTGTACAGTCAAATGGCCTCCGATGATACAGAAACAATTAAATACAAAAGATCCCGATTGTGCTACAATTAAAAGGATGTTGTCCAGCTCCAGATTTTTCCCACTTTCGTATCGAAGTTGTCTCAACTATTGTCAATTGTCATAAACGAAAAACATAATTAGTTGTAATCATTACAATAGCTTAAGATTCAGAATTTAATAATTTTAATCATTACAAACCTGACACATCCCAATAAGAACAGCCAATGTTGTTGCTGAATATAGCACTATTTCTGTTACATTGACTTCAAGAGTTGCCAACTCCTTGTATTCTGGATGCTTTATTAGTACAAAGTTGAGTATAAGACTCACAATTGTGAAAACAAGGAAGAAAATACCGATGAAAAGTCCTTTGTTTGAGCCAGCGCAGTCAACTGTGTAGTGATGAGGTGAGCGCAACGTACCTTGCTGAAATTGAAGAAGAAGAAATACATAATATCACTACTACAAATAGCCTTCAGTTTTTTATACCCAATTTTCACAAAACGATACTAAAAACTGGTTTTCCAACAAGTGTTATGATTTAGTTTAACAGTCTGTTTTGGATTTGTTATCATAAGTTTAAATTATTAGTTTGGACAATTTAGGTTCACGGACAAATGAAAATCCCAGTTTTTCGACTTACATGAGATACTGAAGTATCTGTGGGACTTCTTTTCAGTTGAATGCTAGCTATTCGTCTCTTAGAAATGCTTTTCCACATGACGTAGCAGATTGCAGCACAAATTAAAGAATATTCAATTGTGCAAGGAAATAAAAATGGAGATGCACTATCTACAAGTGATCCCATTATATTTGTACGACGACATTCGTACATTGAGTGGGGACCTTTGAGACCTCTTTTAAGACGATGTAAGATCTCCAATGATGTACTATTTTCTTCTCCTGAAGAATCTATGGTATCTGGAGTAAGGAAATCGTCAGATTTTTCAGTCAATCCAGGAACAATAGTGTCTGTAGAGATTTTACTCCCGTATTTTTCGTTCAGTCCGTAATTTAATCTAACAGTTTGCTTTTCAGGATCATAAAAATGAAGAATTTCATGTTTTGTCTCCTGTACAATAACGCTCAGCCAGACGCAAAGATTCGTGCCAATCATGTGCATTAATCCGAATTGTTTTCGTACAGTTGTCTTTGAAACGGCCATTTGGGAGTTGAGAAAAATGAAATACATTTGCATAAAAGTGAACACCATTCTCACAACCGGTGTTATCGCCGCCATATAATTTCGACATTTGGTGTTCGGTTCCAGCTCAAAGAACTGGCCAAATTCTAACCCACTGTATATAAGAGACCCAATTCCAAATGCTAAATGGAATAATATAACCAAGGTTAGTTTTATCTTTTCCTAAACAAGGGCTAATGAAATAGAAGCTAACTCTTGGTATTCTTACCCACTGCACCCATTCTGAGATAAAAGCTTCCGAAATTACTTCTCTGGCCGGAATATTCCTTATAATTATTTGCATCCTCCTCCTCCTCATCATCATTGTCACTGCTGTTGTATTCATTTCTGCTTCTCAAATTCACCTCAATAGAACTCATCTGGCCACCAGTTTCTTTCGTCTTGCCTCCAAGTGGTGACAACGTGTCTGATTCTTCGATTTCAGACTCAGTTCCCGGATTATATTCCTCTTCATCTTGTTCCTTTATTACATCAGGGCTACCAGCATTACTTCTATTAGCACTGATCCGAGACTTGATAGAATTTACTCCTGTTTACATAACATAACAAGCATTAATGTCCATTTATACGTTCATTAGGTAAGTGTGTGAGTATTACTCTTAAGTTAATTTCAAATTGCATTATATTCATTCGTTTAGCATTTCAAGAAAGACTCGCCCATTGCATAGTAATTACATACCACGAGTAATTTTTCTTCTAGCTTTCTGTTTCAGGACAGTGGAAAACATACACAGCATAAATAGGATACTCATGAAGTACAGGTACAAATAGAATCCCTAAAACAGAACGAAAATAATCGAATTATTTACTGTAGTGCTAATGAGTCTTATTGACACTTCTCAGATCACAAGTTCAAAATGTGGATGGCATAATTTTACATACATCGTAAAAGGATTGAGGGATGTAAGTTGATATGACTTCTGCCATAGGAAAGGCAATCCCCATTACGACAAGCAGTTTGGCATAAAGCGCTGACAGGACGCTTCCCAGGTTTACGCTGTAATTCATTGTTTGAAGTTGTGAAGATTTGTCGATATCATTCATGAAATAAGTTATGAGCTATAAACTACAATGCTTAATTTTTTCATCACATGAGCCAAATAGTTAAGTAAATACTTACATCATACATCATTAATAAGCAGTATCACATGACCACATTACACTATGGATCTATTCAGTAGTAATTGTGGTTCCATAATGAATTCTGTATAATATGGGTACCTGTAGGTAATCCCATCATCGTTTAGATACGAATAACAATTAATCAACTTACTTTCCATGTTGCCTCCAAAGTTCAGGGTCTCCATGATCTTGCACTGCTGCCTTCATGGTTATTCCTTCTTTTTCTGGCCCTGCTTCATCATCAAAGCAATCCGGAGAAAATGATGCCGTCTTTGGAAATATTGGACCTCCCCCCGCCCAACTACATAAAAAAAACTTTTTTTTATCTTAATGATTCTTTCTTTAATTAAACCGGATATTACACTTACAACCTTGTAAGATATTGATCTACAGATTTATTAAGCTTGCATGCAATCAATGTGATCGATTACTATATTTATAAATTGATAAAAAAACACAATAGAGAATGTGAATAATACATTTTCTGAGAAAAATGCAAAAAATTAGGTTATTATTTTTTAACAAAAGCTAATTCTGTCAAATCGGATTTTCTAGTATGAAATGGAATAGTAAATGTATATAAACCCTGGTAATGATCCTGATCGTAGTCTATTGATGATAACAGCGGCTGAGTTTCTTCTTCCTTGAGACAACATTGTCTCAATCTGGTGCGACCATTTTCCATATCGTCCTCTGGAGCCCATAAATAGAAGATTCGCGTACTGGGGAAGAGACTGCACTCAATCAAAAACAATTTGAAGATCTGGGTACTTCTTTCTATCTGCCTTGTAAATTATTGTTGCACCGAGCAATTCAATCTCTATACACTGACTGACTTTTGATAGTATCAAACCCACCAATACATATCGATACCAAGTCTACAGTTGCAGTTCCAGGCCTATAATCACAACAACAGTGTGGCAAACAACTATATTTAGTACGTAGTATATATTTCACCCAGTATATGTTAAATTGGCTAATGACTGCCTATGTTCCAATAATGAATACTAATATTTAACTATAGCTTGTTATGGAATGTTCTTATGTACATCAATTAGCATTACAATTAAAGATTTTGCAGCGACTATGTAGAACAGAACAGATATTAAGTACATTTTACGGCTGGATAATCAGTTCCTAATCCTATTGTTTGCATGCAAATTTATAATTATGCAAATACAAAACATCATAATTGAAAAGATGAGGGTTGATAGATTTGCGTGATAAAAGAATAAAATGTTATGCGTAGATGTGCTAAGAAATTTGCCAGTAGTAGTGTAGTTAACACAAATGATTTCTAATTGTTAAAATTTTAAAAAAGGGTTGTATAATTGGCTTAGTCGATGATAAAAAAGCAAGACACAAAATACAAATACAAACAACTGCAATTGCAAATGCAAGCTACTTAACTATGACATAGGAAGAAAGAGCAAGGTCACGCATCACTAAATTGCTCGTACTTTTAACTGAAATACTTCTCAATAGGAAATCCCTTGCAATTTTTCTGTAATTGGACAGTATAGTTTAAAAATACATTGGCATTTACGTTTAGTACAGATGCTTATCAATATTCAACCAACATCTGCATCAACACAGATTATTTGATTACGTTAATATCAAATGCGTTAATACAAAGTGGAGACTTGAGAAATGTTATTGACGTGTATTTCTGATCCATAATCTAATACGTCCTTTTTCTTGGCCTCCTGATTTAACTCCATGTGTTATCGTCAGTCGTCAGTCACATGCATTTTCTACTCATTCAATATTGCGAAGTACCAATCATATTTCCCAAGCATGTTTATTCTACTACAAAGTTAAGTAGTAATCCTTACTTCCTTAAGTATGCCATTTTAATATATTGATTATATAACTGCTGCATAAACAAAAATTAGCTAAAGATATACCTATGACCTAAACTGAAAACTGAACTTGAAGAAATAGAAGCTGCAGGGATGAATGCCTAACCAGATCTATCTGTGTCTCTCTTTAATCTCAAACAAATAAAACATTTCAACTGTTTCGTGGGGATGGCACAATGACACTAGTTAACAATTGTTTGATTATCATTTTATTTGGAATGGCCACTTTGATCTTGACCGACCGACCCTTGATGGTGCTAATTATACTTTTAATAAAATGCAAAGCAGAAAACGAGAAATATAAAAATCATGAAGATTTGACTATCATTGAAATACCATGAGGTTTTACTACACAATAGACATAACATAGTACTTTGTTTGCCAATGCGCTTGTTTGAGATGAATCGGTTTGGGATTGGAGTGATGCATGTCTATTTAGTGTGATTTGGTGTTGGTGTTATAAATTGTGAAGTTGTGGAGTGTGTGTGTGGAGGTTTAATTGAATGAGGCTTGTTTTGCTTTGTTACTGAGTCTTGTCTGTCGGTGTTTGTTTGTAAACGCCGATGGTAAAAACAAATTTTGTTCACTGGATATTGGACACTTGCTTGAAAGTATTACAGTGTAATCGTAATCTGTAAGCCAGTTTTAGTTTTGATTGACGTTTTTTGTTCTGTCTGGTAAGAATTTACTGACAATTTAGCGGAGTGTATCCACCTATGACCTAAGCGTATAAACTTTTTTTTTACCAATTTCTGTTTGACATTTGACAAGTTTTGAAGATCCGTTGAACTATATTACCAATTTTTATTGTACATGTTTTACGTTCCATATAGATTAAGCAATGGATTCTCTTGGAAATGGCGGATGGACCAAGTTCTCTGGGTCACCGATAAACTTACCATTGGACGCAGAAGAGATGGTGTTAAACTTCAACCTTAGTGGGGATGGGATGAATATGAATGCTGACAATGGTGAGCTTCCATTTATGGTAGCCGCCGAAATGTCTGAAGACCTCTACAATCCCACTTACGAAAATAGCCAGGGTCAGAATTTAAATGACTCTCAGGACATTTTGTCTCAAGGACAGTTGGAACTAATTAAAAGGTTAGTAGGTAGTAGTAGTAGTGGGTGTTTCATTAATCATTTATATTTAAAACTTCAGCTAATAGTATTACAATCTGTGTGCCGGAGTGGTGAATCTTTTCATTAAAATACTTTCCTTATCTCCGGACAGAGAGGAAATACTTGCTATGCTGTATGCATATAAGGGAGAAAATTGACTCGTGTCACATGTTGACACTGATTTCAAATGTGTGCAGGCTGTACAGCACAATCGTCCAAGGACGTTATGGTCATTTTAAAATTTTATCAGGGGTCGGGTTCATTTTTGGTTATGGTTAGTAAAATAAACCCTTAGGCTAAAATCATGAGGATGTGGTCCCTGTCTGTCACCTGTTGTAAATGATGAAACTTTGAAAATGACCTTAATGTCGGTTGTGGCGATGATACGATACGATAAGACAATTGTGCTGCACACAGCCGAAATATGTGTCAACGGGTCAAACTGCGTCGCTTACACACAACACATGGCAAATATCTGCTCTGTCTGGAGTACTGCATTTTAAAAAATCAATGTAAAATCCAACACACACAGTGGTGGTGTTTTGTGATTTAAAGATTTGTATTCTAAATAAATTTTTATGTCTCTTAACAGTGAAGTAGGCTGCACTGGACTATCAGATATCTCAATTGGAGACTTCGAGAGTGACTTTAAAATGGCCATATACGGAGCATCAAACGATCCCGGACCATCGTATTCGGAAACAGTTTTCTCTCAGAAAAAACTAATGGCTAAAGAGAAAAGCGTTCCAAAAGCTACCCATGAGTTTTCGGAAGTTAATTCTTGGCCAGGAGAATACAAATTTAAGGTATTGAAAATTATTCATCAATAAAAAAGAAAATACAACCACCAATTCTTTCGTCCTCGATGTTAATTAATTTTGACCCTTTGACGGCACGATAGATTAAAAATGTATGTATTCGTGAATTCCTTTTGGTTTGTCAAATATTAATGACATCTGAATCTGGTGCATTACCGTCATTGCATCTAAATAATATTCTAATTAGGCGAAACGTACAATTAGTGACGCACAATCTCCTGTCAGTATCATATTCTGACTATCTGTTGGAACCAATTATTATCATCATCAGTTTTAGTTTTAGAATAAAATAAAATCTAATTATTGTGGTATAAGATGTTTTCAACAAAACTTTACAAAAAATCCATTCTTGATATTATATTTAATTAATTTAAATTTTATTAGGTTCGGCCATCCGATGGCGGAAATGGTAAAAAGTGTATTTTTTGGCACGAAAAAAATAAAATTTATGTGGCCAGGGATTACCATATCCCTTTTAAGTTTGATATGGAACACAAAACTATGGGGGATTTAACTTCGTACTCTGTTTCTACAATGCTAGTATACACTGACTCTCAATACAGAGACATTCCTGTACTTAGATGTCTGTTGTGCAAGTCAAAGGAGAAATCGGGTAATAGTTAATTTTTAAATACATTAGAAAACATCGATTTAAAAAAAAATTAGCTATCTGGATTAGTTAGCTTGAATATTTGTACGACTGAATTGTAGGTCCAAATCCAGATCGGCTGAATCATATAGTAAGATGCCAGATGCCCCATGCGCAGTATGTGCAAAATTCGGAGGATCGATGTGAAGTCATTTGTAGAGTTCTAAAGCCTCAGGTTTGTTACTATAAATGTTTTGATTTAATCTTGAAGTTCTATGCTTTGATCAGTAATAATGTCTTTTTCCAGGCTGGGGTCGACTACATGACAGCCAACTACATGTTTACGTGCCTTTCCTCCTGCAAGTCAGGGGAAACTGGGCGCGAGGGTGGTATGCAACGCCGAACAACTGCAATCCTCTTTCAACTTCTTGACCAAGAGTAATTATTAATACGTGATAAATTATAGTTATGACATTTCTTCAACAAGGCATCACAGAATAATGTTTTTTTCTAGTGGAAAGGTATGTGGCAGGGACTTCTTTCAAGTCAGGATTTGCTCTGCCCCCTTAAGGTTTGCTAAAGTACTAATTACTTTAAAATATACTAATAAAATAAATAATGAATTCAATTTTCTGAAAACAGAGATTTTAATAAGGACAAGGAAGATGAAACCAACAGCTCCAAGAAAAGAAAATCGAAATCAAGCAGTAACACCACTCCCAAAATTCCAAAACTCCAAACGGCTACAGTACCAATATCAGCTCTCAATGAGGACGATTTAAAGCCGACTTCATCTTCCCAAGAGACTTGTTACAGCGATGAGGAAGCTGAATCGGTAATTAAGCATTTTTATTGGTTTATTTTGAAAACCAATGATTGATAACTAGTAATAACTGTCTCATGTTATTTTTATTTGTTTTTAATTTTATTAAAATCAGCAGCAGAACGCAATTAAACTACGATCTCTAATGAGAAGGGTGAAGTGGGCTCTGAGCTATAAGCACTCAGAGAATCTTTTGTTGAGATGCAAAGCGAAAGAAATATTCAGGTACCTTAATAGTTATATTATTTACTCTCAGATATAATTCAAATAATTTCAATCATGACTTACCATTTGTAACAATAGTAATTCAAAAAAAGTTTTCACTTTAAATTGTATTCATATAGTTTAATTTCTATTTCAGCTCCGTTAAGATGACTAATTTATTAGTTGAAAACATGAAAGCACTGGTCGACATTGCCGATGATCAAAGAATTGGTCAGTCAAGACCAAGCCCTGATCAGGGATATCAGGACCAGGAATAATTAACAAGCATGACAAAGAAGATACATTATTTTGAAGGGTATTGGAGTGAGCAAGCGACATTGCATTCTGAATAATGATGATTTTATAATAATAGATTTAATTATTAGCCTAATTATGACTTGAGCTAATAGTATATTATGTAATGTAATGGTATGCATTGGTCAAATAATGGTAATGTTTCCTGTTGGCTCTCTAATGAATTCTTGTTATATATATTTTATGTTTTGAATTGAATGTTACATATTGCATTTTCCTTTATTTACGTTGGTAGTTTTATAAACTTGACGATTATAAGTGTTGAATAAGAATTTTTCATTTGATTGAGTTTTACTAAGAACAATTATTTGTCATGGATTACTCATTGTAGACCATTGTATTTCTCTTCGTACTTATCAGATCACTAGCATTTTTATTCAAATTATGTTGTTCTAATTAGTATACCATAGTATAAGGGATTGACAATAAATTATTCCCATTCTCAGGAAGTTTTACAAAGCTCCCTGTGCCAACTGATGCCATGATACTTGTATTAAAAAAATATTTACGTATACTTTATAACAATGACAAATAATACACAAACGTACAATCAATGTATTCAAAATATTTCCAAGCTCAACTGTCTTTTGTATTGTATTATTGTGGCTTTTGTTTCTCTTCTTATACACACTGTCTTGAATTAATTATGTAGAAGATACTAAAAAATATTGCGAAGTCAATGATAACATTAACTTTACAAATACAACCATTACGCTTAAATGTATGCTCCTCCTATATACTAAAGGAGTAAGGCTAAACCTGATGATTAATTGATAAGAGAATGCAAATGTTAAAAATATATCGATGATCTAGCGAGTTTGTAGATGTGCTTCAGTAGTAATTAGATAACTAAAATAGTATAGAAAGTACTGTAATTATTGAAAGTAAAAAATTAGGTATTGAAAACAAGTATATTGATGTTTATGGATAGTGGTGTATTATGATCATAACATAATTTTGGATTCCGAGTCACAAATGAAAATGATGTATAACTTAACGATGGCAGTACGCAATCATCATAATGAACCAGCGTCTTTCTGTTGTTCATTCCAAGAAAATATTATGTACGTGTAGTACTAGTGTATACGGATAGATTAACATCTTTGTTTACAAAAGTAGACACGTTGATTATTGTAGCATTACAAAAAAGGAATGAGGATGTGTAAATAGTTTTGTTCCGTAGCTGTTAGAATTTTTGTCAAATTAAATAATTGCATTTATGACCCAATCCAAATGAATGGTCTCCATTAGCCGCGCTCCTGCAGTAAACACATTTTTGACTAAGACTAACTTGTTTTTCGCTCGAAGTTCAATCAAGCTTGGTTATAACATGTAGCCAAGGATAGAATGTATATATATTGTATCCTTGGATCGATGCTATACCTATAGTCAAATTTTCAACCCCTTTTTTAACAGTTGGCTCGGTCGAAATTTTAACTTTTTATTGTTCCAACTATATCAATATCATAGGTTTTCTACCCGATTCAATTGTCAAAAGTTGAACTTTCGACTGAGCAAATTGTCAATTCGGTGGCACAAAATTGAAAAGGATTTTTTTAAATCAAATCCAAAAATTTTTCGAAACTGCTTTATAAGCAAAACTTGTGGCATATGTATCCAAAAAATTAATTCAGCAATAATAACATTGACTTTTCTTAGCCTTAATCTTATAATTCAAAAAATCCGAATTTCTTGTAAGCGGGTTTCCTATTACCAGAGTGCTTGAAAAACAAAAATCTCTTGTCAAAGTAACTACCTATATTATAGCATTGCATGCCTTAACTTTTAGTTATATCTGTGACATGTGACAGTTCGCCCCGGCAATGAAATAGATGGATTTAGTCTTATGCAATGGTGATTACTACACGATTCCTATAATTAATGTTTTCGATATAGTACCCCAACGCATACCTCTATATACTAAATTTAGCACATGAAGGTATGCGTTGGGGTACATTATCGAAAGCATTAATTTGGTTAGGACTTTGTACTACATTACATAATGATTTAATTATTTCTTAGTACTTAATACTAACTTGTGAAATAGATCTTTTTATTTGTAAAGACAATTAGGTTGTCAATACTAGGTTAATTTTTACTATGGCATAACAATAATGTCTATATAATAATAATATATCAGCTATATTTCCTGATTGTTTATTGTTAATCACTATTTCACTGAGATTTTGTGGTTGATTGAGATTGACGAATTGTATAGAACTAAGCAAAACCCACAACTTATGCTATAGAACATAAAATTCGCAATGAAATGTATGAATGTGATTGATAATGAATAAAATAGTGCAACTTGCAATGTTTCAATCATTAAAGAATTTTATTTTTCTTACTATTCAGGAATAACAGAGGCTGTTATAAGTAATAGGAATCTTAACCTTCTGCACATCATGGGTAGTATATTGTTACACACTGATATTAGGTACCCCTTATAAGATTGCATAGTATAGTTATCATCATAATATATTAGGTATTCTTGATTTCGTAATACGGAAATCTGTGTCATAGTCATTATAACCTTATAAATCAATATGTCTCTATAATTTGTAAGTGTATTTCCCAATAATTTGATACTATTTCATTCAGTTATTAAAATAGGCCGTAGGGATGCGGTTGGAGAACCAGCAAAAGAAAGAACTCGAAAAACAACAAAATTACTAACAGATGAAATTTGCAATGAAGCAAAAGTACCTATATTAGATGAATTTAGTTTCAAAGTATCACCACAGGATGAGTTAACTTCTATAGATACTTTCTATTGTAATACTAAATACCTAGTATATAATTTCTATACATTTTGACCCTATTTTGTTTCGTTAGGTACGCAACGGGATATTTCTGTTTTTAAGAGTGATTTGATTGATTTTATATTACTATATCGTATATTTAAATAGAGACACTAAATAGATTTAGGTACAAATGTCTATTCTCCGTTCGTTTTTATCGGTTGCTGGTATGACTATACATATACAAACTGACACATTACTTGACCCTTTTGACTTAACTAAGTAAAGATATCTGAATGCACTATTATGAATTATTATTACGCTTTTACGCTATCCTTTAGCCACTTTTAGATATTAAAGTCATTTTTAATGACACAAGCAAAGTTACGCAATACCTGCTCAACGCTGCTAAGCTAAGGCTAACAACAATTTTGGCAAATTGCAATAAAAACATTTAGATAGAACATTATGGTTTCCAGAATTCGAAACAAGTATTAAGTATAGGCTCAGCCACAGAAGGTTAGGTAGAAATCTTTGAAATAGACATTGAGACTTATACATGTTATTAAATATAAAGATACTAATAATAATATTTTATCATAAACAAGATAGAATGCGAATAGCGAGTGCTCTCTGTAAATCCAAAGTTTAAGCTAATTGAGATTGTTAACTATTTCTATAATATTTTTAGGTAGTTACTCCACACGCTTTTAAATCTCTTCATTCAACGATATCATTTAGACTTAAACGCCTTGTTTATACCTTAATCTACGACGCACGTACCTGAACTCGTATCGTATTTCGTTAACAATAAAAGCAGTCCTTTAAGTGTACTGTACTTACAGCAGTACTCACAGTCACATTCACGTCACACTTTTTAACGTCAACACAAGTACACGCAACTAACTTACCATCGAAAAAATCTAACAGCTGTAATTAAACAGCAAAGTTAAATGTTAAGGACATCAATTTGCATAGCAAGATGAAAGATATAAGACATTATTGTATCACGCACACAGGATGTGGTGATGTGAAAGTTTTGAAATTGCGCATTATTACGTTTTACGATATATTTATGTACTTAAACCTACTTTATTAACACTAAAATATTTAATCACCGATTATAATGAGTTTTAAACTAATTATTTCAGTTAGTTATTATAATGACATCATTAGTACTTATAGAACTATAACCATAATATATAATATTTACCTATTTCCTCAATGTGTAAATGCTAACACACTCACTTTTCAAACTTTAAATGACCTACTCAATAAGTTTGCAAAACCGAACCGAAGCTGGACAATTTACGCAACAAACTACTTAAAAAGAAAGATAAAAACTAGTATTTTAATCTTGTTCGCGTCAAGTGTACATATTTCTTACAAATAAACGTAACAAATTCAAGCACTGAAATGGTGACGTAATACTCATTAAATCAGTTACTTAATATACAGCTTGTTAGGATTTATACTGCAAAATGCAAATAAGCAGTCAGATTATTAATTTTTTTAAATTCCAACCATACAAATTAAATATTTGCTTGGAAAAGGGTTCTTTAGGATCTTTTGGATATTACCGAATATTACGTCATTTCTCATTAAAGGAGGCTTACATAATTGGAAACAAAATAATAAAGACGCTAGAAATTGTTAGTACATTACTACTACAAGTACAGGGATGTATTTTTATCTACAGACTCTGTACACAACAAAGATAAAGATACAATATTATTATAAAGCAAACTATTACAGAGTTACAACAATAAAGTACATTTACACGATGTACTTTTTAACAAATTAAACTTACATGTCAGACGTTATGATAGTAAATGAGTGTGAGTTTTGATAGTATACCAACCAATATTAGAGTCTGGAATAGATTACTACGCAGGGGGCTGAAGAGTTATTTGGAGACTTTGTTGAAGTTCAGGACTTAACTGCAAAAAAATAGCTTGGAACAATTGTGCATCACTTTGGATCATTCTCAACAGGTTTATGAGTCGTGGTTTCGCAGTCGAGTCATCAGCTAGAGCCTTTCTTGCAAAACACTCAGCAACTATTTGAACAATTCTAGGCAAATTTCCACCATTCGGTCCAAGAACATAAGGAGAATTAGCCTCCAACAGGTCACAGAGCAGTCCATACACAGTATCCATTTCATCCTTATCTTCCCATATAGGCAGCCAAGAAAGCCTAAGATAAGATTAACAAATCACAAATAATGTAATACAATTCCAATCAATCTCAAACAGCAAAGACGAAGTAGTAATAGTACTTTAGTGCAATAATTTTAACGATATTTTATAGAAAATATGGACCATACATCTTGCAACAAATGTAATTAATGTTTTCAATAATGTACCCCAACGTATACCTTCATGTGTTAACTTTAGTACATGGAGGTATGCTTTGGGGTACATTATTGAAAACATTAATACACACAGTACATATTTCTCTGTTTATTGTCTGTAGTTTGAAATTGTTGAACATAAAATTATTCAAAATGAATGAACTTTTAATTAATTGTTCAACTAATAAGATAACCTGAACATACATAATTTCTATTGTCCATCAATATTTTAAATCTAAAAATCACTTTTAAATAAGTATCATGGCGAAATAAATTTTTGATTAATATAGTGCATAAATGATAAGATAGTTTAATAGTTTTCTAGTCTGCTTACCAAAGAGGAACAACTTCATCTAAATTAACGCAAGATGGACAAAATTTAATGATTTTTGCAACAGCAGAAATAGCGTTTTCTGTGGCTGTGATGTTGTTTTCGGATCTTGCTTCCGGGTCAGAAACAATGCGCACCAATAAAGGAAGGGCTTCTTTACAAGCATCTATAAAAACAAGTATTAAATCAATGTCATTAGGAAGTCCCTAGATATGTCATTCACACCCTGCCCCAAACGTGGCAAAGGACAGAGATATAAAGATATTAATAATATCTGAACTTACGAGCGAAGGCTTCGTTTCCATGTTGAGCCATAACACCGCAGCCGTAACTGGCAGCTTGACGAACCTCTGCAGTTGAATCGGCCAAATAATTTAAAAGTGGAGGAATGAAAGTCTGCTGGTACTTAATGGCAGCAGGTCCAGTGTACTCCATTATGTCATCCCAGATGCAAATCCCCCATTGTCTTTCTTGCCAATATCTCTCTGGAGCAATGAGACGTGTCACTAATGGTATTACTTTGGGTTCCATAAAAGGAAGATAATTGACTCCTTGAATCTTTAAAAGAGAGTGTATCACATCTGCCGCTTTGGTCAGCACATAGTTGTCTTCTTCCATTTCATCCCAAAGCTGTTGTTCAATTACGTCATCAAAATCTTCATCTTTACTCTGTTCCGCTCTTTCGTTAGACCTCTCGAAATGGTCAATGAAAACTTTCTCCACAACCGAAGTAATTTTTTCAATTGTTTCAGCGTCAAGCGCTTCTTTGGGCAAAATTTCAATAGATGCCGCAATAGCAAACAATTGGTCACATTTTACATCAGTTTCTGGCTCTGCTCCAGTTGCAACAAGTAAATCTGTTTTCAGAAGATTCCACAACACGATCTGGTCTTGAGGATTGTTTCCCAAACAGCGAAGAAGATGTGGAATTATTTCAGCAGCCGAAGAACGGACACCGTCGTGGAAATAGAATTTTAGCAATGGAGCTATCATCTTTACGACATCATCCACATACTGCCTAAAATGAGTTTTCATTACTCGAGCATAGCAAACCAACATTTGACATGCCATTGCTTTATCTTCAAGACGGGCTGTGTGTAAGCCAACACTTTGTGAATCTCCAAGAGAAATTAACTCCCAATCATCTGCTCCTTCCACGTCCTGAAATGGAAAGCATATAAATTAATTCTTCCTTAATTTCATCACATTATGAATCCTGGAAATTTTCTTATTCAATTACAAATTCTAAAATGAATAGGATTCATTAACATGTTTACTAATGCCTTACCTTAATTTCTTCAGGATCCAACATAGCAAGCTCAGGTTTGATAGCAGCAGTTCGGAGCACAGGTGTCATAACCATTGGTAAATACGGAGCAAATCTTTCTCCAAGGATTTGGCAAATTCGAGCCCAGGCAGTAATCATGTAAGACAGTTGAGGATCATCTTCCGCCAGCTGGACTCCGCCGTGGTCCACTTGTGTTCTTAAGAGAAGGTCCATAATATCAGATGCATCTTGAGTAAATTTATCAGGGCCAACCGCCAGTCCAATAAGTGAAGCACATTCAATTGTCTTTCCTCGCAATAACCGCAAATCAACAGAGTTTGCGTTTTGCATGATGTACTTCATACAAGGCATAAACCGCTCGTAGTATTTAGCAAAATCCTCTTCCAAAGTGTTAGCGATGGAGGCTACAGTAGTAACCAGCTGTTCCAAAACCAGTTTTCTATTTGATTCAGCAAGTTCTTTCAGTTTCACATTGAAGCAAGCTTCCAACTTTGAAAGGAGTAAATCTGAGTAGTTCTTAAGTATATCCTTTGGACACTCTTCACAGAAATTGACCAAAGCTGCACCTAAAATTTTAAAAAAAATTGAATTGCATTTATATCTCACAGCAGAACAGAAATTGCTATAGTATAGTATTAACATTCAATTGCGGCTATAAAAATTCCATAATCATGGAATAAAAATTATTTAAACTTTTTGCATTGGAAGGAATAAATAAACTTACCAGCGTGAGCCTGAACCCTAGGACACGAATGATCATCCAACAATTCAATCAAACTAGGCAAAATACGAGAATGGAATTTCTTCTCATAATTAGGAGCAAAATCAGTCGCCATTTGGCCAATGGCGTTACAAGCAGCATAACGTACTCTTGGATGCTAATTAATAATAACCACACATTATTATAAGTAAGGACCGAATCGAATGAGGAAATGAATTTATCCTATGAATTATAATTATAACATGATTAAAAATTAACATACGGGATCTTTCAAAAAGTTTAAAATCGGATGAACAATTTGCGCTAGCAATGGCTCCATTTGCTTTGAACATCCTTCTCCGACAGCAGAAACGGCCATTAAACCTGCGTACCGTTTTTTCCAATCACTGTCTTCCAACATTTGTTGCACTTGACTCATAACAATTGGTAAAATGGTTTTTCCGCCCAGAGCACAAGCTAATCTGTCCAAACTTGATTCAGCCGTCGCTGGATTTTCATCAGCAACCTCTTCCACAGCTTCGTCTGACTCTACCCAATCATCCTCGTCCTCTAATTCCGTCATCATAGTTAACATCTGAAAACCAAAAGTGACTTCAACTGGAGAAAACTTATATATTGGTTAGTTTGTATTTGTTTATTCGAGGTAGTCGAAGAATTAGTCGAAAGCCATTTTGACAATGGGCAAAGGTAGCAACGACAATTACAAAGGAAGGAGACTACGACAAAAAGTGTCAAAAGTGTGCATCGAGACTAATATATACAACTGTACTTGTGTATCTTTGTTAACTGTCGAAATGGCTTTAGTCGTTTAATACAACTATCTACATTGGTAGTAAGTATTAACATACCAGTTGAACGAATGACGGTATCATCTGTGCTCCAATTTTCTTAAAAGCCCCTGGTATACTTTCAGCCGCGGTGATAGTACATTCCAATCCCAAATGTCTCCACTCATCGGCAATCTGAGACTCACTTGCAACACCTAAACAGAGTTGAAGAAAAGGTCCTAAACTAGGCCGCATGAACTTGGGGTTCAGGCCAACTATTTCAATAGCCATTTTCATAAGAGCATCGTCTTCTTGCATACGCACAGACTCTTCCATGGTCTTCAAATACGAGGGAACCAAATCCGAAAAATGCTTCAACACCGCTTCTTCTTTTTCATGGTCCGTCACGAAACTTGCCAAAGCTTTTCCGGCAAAAAATCTAACCGAGTACTGTTCATTTTGAAAAGATTGGGCCAGCATTTGTTTTATGACATCTAGGTAATTGGCTTGTTGGTTTCCAAAAATCCCCGGTACCAAAGAAAATATTATTAGAGCGTTCTCCTTTAACACTACGTTGTTACTGTTGGCTATTTGAAAGAGAAAGTTGAGAAATTCAGGCCAGGTATTATTCGATTCGTCGTCAATTAAGTTTCTCACTAGTTCCGCAGTAACCTCAGCCAACTTTTTCCTCATGGAAAGGTTTTCGTTATCTCGACTAATGAGTGCTATCATTTCTCCCTTAACTTGTTTTTGGGCTTCCGGATTAAGCTAAATGGAGACGCAATCACAATTTTTTGGTATTTAGGAAAGGTTTATTTGTTTGTATCAGAAAAAGGTTAAACACTACGTATGCAGTTTTTCACTTACAGCTTGCCAAGCAAATTCAAAATGCGTGGTCAATAAGCGACGAAGTAATACGGCGCAAAGTTGTCTCAGGTCATCGGGAACCTCCGCGTTACGAATTAGGGCTAGTAAATAGAATACTTTCTTGTCTGCCGGAATTCCATCGTAACTTGCCTTGGGGAAAACATTGGGCAATTATAATTCATATTCAAATGGAGATTTCATGAAATTGAACAGAGAACAGACAAACAAAACCGCGAAGGCAACCATTTGTCAAGTTACATATATTATACAGTACGATCCGTATGTTAATAATTACGTCCCACGGTTGCCTATACACTTACCTCAGCCTGAGAACGAATTTCATTGTCAGTTGACAAGAAGGTATTAATGATACTTCCAAATTGTTCTTCTTCACTGCCCATTGTTAACTGCGATGTTTGGTTGTTAATTCCTCAGATGTTATCAGTGCTGTCAAAACGTGACACTTCAGCTCACCAGCCAGCTAATCAAAAAGAATTATTGAATTAGGTTTGACATTTATGGCAATATACAAATAGGTAACTTACATCACCAAAACAAATCTGTATTCCACATTCTGAAATATAATATATCCTTTTACCGATATGCCGATACTAAAAGCTTCTAAAAACTCTAAGCTAGAGGAAATATTTTATTTTAATTAAATGAATGACAGCTTGAATTCAAACTTCATAACTATATTTATATATAGCTTTAAAAATCCATCAAAAGCAAAAGGCACGTTTTTGGGCAACCACTTTCTGCTCGTTCATGCATTCAATCCTTTTAAAAATAACCTTATACCTACTACTACAGGTATTGAAAAACCATGATGATAAGTACCCTAGGAAAGAGCAGAACATGTTCTGATGTATAATGATCATCAGCCACGCACACTGCATGTACTTTACCATTACCTCCATTAATAAACATTTAATCAATTCATACTTTATGTTCATGACATAGGATTTAGGAATGACATGCAACTGTTGTATCATTCTATTTCTTACTTTCAATTTCACGAGTAACATCCAAAACCGATGGAAAAAAATCAGTGATGCTTAGTGCCACGATTTAGTGTTATATAAAAAGCTAATGCACATAATTTACATTGGAAATAACAGATATAATGACAATTATACGACATGAAGACATGCGACAAAAACTCGAGAAATACCTCAAATCGTTCGGACAAAATAAACGTGTATGTAATGTAACAACAGTACAGAGCAGCACAGTGGCAATAAAAGGAATGCTTTGGATGTTTAGAAATAACAATAAAAAAGTTGACTCACCTGAATATTCTTCGAATTGCAAATTAATTTAATTTGCAACAATCTGACAATGAAATAAGAGTGTATTCTTCACCTGCTCGCTGAGGTAGGAAAGATCAAATTGCATGGGAAAAGGTTGCAGCATGCAGCGACCTATAAGAGGCGGGAACCTGGAGAAGTGTGTGAAGAAAGAGATTCACCGCCTTCTCATTGGTCTTTGACACAATCACCGGGTCTTTCCGCGAGTCTTTGGACGATAAACTAAATTCTGACTCAGTACTTGAGTGCTCGGGTCTAGGCAACAATAAAATTGAACAAACATGAATAATCTCAATGTCACACCAAGCAAGACAAGCAAACCTATGCAAAACTCCTTCAGTCATTGAGCTGAGCTGGAGAATCGAATGTGGAGAACTACTAAATCCTGTTGTGGAGGTAAATACATGTGGGCAAATTCTACCGTATTCTTTCTTTCAGCCCCAAGGAATTGTATAATTTGTGCTGCCTGACCATATAATGGGATGCCCTGAAATTGGAAGATATGATATAAGGGCCCCACGTGTGAGATTTGTACCAAAAATTTTATCTGATGTTGAATTTTGACCCATTTGCATCAAAATGAATTTTCCTCATTTTTCCTCATGTCATTTTTGGTCTATCCCATACGACTTTCGCATTTTCCTATTGAAATAATAGGCTGATTTAGCACGTTTATTTGACTAATTAATTCTATGGGTTTTGATTCTGAAAGGTAAGGGCAGAATCTGCATAGAGCCCAAGTAATGAAGAAAAGTTTGTAATTATTTCCTTATTAGTTTTCTGCTTATTCTATTACCATTATATTATGAAATCCGCTTATAAAAATACAAAAAAATGTGCTAAGTCAGCAATGATGAAGGCACCTTCCCACGGTCGAACATTTTTAAACAAGGACATGCATTTTAATGGAAACTGAATTTGATACCATAATTTTATGCAAGTCACAAAGACGAGCAACTCTTCAACTGTGCAATCTATTTTCCAGCGAATTTAATTTATTCTTATAACTCAGATATTTGTCTCTTGATAGTGTTTTAAATCTAGTCAGCCTGTGTAACGTGTTTATAATTATTATCATCACGCAACTCAATTTATGTCATCCAATTTATTAGCTACATTTTACAATTCTATATTTACCATATACACTACCTACTTCAAAGTCTGGATTTCGCTTAAAAGCTTCTTGATATTAGTTATTATTTATTATTATACTGATGCTGCAATGTTACGATGGAAAGGCCACTGGCCAATTAATGATTTCGGTTTTCATTATGTGCCTATGTCGGGTACCTTCCAAAGTTACCCGACAATGGCACATGGCGTGTGGTGAACTTCAGGTAAACTGCTTTGGGGTACATTAATTAATTCATTGAGGAATAACTTATGCATGCATAAAAGTGCAAAGCGAGGACGTTGAAAGAGGAATACTAGGGGAATTTAGTATCATCTTTGGAATTTGGGAGGCATTTGGAAGGACTTTGTGTGTTTGAGCTTACGGGGAGACTTTTTACACAGACAGAAAACTGAGAAGACTTATGGGAGGACTTATTAATTGTTGATAAAAATTTGGGTGGATACTTTCTACTAGATAGTCCTTTCTTTTTGGTTCGGACGTTCGGAGGACTATTAGATGACTTAAGATGAGCTCACGCCCATCACTGACTCAAAATGCTTAAAAGAAGGTAATTTAGGTAATATGCAATACAATGCATGGCTTTTGGTATAACGCGAAAGGCAGTATATGGATGAATACGGCAAGCAAATAGCGCCGTCTTTTATTTTCGATTTTTGCCTCTCCTTGTGATTTTATGGTTGAGAAATGGCATGAATAAGCATGCATTGCATGCGCCTTCGTCAATTAATGTTTTCGATAATGTACCCCAACGCATACCTTTATGTACTAAATTTAGCACATGAAGGTATGCGTTGGAGTACATTATTGAAAACATTAATAAATGACTACATACTGTACATACCTCCACACAGTCTGTCACTCAATGCACAATGTTGACAAACTCTATGTGGATATCTGTAGGTGGGAATATTCAAACTCCATACAAACTAAAAAATTTTTAACGTCAACATCAACAGACAACAAATGATAAAATTATTGGGTGTCAGATCAGAATTTTCAAAAGAACCTTCAACCTTTGTTTTGTTGTTTGTCCAATGGCTGTGGTCGTGTCGTAGTTGGTAATTTGGTAATACCATAGATGATAGAGATAATACAGTTTTTAGCTCATACTTAGACGTTGTTGTCACCTGTCCTTGGTCCTCTGACTTTTTTGTATCGAGTTTGGTCCACGGACATCGGAGTATCACCTTTGGTCCATTGGTATTGGTGATTGGAGGAAAATTCTCGTTATCGTCAATTTTCTTCATTCGTCTTCAGATATCAGGTGGGTAAACTAAATAATTTTTATTACTACCATAATGAATTATTTTGAAATTAAATCGGTAAGTGATCCCTGAATAATAGACGTTTCTCACAACTCCAGTATAACACAGACAGGTATAGGAGTCATTTCAATGCCTATTCATGTTAATTTGGTGACCGGTCACCAATTGTGAGAAACCCCTATTATAAACTAATCTTAAGATTTTTAAGTTTTTTAATGTCTACAAAAGGTGACAGAAGTCAGACATCAGAAGGGAGGCTTTAAAATAATAATGTAGTATGATTTTAAACGGTTGTTTAATAGTTTATTGCTTCTAGTCACTTCAATCAACAATCAGTGGCTAATTTGTTTTCATATTTTCAGGTGTTAGGATTCAAAGCCAAAAGCCTTACCAGTGAAGAGCGTGAGAATCAAAAGTTGAAAGTATCAAGGTTTCCATTCAAAATATGAATTTGTGATTACTGGCGTGAGTTTAATGAGCAGGTGATCGTTTTGTACCTACCCTTATCTTTAACACTAAAATGGCGAAAAATTTCATGTCTTCAATTCTGGATGAGCTCATGGGCCGCGACAGAAATGCTCTACCTACTGAGCAGCCGAAGAAAATGAATTGGGATGACCCTGACGTATGGCTATAATTATTTTTGTATCAATTGTTGATTGATGTAGTATTTTAATAAACATTCAATTTTAAAAAGGCTTACACATAGTTATTTTGATTTTTTTTAGATGTGTCCTCACTATCTTGTATGCTTTTGCCCTCATGATTTGTTTGTAAACACCAAAGCTGATCTGGGAACGTGTCCAAAAATTCACGATGACCAAATGAGACAAAAATATTTAGAGGAAGCTCCGTCTCATAAAAGGTCACTCTATGAAGCGGAATTCATTAGGTCAGCTGAAAAAATGATAGCGGACATAGAAGCGAAAATTAAAAGAGGCAAAATGAGAATTGCTCTAGCAAATGGTCCAGATGGTGTAAGTCAACTAAAATAAAAATTTATAGTAATAGTAACAATGTTTTAATGAGAGCGTATAATTATGTATTCTGCTTTATATGGTTAAATAGGGAACTTACGCTGGACCAGGTTCTAAAAATGCAGAGAAAATTGCATTACTTACCGAAAGGATTAACGCTTTACTAGAAGAAGCGGAAGCTGCAGGGTGTGAAGGAGATGTTGAAAAAGCCCAAGGGTTGATGAAACTTTGTGATCAGCTGAAAGATGAGCGAGAACAGTTGAAGTACGTATAAAATTTTAATTGTTAATCGGTTAATTAGAGCAAAAACTTATTGAAGATACTTTTTTTTATTAATAACTTGTACACAGGTCAAATGAAGTCAGTCATCCGTGGAACCCCGATAAAGCAATGCAAGTTTGTGAAGTTTGTGGTTCGTATTTAATCATCGGGGAAGCTCAACACCGACTCGACGATCACATAATGGGCAAGCAACATGTAGGATTTGCAATGCTGAGAAAAAATCTGGAAGATGTGAAAAAAGAGAAAGAGACACGTGAAAGAGAGGAGAGAGAAAAAATAGAGAAGGAAAGAGAGCGACGATGGGCAGGGACTGATCGAGATCGGGATCGGGGGAAAAGAGATCGGGACCGAAGTGTTGAAAGAGTGAAAAGGGATAGGGATCGAGTAGGACGAGATCGTGAAAAAGAGAGGAGTGACCGCGACAGGGATCGGCATAGAGATCCCCGGAAAGAAAAAAGTAGAGAAAAGGACGACAAGGATAAAAAGAGACACAGATCTAAATCTCGAGATCGTGATAAGAAGCGTGACCGTCGAGACCGTTCCAGAGAAAAGGACAAAGATGTTGACAAAAGCAGACATAGAGATCGGTATAATTAGTTTCTTAATTGTCTTTTTAGGTTTAAGTATGTATAATGTTGTGTGTTGATGTGCTATTTTTTCTTCAGGGACATTGAAAGGTCAAGACGGCATTCTGATGACAAAAAACGTTCACGTCGCTCTCCAAGCAAAGATCGTGACAACAAAGAACGCAGTCGAAAACGCTCAGGTAGTAGATCCAGAGATCATAAAGATAAAGATAGAAAACGAAGTCGAAATGAAAAGGATAAAGGACGAGGTGATGAATCAGAATCAGCAGGTAAAATAAAATTCACTATACCTTTTAGCAATTATAAATGCGGTAGATAATTTACGAATTTGTGAATTATGACCATTACTTATCATTTGGAATTTAATTATAATTTTTTTAAATCATCAGATTTGGGAGGCGCTAACAGCACTGAACGAACTAACTCTGAAACTCGAAACAAAACATCTGTTTCACCACCGAATTCGATTGATCAGTCTAAGACACTGGACCAGTCCCCGTCGTCTCAAAATCACAAAGAAAAGAAGGACGTGGACAGTGGCTCTGAACCCAACTCAAACAGCAAATGGGCTCCGGTCACGGACAACTCGCCACCCGGGAGTTGGGACTGATGTTCGTCTTCCCCTTAATTTTCGGACAATGTCTCACATGAATCTTCAACAATGGTAATCCAATCCAATCCCAGGTAAGTTGGCTCCAACGTTTGCTTATCCTAGCAGCGCGCGTATGTCATTTTCACTAAATATGCCATTCCTGTATTTAATGTTTTGTGTCCTTCCTGTTGCAAAATAATTAAATGGTAGCGGTGGTGTTGTTTAAATGCAACTTCCCCGACAGCCAATTCATACGTTACCATCGTCGTATCTAATTTTAGAGGTGTAAAGGTTTGTACATGATCCTCGCACAGGCAGACAGAAAAGTGTCCCAAATTGAACAAGGTTAGAAAGCTGACATCATATAAAATGTATCCTTCCATTCCATGACTTGTTATTTCATATGGTGCTATGTACTTAGTATTTTATGATACATCTCGGTATATCTGTAGTTCAACTCTAGTAAGACTTCTCAGACCATACGAACATCTGTCTTCTAAATCAAGTAACATCTGATTATGATTAATGATTATGATTCAAAATGAATACCTATAACTGTTCAATTAATTATTAAGGGTTACGTTTTGTGTCTAATTCATTTTTTATACCCCTATTTGCGTTCTCTATTTCATTAATGAGAAAATGTTTGTTTGTAGACGATTTTGAAAAACCGAATGTATCAATATATTTGCATTTTTATGGGATTTGCTAAACTAGCCATAACGGTCCGAGACTGATATTCAACTCTATAATTGCAGGTTACAGAACTCGTCTACACTACTTGTCACCTTCTTTGCTACTTCCCCAGTGACTGCTGTTGTTGTTGCCCATCGTCTTAGTGTCAAAGAAGCTCAGTTCAGAATATGTCGCTAACAGGTTAGTCGTTAGTCTTCAGTCAATTGTAATCTACTCTCCAATTTCAGATCGAACCACATTCGTCGGAAGAGAGAGGCCAACTCTTGTAAACCTCACCAGTCACCAAATGCTGTTCCTTTTCTTGGCGTGTCATGATGGTCAAACTACAAAACTCAAACTGCACGGTGTCCGTTTGGTTAGTACCGTATATTATGTAATATATAAATCTAAATATATTTTTATGTACAGCGAAGCCCATTAATTATTTATTGGTAACAATCTTGACCCCATTAAAACAAGTCTTTGATTTACCATTTTCCAGATTCTAACTTTAAAATATTTCATATTTCTACGTCTGTTGTGCAATAGTCTGTTTAGGTTAAATTCTTTTTGCAACCAATTTTGCTCGTTACAATTTCGGAAAACCATGCCTTGTATATTTTAGCTTTTTGAGCTTTTGTAGACGATTACATCATGGTTAATGGAAATACCATGTCTATTTTTAAATGTTTGAATTGTGCTTTAACACAATAATTTTGTTCGTTTACAATAATCATTGAAGGTGATCAATGACTTATGGGCTTCCTTGTACATAATGAAATAAACTTTTGATTATGACAGTTATTTTTGTTTATCTGCAATTAATCACTGTACATTTGCCTATATTTGTTAGCCTATGATTTGCTTATGTTATATTGTCAAAAGTTATATAAAAATGTACAATATACGTCTGTAAAATTTTAGAAGTTACCATGTATAAGATAAAGTACTTTAAATATTTAGTTGATCGTACAGTAGTCAAAGAAAATTAATTGTTATGATTATAGGTTTAAAATCTTCATAGCGTAGGCTTAAATAAATTCAGAAGTCAGTGCGGGCTGAGTTAGAAAATTGTTTTCCTCAATATTGCCGTGCAGGTGGATTACAATTTACACTTAAAAGTATGAGTAAAGTAGCAAAACAACCTAATAATATGAATGTATCATAGATAAACTCTGAACATGTTCTACGTAGAATTTCCAATTACCAATCGTAATCGTAATCATTACTTGTACATGATTTTAATGTTCATGTCGAAAGCGATTCTTAAGTCGGGGTTGGAAATTCTGCGGTCCAGATGCTGAGAAAATTATTAGTAAATGGTGATATACTATAGTATATAGATTGCGTTGTGGACACAGTGGTCAGTCTGGGTTTTTTGCTCTGCCAATTTTTATCAAAAATCGGAACTCCTGTTTGGATGTTGTTCATAATTTTAAAATTTAAGTCAATTTAAATTTAAGCCACCTTATAATAAAGCATACTATTTAGCACTCAACTGTTAAAGGAAAGGATTATTTTTTAATGAAACTCAATTTATTTTTTTGATTGGTGCTCTTGAAATAGAACGATGTGAAATAGATTTAATGATATTCGTTGGGATTTTGCGGTTTATTTATCACCAATTTTAATATTCACACAATTTTCACAACACAACAAACAGGACGGAGTCCCACAAACAGACGTAGGACATAGCGGTTTAACTAGAAGGACTACTTTGTCTATAACTATCTCTATTACTAATTAATTAACAATAAGCTCACACATTTTCGTATTTCTTTCAGTTTTATACAGAGTGTAAGGTTAATAGATAGCTTAAACTTAGATGTTTTGCATTTCTTCATTTAATTTTTCAAAGTGTTATAAATATCAATATATCAATCATATATGTATTCGTATAGAAATTTTAATTTTGTTGACCAATGTTTGCTTGCTATAGAGAAGTAAATTACAAATGTTATTATGTTAGCTTCAGTGTTTTTGTAGTCAACTTTATCAGTACTTTAGCATGCCACTTTAGGTTTTGAAATCATCAACTGAAGTTTTGGATCGTACAGACCGTATATCATTACATGCTAATACATAACATAACTTATTTCCATTGCCAGTTCTAAATACTTGTTATGAGAGCCAATAAGTGCAGCGAGTTGAGATTTTGCAGGCTCTAACCTAACCTAAACCCGAAAAAAAAGTAAAATTTTGCTTTTAAAGCCAAAAATGTTTTTTAAATGGAGCCCCCTGAGATTCTGTTATATGATAAGTTTTAAATTGGTCATGATTTGTTTAACAAAAGTAAAGATATTTTAATTAGAGGGGTATCGTATGATAAGATCACATGGAAGCTAACATGATACTAATTTAATTTACTATAAATCAATTTTGTTTTACACATGCATTTAATGATGTTAAATATAGTACGGATTTTAATTAGTTTGGTAAATAGCTTAGTCTTAGCCTGTAGTTGATAATGAAATAGAATAATATGTGTGGTAAAGAGAATGAAGAAGTACAAGACAAGATTACTAAAGTTTGTGTGAAGAGATTGAAGAGGAGCGGATGTTGCTTTCCTTGGTTTGTAATAAGTCCTTGTATGGTACGTTTTAATTACTTTCTTGACATTTTCATATTTTTTTGCCGTGGTGTACGGTGTCAAAGCATCAGTTCTCCGTTTCCGTTTGGCTTACAGAATGCTCAAGATCACTCTTTTGGTTAAATCAGAATTTAATATTCGCCGTGTTCTTTTTTTCTGTATATTGTGTCGACGTTGACAGTTACGTGTGTGTATTTCATGTGCATTTATTTGGAAAAGAATCCGTTTGTCTTACACTTAAAAATGAACAGTGAATGAGAAGATGGTTATTTTGAGTAATGTGAGGTTCCCCGGCTTCTGGTAAGAACTTGTAATTTACGGTGTACTCAATAGTAATAAAATAAAGAATTCCCTTGAAAGAACTATTTGTTTGTTTCGTCCTTTAAAAATGCATACTTCGTGATTTCGTGGACTTGGATATGCCTAGAATCGAAATAATACATTAAATATGTATTCAAATTACGCAAATAAGCCATAATGATATGATTCCTGTTTTCCTTAGTCAGTCTTGTTCATCAAAAAGGCATTCGCATTAGTTAGCTGAGTTGATTCAATAAAGCAGTGATAAAGAAGAGATGAATTAGATTATGTACACGTATAATGATGTAGTAATATGTTAAATATTTGATGATTTAGTAAAAATCAGATTGTAAATTGTGATAGATTGTGAACGACACAATATCTGGTCGTTTTCATCGCTATGATTTGAAAGGAAAGATTTAAATGAATGAATCTAGCAAAGCTACAGCTTAGCCTATTGTGAATATAAATATGTAAAAGATAAGTGCGGAACTGCTTTTAAATTAGCTATGATTGGAATTGCAAATTAAAAGTATTGCTTTCGTTTGTGCCATTATTTATGTAGCTCTATTGAATAAACTGTCTAAGCTTGTCATAAAGTTTACATTATATGGACATTGGACAACCACCAAGTACAATTATTCTGGAGCACTAACCTGTAGATCAGTATGTAAAATCTCACAATGTCTCTGATTTCGTAAGCACCACACAGGGTAACTTGGACAAGTGGACTTGATCCCATTTCAGTGTGCTGTAGATTGTAGAGTAAACTGCATGTGTCCAAGGAGGGCTTACAGAGTTAAGGTCATTTCAATTTGCTGTTAATCAATTTCAATTGCATTAATCTTAGAAAGTGTATGATATCCAATTTAGGTATTATGTACATGTAACGCTATATAAAAGTTAGTCTATTGGAAGTGGATTGGTATGTAAGTACGTATTTCTCCATTTGATCCTTTGGTCTTTGACATCTATCTATATTAATATAAAGGAGTTGATTCCTAGTAGTGAAGTCGCTCTATCTATGAGTGCTCTTTCACTTATGTGCCTTTGTGCCTAACTATAGTATAAATAGCATCCATGTGCTTTATTTAATGGTTTTCGTCTCCACTTACATATAAGACGTTCATAACAGTTTCCGACTGTATCATATAACATCTGTGGGAAAGTGAGATTAAAAATATGATGTATTTAGTTGTTGCATTAGTCATTGTAGGCAACGCTAATTGATTCTTCTATTATTTAGCTGTTAGCTCCCTGCCAGTTTTTTCATGTAACTTCACTTTAAACGATCATCTTCTTGCAATGATGCGATGTTAAGAATCTTGGGGATAAAAATGACCATTTTAACGACTATGATATGTTACAGCTAGCGCTACCGCTTTTTTCAATCCAATTATTTAGTCACTATGCTCAGTTCTCCATCTGACTCAACTGAGGATAACAGATTTGCTAAGAATTAAGATTTTCAACTATAAACAACTTCAAAATGCGTTCACTTTCTCTTTTAACTATTTTGATTGTAGTATTGTGCTCCATGTTTCCAACATATTGGTAAGATTGGAAGTGAGTTTTGGTATCATTGGCAAAAGAATAAGAAAGGAATAACATTTTGATTCAAATATTTTAGGCTCATATTTCACATAAAAATCGTAGTATTTTAAACACAATTTATTTCTAAAATCTACTCATTTTTACGGATATTATAATTAAATTGGGGTTTGAATGGTTCTGCTTTTAGGGCTTCACCGTTCATGGCCAAACTCATAGATGACCTTTTCCTAGGCTATGACAAAAGACTTAGACCGGATTATTTAGGTTTGTGTACATGATTTCTAAAGTATACTTGCTGAGTAGATTTTAAGCGAAACTTTGTAAAATTACAAATTTGTATGTCATGATAGCAAAATGGTTAGTAGATATGTTATTTATATAGAGCAACCATTAGAAGTGAGTGGAAGTGCATACATCATCTCATTGTCAGATGTTGACGAAATAAATAAGGTTTGACAATTTTGTATACTTAAACACGTGTAGTTGTTTATTTAGATTTTTTTTATTGACAATGCATGGTTAATAATGACTTGTTTAACCAAACCTTTTGATTAATCTGTTTTTGTTTGTAGTCATTTACAGTGAGCATCTTCTTTCGACAGTACTGGTTCGATTCCCGTCTTAAATATGATGCCCCCAAACAAAACGTTACTCATATTACAGTTAAGTTAATTACTAAAAAATATAAAAAGGCTATTACAAAAATTAAAAGGTTAACTATTAACTTCAACTTTTTCTCGAATATAATTTTTGTAGTTGAACCCAGAGAATTTGCATAAAGTCTGGTCACCTGATACTTTTATTATCAATGACATAAAGTCCTTCCGAAATGACATTTTGCTACCCAACGAAGTCATCCGTATCTCTCCAATTGGTGAAATCATGAAATCATCCAGGCAATTTTCACTTTTAATATTTAGACTTTACCTTACCGAAAGCCTTTATATAAACCCTAAGTTTAACTTAATTATGGCTTTTGAGGGTTGTATTGAGATTGTGCCATTATGTATACTTTCATTTATACTGCTTAGGCTATATTAGTAGATATCATGCAATTATATGATATTCCTTTCTCATGCGTAAATATTTGCCAATTGCAGCTTTCTATTTTCACCAAATAAGATTTTACGCGATAGGTACCAACTAATTTAATTTGCAGGCTTATTCTGCGTGAGACATCCCAATCTTCGACAATTCAATTTATCATACTAGAAACAATTTTTTAACTATTTATATGTGCTAGGTTGACAATAACTGCGTTGTGCCCAATGGACCTTCACGATTTTCCTTTTAATGAGTTAATTTGTAGCCTGGAATTTGAAAGTTGTGAGTTCTCATCGTTAAGAATTACTCCTATTTCCAGATTGACTTTCTATTCCAAAATTATTGTCATCGTTGGATTTCTCATGATTATTTCAGATGATCACAAAACGGATGAACTTTATTACACTTGGAAACTAGGAGATAATTCCACGCTATTTGGCGAAGGACTAGGAACTAACTCCTACACTCTTGTCGGTGTCAACAGCCTCACTCATCAAATTAATCTTTCTTCAGGTTACATTTTCCTCATTTCCTTACACTAAAACTGCTGATAAACTTATTTTCTCAGACTTAATAGCAAAAAAAGTCCCGTAGTTAACAGTTTATGTACAATTTTATTATACCTGCAGCATAAATGCTTTTGTTGCTGTACCTATCTAATTGTTATCCTTAACAAATAAGTATAAATGATATAAATTAATGATTCGTCAGGAAACTATTCCCGTCTGATAATTCAAATGAGATTGCAGAGACTTTGTTACCGGTACATTGTCAGTACGTACTTACCAACAATAATTCTTGTTCTCCTGTCTTTAATTGCACTATGGATTGCGAATATGAAAATTAGCACCATCATCAGCTTCCTCAACGTAAGACTTTTATATAATATACAACTTTCGTGGATTTATGCTTCTGAATTCAATTAGCATATGTGTGATGAAAGGTAATTGATGTTGGTTACTTGTTTTTGTGGTGTAAACATGTATACAGATGGGAATCATGATAATTGTGTTGGCCGTGCACAACTATGCAGCAGATACACCAAAAGTTTCATACCTTACTGCATTGGACATTCACATTTTGATATGCGTCACCTTCATCGTCTGCATTGTTCTAGGTTAAATAATTTGTAAATTACAATTAAAAGTACAAAGTCATAACTTTAGTTGTTTATGTAGGTATTTAATGTACTCGAGTGTAACTTGGCTTTTCCTTGCATTTTCAGTAAATGTGACCATGTTCTACTTCGTGAAAAAAGCTGCACGTCTCACCGCATCTAAAAGGGTATGCACTTGCAATTATTAACATTGTATCATTGATGAACATCCTTATCCTCACTCATAAATATATTTCGAGGGTCCTTTCCCAATTCCTATACAAGTTTTTTCAAATAATTCTTCTCTAATTGTAATAGTGTACGTATATGCACATTCCACGTGTAATGCGTATTTGTTGGTTTCATGGTAAATCACCAATTTATTCTTGATTGTGATTGTGTTCATGGCTTACTGATGTACTTTTTAATGCAGATTTTAAGAATAAATCTGTCTATTTACTGTCTAGTACAGATTCTTAGATCAGTCATTTTGGTTTGGGCTAAATTAACAATGGTTTTCCTTGTTGCAGATGAAAAATGTTAATATAGGCTCCGCTGATGCAGAAGAATGCGAAAATCTCAACAGAAATATTTCGGAAAATCAAGCAAAATCAAATCTAGACGGAAAAAATACTGAAAATGCATTGGAGTAACTAACCACAGATATATTAGCATTCTAATGATGTTCCCAGTTGCAAATGATAGTAATTTGTTCTTTTTTGTTTACAGCATTTTGTCGACTTTAAAATACGTGTTCCTGATTTCTTTTGTCGCTCTGGAAGTTGCCTATTGGTCTTATTATCTTAGTTAATATCCTGTCCATTTTGTGTTGGCAAATATTATACAAAAATCTGGTTGAATAACTCATGAAGGTTGAATTGAGTAGAAAAAGTTTTTTTTTTAAATACCATTAAATAATATCAAGGAAGATAGACGAATATTTAGTACTGACGCTTTGTGACGTTTTTTTAGCGAGACTTAATTACAGTCCTTAGTCATTGTTACTTCTTGTCTGAAGAGAAAAATTGTTGTAGCTCTTAACTCCAAACACGTAATCATACAAAACAACACACGTGTATAGACATAGCACATTCATAAATACATTATTATGGTTAACGAAATTGTATAGCCTGAAGATTAATGCGTGATTATCTGTAAACCCCTTATCTTACTTACAAGCATTACGTGCAGAAATGACATTATTTTATCCGCTTAATGTGAGAAAAAGCTCAAAACTTTGCGGAAATAAGTTTTTAAATCCATTTTCATTGTACCATATCTCTGGAGGTACTTTTTAAGCTTTTTTATAGTCAATCAGATAAAATTCTAGAAAAGATTATCAACTTTCATAAACACATTTATTTAAATTCAATCATAAAGGTGCATTAGACTTAATTATAATGTAAACTGTGGACATAAGTACAATGTACTGATAATAATAGTGACTTATACTGGTTAAACTGTTGTAAATATATTATTAACGAATAATTTGCATTAGCTATAAATAAGAATGCCGTTGTTATTTAAATAGACCTTATAAACATGCTAATGAGTGCTTATGGCTATTTGCATATGAATAAGGAATTCATTATAATGTGTATTTACATCATGACACTCAAGCGCATGCAGTTCAAAATTTAAGGTATGTCAAGTTGGTGGACACGGAAAATTACAAGTCTAACAAAAATAAAAGTTTACTATTAAAGAATGCATGCAAAATATTATTAAATGTTATGCAAAATTTAGGATTCTGATTTGATGCATGTTTATTCATCATAGTATGTACTTGAGATGCATTTTTTATTAGTTTGGCTTTGGATTTTTCCCTTGGGAAGTAAATGGAAGCCACAACCAATTACAGATGCAAATGTAGTATCACAAGTTCGTTATTATTTTGATTCATCAAGTAATATTATAGAAATGAGCCAGTTTTTTGAAGTTTGTAATAATTTCTCTAATGAAGGATTTACTTTTTGTAATTTTAGGGCTTGGTACAGCTATAATGTATACAATCTAAGTAGAAACTGCATACAGTGTACACAGACAGCATGAAACGAGTATTGTATGTAATAGTTGATATTTGACTAGTTGGTAAATTGATAACATTTAGTAAAACCGTCTAACAATCAGAATTTAAGAACTTAGAGTAACTTACCCTGAATCTAGGTAATCAGGTAATCAACAGCAATGCAATATGAAAAGGCTATTGCAACTACATTCATGATTCTAGTGCTCTACTAACATTACGTGTTACTTTTTACGTGGTTTGACTTGGTATGTGTACGTAGTAGTGTGTAACACGTTAGTACATTCATGGTAATAGTATACACTAGACGTCAATGCACAATTGAATAAAATACCGGTTTTTCGTTAATATAAAATTGTGTTTCTGTTGCATCAGGTTTTTAAGTATGTAACCCATAGAATAATGACGGACTTACTTACGTGTTCGATCTTCAACCTTGAGCCTGTCTTCTTATTCGTGATTCACCACATACTAAGTACAATAGCATAACAGCAGGTAAGAATATTGGGATGTTCATGTGAATCTGTGTCAAGTCAGATGATTTCATATGTAAGATAATTGCCTATTACTTGACTTTGATTCCATGGCTTCATTAACAAAATGAACACGTCCACTAAAAGGCTTTAGGTACACATTTATGCATAGTTGGCAAAAATAGTTTTATATCGCAGTGGTCATTGAAGTCAATACACGTATTACATTCTGCTGACGTGAATTATTCTATTGATTATTCTCACATTACTGCAGGAACTAGGTTATCATACTCTGTCTGACTTTTCTGCTTTGACAATGACTCCTCAGGGATAACAACCAATATATACAAAAATGCACTTCTATAAAATGCCATATTAATCCGAATTTCCTCTATGCCCTTTTAGTTTGTGGCAAGGGAAATCCACAGGGAAATCAATATGCTTCTTATGGCAGTTAAGGAAATGATCCATTTCGCTTTTATAATGCTACTTTTATGACTTAGTGAAATCTTGGACTATTGCATAGCTAAGTAACCTTATACGACTATGTTTATTACGCCTTATTCTATTTATGTTCTGTTATGTAATATTCTCATGAGAAAAATGAATTTTTGCTGAAACTATATACAAACTGATCTTGTAAGGTATATGCATTAAAAATAAAGAACACATAAGGTCTGTTACCTATGTAAAATAGGATTTTGAGGATATAAAGAGAATGGGGGAAATTTCCTTAATGTATTAGGAGTAGTGGATAATGTATACATGAGCATAATTTATGAAAAGAGGAAGCAAGACACGAGTTGTAGAAAACTAAGCAAAAGCTCAATGCCCTCATCTCGTACAATTTGTAAGAGTTGTCTTGAGTCGTTAAGAATAAAGTTCATAATGTTCTGATATAGCCTACATTCTACCACTCTGCTCTGTTATCCTTTCTGCAGCAATAATATTATTATGGCATAGCCAGGTAAGCCTTACTAAACAAGTCGACCAACCCACGAAAGTGCGAATATCTACTGTGTATGTGTCTGATAGTGAAGGATTTACTGCTACACAATATAATATACGTACCTGTGCGCAGAAAAGTCTCACAATCAAGTCAGTCTCTCTTTTGACGTGCTTCGTAGAATACAAACGTTTTCTAAATTCTGAGAGACACAACTCTATAGTGT
The DNA here is from genome assembly GCA_020055645.1 of Tomocerus qinae. Classification (NCBI taxonomy): domain Eukaryota; kingdom Metazoa; phylum Arthropoda; class Collembola; order Entomobryomorpha; family Tomoceridae; genus Tomocerus; species Tomocerus qinae. The sequence goes on along the minus strand of CM034546.1, from coordinate 105,960,252 downwards.
ATTAGCCTATATCCAACCATTATATAGATATCTGAAAATGTTTTAAGTGAAGGATACATCATCATTAAGGAGTTAACCATGTAAGTTGCCAATAATACTTTTTTTTAACTTCCAAGATACAAAAGTACCTAAAGTATATATTTTATTTAGCGATGTCATATCATAATACACTCTTAATGACATTTAAATCTTTAGCTGTAGATTTAATATTCATAATAATAAGAGTAATAACAGTATTTGATATAAACCACGATTTCCTCTCTAAAATGCATACTTACAGTATTTGACGTTTCTTTTGATGAACTACAGATAAATGCAGTACTTCAACTTTAGATTCGGTTCAGTGCAATGATAATCATACATTATTTCCATAAGCACATAATTTTTTAAGCTATGGAAGTTGTAAAAGGTTTAGCTTTGATGTTATTATGATGCACTGTTCAACCAATCGTTTTTAGGATGTTCAGTTCAGAGAACATTAAAATAATTACTGCTTAACGAGAATTTTGTTCTTCTTCAAATCTCCAAACGAACCAACCACATAGAAGAATTTTGTTATCTTCCATCTCAACTTCCCCTTCTGATTTTGTTGTAGTTTGTCTGCGTCTTGATATTATATACAGTCAACATCCCACACAATCACAATAATGGTAGGTAGATGTTATGTAGGTTAAGATAAATTCTATGCTATTGTTATATGTGGATTACCTTCTTAATATTCTTAGCCAAGAGAGAAGGTTCTTAATTCTCTCTAATCTTACTGTGGGTGAGACAGTTGGACAGCTGTGCCTGTGGCTTCAAGTACTTCTACAACTTTTCTCTTTAACACTAATAATTTTTTCTTATCGTAAACATTGTATCAAAAGTTTAATACTTTCAAAAATATATACTTTTACAAAATTCATTCAACTATGTGAGTTTTGTGATATCGTTTAAATTAGTAGAAATACTTTTATGGACATTAATTTCGTAAACTGATTGATAGGTAAGTGTGTTTTAAAACATTATTCTCCTACTCGTTTGTATCATACGTCAAAAGTATGCTTCAAGTGTGTGTGTACTGTGTATATGTAAAGAAAAATCTTTAAATTAGTCATAATTACACAAGACATGATTTTTAAAACAAAATTACCACCCTAAAATAAAATTGTGATGAAAAACAAACTGGAGAGATTTTTTAAAAGTTAATATTTTCCGTAACGAATCTGAATTTGGTGTGAATGTAATAAAAGATGGAATAATTATCTGAATTGCATACGAATTTAAAAAGCCTATTTTTCACCTACATTAACACGTCTATGTCTATATCTACATTTTAGTTGCAAAGTGTTTATTGTTCAACTACTTATTTAGTGTTATCTGTAATATACAGTCAACAGTGATAATATTAATTTTAGTGTATGAAGTACTAATTTTTTGACTGACATTTTAAATCCCATCAGATTCGGTGCAGTGCCGAAAAACTGAAAATGGAGAAGGAAGAAGGTGTTTACGGGGCTTTCAAAAGAGACATTTTTGTTCTTGAACGTGAAATTTTCACATCCTTCAGATCGCTAATGAGAAATATTTCAGATCATTTTTTTACACCTCGGCAAAAATCAATATTTGAAGAAAATCTATACAAAGAGGCAGTGTGCAATGGAACTGTGAATTTCCATCCCTTGTGCAGGGATTCGGAAACATTATTTTTAAAAGAAATAGCATCATTTTCGCTGTCGTTTATCGCGTGTGTATTTTCAATCTATTTGGTCAATAGGCACGTAATTAAAAGCCAGATTGTGGCGTCGATAGTGAACTTCTTAACCTGTTACATAGTTATTCTGCCATGTTTGCCTGGCATTGCTTTGTTCTACGCAATTATCGCAATACTCCGCACCTATATTTGGGTTTACTTCTCGGTGTTTTACAATGGAAAACGTTTCCTAGCTGGTGCGGTTGATTCATTTTGGTGTGAAGAAAGTTTCGGTTCTTCCTCAGCTTCAGTGGGTCTTTATATCATCGAAGGAAAATGTAATCCTGAAAGAATTAGGAAACGAATGGAAGAAGTGGTTTTCAGCGATCTAGTCGGTGGAAAAATGGAACGGACATGCAGCACTTTTCTTGGGTTTGCCTGTTGGGACAAAGTTGACAATTTTGACATCAATGACCATGTCCAAATAGTTCTCCAGGGTAAATCAACACCTGAAAATCCCACGACAGAATCACAACTCTTTGCGTATTTACAAAGCATTCAAGATAAACCTATCGAAGGAAAATCCCCGTGGGAAACATTGATAATTCCGCATTTTGCGTATGAGAATTGCACATCATCTCAACTTACCCACTACGCAGTGATATTTCGTTTGCACCACGGAATTATGGATGGTGTGTCCAGTGGAAACATTCTCCATTCTATAATTGCAGACAAACCTTTCAAGTTTTCCATGGACCCTTTGCAACCCGTGGGAAAGAAAGTATCTAAATTGTCAACAATACTCTTCTACATCGCAGCGTTTTTCAATCTTCCTCACTCTGGATTAAATAATCTCCTAGTTCTTGACAATCAACATCATAAGTTTTTTCTTCCTGGAGGAAATGTAGAAGGACCGAAAGAATTCTTATGGACACGGCCAATTAATATGAATACTCTTAAGAAACTCAAAACTTCTACTCGCACTTCTATTTTCTCTCTTATGTTGTCATGCATGGGTGGAGCTTATGGCCAAATTAAAGGAAAAGAAATGGACCATGTGGAATATATTCACTCTATATCACCAGTGGCATTATTACCATACGCGGATAGAAAACCCAGAAATGGTAATTAATTAATAAATATATTTTTTCAACACAAAATATAAATATCTTTATTAGAAATTGCCAACCTGTTTTAAATGATTTATGGATAAACCAGGATTTTCTGGAATTTTATTCCCCGTCGCAATCAACAGATTTTTAAAACCCAGAGAAAGACTGCACACTATATTTAATCTGGCCAAATATCATGGTACTCAAATGAATCTAATCGGTAACTACTACCTTATTATCATGTTTGGACTCATGCCGAGGATTTTCCAATCTTTTGGAGGTCCATTGGTTCATTTGAAATGTACTTTGAGTAATATACCTGGACCTGCTGAAACTGTTCGAATATTTCACGGGGATCGCATTTCGGATATTTGTTTTTGGTTACCTATAAAATGGACAGTAGGTAAGTCATCTCATAATTTTTTATTTTCACAAGGACTATCAATCAAACTGACGAGATATTTAAATATTATTGTAATCTGTTCAGGATTCGGAATGGGAGTAATAAGTTACGGTGACAGAATGCGAGCTACGATTATCACGGATAAAACTACGTTCCCATCTGTAGCTGATATTCAAGCATTGAAGGCAGAATTTGAAAATCAATTAATTCTGTTGGGCAGATCTGTTGGAATCGACGAGAAAGATATCTTCGTCCCGGTGTAGCCATATTTTGTATTGTAGCAAGTCTCATTTTAACAAAGGATATTATTTTTATATGCCTTTGAATGTTATAGTTGTTTTATAACTCCACATTCAGTCATTAATGCAACATTATACAAGGAGAAAATAGGACATTGTAAAAAGATGAATCTACGGAGAAAATTAATCCCTACCTTATAAATACACTTATGATATGTATAATTATGTAATTTTTATTAGCAAGTGTACAAATGCACTTGAGTGTAGGAATTATCGATACAGGAAATAATTGTAATACTAATTACGGAAATGCTTTGTGTAAATATTGCGTACCTATTCTGTACTGATTGTAGTAATTGAAGATAAAATGTACCAAATATTTATTGTTTTGCTTGTTATGTCAGATAAATACATGCAAATTCTTTTAATATACTCAATTCATCAATTTATTTTAACGCAAAGTAGTACAGAATGTGAATACAACTTAAATACGTAATAATTATTGATGATTTTTCGCACAATGGAATCGAAGGTTATTGTAATGAGTTTTGACCTAGATTTTACACATACATTCATCATTTAGAGTTTTCCATACAGTCTCACCTTACCATCATTAATCATTACCTAGTATTATTGTAGTAAAATTAATTTATTATTCTAATGATTTTATTTAAAGTAATGTACATCTGCTAACATTTTAGAGACATCTACAGCAGTTCGATTGGGCCAGTCGTAATGTTTATAGTCGTATATAACATTTCCATAACTTATATTTAGTAAAAAGAAAATAATGGTGCAAGATACGTTGAGAAAAGCGCCAGTGAGCACCATGTCCATGATTTTAATGTCACCAGCTGCAAAAATAATGGCATTCGGTGGAGTGGCCACTGGAAGCATAAAAGCGTAAGAACAACACACTGTCGCAGCGATGGTCAAATAAAGAGGATGCATATTCATAGATTCCGACTGAAATTAGAATAAGGCACGTTAAACAACAATTTCAGAGAAATACTGACAGATTTTCATATTGTATTCTTACCAAACTAATGAGAATAGGTAGAATAATATTGGCACACGCCACATTCGATGCAACTTCCGTGATCAATGCAGTAATTGCCATTACTATGATCATAATCACTTCATCCGGCAAACTCTCCAGACCTTTCATTTGTTCTCCTACCCACATAGAGAGACCAGAGTAATCGGCGGCATCCGAAATAGCAAACCCGCCACCTGGAAAATGCATTTTAATTATGTACCTGAAATGTATGAATTTATTATCAATAAAAAATTATTATCCTAGAAAATACCTAACAAAAGAATAACTCCCCACGGCAATTTTCTTTGGACATATCCCCAATCTAGCAAAGCTTCATTTTTGGCTCCAGGTGGAGGATCTATTTGTAATTATGGAATTATTAATACCTACACCAAATAAATGGAATCGAAAAACAAAGTTATTCCTTACTTCCAAACCAAAAGGACAAATCTTTAGGAATGAGAAACATTAAGAAGATGCCCAACATCGCAGCTGTTGAATCTCCACTCTCTACATGTTCATCAACTGCTTCAGCCCAACCCTTCATGAAACGAGGATCGCGGAAAAGCCAGAGCATAATAACTCCAAAAAATAAAACTCCTACACCAACTTCATGGAATGACATTTTCCCAAGTTTTCTGAATTCAGCCATTAAAATATTCATCACAGCCTCGTTTTTCGCATTTTCAATTTTCTCTTTTTCAGAAGCTGCATTTTTCTTCACAAACAAAGACACCAAAGGCCAATCCCGCCAATTAGGAATACCAAAGAACTTCCAAACTAAGTAGATAAAGGCAGCTAGAGTGTTAACCAGCATCCTGTAACCATTTTAGACAAGATTAGTTTTAGATCCAGATTGCAATTCCAAAAGTTGAATAAATTAAGATCGTTTTCTTACGGAACGACATTAAAAGCCATCCAGGTCATGAATGTGATATCTGTGTATTTTCCGTCTTGGTCTACATCAACACTACAATGATAACATTAGTAAGTATTTACTTTTATCCACTTAAAAACTGAATATCAATCTGAACTTGTTTTCATTACTCTTTTATTTTTCCTTGGAATACTAAATTAGATCCAGTGCCAGTAATAACTCCAGTCCCACCTTTCAAATTCGAAGCAAATTACAATGATATAGAAAACAGATGCAGAATGCATGCATGATATTTTTGCATATAATTAGACCGTATTTTATACCGATATTGCAGGCATAAGCCGTAGCAAAAAGCAACATCCTTTTTGTGTTGATCCTATGTTTTTCGCGTTCAGCTGCTTTAGCTTCCTGATCGCTTGAAAATAATGACATAAAATATGAATTAAACGATGCAATAATATAAATGTAGGTTAGACAGAAGGGAAAGCCTCCGAAATCGTTGTCAACTAACTCATGAGTTGCATTATGAATTACTTACACATCCGTGTCGAGAATTGTCTCAAGTGGCTTTTCTTTTATGGACATTGACAGAGAAGTAACAGATTTTCTCCTTCCGGGCGCTGAAATTGAAGACTGTCTTCGGGCCTTGCTGCTTATTTCTACTTCTGGTGTCTGACAATAAAAATGGTATTAATGAGACCAGTAAACTAAAATCAAAAATCCAACATTCCACATATTATTGTTCAAATTACCTTTACTAATTCGTCAAGGACAGCCAACACAATAGGAACCTATTGAGAATTGAAATCAATTATAAGGAAACACTTTTTGTTAAGTACATGGATCTGTATATAAGGAAAGCAATAATGAATGGACTGATTTCTGGATTAAATATCATTATCCATAATCCATCAAGGCTGTATTGAGGGGGGGGCATTGGGGGCAAATGCCCCCCCCGAAATCCAAGAAAAAGGGAAATTTTTTCTCAATATACCAAAAAATTTCGCGCTTCGCGCGATTTTATGTGATTTTTAGGCTATTTTTGAATCATTTTAGACAAAATAAGCCAAAATTTTGCGCGCTACGCGCGATTATGCCTAATATATTTTGTCCTATGATATCATTGCCCCCTCCGAAATCCACTTCTAAATACGGTACTGTAATCCATAACAGACGAGGAATCAAAAATCATACGAGGAATATATTAGAAGTAACTCCTCTGTTTTTCTAGCAATAACAATAATGATTTGTGGTCCACACTTACCATCATAGCACAACATGCAGTGTTTGACATCCACATAGAAAGGAACATCGATACCAACATGATCCCAAACATGAGCCTGTAATTAATAATCATTTTATTCATAATATATTATTACTCACAGATAATTTTACGCGAAGATGTTAAATTACAAAATATTAATTTGTCAGTTTTACTGACAGTGGTAAAAGTAAGAATAAAAGTGAGAATTGTTTTGTCAATTTGTGAGTTGGGGTAAGTTGGGTTAAATTGGGCTAAATTAGGCCAAAGCTTGGTTAGAGGTAGAACTAGGCCATTTTAGCAATGTATGAGTCTAAAGGTCTAAAACACAAAAGAGAAGACAACAATGTAGCTCACCTTATCGGAGAACTGCCAATGAGAGTTAAAACTCTGAGAGCAATTCTTCTATGCAAATTGGAATATTCAATGGCCAAAGCTATGATGAGTCCACCAATGAACATCATATTTGTTTCTTTCATGTACGCTACTGATACACGATCTGAAAAGGAAAATTGCAATAGAATTATTACAAGTATTATCAGGAATATTTCACAGTCTAGTTGACTATCTCTGTGGGTAAATTGTTCTCTTCATTGAATATCACTTTCAGCAAAAAAAATTTCAATTGTACTGAAGTAGTGAATAGTTCATTTTACCCGTGCTCATCACTCCGAGTAATGGAAAGAGTACTACAGGTAAAAATGAAGTAACGGCCAATGGGATGACCTCCAACATCCAGTATAGCGCAATCACTGCAATGACGTACAAGGCTCTGTATTTCTAGTAAAATATTAGAAATTTATTAATTTAATTATTGAAAAAATGGTCAATTCTTTCATCAAAGCTACCATGCATTGACAATAATTAAGTTAAGACAATTTTAATTTTATTTCATTTGGAAGAATTGTTTAAAGGTTTAAGCCTACTCTGAAATCAAATCTGAAATGAAATATGCTTGAAATTTAAAAGACACATTGTTTCATAATTTCATGATATTCATATGTACAGTATTGTAAGTAAAAGAAAAATTAAGGAAAAGTATGCAGTTTTTATTAATTTGTGTTGAGTATTATCATAATATGATCTGCGATCGGTGCATTTATAAAATATAATCCATTTATAATATCCCATAAATTGTATCTTTAAAATGTATCATTGACATTGAAAGTCAAAAAGGTCAGTAGTGGGTGTCAATTGAATAATCGCATTCATTGGTCTAAAGCTTGCAGTGCTTGTGTATGTGCTTCATCAATTGTTTAAATATTGATTATGTATCTTGTAATTATCACTAACTGACCCTTACCACCTTTAACTGGTTTAAAGAATCCAAACTGCTCGTTTTTGGAATTTTGTACAAAGCCTTTATTGCTGGTATTAAACTTTTATATTATGTTCGAGAGCATATATTATATATACATACCATAAGTAATACCTTTCAATGTTACATGCGAGAACTATTCTTTCTATCTAAATTATGATACGCTTAAATGTCTAGTACTATCTGTACAGAATAGAGATTACTTTAAAAAAGCGCTACATTGTCTGTGCCTATTGCCTATTGTTCTGGATATAATTCGATTGAATTAATTCCACAGGGGATTTTGTTTAATGACAGTAAATTAAATTGGTAATTGCAGTTATTCAATCCCTGCATTTCTGTTGGATTTACATGGATTGTATAATCAATAAATGCCGAATTCTAAACTAACTCAATGTCTATTTTTGCTATCTGAAAATAAATTACGAACACGAGTCCATGATAATCTGAAGCTTAGACAGGTGCATACAACATGCATTGCATAATAATTACACAAAACTTTCTGAGCATTGAAAATGTAAGCACACATTTTTGACTGATTTAATGGTTTTAGATTTTGTACTAAATCATGTGAAACTTCAATTTCTATTCTTTATATATAATACAAGTGAAAATGTACATTAAAATTAGAAATATTGATTTTTCATGAACATACTTGATGTGTATAATATCAATACTATTTTATTCATTATTATCGTGGCTAAAAATTGCAAATCGGAAATATAACACAATATTCAATCTACCCTGAAAATTTGAACAGTCTAGCTCAAACCATTCGAAAGTTATCGTGCACTGGGATAAGCGGACAGACATTCAGACAGACAGACGGAATATACAAAGCAGATAAACTGTTTTGAATAATCAAATGCTTTGTAAGCACTTTCAATGCCCATGAAAAATGGAAAAAATATTTGCCAGTTACATATACAATTTTCACAAAGCTAAAATACAAAGAAAGGTATACCATTTACTATCCTAAACATTGCAGATCTAAAATTTGCTATCATTGAAATTAAATATCAGAAATTTTAGATTTCACGATTTTCCAGTTGCCATTCCAAGTTTGTTTGATAAGACAATGAGAAAGATTTTCTTACGGTGGATGTTCTTGGAGGATCCGAGCCGGTAACAATGCTATCATCGTGTATAAACACTAAGGGAAGAAGTACAATTGGGATTGCGTAGGCTAAAAGGTACTTCCAGTTGAGAGAAAGTCTTTGATAAAGAGTGAGACTCATTGTAAAATGTAGAAATGTACATTAACTTGTCGATTTCTTTCTGTCTGTAATATTATGTAAGAATAATGACAAAATTTATTCAATGTACATGAATGATTCTATCCTAATATGATCACAATAACACAATCTCAGGTAACATTTGTGTTTGCTTTTTAAATGTGATTTGATGATGATGACTGCAGAGTGTTGAATGACTGAATGATCAATTTGAGGATGGAAACGTATAATATTATGATCTCTAAAATTGATGGGATGAATGGAAGGCAAGAAGTCCCGTGGAATTACTTTTATCTGTACATGTTACAAATACCTAGAATCAATCAAGCATATGCCAATATGGAATCACAATATGACATTAAACGATTGTTTCAACTCCCTTTTGGTTACACCACATGGATTTACTATACACTTTACACATCCCTCTTTGCATTGGCATACATCACACATACTAACTCTTTCTACTGATTGTAAATTGTAACTATCAAGCATCCATTCTAGGTGATTAAGCAGGCACGTTTCTGTGATTGTGATACAGATAACCTACAACAGCATAATTCCAATCTAGATGCGGAGATCGCTATATATTAAGTGTATACATTTACTTTTTTATATTATTGTGGAGCTGAATGAACTCCAGTTCAAGATTATTACACACACATTAATAATATATCTTTGAGCATTGTAGGTAACAAAGTCATTCAATTCAAACCCAAACAACTAAATAAGCTACATTTTATTTCATAATAAAATACCTTTGAATTTAGTCTAAAATTGGTTGCATTAAAGGTAGAATATAGTAAATACATTTGTAAATAATTTAACTACAGTTAATAATGGTATTAGTTATGTATATGATTATGTTAAGCCTTTCACTATATTATACTTCCACATAAAGCTGTCACAAAATAATCGATCAATTATCAATCGGCTGATTTGATTCTACTCAGTCAGAAGTGAAGCAAGACAGGTACTTGGGAAATGATTCAAAGTAGAATGTAATTGGGAAGCTGAGCGAAGTTGATAGATTTATCTGTATGTGTAAGTAGGAATGCGATTGTGATTGGGAAAATAGGTTTATACGCCCTGATTATCTTTTGTGACAGTGACAGTCAAAAGTCAAAATGATTAAACAGTGTGGGGAGGCAGATACGCAGCAGATAATACTCAGAAATTGATTAATAATTGATCGGGGAGAACATCATTTTGCAATTGTGCGGTGGAGTGTGTTGATTGACTGAACTGTAAACAAGTTGAGTTGGATGCGCAAAAATGAAGATTTTAGTGAGTAGCCTTGAGAGTTCGGCTCGGAGTGAACGGAATTGTCACGGAATTCTGGTATCATCTGGTTCAGCAACAATAGGTCCTTTGGGTCAAATATATTCTCTCTACCGTGTACATAATTTCAATTCAATTGTAAATGCATCTACAACTATCCCCAGATTATCAGTATTTACTAGCACTTAGTAAAATACACAAATTACATATTATACCTTGACATAAACCTTTCATAAAATGCTCGTCGTATGGTCACCTACTTCATTTAAAAAACAAAAAAGCACAACTTATCAATAGTCCTCTTACTGGTTATGTAAAATTCAGATACTATAATAATATGGAATTAGATAATGAAATAGATAATGAAATGACAACGAGAATAAAATAGGTAAATAAATTATCATATTTACATTTTACATGGGGTCTACACGGGTTTGCAGACCAATAATTTCCAAATGTCAATTTATTCAGCTACTCAAAATTCATTCTATTGAAATATACTACACAAAATCGGAAACAACTACGCTTACTACGAACAGTTTATCAATATCTAATAACAATAACACAATCGATGAAAAATACGATACAGTTTTCTATATAGCATATCAATATCAGTTAACTATAAATCAAGTAAATGGTTACATCAGCGAATCAAGACTGATAAAACGACAACAAAGTAAAAACAACTAAAATTCTCTTTGAAATATTACAACAATTGGAAAATCCTTAACAGTTTTACGGAAATACAAATTACAATCTAATAAAATGCAGAAATGATAATCAAGCCGAGTCGTGCTCACCAAATTTTTTTCCGTTGATGTATGCCCAAAGATTTTCAGAGCAAAATCCTTGATCTCCTTCTGTTTTATCTTCTTTCTCTTCACGGTATTCTTTATTGTTCCTGCGGCTGAATATCCCACCCTCTTCCATATACGGGTGATTAACTTTAGGTATGGAATCGTCCTCTGATTTCTTTGTTACTTTCTTACGACGCTAAAGGAATATATTTTAACATATGTAAACATACATATCAGAATATGGTTCTAAATGTATGCAATAACTATGAAACAAATTGCTTCTTACCACAAATCGTCTGCTAGTTTCCATAATCAGTTGATTGATTGTTTCAGTAGTATTGAAATTCTCGATAGTCACTACAGGCTTATCAGTTAGTTTTGCAAGTTTTTCAATGCATTTCTTCAATTCTTTTCCTCCATTAAATTTTGTCAACAAGTCCTGCGTTTTAGATTTATCAAAGCTTTTCGCATTACTCACAGTAGGCCGGCTTTCGACTGTACCTTCCTTTTCGTCAACTTCAACGTCAATTACTTCAGCTTTTCGCATTACAATTTAAAAATCATTATCGTTTTTAGACATGAAAGTTAATAGCACAATTATCTAAAATTATTAGAACAGCTATCGTTAGCAGAAATTATGAAACCACAAACCTTCACTTAATTCAACTACATCCATTCTCTTCCCAAAATTGACCTTTCTCTTATTATAGTCAACGTTGACTGACAGGGTTTTCGTAAGCAACTCTCCGGTAATGATCTCATCTTGCATGAATTGCATTTCCCTTGTAAGAGGAATAGTTTCTGATTTTCTCGCAGCCATTAAATGTCTTGTTTCTGCATCAAGTCCGCACTGAAACAACAAACACAATAAATTAGGTCATATACTTCCCCATGCAATATTTTTATTACAAACTATCGCTGTACTTAATACGACTAGGTATATTAAACACTATGGACATAGCCTACTCTAAAATAGTGAAGAACTGTTCAAAATCGAAGAGAATAAATACTAACAAAAATTTCTTAACTTGCGAAAGCAATTTACCAATTCCGAGGTTAATTGAAATTGAAAAGCCTCCCGACTAGCGAGAATCTTAAGGATGAATTCTATTTCTTCTTGGACTTCCGTAGTTTTAATTTCTTTCTTCCAAATTACTGCATATTCCAAATCCTTTATCCCTAAAACGATCTTGACTCTTCCTTGATATGGCTGCTTCATGTACATCAAGTAAGTCAGAAAAAATCCAAAAATACGACGCTTAAGATTTAATTTACTTTCTCTAACAGTCGGCACTTCGAGATAATCTGGAGGGTAAGGATTTAACCAAATTGATTTTGCAGTCTGCAATATTAAGTTGGTTGTTTTATTGTAGTACTCTTCATACCCTTTTCCGTGACTAAGAGTCCTATCGGTAAAGAAAGTATGTCAATTAGCAACTACAAAATATTATCTCGGATATATTACATTGATTGGGTTATTATAAAGTTTATGCTCGCAACGGATGGAATTTGCTCTATGCGGGAACTGTAGAATTTAGTTATTATTCCAAGGGTATAAGTCTAAAAATTTCCAATTTTGGTTAACAAAATAAAATCTTACGCATTCATTATCAAGGTAATATGTTGGTGGCGGCAGCAATTTGCAAAATGTTGAAAATTCCATCTTGGACCCTTTAAATATAGTTTCCCCAAGTTGTCAAAATCGATATTTAATGCAGCCCAGAGGCGACTCAAATACTTCGGGTGGTTGAGAAAGGTGGACCTGGACACACCTGTTGACACATTTTTCAATTTAGGTCGCGATTCAGCCATAGCCACTAATCAAATATATCTTTAATGTAGCAAGAAATAAAAAATATATTATCAGGAGGTAGTAACAATGCTTCCACTTGTAATTCCAAACAATTACTGACGAAAGTGATTACTGTTGAGTTGTTCTTTATTGTTTCTTTATGCTGGATACTGTATTCAATGCCCTATTAGCATAAGTAATAATTACAGTACACCCAAACTGAATATCATAATTTGGGTATACATACACCAACACCAATTTTCTCATTGCTTTAGTCTATAAGCTTTCTTTCAGGTCGGACACGGAATATTTTTGCTTCGAGAATGTCCATTAAGGAGATATAGAGTGTAAAAGTGACTTCCACTTCAATTTCATTATACTTCTTAAGTTTTCAGCTCCGCTGGCTGTGGCTACCAGGAAAAGACACAAAGAAACGAAGAACAGCTATGCACTACATTTATGTTGTGCCAACGTTTAGAATGTGAAATGACACAGCACTGCAATACTGGGCAGCGTTTATGCAGATATTCCAGAGTTTATGCATCGGGGTTACACTTTTTTACATTTTTACCAGATGAGAGGATGTCCGATTTGAAGATTTGTCAAACCATTAGGGCTGCAAGACTAAGCTTCGTAACATAAATGTGGAGGAGGAACAAAATATTATCTATGAATTCGTATGTTTTTCGAATTTATAATGTACATGGTAAATATGTTTACATTTCATAAATTCAGATCATTGTTCACACATATTTTCCGGATTTTTGATAGTGATAATTAAATGATTAATCGAACCTTTATGGTGAAGGTTGATCATAATTCTATGAAGACGACTCATCCGAATAGATTACAGAAGATATTACTTTGTAGTTTACTAACTTAGAGCACATTTACACACCGTTTAAAGATTTTTCTCCTCTCAACCTATATGTAGCATACCTATTCCCTAGTCCTCCATTACTTTCCATATGGACTGCTTCGGAAACTTAGGGCTAAAATGACAAAAAATATTATATTTATGACATTTTAGGGTGGGCGGGTGTAATCTATTCGGATGAGTCGTCTTCATAGAATTATGATCAACCTTCACCATAAAGGTTCGATTAATCATTTAATTCTATTTTAGACGACTCATCCTCTAGATTACAGAAGATATTACTTTGTAGTTGTTCAAAGCTATCCGAAGACAGGCGGGAGGTTGGGCAGGGACAATTTCTATTAGAAATATACAACATTTATTGACAAATGCTTGTTTATAACATTTTATTGTGTATCATTATGGTAATTATGACAATTGCTCATTAATTAATTAAATAACACTATAGTATAATGTGTTAGCCATATTACAGTGTAAGTACATTGGCAAAGTCACTTTGAGCTTGTATTGGTCTTTGATAAAATCTTGCAAAGACATCAGAAGATTGTGACCATCCAGCCGCCGACCTGATTGTCTCAACATCAATGCCTTTGAGTGCGGCAGATGACGTTGAAGCATGTCGCGTACTGTGTGACCCAAAAACAGAGATGTCTATGCCAGACTTTGTTAAAACAGACTTAATCCACTTAGATATAGTTTGTGTGCTTGCTGGACGATAAGGAGGAACCGTGGTTAAAATTATTTTAGTATCAGACCGAATGGATTCTGTTTCTTTCAAATAATATAACAAAGTGGTTGCTACACAAAGTTCTGGCCTATCTTTAAAGAAAGGTAAAATTATACAAGGCTGTTTTCTACCAGGTGCTGACGTTTTAATGATGTCAGCAACAAAAATTTCCACTCCCTTTGAAGTTTGTTTCAGATTCAATGAGTCTAGAAGAGATAGTGTTTGAACTCGTTGAGCAGTGGCAAGTGCTAACAGGCCCACTAGCTTTTTGGTAAGACTTTTAAATCTAAAGACTCGTTAGGAAACAAGCTTCCAAGGTAGTCAATTACAGGTTTAGTTTCCCAAATAGAACGATATTTTGGAAATTGTGGGCGGATTCTGAAAGCGGCTTTGGAAGACGCTTTACTCGAGGATCGGCGCCAATTGAACTGCAATTTGGCTTTGACAGAATTAACGACAAAGCTGACCTTGCAGAATTTATAGATGAATAACTAAGCTTTTTATCCACTTGCAATTTTAGGAACTGAATGACATTGGTTATGTCAGGTTCATATAAGGCTAATTTATTGGCTTTGCAGAACTCCCACCACAATTTTAATGGTGTTGAGTATTGTCTAATAGTTGAATCAGAAAATGACTTCATCATGATGTCGATACTATCTTCCGGGGTTCCATTTTGTTCAAATGATTTCCTGATAATACTGCAGCCGCCAGGGAAAGTGTCTTGCTCAATGGATGCTTGATTCTGTAAGGAGATAATAATAAATCATCATCAGGATTTAAAATAATCAAGTTCCCCGTTATTAGCGACTTGAATGTTGGAAACCAGGTTTGAGTAGGCCAATAGGGCACAACTAATATTCCCGTCGCTTTGTCGTGTATTATTTTTTGTAAGACACGATTTAAAAGCATAAAAGGCGGAAAGGCATAAAAAAAGAAAGGTTTCCAATCAACAGTGAATGCATCAACGTAAGTGGCATATGGATCCGGAAATCTAGAAACAAATGATTTACATTTGGAATTGACTCTTGTCGAAAAAAGATCAATTTCCGGATTTCCAAATGAACGTTGTATGTATTTGTAATATTTATCGTTCAGTTCCCACTCGATATTAGATTCAATCTTTCGGGATTCCTGGTCAGCTATTTTATTGTCAGCTGACGGGATATAAGAGGCAAACACCCAAAGACTTCGTCTTTCGCACCACTGCCAAATTTTTCTGGCCAGATCCGCTAAAGCAGGAAATCTTATGCCTCCCATTCTGTTTACGTAGGAAATTGCGGTAGTATTATCTACCCGCAAAAGTATTTGACAATCTGAGATCTTGTTGCAATAGCATCTTAATGCATAGTAAATTGCCAGAAGTTCTAATACATTTATGTGCAATTTGCTTTCCTCAGCTGTCCAAGTACCATGAGTTTTTGCTGTACCACATGTAGCTCCCCAGCCAGTTAGGGATGCGTCGGTATATATAGTTAAACTATATGTATCCGACCTGATAGGAGATTTGCATGTAGGTATATTATGTTTCCACCATAGAATATCCTCTATAGCGTCATGAGGGATTTCCATTTTTGCATCATAATTTTGATTAGAAGTTTTCAATGCTAAATACTTAGATCTTTCTAATCTTTTGGTATAAAGCATGCCATAAGGTACTGCCAACCTTATAGAGATTAGAAGCCCAATCATAGAGGCAAATTCTGTGATAGTACATGTACTTTTACGTAAAATGCTATTAAGAGTCTTCAATATGTGTGTCTTTTTCTCATAGCTGATAGAAACAACGTATTCGTTAGAGTCAAATAAATGACCTAGAAATATCATTGATTGGCTCGGGTGTAAAACAGATTTATCCTTATTGATAATAAACCCCAGATATTCCAACAATTGTACAGTACTCATTGCATTGAATAAACAGCACTGTTGTGTTGGTGAAATGCATAGTATATCATCGATATAAATAACAGATGACAAGCCTTTATTTCTAAGGTATCCGACTACGGGTTTTAAAAGCTTCGTGAAAACGTAAGGTGCTGTGCATAGACCAAAAGGCAAGCACGTAAATTCGTATCGCTGATCTCTCCAAATGAATCTGATATATTTTCGATAAATTTTTTCTACCGATATGAGATAGTAAGCATTTTTTAGGTCAACCTTTGCCATGTAGGCATTCGGTTCTAATAAATGCATAACTGATCTACAATCTTCCATTTTAAAATGGTTCGGCTGAATAAATTCATTTAACTTCTTTAAGTTTAAGATAAATCTAAAGGAGTTATCAGGCTTTGGAACCAGGAAGATTGGCGAAATAAACTCTTCTGGACAAGGTGCACACTTCTTGATCGCACCCAGCAAGAGTAGTTTATTTATTTCACTATCCATCAAATTTGATTCCATTGCATTTAAGGTTGGTGGAACAGGTATATGATTCTGGTACACCCTACATTGTAAAGGGAGCTTATATCCTTTTACAATACTAAGTATTTCCTTATCTGAAGTAATGTGTTTCCATTCCTTCTGGAAATACTTAAGGCGCCCGGCAGTGCTTACCTCAGTTACTTCCGGGTTGATCTCGTTTGTTTTTGCCCGCTCGTCCGATATGATGTTTTTGTCGACCGAGACGGGCGATAGTAGTTTAAAGAAGGCTTCTTCTTTTCACTTTTATCAGTTTTTAGTCCTGCTTTCTTAGGAACACTAGAAGAGGCTTTTATTTCTGCTCCTGATTTCTCCAGCTCTTTTGCCGTTTTTATTTTACTTCCCAAGTCGTCACCAAATAAGAGTTTTGATATTTCCGTTCCTTCAACGACTTTTTTAATTGTTGAATTTAGGACTGGTTTGATAATGGTGCGACGAGTGGACGACATGGAGTGTTGGAGATCACACAGAATTTTTCCCGCTTCGTTCAGATTCTGAATGACAGTTGGTACATTCTTGTTATCATGAAGCAAGTCAGTAATGGCTTTTGCCGTTAATGACAGAGCCGAACAGATAGAATTTTGTTGCGTTCGCATTGCAAAATCTTTCTTTTTGGCTGCCTCCGATAAAATAATCTCAATTTCGGGATTCAGTGCAGGAGATTCAAACGAGACACAGTTTTCCGGCGGACGAATGACGTTGATGGACTTCTTTTCTTCGACCGTTAACCCTTTTAATGGGAGATGACCCCATCTACTTACCAATTCCTTATGAATGTCATCTCCATAGGTCGGAATGGTGGGTGGTACATCTCCAAGCATAGATAATAATTGGTCATCTTTTGGTGCATGAAGCTCCAATTCTGAATTTCCCATCTCTTTGATTTTCATCGGATCCACCGGGACATCGACAGACTTACGTAATGTATTCTGTTCTCTATCATCGGATTCCGAATCGGAGAAGGAAGCGTCAATAGATCGTGATGTAGATCTTGCCCGCGAAAAATTCGATGGGCTTTTAGAATGAGGGTAGACTCTTTGGTCACTTGTCTCATCTACTGGTCTGGCATCGGTTCTGTTGCCCGGCTCTATTGACACAGTTTGCTTAGTAAGCTTTTCAAGCAAATTTTCCAATCTATTTAATCGCCTTTTTACATTCGATCGGGATTTTTGTCGTTTGCAATCACTCGAATATTCCGAATCGGAAGACGATCTAGATCTCTTTTTGGACTTCCTCTGACTCCGCGAGGACGACGAAGAGTTCCTCCGGTGACGTTTATGTTTTGACGAAGGCATCTGAAACCACACTACAATATTTGAATTTTAATATTGTAATTGGAAATGCCTAAAGATATTTTGTAATAATTTTGGAAAAAATCAAAATTTCCGAACAACTTACGATACCGTATACCAGTTTCTTCACTTATGTCAACGGTCGACTGCTTCTTTTGTAGAGTCAATGTAATAAAATGTGCACACAAGAAAGTAATGGAGGACTAGGGAATAGGTATGCTACATATAGGTTGAGAGGAGAAAAATCTTTAAACGGTGTGTAAATGTGCTCTAAGTTAGTAAACTACAAAGTAATATCTTCTGTAATCTAGAGGATGAGTCGTCTAAAATAGAATAACTACCACATGAAAGAGGTTATCCATAAACATTCTTGATCAAAATATTTCTGAAGACAAAATTACACACTTCTCGCATTTCATAATTTTATCCTTTGTATCAAAATATCCTTCATCTTATTATATATACTATATATACGTGGTAAACATTGTAGTGTACAAAAAGATAAAACAATTAAATGTAACTGTGTTAGTAAGTACATTTATATTTGGTAATACAGTTCAGCTGTAAATTCATAAGTTTATCTGTCGTTAAAAGCAGAACTTTAAATTAATACAAATAAAAAGTGAAGTAATACGAGTCTCCTGTAGCATCCTATAAATATAATAGGCTTGGCAAGTAGCTTTCTTATGTAATAATATCGCTAAGTAAATTATAGCAATCTGCAATATACTATACACTAAACTGTATATACCAATTTGCTCATTTTCATGTAGTTAATAAGGTTATAACTGATATTATGTTATGTTCACTTATTTGAGCTTTGCCTTCTTGTTATACATACGAATTTTTCTTTTGCATCTGTAATATGTAAGTTAATAGCTGATGCTTATTTTTCCATGTCCATGCGCTATCCATGCAATATGCATTCATCCAGTTAATTTTCAATTACATTCTATTTATATAATGTGATCATTCGCACGCTTGAACATCAAGTGTACCACAACAGGGTTTGAATGTTCTTATAGTCATTTATTTAGCTGTTCATTTTCCATTGTCATATTCAACCATAAAAATCACCTTTTTGCATTTACAGATAAACTGGATCTTGTTTCTACTTGTTCATATTATACCATAGAGGAATGCTATTAAAACTTCACAAGAAAAATATAGTAATTCTTGACTGCTAGTGTAAATGTTATTGACACTGAACCTACTGAACCATACTTGACATTTACATGTATTTTGTTTGCATACTACAATGCGGGCTTTTGTGGTAACCTTTCTCAAACTACAAACTATCTTCTTTTTCTTAGCGGTCCATGTAATAGCCGATGAAAGACAAACACGGTAATTTATTTGTATAATTCTGGATTTTTGCATAGTGTAAACGATAAAAAGCAACTAATGTTTAATTCTACTAACATGTTGATTATAACGTATTCTAGAGAGGATGCATCATCAACCCAATCAGAAATGATTGACAAATTGTTTGTCAATTATGACAACAGAATTCGGCCGGGATTCGGAAGTAAATTTTTTTGGAATTACCATTTGATTACTTTTATACGTTAATTTTTGAGTTACACAAAAAATATTTAATTTCTACGATTGTGCAATAACTTTTTATGTTTTGGTAATTTTATATTCTTGGAGAGGATCATTTGAATGTCACAGTGAAAATATACATTCTGCCATGGTTTGAAGTGGATGAATTAAGAATGGTGAATATTCCTTTCCTTTTAGTAATGTTAATATGAAATTAGCAAAATGTAATCACATTTAAATTTTATGATGTATGCAGGAGTACTCTCTAACAATAATTCTAATTCAGACGTGGACTGATGAAAGACTTACCTTTCAGCATGACAGTATTAAAAGTATTATGGTAAGTTTAGTCAAATTGTAAAGCAAATGCTAATTTTACATAAATTACGTCTTAGTAGAAGTATTTGTCATGTTTAAAGTTTAAATGGTTGAAAGATAATAAGGTTTGAACGTGTCTTTCACAGTTAAATGGAGAGCATATGAAACCAGTGTGGGTACCTGACACATATATTAAAAATGAACGAAAGTCCCATCTTCACGATATAACGTATCCAAATGAATTTGTGAAGATACAGTCTGATGGAAAGGTAGCATTAGAAATGAGGTTGGAAACTTACTTCTTGTCTAAGACATCAAATGTTGGTTACAATTCAGCATTGAATACGTTTGAATTTTAATTACTTTTAGAAGCTCGATGACTCTTGGATGCAACTCCCCTGTCGACCTTTCAGAAGAATTCCCGTTTGATTTTCATTACTGCATGTTTACTTTGGAAAGCTGTAAGTTTTACAAATCAACAAAAATGGCTAGTGTCTATTGACTATTGTTTTTAATATGAATGTATTTTTAAGTCCAGGGAAAAGACGCGGAAATAATGTACCATTGGGACAAAGAAGTGGAGGGTGAAGGAGTTGTACTGCATCCATCAGCTCATACAGCAGCTGGTTCCTTTTCCGTGAATAAATTGACCGAATATCATGAACTGGAGATGATGTACCATGAAGACATCACCCATGATGATGGAAGTCTCGCTAAATGGTTGATTCAGCCGGGGCTTTCAGCAGAGATTTTATTTCAACGAGCTCTCCAGCCATACATCACCTCAGTATACATCCCTCTAATTATTTTCACTTCAATTTCCATTTTGTCTCTCGGAGCACTCAATGCGAAAATCAGCTCATTTCTCAACTTTTTCAATGTACCGTAACATTTTAACAACAAATTGATTACAATCTTTTAAACCTTTAATCTTTGACAATCCCAATAATTTTAAGATTGCATTCATCAATATTTTCATGGCTCTGAGATTTAATTCACAAAACATGATTTGGACTACAAAAGCCACAGCCTTGGATAAATATTTGAATATATGCAACTTGTTCATTATCTGTTGTGCCATTGGTAAGCAAATCTAGAAAATCTCTTTTGTAAATCTCCTAAAGTGATTTAATGTATAAAATTAGCCTAATTTTTGAATTTGAATATCAGTGAACATTGTCATCATTTACATGGAAAACACAAAAAGGAAAGGCCAAGAGGTTCGTTTAAGGGAGGGTATCGCTCACTAATTTAGATAGTACTACATTTAAAAGTAGCTTACAGATATTTGTATTGTATTGCCCATTTTGTAGAATATCGAACTGAGAGATGTGCAACAACCGTCAACTGAAAATGACATTAACAACTATTTTAACACTGGAATAGGGTCTGAGAGTGAAAATCTCTTTAATAGACCACGGAATGATTCTTTCATTACCAGCAGAAATATTGTTATTGCTAAAATACGGCAGTGGACGAAAAAGGTCCCTGAAGCTGTCTCATTGTAAGTTTAGAGAATCTTTACTAACTTTAAATATCTGATTTATGCTGCATTAAATAAGTATATTAAGCATAAAGTAATTAGTAAATTATAAAATCATACCCTGATAAAGAATATTTTCATTTCCCCAGATTTTGTGAGTTTTCAAGTTGGACATTTGCTGGAGCTTTTGTGGTGGCAAATGCATTTTATTGGGCGAAACATCTTTGAATAAATCTAATTGCAATAAGCAAGCAATAATGTATTCAGTCTGATAAATAAAACGAAAATTCAAGCTCCAAATCATGTGGAAGTTGGATAATAAAGTATCATGTGGTGTCTAAAAAAATTCAATAAATTGGGAAAGCCTAGTTGACATGTAATATTCATAAGTCTAATAAAATACAGAATAATTTGCTTAGTAATATATATTGAAAATGTAGATGTGTAAACGTTTACATGATGAAACGTCATTGTCAACATGAAATGAAGCATCTTTTTGTTTGACAATTTATTAGATTAAATTCCCTGTATTCTAGTATAGTTATATATTCCCATCACAGTTATAAGAATTGGCATTCATCATAATAGAATCAAGTTCTTATAAATTCAAGTAAAATCATTCTCCACTAAATTAATATAAGCTAATCACAAGCCCAACTGGCTCAAGTTATACTTGAGTATAAGTTGAAGTGGAGTCTCCAGACTAAAGCAACTACTACTGCATGCACTTTAGCCAGATGCACTTTAGACTTGGTTAAGCAAGAGAGCAAACGTTAGATAGTCTGACAATCAGTCTCTATAGGGTCACATCTTATGAGCTCAAGTATGCCAACATTAGTCCAACTATGTAGATCCGTTTAACCACATTCGAAATTAATTTTATCGTTCTCATAGCAGAAGAGAGCATGACTTTATGAGTCCGAATTCAATGTACTATTATGTAATATATCACAGTGGCATGTTATAGCGTATTGTATCTATTTTTACAGACAAGAGTAACTACTGTGGAAGACCTCTGACTTACTTGTACTTACATTTATTCAAACGTCATAGCAAACTGATCTGTTCTAATGTAGTAAAGTATAAGATCAACCAAACTGGAATTTATTTTCCTATAGAAGCTATCCTATTAAAGGACATATTAAACAAATTAAGTCGATCTCACTCTCTATGATTATTATTAGTGATACCAGTAATACTCAGTATTTTAGAGATTTTATTAAAGCTTTTTTTGAATTGATTTACTATTGCAATGCAGTATAATAAAGTTAGAGCATCAATAAAGACATTTATTGAGTAGTAGCTATTTTAAATATTCAGAAATGTGCAATAGCAATTAATCGTAAATAGCTCAAGTGGAATACAGTAGCAGATAGCAAAGCTAGGAGAAGTAAAAGGCAGATAGTATATAGTCGAAATAGTCAGGTTTACTATGAAAGTTATTTCCTTTTGTATCGTATTGCTTTACTATGGCTCTTCTCTTAATTTGGCATCTGTGGTGAAAGTAACTACACCAAGGTAAGAAAGATATTTAAACTGATATAGATTATAGATAAACATTTAGCATACTCCATTTAGGTCTAAATGGTTAATACAAATGGTTAATGAAGACTGTGAATAATGTAGTACACAACAAGATTATAGCAACGAATTGACAAATATCTACTCAAATGTATTGAAGAAATATGACACAAGAATACGTCCTCGACCCACAGGTGAAGTAAACTTTCATTAGAACAAATTATACATTTCTTTGGGACGAAATAATTTATATGTATTTGCAGAGGGACCAGTTGTCGTAAATGTGACAGTGGAGTTTCAGTCTGTGGTGGATGTAGATGAAACTAAAATGGTATTATTCCTGCATTAATAAAACCATATGGGATGTGGATGCACTTTTATTAACTTCTATTGTGTAATCATAATGACAGTTTTGTATTTACGATTTACAAGGATATGACAGTTAGCATACTCTTGACGCAAAGTTGGAAAGATCCTCGACTAGCTTTTGAAACACCTCTACGGAGCATTCAATCTATTTCGGTACCCATCTGTATTCAATTTCATAGGCTGCAAAAAGGTCGCTAATCTGATAACCAGACCCAAGACCCTTTTAACATTGTATTGGTGTTTATAGGTAAACCACGCCCCCAAATGAGGGGGAAAAGAGGAAAATGGGGGGAAAATGAGGAAAAATGGCCCGGCGGCCATTTTGGGAGGGGGGAATTATGGTCAGGTTACTGAGGAAATTTGAACTTTTTGCAGCCCTTAATTTACCTGACTGCTTTCTTAATTCAGAATTTTATGCAAATGGTAATAAAATGTCATTACAGTTTTCAGGGAAAACGGTGTCTGAAATTTGGCTTCCTGACACATTTATTGGAAATGAAAAAAATGCATTTCTTCATCAGGTGACTCAACCGAATGATTTTGTCAAAATCCTTAGGGATGGATCTGTGACAAGAACAATGCGGTAACTATCTCTACAGTTTTATCTGTTTCATCTCTCTTAGCTGTCATTACTTAAAATCTAGTTTTCCTATTTCTATCAAACTTGTCTTATCATCAATGTTGTTGCATTGATCTAACAGGACTATTGAATAACTATACTGTAATATGACTAAAACTACTTTCAGATTAACCGTCACAGTTTACTGCCCTTTTCAATACCAAAATTTTCCTTTTGGCCAACAAGTTTGCAATCTTATGTTTGGAAGCAGTAAGAAAGTATTTTTGATAAAATGTATGAGTCGTGTATGAGTGAAATAAATGGATATAGATAAACTATTTGTTATGTACAGATGCACTGACGATAAACGATATAGTGTATCGATGGAACAGTGAAATAACTGATTTTGGGTCAAATGCTTTCCAATCTCCTCACAGCAGACAATTTTTTCTCATTGATAAAAAATTAGGACACCATATTTCTCGGTTCTCTTACGGTAAGTTTTCAATTTGAGTAATTTGTGTGAAATTGTGAATTAAGTGTCTGACTTTTAAGATTTTGAAAAAAAATCCTTTTCAAACAATTAAAAATATATACAAGATGCATATCTCATAAGATTCCCTATACTAATTCTTATTACAACTTTCAACGTCTGGTGTGGAGATTACATGATATTGGCACAGACATTTTTGGTCGCATGTATCTTATTGTGTCTTATCTTTCATTAACAGGCGAAGTTTCCCGAGTTGTGTACTCCATGGAATTTCAACGTTCTTGGCGACCTTACATACCCAGATTCTTTCTCCCTATGGCTCTCTTCACACTTATTTCATTGTTTTCTTTATGGATTGTAGATTATAGAATTGGTCTAACCATCAACCTATTTCTGGTACTTTTATTGTTATAATTTTTATCTTTATTATGAATATTACGCTAGTCTACTCAGGTTTAATTTGTATTTACCTTTGTTCTAATTGTAATTAATTTTCAATGATGATTTCTTAGTAACTGTACAAATATTTTACAGATCGGTTTTATGAATATATTTATGGGGATCTGCTACTTAGGAAAGGATATGCCAGTAACAACTACTAAAACATCCCTTGATGTTTATTACACAATCTGTCTATTTTTCGTTTGCTTTTCTTCTACGGGTTGGTACACCTAAGATTTTCTGCAATTTGTCAATTAAACAATTCGTTTCTCATGTCACATTTTTTGTATTACAGTTTGCTTATTATCGATATACTTTGAAAATTCAAGAACGCCACAGAAGAGGACTGCTAATACTAATGATGGCACAAACGTAAGTTTGAAAATTAACATGCAATTATAATCTTAGGGTTTTAAACAGCTATAGATCTACGAAAGCACAATATTGTGCATTTTTAATAGATCTAACTTAAAAAAGTTTGAATTTGAAAATGAATAATTAAATTAATTGTGGGAAACGAATTGTCTGTTTAGGGACAAGATCTGGGAATGAGACATAATTCTTTGGTGGACGATGACACTGCAACAATGATGGAAACAGACAATAGGATGCTATACAGACCTACAACATACAAAATTAGTCTGTTAAGCAAAACTCAAGTTTTGTTTAAGTATTTAAAGCGATTTAGTCTTTTGTAAGTAATTAATCTTGAATTTTATTCAATTCATTCAAAGTTGTACAAATATTTTCGGGTGTAAGATTTGCCTGTATTTTGGGTTTTAGAGTTTGCAAACATGCGAAGTGGGTATTACCCCTTGCTTTCATACTAGCGGATATCATTTACTTTTCTTCAAATAAAAGCAATGTTAAACGTCTTCCGGATGCCGAAGAATTAATGTCATTTGGAGAATGAGTCGACTTGCATGTTTAGGTAGATGTACTGTTTATTACATTGCTGGATCATCAAAAGCGATTAAACCTTTTTCTGACAATCTTTTACAGCATAAATAAATGATTTAACAATTAATACCAATCTGTGATCATTTATCATTTTTCGTCCACCCGTCATCTCCATAATTAGATTAAGATTTTGGTAAGGATTATCAATGATTTTCTATACATTTATATCCATTCACTTCGTCTAGAGTAAAAAATAAAAGCAATATTGTCAATCTGTTGGGCAAATAATAATAATTCTTGATTATTATGTCATGGGTCTAGGGGTCTATGTGTATTCAATGTAACTTTGCATAATACCCAAGATAACACCTATATATATTAACGGTACGGATATAGTAGTACCTTGGTCGCCGATACTCATCATTTAACAATAACCCTAAAAAAGCAAGCATAGCTAAAATAGAAAGCTGGCAGGGGTTTTACTTTGGATTCTACCTTTTTGGAGGTTTTTCTTTGCTCTAAAAGGCTTTGGCCTTTATCTTTTTTGTGTAATTTTGGTTTTTCTACGGTATACGATTCCAGCAATTTGAACTTTTTGGAAATACATATCCGGACTTTGTATACAAACATTATATTTGTGTACTCCAGATAATTTGTCTATTACTCCGTAGTTAATTCCGTTGCATTTAGAAGTGTAAACGTATTCAGTTTTAATCAATCAAATCCATATCTCGAGTATTGAGATAATTTTCCAATGCCAAAGCAGACCAAGGTCGTGGTCTCTCCAACCACCATGGATGTGCATTGTGTAACACATGTTTTTATTATTTGCTCCATCGCGAATCATTTAACTTCCTAAATCTGTCTTCACTTTTACCCCCTTCTTATAGAATACGTGATAATCTCTGCGCTGTTAGTCTGGTTGAAATTGTCGCCTTTAAAGTTGTTCTCCTCCAAAGACTGGACATGCCAAACCACATGTTAAAACTTTATCATGACTTAAGAGATAAATGGTTTGCGTACTTGCTTTAAATCATGCAAACCTTTTTTTCACAATTTAATATACAATTAAATATGCTTAGGTATGAACAACTCTAAGATATAATATTTACATGAATGAATTCATTTATGGAGGGCATTTCTGGTAGATACAGTTAAGCCATTAAGGTTTCACCTTATTTGATAGTTTAGCTGTGAGCAGTGAGAATCTTTATGTTGTATTTCTTTCGTGGTAATATTTCTTATCCTGGTTTTTTGAGTGATTTGTCAGTATGGAAGATATAAGATGTGAATGTAAGATTCTTAGAGATGGAGAATTTTTATAAGTTCATGGTCCACATACGTAGCAAATTAAGATTGAGACTACTCTAGTCTATTGAATATAAGTAAAAATTACATTGCATGTGTAATGTATTTATGTCATGTT
Organism: Tomocerus qinae; assembly: GCA_020055645.1. NCBI lineage: Eukaryota > Metazoa > Arthropoda > Collembola > Entomobryomorpha > Tomoceridae > Tomocerus > Tomocerus qinae. Next base: position 105,932,860 of record CM034546.1, on the reverse strand, counting down.
ATCTCCAGAAGTTAAGGATTGCATAACAGATTGAAGTTATAGCTATAAGGAATAAGCCTAACCATTTTCATAGAAAAATAGTTTTGGCACATCTTGCACTTATCTTTGTTTGGTAGTCGTTGTTGAGTTCCACATGTTTCGGTAGCATTGGTAAATTAATACAACCATTGAAATTATTTAAAACTAATTAATTTGAAATTTATTAGTGATAATTATTTGAAATGCATATTTCAAAACTTATATTGCTTGCCTTGAGTAGTTTAATATGGATATCTGGAACACATTCTGCGTAAGTGAAATCTGAAGGCCTATTTTTCATTTTAAAAACTGTAGGAGCCATTAAAATATATTTTACAATGTTTTCAGTTTACAACATCCCCCGAATGATACAATTGCTATTGAAATAATGAATGGACTCTTCCAGAACTACGATAAAAGGGTTAGACCCAATTTCCAAGGTAAGAATTCATGCATAATTCAAAAATATTAAGCTTTAATAATTATTAGCAGAGCCTATTTCTTATCAGTGGTATATAGATTTTAGGAAATATTGTTTAGGTTTTCCGAAGTTAGATTACTTCCTTTTGTAATCCATGCAATCGTTGCAACGTTCGCAAAATTTTTTAATGCATTATGAGAATGAGAAACGAATTATCATGTAATTTAACCAAGCATAAAGTAGTTTACTAATTACTTCGTTAATGTTAATAAGGATTTAAAACTGATTTTTGCTAAATTAAGTTCGCGAGGCTTTTTATTATAGTTTTGATAAAGTCCTTAGCCTAAATAAGGCATTTATTATATAATCTATCCAATTTTATACATTTGTTTTGTCTACAGGTAAACCAGTCGAGATCACCGTTAGCACATATATTCTGGATATATACGATATAAATGAAGTATCCCATGTATGTTTACAATTTAGTACATTACCTAAATCACCAGTCACAGTTAAAATGAATGGTGAAAATTGTATTTCGATTGTTAATTTTAGCAATTTACTGCGAATATGTATTTTCGTCAATCTTGGCTGGACCCTAGACTAACATATAAGCCTCCAACAGGAGTAGAACACATTCACGTAATGTTTACAAGTTTGCAATACGATTTTGACAACTAATGTGTACCTTTTATAGTCCTTAAACCGATAATTGTTGTGCAGCTAGATCCCAGTGACGTTAAAAAAATTTGGTCCCCAGACACATTCATTTTCAATGAGAGGAAAGCAGCTGTCCATTCGTTCAGTAAAACTAATGAGTTCTTTCGAGTTAAACCTGACGGAGTTGTACTACATTCGATAAGGTTTGTCAAAACACACCGATGAATCTATTTCTTGGGTCACAATACTTAGAATCTTAACCTCGACTTCCATTTTTCAACTTCATTAGGGCAACACTAACGGCATCGTGCATTATGGACCTGAAGTGGTTCCCTTTTGATAGACACGTCTGCATTTTGAATATAGAAAGCTGTAAGTACTAAGTACGCTTTGAAAATTTCTGTTTTATTTGATATAAAATAAGAAATCCGTGATTTTAGATGGAATGACTGACAAGGACATTACTTACACATTGCCTACGGAAAAGCTAGGTGTATCAAAAGAAACCCAGACATCTATACAGTACTCCATACAAGCAATTAATTCAAACTCCACTAATATTGGTGGATATTCTCGTTGTACCATTGAAATTTTCATCAAAAGAAATCCATTGCGCTACCTGCAAGATATTTTCTTCCCTGCCATCGCCTTACCAATAGTGGCCTTCATCACAATGTGTACTGGGTCCTTGGAATCCAGAGTACATCTCAGTGTCATCATCGTAAATATTATTTTTATCTATTTTAAATAGCTTCACGCTTAAATTATCTTGGGGTGTGTCCTAAACAAGTAAATACAGAGCTAGGAGGCTAAGACTCTCATATAGGACAAATGCTGAGGCAGATACGTTTTTTTACATAGGCTAGTGTGGGGGCGAGTGCGGACAAAATACACTACTATTAATTTTTTCTTTTTCAAATCATTTGAAACTGTCGACTTTTTTCTGCGCTAATATTAACAGTACATTACATTTTTGTGGGCCAAATTGGGCTTAATTTGATCCACACATAGTTTTAAATGATTAGAAAAAGGGAAAATTATCAGCCATGTATTTTGTCTGCACTCGCCCCCACACTAGCCTATGTAAAAACACGTATCCACCTTTGTATTTGTCCTATGTGTATGTGTGTGTGTCCTATGTATGGAATTTATTGGTCTTAGCTTCCGAGTCCTGTAGTAATTCTCTTTGACCATTTTAGTTGGCTGCGACGATAATTTTCCAAACAATGATTTCTACAGCTTTACCGAAAGTCTCTTATCAAACCGCTTTGGACTTTTACGTGTTTAACAGTTCGGTCATGATTTTCAATGTAGTAATCAGTAAGTACATACCTATTTAGCAACTAGACAATTAAGTTTATTCACAAAATTAAGTTCTAACAAACGTTTCTTTTGTCAATTGTTAGCGAACTTCTTGGTGTACCATTTCTTGAAGCCTAAGGATTCTGTTGACGAAGTAAATAATGATGTTCACACTCTAATAGAAAGTAATACGTATGAGAAATGCCGTAATTAAGTTATTTATTGTTTATGTATATAGAAAATACCACTAACGCGGGTAAATGGAAATGCTGAGGGTAGTACAGCAGATATTTCTTCGGATTTCAGAAGTTTTCCACCAAAGTTTTCCAACAGATTCCAAGGAATCTTATTTAAGTATGACGAATTATTTAATAGAAAAACTTTACGCATTTATTTCTCTTTTGTTCAATAATAATATGACCAAAATTGTGTTTTTCTTTGACTATAGGATGTTCGAGAACAACAAATATTCAATGCCTATATTTTTCGTGCTTTTTAATGTTCTGTATTGGCCCATTGTATTGATTGCATCCAATACTTTCCCTAAAGACTTCACTCTCCTAGAAGATCATGGTGATGATTGAGTTATCTTTACTAACTAAGATTACAATCTTAGTAATTCAATTTTAATCGACTTCAAATTGGAATCAATGAATACAATCAATATTTTACATTTACACATTATACATTACCAATGGAAGAAATAAATATATATTAATACCCTAATGCATATTTACCCTTTGGATCTTTTACCCTTGCTTCGAATAGGTCCTACCACTTATTATCGATTTTATCAAATTACAGATCCATTTAATTAGATCCCATGCGTTGAAACTATCCCTGTTAATGTTACATGATTGCCGATTACAACGTATATTATTACTACATTAAATATGCACTATGCTGTAACACATTTAATGATACCAGATAATAACTTTTGTGAATAAATCGATTAACAACACTTAAATAATGCTTACGAAATTCATTTGGGCTTTGTGAGACACTCAAACCAAAGAAGTAGCAGAATCCTCAAAAAAAATATAGACCACAATTTTTCATCAATTGTTTTGAAACTTTCTTTAAAAACAGGTAATACAAATAATTGCATAGGACTACAATTCGATCAATCAGTTAAGGAATAGAAAGGTTTAATAGCAATAAATGAAAAATTGCGGTCTGTAGTAGTAGTAAGTACCAGCCTTATGTTAATGCAATTCGAATTTATTGGAACGAAGTTATTGGAATTTATTGAAACCATTTATTGGAATTTATTAGAACGAATTCGAATTTATTGGAATTTTTTTGGAACGAATTCGAATTTATTGGAATTTATTGGAACGAATTCGAATTTATTGGAATTTATTGGAACGAATTCGAATTATTGGAATTTATTGGAACGAATTCGAATTTATTGGAATTTATTGGAACGAATTCGAATTTATTTGAACGAATTCGAATTTATTGGAACGAATTCGAATTTATTGGAACGAATTCGAATTTATTGGAACGAATTCAAATTTATTGGAAATGTTTGGAATTTGAAACTTATTAACGAAATAATTAATGATACCAATAAGAACTTCGAATAAATCGATTTACGTTAATATAGTCCACAATTTTCCTTGGAGTTCTACTCTAAATATCAACAGTTAATTTTTTCAGTGTTTTTGTCCATTGCATGCTCTTAAAGGATTCGATTGAAGTATAATAATTATCTACCCAATTCTCCTGGACATCTATTTCTTCATTGGCATTGGCAATTAATAACGATAAGATAACCCAAATGCGAATTTGACACACAAAACCTTTGGTCTTTTAATTCTGCATGGTGTCAAAATGATTTTGATGATTATAATTGCAAAAATACAATTAAGTATGTGGTCACAATGGAAAACGTCACGAGCACTGAAGAAGATCCAATAGTGTAAAATACTCCAGATTTGAATCCGATGGGATAGCAATTATGCAATCGTTCTTTTAGAATCTCATTTTTTGTATCCTTAAAGTAATTTCTGTAGTAGCTGCTATTTAGCCATCCCCGAATCCAGCCCTCTTTAAATCGCAGGGACATTTCGTGAGCATTTCCCATATTAAATACCACAAAGAATAGTGACCCTGCATAGTCAATAGCGTAAGCAAAGTATACGAGGATTGCAATGGAAACTGTCACGTTCATAAATCGAATCGGGGCATAAATCAAAATGCAGATGAGTAAAACCGTCATAAATTTAAAACAGAAGAAAAGGGAGGAAAACAAATCGTTGAATTCTGCAACAATAGTTTCTAATTTCGAATATTGTTCCAGAGCAAATCGTAATTTTTTATCCAGCGAAATATGCTTTTCTCCCAACTCTGCTTCATACTGAGGGAAACTTATCCAAGAAAGATACGTTTTCACAGATCGAGAGAAGATGATCCACAGTCCTTCAATGTGCATTATAAATTGTCGTGGAATAAGCGTTAGTAGTATTTGATTTCCATATGAAAAGTACAAAATGGCTGTGTCTAGGGAAGGATTATCGTCGACTAGGCTTTCTGGGACAAGGGAATAAATATATGCATGAAATCTGGGGATAACGCTGTGATTACAAGTAATTGTTACAGTCTCCAATATTTGAAGGACGCCAAAAAATAACATAAGAAAATACGAAAAATATTTGTTCTTCCGACTGCTCTGTTCAATCACCACAAGATTTTCAGGGTAGCCATAAAATTCCTTTAACCCTGTTTCCAAACAAAAAATGTAAAATTTGTAATATCTTAACTAATATTTATCCTTTTCTTTTCGTAATTTACCATTTAAAATCTCTTGTTCAGTTGCAATCCATTTTGTCAGAAGATCACATATTTTTTTGGAGTTGATGAGACTGAAAACAGCCAGAATCGTCACTATAATTGTGTAGAAATCCCATGCAGTTATAGCAATTAACAACGGGGCTAATAAACTACGGTCTGATTGTGAAAATTGTAGTACTGCAAATCTCACGAACTGTACCAATTGAAAAGCACAATTAAAGAAGACAAATGACATGGCCAACCAATGGATCCCGAAATATAGCCCTTTGGTCTCACGAGTTATAAAACTTTGGGAAACTATTTTGTACGGGAAAATTCCGAAATTACGGAAAAAGAGTAAACTTTTTCGGTGTATTGCCAAAGTAGACATTCTGCGTTATGAGGAATCTTCCATCAAGTATGCAGTGGACATTATTGACACCCAGCCTGTTAAATAGCTAAATTTTCTAATACTAAATAACAATACACTTAGTGTCACAAACTTCCAACATATTAGTGGTGCTACTGCAGAAAATAATCAAAAATTAAAGCATTCACTCAGAAATTCTCAAGATTTACAAGCAACAAAATAGTTTTATGAAGATAGATGGATTACAGTACAAACAGAAATTCGAATCTGAAACCCTTTATCTCGGTTCCATATCTAAAGAACCTATTCATAAATTATAATTATTAGTCTGATTCATCTAAATGTGTTTGAGCAAGTGACATTCAGGATCGCCTTCAACAATTACGTAAGCAAACTTTTGTATTTTGTATCTAAGACCTATGTATACTATTTGATTGATTTTTGTCTTGAATGGTTATGATAAATAGTAAAATTTTAAAAAGGTTACTACAGAACAGAAGTTAGTAGTACCTATTTTAGCAACGATAGAACAGTAACAATAGATTTATGTTACAACAGGCACTTCACTTTAATAAGGTGTTTTCTGTACACGTTTACGTGATATGCAAATGATATAATTGGTGCATATTATGGTTCCGTAGTAAAGTTATTGCTACAAAAGGGCAAAAGAAAACAGGTACTGGTATGCTTAGCAAAGATTTATGACATCTGTATTGTAGTTAATCGTTTTTACACACAATACTACCAATAAAGTAAATGAAGTTTTTGTGCGTATACGCTTCGAATTCTTCAAATGGTAAAAAATAATACTTTGTATTATGTTCCTACGTATATTTTCTCTAATAATTTGTAACTTGGAAATGCATTAATAATATTAAATTGTTTGAATGATTTATTAGTACTATCTTTACAGGTAGATGAATAGTCTAAAAATGTGAAAATTCGCTGTCCTTAATACAAATATAAATAGACCGTTTATCATACAATTCTTTCTTTGCTTTCAATTGACTTGACTATGTAAATATCTTTCATATTACTCTACACAATTCTAGATTGGTTTCTTTCTCTGCTTGCTTATTGTTCCATAAGTAATACATGGACATTTGATTGAGCGTTAGCATTTGTAAAACAACCCCAATTTCAAACTCATGCATGTAAAATGACACAAATTCGATGCATAAGTACTTTTACTAGACAGATATATTCTTGAGACTGCTTAACCACATTATCCAGACGGTAAATTATTGTCACATGAATTTTACAAATTATGGTAATTGCTTTATTGTGTTCCAGTGTAGTTTCAAAATGATGGGACATAACTAATGACAAATGGCTACAGACAAGTAAATTAGTACGAACTAATGAAATTTTTGAAACATGAATATGCTTTGCATTCAAAGTCCAACCAAATGCGTAGTAAACTCTTCACATCAAATATTTATTCCAAACGTGTGGTCATACCCATTTTTGTGTTTTAAAACTTGTGGTAATGCTAGTGCTAATATAGTAAATTTTGTAAATATCAATGTAGAATAATTGTCAGTGAAATGATTCATCTCTATATAATAAACACAGAAGGAAAAAAACTTACCAATCTATCTATGTAACTATGTATGTCTGGTAGGACAGCCTAGGGAACCTGCATATATTGCGTAACGCAAAACCCACTTCCCCATGTGTAACGCAAGTGCTGACTGCAACACTTTGAGTACCTCCTTCTCCCATCAACTGCACACGTAATATATGCAAATTCCCCAGAAGCAAAAATGCGCATGTTCACTTCCTCTAAACTACCAAAATGAGTGCGAGTGGGCCCATATAATCCACCCTAATTTTCAGCAATTTTGAATGCGTGAAAAGTGCTCTGCTCTGTTGTGAGTGGTGAAATTGTAATTTTCCTTTTTGACCGCTACAATTTACAATCACCACCATTTTAGTTCATTCAGGTATTTGATTTATGACCTAAAGACACAAGCTAATAGCTAAGTGCATCTGCTGTTTCTTCATTAAAAGGAAAAATTCTCAGCTTCTTTTTGATATTTTGATCTGACTGAAATTGACAATGGAACTGATACGCGTTGTCACTTTTTGATTTGAACACTGGTGACTGGAACTGTGGTTGACTGAATTTGGTCATATATAGCGTCCTGAACACTGCCGCTGATTGGTACCTATTTAACGTATTATATATTTCAAGCTTATCTGTTAATAGCTGTTAGAAATTATTCATTTGGTTAGTTATTACTGTGCTACTTTTGGGTAACTTTTCCTCCCATCAACTGCACACGTAATATATGCACGTTCCTTAAAAGCAAGATGCGCATGCATGCTTACTTCCTCTTAACCACTGAAATGAGTCGTTTCAAAATATTATAACATCAAAACATATAATAGAAATTTACATAAAAGTGATTATTGGTGATTGAATGGAGATGATTAGCGAAAGGGGACATTTCAAAATATTAATTAGCATTTCAAAACCACTAAACCAGATTGATTCTGCTCTATATCGACAAATTTATATCCCATTTTTTAATAGAGCTGATATTACTTTTTATTGCCCCCTTTATTCCTTCATGCCAGTTTGTACACCTTTTTGCAGAGTTAAATAACTGAGGACCCAAGATGCCTTGATTGGTCCCATGGCTACGCCTCTCATTAGCAAGGTGACGACATGCTCCAGAAAACTGGTTTCCCCCAACCAGTTCTTTCCAACTACTTTACCCCCGATTTCGATTCGGAGAACTGGTTGGGGGAAACCAGTTTTCTGGAGCATGTCGTCACTTTGTCCCTGAGGGCGGAGCCCTGGAAACATTCAAATCACTTTGTGAGGACCACTAATTATTCGTATAGTGTACTCATTGGATTTGTACATTTTTCTACAATCCAGGGAATCTTATTTTTCTGATTTTAAATGTGAACTTTTTGGAGTGTTTATTAAAAATGGAGAATTTCATTGTTGTCTGTATTCGGTGCTAACATCTACCTACAGTTATTATTTTTGTTTAGGAACTTCCTTAGAGAGTTGCACGGGCAGGCAATTTAGTGCCCGTGCCCGCCCGTGCCCGTACGGGCACGGGCCGGGCAGCTGCCCGTACGGGCTGCCTGTGCCCGTGCAACTCTATTAAGAGTTGCACGGGCAGGCAATTTAGTGCCCGTGCCCGCCCGTGCCCGTACGGGCACGGGCCGGGCAGCTGCCCGTACGGGCTGCCTGTGACCGTGCAACTCTATTAAGAGTTGCACGGGCAGGCAATTTAGTGGGCACGGGCACGGGCCGGGCAGCTGCCCGTACGGGCTGCCTGTGCCCGTGCAACTCTATTAAGAGTTGCACGGGCAGGCAATTTAGTGCCCGTGCCCGCCCGTGCCCGTACGGGCACGGGCAGCTGCCCGTACGGGCTGCCTGTGACCGTGCAACTCTATTAAGAGTTGCACGGGCAGGCAATTTAGTGCCCGTGCCCGCCCGTGCCCGTACGGGCACGGGCCGGGCAGCTGCCCGTACGGGCTGCCTGTGCCCGTGCAACTCTATTAAGAGTTGCACGGGCAGGCAATTTAGTGCCCGTGCCCGCCCGTGCCCGTACGGGCACGGGCCGGGCAGCTGCCCGTACGGGCTGCCTGTGACCGTGCAACTCTATTAAGAGTTGCACGGGCAGGCAATTTAGTGCCCGTGCCCGCCCGTGCCCGTACGGGCACGGGCCGGGCAGCTGCCCGTACGGGCTGCCTGTGCCCGTGCAACTCTCTAACTTCCTTTTGATCAGATAGTTGGCATTTTTCCAACCACTGTAGAAAATTAAAGTATATTTAAAATATTGTATTTACAAAGTTAACAACTTAAGGTAAACTGATGATATTTTCGGAATTGTTTTTATTACTGTGATGGGTGGCCTGCTGAATTTCTCTTGAGTGCTAGGTTCACTCCTTTTAGCTGGGTTCACTAGTATTGAATAAACACGACTTTTAGACAGACTCATTGTCAGTAGTCAGTACAAGGATGTTTGTAGACGTCATAAACTGAACAATAAGCTTATTACAACCCAAACTACGTCATTACCACTTACCCTACTAAATGCATGGATATAAGCAACAATATAAAAGCATTGCATCACGGCATGAACTTTTAGCTTCCCAAATTGTAAATATACGTCATAGTTGATCACATGTTTGCAAAATATGAGTCACCATTACTGAGATTGAAGTTAAACGGAAACTGAATTTAATCAGGTTCCAGTAAATGCTAATTGCCTTTTCTCACCGCAGTAAGTAAACGTCAACCCATCGCTAAGCCATCTAAAATCTAGGTTTATAGTGGGAGAGTCTTCCAGATTAACCTATTACCTATATCTATCTTCCTTGGTAAACGTACAAAAGTTTGTAATCTCTTAAATTAGATGTAAAATAAAACTGTCACTAATTCTTGCAAGAATACGACTGAAAATCCTTGCCCTTGTATATTACGTCTTATAAATACTAATTACTATAAGTATTACTTAAATCTACATCCGTTTCTTGCATGTCTACATTATTTTTCGTTGCATGACCAAAGACTATTAGTTATAGTCAACTACATACTTATTTTAACATTATGTTCCAATTATGACTATCATTAGTTTACCAAAACAATTTGGTACACGTATCCATTAAATACAAAAGTATCTAATAAACTAAAAATTAATTCTGTCTTGTAATGATGTGACCGTAAAAGCCGGTAACAAAGGATCTACTTAATGACAAGTCTTTAAACATGATCGAACATAATTTTCATAAAAGGTAGTGTTAAAGTATATCTAATTTGGGAATACGTGAAAATAATTTGCGTAGGTAGCTTTACGTAGTATGAATTCAGTCAACATTCCTTATAGCTTATGATGAGTCATGGTAAATTTGTGTGTATAAATTCTGGTAACTTCTAACCTAACGTGGAATAATGATGAGGAAAGTCTCACAGATAAACAGTTTAGATGGTACATTTATTATATTCGCGAATATTTAGTAAGCTACAGAATACTTGTATCATATAGCCATATGTATTCTATATAGATTATTCTGTCGTTCTCTTATCTATAGCTATGTACTTAGCTACAGACAGATATTGCATAGCTCGTTTGCTACAAGTGCCTTATTGACATGTGAATCATTAATTAAATAAAGTATGCCACACAAGGTAATCATGATATATATGAGTATATAAGATACAGTAAGTTCATGTGCCAAGAAGCAACCTTTATATTACAGCATAGAAAAAATAGAAATAGATACAAGTGTACTACATAAGGTGCTTAAAATTCTTTGAGGTGTATCTTAATACGTTCATATTAACTATAGCTCACAGCTCAATTACAGTTAATCAGTCTCTATATAATATAATGTGCATAAGAAAGAGCTATGCACAAATCTCTTTATCATCTTAAAATATAACATCATCAGAACTTTCCCAAAGCAAAGTCAAAGCTGTATATGTTGATCCATCTATCTTGTAAGTATGCCTGTCTGGGAGCATAGGCGAATACAATATCAAAAGTAGCAGCTGTATGCGTCACACATAATTTAACTCGGTTACTGAAGCTATTTGAACTCTGTCTGGTTACAGAGTGAAAAGAGAGTTCATTCATACTCTGTCGTTTAGCCTAACAACTCACAGACAATACAATACAGTATTATTACTGCCACACTAGAAATTGAGAGAGAATGTTTACTATAATTGTATTCTCTATTTACAACTGATATTAATACCTAAGTGCTAAGTGTACGCGATATGCTTTTATATACTTTTGCACAACTTTCATTGACGTTTTAATAGTATTACAATTTGTCACCGTTGTATTTACTTCTAGTTGTCATTCCAAGAAGGAAACCAGCCCGAAAATCCAAGTGCTGTGCCAAAGTCATCCAATTGCCAAGTGGTTGTTGTAATACTAAACTGGATGGGGAATTGTCAAAGACGAATAATTGTGTGCTAAATAAAACCTCGAAATCCTATTCAGTGCTCAACAAACTCAAGATAAAAACTTATATATAACGACATATATTTTAACAATTACTTGTATACATTAACGGGAAATGAATGTGACCCGATACAAAAGCCAAGTTATTCACCACATCGTTCTATCCTAGAAATCCTAAAAGTATTTACATAGTAAACACAAGAGGATATACAGAATGTACATTACGCGATATAATAATATTGAATATATTTTAATACCATAGATCAGTTGGTCGGAAACTACAAAGACACAAAAGAGAAATCTTACTGAAAGTGCAATCATTTTCAATCACTTGTAACAAAGTGCTCCGAAATCGGATTTCTCAATAGATCACAAAATACCAACTTGTTGCAGTGTGCAATTCCTCGGAACTTTAAAGTATTACATTTACAAGTATTAATAAAATTAAGGCAATAACTTTGTACTTGAGATTGAGAGCATAGGCAAACTTTTGTGTAAGAATTCGTGCCAATAAAAACAAACAAGTATACATAAAAGTAAGAACAAGGAAAAGACACACATTTTGCATTTCTTCCGGAAAGATTGATTAATATGGATCCTCCTGTTTATAATCCCGTAAGTATACCAAACAGAATATGTGCCCTTACACATTAAAATAACCACAACTCATATAAATGATTTATTAATAGAACTTACATTCAACATTAATAGTATTAGGGGATCGGATGTTTATTTTTAGCATAAAATGGATTAAGGAGTAGCTAGTTAATTTTATATTTCTTTGCAGACCGTGCCTTATACCGGGTATATCAACGGAGGATTTCGTCCTGGGAGATTAGTTCGAGTTCAAGGAAAAATCAACTACAATGCTAATTCGTACGTTCAGAGCTAACGTATTCGAAAGATTTTAATATTGATATCGATATACCAATTTGTTTTCTAATTCATTTTTTAATCACAGGTTTTCAATAAATCTACAATGTGGTCCCAGTTCGAGTCACGATGATGTGGCTCTACATGTGAACCCTCGATTTTCAGAAAATGCAGTAATAAGAAATTCTAAAAATTACTCCAGCTGGGGAAATGAAGAGCGACATGGAATGTCATTCCCTTTTGTCCCAGGACAAAGTTTTGAAATTATGGTCGTCTGTGATCCTCAACAGTTTAAGGTAGCTTTTTAAAAAAGTATTCTTTTATTACTACTTTTTTGTGTGCTGATATCTGGTCACTATCTGTGCATTTACTATAATGTATATTTTCTGGTTTTTCTAGATCGCAATCAACGGGCAACATTTCACAGAGTATAATCACAGAGTTCCAGTTGAACGAATCACTAGTATTTCGATAGACGGTGACGTTACGGTATCTTTAGTTCAGTTTGAGGGTGGTTCTACCTCAGCAGGAGGAACAGGGTATATGCCTTCAGCTCCTGTTGCTCCAGTTGGAGGGATGCCACCTCCATACCCTCCTGCTGGAAGTGGAGGAATGCCCATGGGATTCGTCGCACCTCCTAATTATCCTGCCTCTAATATGCCTCCAGGACCTGGCTATCCTTCTAATGTTCCTCCATCAGGTTACCCGTCAAATGTACCTCCAGCAGGTTACCCGTCAAATGTTCCTCCATCTGGATATCCATCAAACATTCCTCCGGCAGGATATCCAGGAGGCGTACCTCCAACTGCGGGATATCCAGGAAATGTCAACCAAGGAGCATATCCATATCAACCTCCCGGTGGTTATCCACAACAAGGATACCCTCAACAACCTGGCTACCCGGTAATTACTTATAAACCACTTTTGGTATACAAAAAAATCTAAAATATTTTCACTCAATTCAAAAACAAAGTGGCTTTTGTTTCAGTTGTGCCTGTCAATTTGTAATGTCTTATGTATTAATGTTATAAGAAACTCAAAATTGCTTTTGGTATTCTTTACTATGCAGTCATACTTATATGACTAAGATTAAGAGCTACATAAAAGCTTTGCACATTTCACATCACATTTATGCACATTTATAATGGTTTTATCTAAATTCCACAGAATGCTTATCACCAGCATCAGTCTGCGGGGGGCGGTTGCTATCCTACTTATCCTACGCAGCCTCATAATGGCCTCGGATATTATCAGCAGGCAAATTGCTTATTATACGCTTTCCTTAATCTATTTTTTGTACTATCTGTAACATATTTGAATCTTTTTCTTCTCAATGAGCTCCTTTGCTGACTGCAGCTTTTATAGCAAATAAATACAGTGAATAAGTAATAATTTAATCATGACTGCTTTTTTGTAACGTTAATTTAAACAAATTCTTATTAACCCTTTTTAACTTCTCTAATTTGAGTGTTATGCCTGTGATCCTTTAGCAACAAGGATACCCTCAAGGACAGCATGGTGGGTCAAAAGGAGGTGGACTTTTGGACAACGCCGGAAAAATGTTGGCTGGAGGATTAGCTGGCGTTGGTCTCGCCAAAGTTGCTGTAAGTTATTATTCTATTATATTTTATGTTATTGAAACAATTGTTAAGGGATGTCCTGAAAATTGTATAACTTTTATCTTATTTTTACAGAGTAAAATTCCAGGAATGGGTGGAGGCCATGGTCATGGTCACGGTTATGGAGGTGGAGGAATGGGAATGGGACATCATAGTGGTGGCGGAGGAGGAATGGGCAAAATGGGCGGTATCCTAGGGTCGGCTGCTGCTTTAGGCATCGGTGGCGCTGTCGCGGTAAGTCATAACTTTAAGTAACCCTTGTAAAGTCAAAATTGTGCATTTATTTACTTTTTTTGATTTATAAAAGGGGAAAGCATTGAAAGGACACAAAAAGAAGAACAAAATGTTGAAGTACGGAGTTCCTTTAGCTGGAGTTGGGCTCGGTGGTTATGCTTTGAAAAAAGGAATGAAAGGTTTTGGTGGCTCGTCTTCCAGTAGCTCGTCTTCCGACAGTGATTAATAATAATATTATAACGAATCTCAAACAAAATTTAACTGGTACTTATTGTCTCGTAATTATTATTCGGGAATCCAAACAGGAAGAAAGTGTCTGTAATTTTTATATGTCTATATGGCACAAAAATAACTTTAATAATAAGTAAAAAAATCCATACGTTATTAGTGATGTCTTGAGCTATGTTCGCTGTTGTGTGACAGAAGGTCATGACATTAACACTGTGTCCAAACTCCTAACCTCCAACTTCTCACCTGAAGCTATCAACAGCAACCTGGCATTATTGAACGCAGCGATCCACACCAAGGAGCATGTGAAAATAACTACCAATAATGATAAAAGTCCTCTTGAACTGTGTAAGCTCTTCTTCAAGATCCTAAATGATATTAAGTATGAACATTTTATCTTCTGTGCCACAAAAATTCTACCATCGACTGATCCAAGTGTAGCTGTCGCTGCTGACATAGCCTTGCAATTCAAAACCATTAACAGTCGACTACAAAAGCAAGATGAAGCCTTACGAAGCCTAATAGCCAACTCAAATGGTTTGGACGAGCTAATCCAGAAGACAAATGACTCTAGTGCTATCATCAGTGACTTGACAAAAAAGTTAAATAATATAAATCTTACCTCACCACAGATGGATAACTGTGTACACCCAAGCCGCCGTGCTGATAGTTACAGCAGTGCGCTATTGAGAGGGATTCGACATGATGAGGATCAAGCCCCAATTTCTGTAGATGTAAATGAAAAACAACGTCTGGAACACAACTCTTTTAGACCCAGGATTATTGTACGTGGCGTAAAAGAGTCAACAAAATATGAAGATAAAATCGTACGCAAGCCAACACTTCCGCCGAGAGCCCACATATTTGTATCTGGATTTGTGGTCAATGCAACTGCGAAAACTGTTGAAGAAATCCTACAGGATAATGGATGGACACCTCAAGAAATAACTAAGCTACCTGTAAAATCTCAGTTACAGAGTTACTCTTCGTGGAGAATCACCCTGCTGAAGCAAGATATTCCCTATGAAAACTTTGTGGATGCCAATAATTGGCCAAAAGGGCTTCTGGTCAAAAGATGGACATTCCCGCGTTCGCAAACCGGATGGCGAAACCCAAACCCTGACAATATAGCGGTTTCACAGAGTGTGAAATGTATTTCTCCAAATGATCGTATTAATACATCCCGTAGAAGTAGTTCTTACTCAATAATCAGTACACTCGACAGTAACTACCAACAATGAGTACACAACTAAAAATAGTCTCCTGGAACTGTAAGAATGCAAAAACGAATGCCCCTTGGATCTTAAACAGTGAACACAATTATGATATAATAGCCCTACAAGAAACCTGGCTACGTAACGCTGACTCCCACATTTTCGACTCGATCAATGAAAACTACAATAGTGCTTCAATCTCAGCGATGGACGACACAGTATTAAAATGTGGAAGGCCCTTTGGTGGAGTGACTATTTTATGGAAAAAACATCTAAGCCTTACTGTTAATCAGGTAATGCTAGAAGATAACAGAATTTGTGCAGTTGAATTCGGGGACTTTATATTATTTAATGTATATATGCCGATTGCAAATAATTGGAAAGAGCAAAGTGATTGTATCGGTAAACTAACCAGCTATATACAAAATTCAGAATTCAATAATATTATTGTATGTGGTGACTTCAACTTGGACCGTCTTTCTCACAAAATTCATTTTGATATATTAAATGATACCTGTGATCAACTTGGATTAACTATGCTAGATACATCCGTGCTGAAGCAAGATACCTACTCCTATACCTGTGCTGCGACTGGTAGTAAAAGCTGGATTGATCACCTACTTGCCAGTATGTCTATTAGCTCCAAAATATGTGATATCTCCTTTCTGTCAGACTCTCCCAGTGATCACCTACCGTTAACCTTCAATGTGGAATGTCAAATGGTTCCTGTCCGTATACAGAAAAAGCTTCCATCTCAACGTATCTGCTGGAATAAAATTACTGACGAGGATGCTAACTCCTATGAGCTCGTGACAAATATATTTGGAAAATCAGCTCTCACAAGTCTTTCAACCATATCCTGCAACATTCCGTGCTGCTCTAGTGTAGATCACAAACAACTAATCGAGTCAGTATATTCTGATCTCATTAAAAATATTTTATGTGCTGATAAGATGATCGCAGCCAAGTCTATACAAAAGAACTCTGCCTCCTTAAATTCTAGAAGAAAATCGGGAATCCCTACCCTACACAACTGGTCAACGAAGGTAGATACTTCTTACAAATACTACAAGTACCTAATCAGCATCAATGCTGATTTCGGTAGTGTAAAATTAGCTAAAAACAAATTTAAAAGTGCCCTACGTAGATGCCAAAGGAAAAACAAGTCTGAGCATGATGAAGACCTTGCTACACTTCTACTTAATGGAAATACGAATGACTTCTGGTCCTATATCAGTAAAAATGGATCCAACTGCGCCCCGTCGCCTATAATCGATAATTGTAACAACACTGCTGATATACTCAACACTTGGAGAAGGCATTACATGTCACAATTTGAGGATAAAAACCTACAAACGCCAAGGCCTTTGCAAGCAGAGTCTGACAATTCTGATGGTATTATACATACTAAGTTCACTGTGGCGGAGCTTAGTGATGTCCTGATAAAGTTCAATAAGAAAAAAGCTCCTGGGCCTGATGGTCTCTCCATTATGAACATTAAGAAATCGGCTATGACAGTTAAAACTGCTCTACTGAAAATCATCAACCTGTGTGTAAGCCATGAACACATCCCTATTCAATTGTCTCTAGTCAATATCCTACCCACCCTTAAAAAGAAGAACCTCGATCCAACCACATCCAACAATTATCGGCCCATTGCTCTAGCAAACATTTGCTCTAAAATCTTAGAGAAACTTATTCTACAAAGATACATGAACCTGTTC
Organism: Tomocerus qinae; assembly: GCA_020055645.1. Taxonomy (NCBI): domain Eukaryota; kingdom Metazoa; phylum Arthropoda; class Collembola; order Entomobryomorpha; family Tomoceridae; genus Tomocerus; species Tomocerus qinae. The sequence continues at coordinate 105,915,483 of CM034546.1, read as the reverse complement.
ACTACGGAACAAAATCAGTTTGGTTACAAAAAAGCTCATGGTACTGAGCTGTGCATCTCTACTGTCAAAAAGATAGTCAACCATTATAAATCTAATAATACCCCAGTGAATCTTTGTTTCCTAGATGCCTCTAAGGCTTTCAACAGCGTTCAATACTCAATCCTCCTAGACAAACTCAGAGGTCGAGGTTTCCCGGCTACAATTGTTAACCTACTAAGCTCCTGGTTCTATTCGCAACAATTTCAGATAAAATGGGACAACTGTATTTCGGATCCCTTCCCGGTGAAATCAGGCGTCAAGCAAGGTGGTGTCTTATCGGCCTACCTCTATAATCTTTATATGAATGACCTCATTATCCAACTGAATGAATCTAAACTTGGATCTACTGTACACAACTGTCCCACAAATAACGCGAACTATGCTGATGACCTCTGTCTAATTTCTACAACAGTGCACTCGTTGGAAAAACTTTTAAGAATCAGCAGTGATTATGCTTCCTCACACGGTCTCTCCTTCAATTCTGCGAAAACTAGTTTACTAGTTTTTCATCCTAATTGGCTACCCACTGCCAACCATCATGTGAAATTCGGCTGTGAAAAAATATACCCTAGCGAACATGTTAAGTACTTAGGATACACCATACAATCTAAAAAATACTATAATAGTAAAGTCTGGAGTGATGATATAGAGGTATTTCATAGAATTGCAGAGCTTTATAAGCGAGCATACTGTTTACAAAGTAAATTTGGCCACTGTTCCAATCTGATTAAAATTAAATTATTTAAAACATACATAAGTTCGATATATTGTTCTGCACTATGGTCGATCTCGTGCTCCCTATCCAATAAAGTTCGGATAGCATACAATAATGCTATCAGGATTATTTTCTATAAACACAAATATTGTAAAATGACAGATGTCTATCTACAACTCCAAATCCCCACATTTTCCACCATACTACACAATGCAAAATATTCACTCACTAATCGTATTAGCAATAGTTTAAACGCACTAATTAAAACCTGTCATAATATTACACAAATCTAATATCCTGAATCAAATTCTTTGATAACCATTCTAAATTTCTTATACTCTCTCACCCTATCCTTACATTTTATTGTAAGTTTGGATCAGGGCTCTATACATCTTGAGCACAATGGTCTGTTGAATAAACATAATAATAATAATAATAATAATACCAGAAAGTTGCTATTGCAAAGATTGTCATTATCTTTTAACGTGATTATTTATATGATGAATTTAATAATAACACAATTATAAACTAAAGAAAGAAAAGTCTTAGCTCGCATGGGTAAATAAACCAAATACAACCAACATAAACCACCCTTAACCCTTTGTACCTTAATATTCTAGTTTTAGGAATCACGACTATATAACATTGTATTAAAATCTAATCAAAGTATCTTAAAGTCATGGTGTATACCCATAGTACAGAAATTTAAATGTTTGTTTAGTTTATTTTATACTTCATAAGAATTGCATTTTATAAGATCCTGTAACCCAGGTCGAATTGATGCATGTTTTAGACAGTCCAAAATACAATTGTTAAAGTGTAGTATACAACTTTTAGAATATTTAGCTCAAAATTGTTGAACTAAGTGAGTTATACATATTATTATAATTGAAGATTTTGTAGGTAACTGTTGCAAAAATGCATAGAAAATATTGAAATGACTGACAGAACGCAATAAGATAATGGGACAGGGGAGATTAGTATATTTTCAATACCGTATTTGCCAGTAACATCCTATAGAGTGGGGCGGCCCCATCCTTAGATTAGGTTAGATTACGATAAATTAGATTAGGCTTGACGGATGGGGCGCCCCACCCTTTTAGTCTGGCCGATCCTAATTGCTGTAAGTAATTCTGTAAGCAGAATTAATTAATGAAATCAAGGGGACAGAAAATATGAATTGAATTGTGGTTCGTGAAATGAAATAATAATTTAATATATAATATAAGGAGCTTCTTATGTAATCTGTAGTCCATCGTTTTTTGAGTGAATGAACTATAGTTAGGTAAATTCTTGATTTCTCACAATAACGGTGCTTATTACTACGTTACTTGTCTACCTTAGTATTAGTAAATAGCTATTAATGACAAAATTATCATTTTTAACTTTATTAATAGCACCAAAACCTAATATAATTTCAAAATACTATAAATTATGTAGTAAACACACAATTTCATGTAAATGTAATCCCGAATACCCGATAGAGATTTTTGTATTTTGTGCTTACGAAACTCCATCCTATCTAATTAACCTTGCCGATGTCTACCTGAAAATTATTAGTAGTTCTATCGTTCAAATGGTTTAATAATGAAGCTTCCAGTTCCACATAATTATGATGCGCTTGTGCTAATACTAAAAGAATTATTTTGTATAATCTGAGAACATAAACTGATAAAAATAAACATTTATCGTACACTAAAATCGCATTTATGGTCGTATTAATAAAATTATCATATTAATATGTTACATTATTTGTAGATTGTTTTTAACTTATGTTAACTATTTCATGTCAAACAAAAATGTATTGTCAGAAAGAAATGAATTTCAATCACATCTCATACTGCGACTGCTTTCGACTCAATTATTGTTTTTATGTATAGCCTAAGTATATGCAGAGATATTGTCATGAAAATTGGGAATTATAAGTATCATGGAATAGTGAATTAAAATATTTTACACAATTTTCAATTTTATATAAGTAATTTTGAGTCTTTAGATTCCTACATTCATCCCCAATCATGTAAATCGCTAATCAACATTTTCCTTTCTATCTTTTGCTATTCTTATCGTAAGATAAGATTTCTAATTCGCTTGAAATCTTTCTTCGAAAATCATCACCTATAGCTACATTTTCCTGGTCATGTTTCTATCTATACAAATTCGTTCAATTCGTATTGGACTGGACTTGGATGCAACTGGAATGGAGCCAACTAAACCCCTTTCCAATTCCATTAGTAGACCTAGGCCCTGGGCATGGAGTACATGAATGATTGGTAAAAGCATTATGGTATTAGTAAGAGAGAGGTCGAAGCCGAATTTAAGTTGTAATAGTGTTCATATTATACTAAACTACAGTGGAACGATAGTACTTTGGATTGGAGGATTGTTTTGTACATTTCGTAACCTGCTTCCATTATTATAACACGTTGTACAGTAATTTCTTTCATTATATATAAACCGACAAAAGAGATGGGATTATTCGGAAAAACCGACAAGGACAAAGACCCAAAGACGCAAGTTCTGGACTGGACTCGTAGGATCCGTAAAGAAAGTTTGACTCTCGACAGACAAATTCGGGGAATCCAGAGAGAGGAGGAGAAAATAAAAAAGTCTCTAAAGGAAGCAGCTAGGAAAGGTGATAAAGATATTTGCCGTATTTATGCGAAAGAGCTCATTCGATCTAAAAAAGCTATCAGCAAAATTTACACTTCAAAGGCCCATTTGAATTCGATCCAGCTTCACATGAAAGAACAGTTAGCTATTTTGAAAACAGCTGGGGCTTTAAAACAGTCTACCGAGGTGATGCAAGCTGTTCAGAAATTGTGCAAACTTCCACAGATTGCGGCGTCCATGCGAGAATTGTCTAAAGAGATGACGAAAGCTGGAGTTCTGGAAGAGATGACCCAAGATGCATTCGATGATTTAGAAGATGTTGATTTAGAGGAAGCTGCTGATGAGGAAGTTGATAATGTTTTATGGCAACTGACTGCTGGTCAACTCGGGAAGGCTCCGGCGGCTGCTTCACACGATTTGCCGACGCGATCTGCAAATACCACAGCTGAATCTGAAGATGAAGAATTGAAACAATTGCAAAGTCGCCTTGGAACGCTTCTTCGAAACTAGCTGTGTATTAAACTGGACTAGTCAGCGATTACCTTCCAAAATTATTTATTATGTAAGTGCCATTTATGATTGAGATACTATTATAATAAATTATACTAGGTACTGTAGTCGAAATACGGTTTACCTTTTATTCCGAAATTGTGCAAAATACATGGCAAGTATCAGATTTACGAATTATTTTTTCAGTTTCATTTTTTTCACTGTGGATTTTATATGCGGTACAGAAATAGCTAGACTAGCCATGACTCCTATTTGCAGCTACTAGGTATTATGTTTTATGACTTTTATGATGAGTCATATTATCGTTTTCCTTTAATATATTTACCAATTAAATTATCATCCATACCATACAATTACAATGCATTTTATCACGAATTTCTAAAATTGAGTAGCGCGTGGTTAAACAGTAGGGAAAAGGTAGTGGGAAATTGAGGGAATATGTATCACTCACACAAAAAGCGAGTATCTACAAGTGCGTCAAGTCAAGGAAAGTGGTAAAGTAGTATAGCAGGAGATTACACGAGATTACATTGCCATATACTAATACTATCATTAACATGTGTTTACATAAAGCAATTGACAAAGATTCTAGGAATGATTAGAAATTGAAAGCAAAGTTATCATAATCAGTAAAGAATGATCCAAAGTGTTTTCAAGAGATAATGTCGGTCTTCGGAGTGACAGGAAGAGAGCTAGAAGGCATTTTAAAATTTTGAAGTCGGCGCTTATGATGTTATGCCTAAGATTTGACGAGATGCTCATGCTCTGCACGAGAAACGCTAAAGGAAGAAGAAGAGGAAAAGGCCCTAGTGACTGTCTGGCTGGACAGAAGGACACTGCTTCCAGATGAAATGACAATATTTATCTTGGGCTATGCTTGGTCACTGGAAATTTAAAGTTCTTTCTGGTATATTTAGTTACAAGGTCAAGGGAAATTGAGTATAGGATGGATTAGCGCCTGCAAGAGAGTGAAAGCCTTTTGGTTGGCTCTTTACACTTATTTGATTGTGGCCCAAGTAATGTACTCTAATAACAAACACCAAAGTTGCGAAGAAAAGTGCAATTAAAATCTTTCAATAATTTTTAAATGAAGGGGTGAAATAATATTCATTTGTGCAATAATATTCACGGACAAACGTTGGGGATGGATCATCCTGTGTACAATCCTGTAAGTTGATCTAAATCTTTAATTTCCGTTTGTTTACATTTTAATCTATCTCTGGAAGTTATGACTTGATGGCTCTTGGTACATCTATGTTTTGCTTGCGATCGTGTAAACAAAACTTTGTTTCGTGAGTGATTTAAAGTCTTTAGCGGATTAAATTGAAGGTTTCTCACATTTACTTACTTACAGCCAATTCCCTATACGGGATATATTTGTGGGGGTTTCCGACCTGGAAGAATAGTTAGAATTCAAGGGAAAATTAATCCGGCAGCAATCTCGTAAGCCAACTTTTTATTATAATATGACCTAAAGTTGCGGTGATATAATATAGTGAAGAAGGATATAAATTTGACATTATTACCTAGATTTTCAATTAATTTACAATGTGGCCCGAGTACAAGTCTCAGCGATATTGCTCTTCACTTAAATCCCCGTATTACCGAGAGCACCGTAATTCGAAATTCAAGAAATTATTCAAGCTGGGGAATCGAAGAAAGAATCCGTGGAATGCCATTTCCATTTATAAGGGGGCAAAATTTCGAAGTTATTATTATTTGCGATGAGCTGCAATTCAAGGTGGGGTTCTTATTTTTTCTATTCTTTTTGAGTATTTATTAGTGAATTATTGTATGTTAACAGTGTAATGTTTATATTTTAAGATTTCTATAAACGGTCAACATTTTACGGAATACAATCATCGTGTTCCTGTAGAACGAGTATCAAATATTTCTATTGATGGAGATATCAGTGTGTCTCTAATCCAGTTTGCCGGAACAAGTCCGCCAGGTCCGGGAGTAGCAACTTATTCACCTTCATACCAAACAGGAAATGATTCGCGAATGTCACCAATGAATTTTGTACCGACGTATCCGCAAGAATCCAACAGCCCTGTGCACTACCCACCCAGTGCATATTCTCCACCAACAGGCCCTCCAACAGGCTATGGAAATCAGGCACCTGGACCCTACCTTCAACAAGCTGGAGGTTTTCAACAACAAGTTGGGTGTCCGCAACAGCCAACAGGAGTTTATTCTGTTCCTGGAACTGGACTATTGGTATTAAATTTTTTTTGCTATCTCTGCTACAAATTTTCTCATTTTGAATTGTCACAATTTATTTTTATATTTTTTATGTGGTCACAGCAAGGCTATCAACCACCACAGCATAATAAAACAAGTGGGGGTTTATTGGATAACGTAGGGAAATTAATTTCCGGAGGTCTAGCTGCTGTTGGACTTGCTAAAGTATCTGTAAGTAATACCTTTGAATACCTCGTAGATCTTATATCCTGATTTTCTTGACCCCGTTCATATTACGTGTCATACGGTAATGAAAATCCAATATCTGTGTAGACTGAAAAAAAGAGAGGACGACCGCCTAACCCGGAGAATATAGACGCTAATGGACAAAAAACGCCCAAACGAAAGAAAATTGAATTGCATCACCACGAAAACAACATGATGCATAATATGGATCATTTTCTGTCTTCCTCAAGTGAGTGGATTTACAAATATTTAGTATTTTTAAATTGCATTAGGCTAATTTTAAAACTTTTACAATTTCAATTCAACAGTTTCCGAATGTGCATCTTCAACTTCATCGCCAGGGCCTTCCAGTAGCATGCAAAATAACGGATCTCACTGTTTAAATATGACAAATCCAGAATTTTGGCAGAAACATCACCAGGTATTGTTTAATAAATTTTTTCTCCCATTGGTAAAACAACCTTCGGACTAAAACCTGTCAGCTAAAGTACATATTGTAATTGTACTTTGTACTACACAGGATCCTACTGTCCAAAAGCCTAAACGAAAACCTAGAACTCCGAAAAACACCAAATCTCCTAGAATCCCACGTAACAAAATAAGCAAGAAATTAGAACAGAAGCAAAAACGTTGCAAAGGAGAGTCATATATTTCAAGATCGACAAAAAAGTTGGTAGAAGCTCGGAAAATTAAACCTTCAACCTGTGTTAACTGCCCGAATAACTGCAAACGATGGACAGAAGTGGAAAGAAAAATGATATTTGAGCATTTCTGGGGAATTGCAGATGATACACGGCAAAAGGATTGGATATTAGCGCATGTGAAATTGGTGCAAGTGAAACGAAAAAGAACAACTTCGGATAGACGAAATTTTAGTTACAAATATTATCTTCCTCGAGGTGTGGAGGGTGATATGGCAGTTTGCAAGAAATTTTTCCTGAGCACCCTGGGCTATGGAGAAGGGGCTTTGAATTATGCCTTGCGAAATGCTGGGAAAAGCAGACGCACAAAAAAAACTGGAACTGCTGAACTGAGTGGAATCGATCAACTTTTGGGAGTTCCAACTGCAGCATCATTAAGTGGTCCTTCGGCAGCAGCCGTACTTCGGGGAATAACTGCAGCTGCAGCTTTAAGCAATATAGCAGCAGAAGCAGCACGAAGTGCCAGTGCCAAATCTCTAGCCAAAAAGAGTAGTGTAGCAAGTGAGCACAATTCTGCATCTTCTGTTACCAGTGAAAACTCAAATTCGGCGACGTTAACCGAAGAGTCAGCAGTAGAAGCAATCAGTGCGGCCGCAGCAGCTTTAATCAGAATACCTTATGTTGAAAAAGTGCAATTGTTCTTAAGAACGATACCTGTGCTAGCTGCTCACAATTGTCGGTCAAGTTCTAACCAAATGTACTTTCACACCGAGGTCGGAGATTTCGATACGCTCTTCCGAATGTACAGACGTCACTGTGAAGAGAACAGAATAGAAAAAGTGAGCAAAGTAACTTTCAATAGAGTTGTATCAAATTTTGATGTGAAGATTCACCAGCCTAAAAAAGACAAGTGTGTCATTTGCACTAAATACGGAGCGATGCCAAAACCACTTGAGAGATACAAGAGACACGTCCGAGATCAGCAAATCACCAAAGATGTTCTGCTAATTGATCGGAAAAGTTCGGGAAGCAAAGGGAGTCTGACAGCTTCTCTTGATATCCAGAAAGTAATACCAAGTCCCAATGGGGATAGTCCAGAATTTTTCTGCAGTCGGAAACATCACACGCATAATTTGACAATATTCGAAAGTAAAACCAGAATAGTTACCTGTTACTTGTGGGGAGAGACGGAGGGAAATATGGCCGGCGTTGAAATTTCTACATGTCTTCACAAATGGCTAAAAACGAAGGATTCTTCGGGAAAGTACTCAAGCATTATACTGAATATGCATGATGTTCCAGGTGGAATCAATGGCAATAAAATGGTTTACTGTATGCTTTATTACTTTATCAACAATAGTAAATGGGTAAATAAAGTTGAAATTAAATTCTACCTCGCTGGGCATAAATACGTTCCGTCTGAAAGCCCTCATGCAGCTGTTGAAAAGAATTTGCGAAGAAGTAAAACTTTTTCGTACACCGAGTGGCCAGCTCTAATTAGGAATTCACGATCACGATGTTCAGACTACAATGTTCACAGGCTACTATATGACGATTTTGAAGACTGGAATTATGAAATGAACAATCGAATAATGTTTGCCAAGAGTCACACAAGGGGAGAGTGGATTAAATGGAAGGAAATTCGATATATTCGAATGGAAAAATTTATGGACTCTGAGTTTGTGATTAACTATAACCTAAATGCTCCAATGTTACCCAACCCTCCAGTAAAGTATGGCCATAGGAAAAAAACTCCTGTCATTGCGCCCAAGAAAAAACTGCAGAAAATTCAAATCTTTCCCAGACGAAGGGGACGGCCAAGAAAAGTTAGAGTTCCAGTTGCACAAGATGAGGATGAAGAGATTCATGAAAAACCCAATGATGATACAGAAGACAAACAAGGAGATTCTTCCACTGCCATTAGTTTAGAAGAAGTTCAAAACGAAGTTGAGGAAGCCGTAGATAAATCTACTGAAAATGAAGAAAGTGAAATTGTAGATGTGAAGCCTCTTCCACAATGCTCTACTGAGATAGAGGTAGAGATTCCGGAAGAATTAATAGTAAACACAGCAGAAATGGACGATGAAATAAATATCAAGATTCGAGTACCTGAGGCCATCGAAGCAACTCTCGAACAGGTTATTGGAACGGAAAATAACATTGATAAGGTCATGGGAGGAGATGAGGATGCCAAAAAATCTGAACTTCCGGTCAAGAAAGAAAGGTTATCGAAACCACCTCTTGAAAGTCCTGATCTTATGGTAAGTTTGACTTTTACAAAGAAACAACTTAATAATATTATATGACATGACACTAAACAAAGTAATTCATTTTTATCCCAGGTCAAGATATTTGGTCCAACTTTAGAAAAGGCTATTGTGAATTTTGAAGTAAAGAAAGCGTATGACAGTCCATTGCCAATCAGCTACGACAAGTACAAGGATCTCAAAGATTTGTGTGAGCATGGAATAATTCCAAAAGAATTTCATGCAGAATTTATAAATCTTCCTCACTCGGAATTCATTGTCGATCGTCTTCACGAGGCGGATATTAACGAATCTGATGAAGAGTCAGATGAAGAAGATTAGGTGAAGATCAGATGAAGAATTTTAGTTAGTAGAGACGACTATACTATGACTGTTAATTTTTAATATGCCATCTTATGAATATATGTATCACATTTTGTTGAATTTATATTTATATTGACAAATCAGTAGAATTATACCATAGCCATATTTTGCAACAAGCCTGCAGTTTGTGCAGATTATATAGATTATAAATTATTATATCCTATTTGATTTACTGCTATTCATTCCTATAGTTCATAGTGTACCTAATACCATTTAATAATAATATGGTATATGTAGCAAAGTTAATCTTGTTTAGCTTATAGCAGCGTTAGTATCCTTAAAATGTAGTAGACGTATCTAATCATAATTAATTATAACATAGTCGAAGAAGTGGTGAAATGGAAGGAATGGGTAAAGAAAACAAGCAATAACAATTTTAGGTGTTACTTACAAAAAATGTCTGTGAATTTAATTGCCAATTTTAATGTAAAAATAGTTTACCGGACAAGGTTGTCTTTGTATTTAATTGTGATTCTCTGAAAACACAGTCCAATCCCAAGCCAATTTCCCATATTACTGATTTACACTATGTAACATACTTCGTAATGAATTAAAATTTAAAATTGTGGTAGAGTTACTGATAGTATTATTTGTATGATAGAACAGTTAACAGTTGTTACCTCCTTACTTTTCCAAACCCATCAATTACTCATAAACTCATGAGAAGTACTTTAAGATACCGTAATAATCGATATAATTCCCCGTATCGAAATAGTTCCCCGGTAGGGGAACTATATCGATTTTCCCCCGTAAATGTCATCCTTTGAAAGTATAATTCCCCGTTTCGAAATAATTCCCCGGTCAAAATTTAGGGCATTTGGTACGTGTGTACTAAAACATGTATTTACAGTTTAAGTACAGGTGTATTTACAGTAAAAAGTACATGTGTACCAACACCAAGGCAAATAGACTGATTCCCGCCCCCTCCCTCCTCCCCCTCCCTGGCATCAGGTGGGTTCAGTAGAGGGAGGTCCCATAAGAGAGTTTGAACTTTTATATGGGACTTGCATTTACTCCTGAAGGGTGGGTATCCATGACTACTGGGACCAGAATGGGACTCCGGAATGGGACTAATTTCAAAAGAAAGTCCCATATAAAAGCTCAAACTCTCTTATGGGACTTTCTCTACTGAACCCACCTGATGCGGGGAGGGGAGAGGGGGCGGGAATCAGTCTATTTGCCTTGATGTGTACTAAAAGAGAAAGGAATCATTGGTACTGAAAGGTAGAATAGTTGCAGTCCACAGTAAATCTGAAATGGCAGAAGGAAGAGAACAACGATTATATTTGACTCCAAGAAGACCCAGTGCATATGTCATTGGAAGAAATATATTCAGAAAAAACTGCTGGTGTGGGACAGTTGGGGACGTGGATGGAAGTGAGGATCCTTTGATCACTGCCTTTAAACCAGACAAAGATTGCAGTGAAGGACTGGAAAGGTTAAAGCAGTGCAATCAATTTTCACAAATGGAACAGCCATTGATTAACGAGGATGACATTTTGCTGCCCTCGGACGATGATGATATGGATGTGAATATCACGGAACCTATGGACGTATTACTCTCCTCTGACGAAGAAAATTAATTACATTTTAATAAAACTTTTAAATTTTTTAAAATAATGCATTGATAATCTAATAAATCTTGACTTTGAAACAATAATTCCCCGTTTCGAAATAATTCCCCGGTAGGGGAACTATATCGATTTTTCTTGCTCAAAAGATGGCCATGAAACTATAATTCCCCCGAGGTATTAATTCGATTATTACGGTAGCCTTTATCGCGAGTTACTAATAATATTTACAAGCAGTATTTTGATAGTTTGAATTTCATACTGTCGTGAAGCAATAAATATGTCTTTAGTTAAATTATTAGACTTAATTTCTGTTTTACAACCAAACTACAATTACAATACGTCCATTATTGTTATCGTTAGCCTAAGTAGCATTTTCAGATTTGCCTGCTATAATATGTTATTATTTACAGATATATTTTTCCCTATGGGCCTTGGTTGTCTTGTCGTATATCATTCTTAGACCATAAATTAGAATGTACCTACATGTAGCTGCTGCTAATTTCTGCACTATCAGCTATTAAGGAAGGGGGCTTAATGAATCTCCGATGTGTCTAAAGTGCTCCAGAACCTTTTGTTAGACCGAGACCAATGTATACAAGGGCGATACTAGTTTACTTTATTTGATTGAAGTCTATAGACCGAGGCAACTCCGAATTAGTTACCCCACTTTTGTATTTACATCAATTTTATATGAATATTTTTAATTGCAGTATTAGTAAATGTTAATGTTCCTCCTTTAGAATTCTGTTGTGTGAGTAAGTAGTTATTTCAAAATTCGGATGAGTCGATATGCTCTATTGAATTGTAATTACCACCAATTGGTCATACATAACCCTCCACTTTCTATCAGACCTTTTCTATACATTATGTCACGTTGTCACGTCCTCTTGTGTACTAAATGTATTGTTATGCATAATAGCTATGCAATAAAATTGTACATCTTTTGTTCAATAAATACGTTTCTTAGAACTAATCATCAAACCAATGCATTATATTATTACCAATTAATTGCCTGTCAACCTAAATTCATCTAAAAATAACCCATTCTCTACCTGAAAGAATGAAAATTAGGTTTTAGTTTTTATTATGTTCAAAAATCATTCACCAATAACATATTATAGTATTCTGAAACCAGAGTACTTAGATTTAACAATGATTTAACACGTTTTAACAGGCGAGTGATTATTTTAAGGCTGTTTCCGGTTGCAAACCAATTATTGACATTTTGAATTTATTATCATTTCCCATGTTCATCAATTTTGAATTAGTCTTGGCAAATGGCGTCGATAATTCCTGACGAAACCATTGATAGTTCGTCGTAAGAGTATTACTTGGAAGAATTGTTGATTGATTGTAATATAGTTTATAAAAACATTTAATTCAATCATACGCATAATATATTACGAATTGAAATGTAAAAGGGCGACCCAAATTATCGGAATAGTATTTAACTAAACAAAACTACGTAACGGTTACAATACTGAATTTCAATGTGAAAAATACAACAAATACAATAATTTAATTCCACATTTTGCTTAAATCTCTTCTCATTTAAATGCAATGGATTTTTGTTGTGAATTTTTGATTGCGGGTAAGAAGTAAGGCAGTGGTAAAACAGCACTGCTAAATGCTAAACAATAAATTAATGATTTACAAAATAAAATTACGATTCTTCTGTTTATAACTAAACACTACAACTAAATATCTGCTACACTACAGTCGTTGAACAGTGAAATAATATTGACAACAATGTCAGTGAAACATTCCACTAAAACTTTATGCCAAATGAAGATTAAAACAAGTTAACGAATGATCCAATTATCTGTGCTACTGTTGTGCTAGGCTAGGTTAAAATGGATTATTATTAATTGTTAAATATTATCCATTATGTTTAGAACCTGTTGAGCGACAGATATTCAGCGCTTCCGTCTATTTGAAGCGTTACACTACACTCACTGCACTGGCTGGATAGATGTCAAAGGTTGAATTTCAAAATCCTACTCTTAAGCTATTCCTATATACTTACACAATTATATATATATAATAATATACTACGAAGAGTAGAGTTTTAATAATTTAACGGTAAATGCGAACTTATGCGAATTAGCTACGTTGTAAACTACATACGCTAGGGATTTTAACGATGCCTACAAGAGGTTAAACAATTGTTAATTGCAGAACCTTCAAATACGTCCAGCGTATTCAAATGTTTCGCAAACCATATTTTGGGTCAAATTTCTATTATTACAGTACATAATACCTAATAGGCATTACCTAGATTACCCAAATTCAAATTACGAAGATTCCAGTGACTCTGTCACAGAAAGTATATTTAATTATTACTAGGCGGTTTTGCCAAATTAATGCGAGCAATACAAAATACCAACAAAATTGTCAGTTAGGTCAGTAATAGTTGTCAATAATATCTTGATATACACTAATGTCCCTTAGCCATGCATTTAGTGGCTAATATGGCATTAAAGTCGACAGTCGCTTCGATGGGGCTGGTTAGCTTCGATTTATGTACTTCTTCATTACAATTATATTTTTTTACTTTATCCTATTTACCCTTTCAACAAATATTTTATTTGAAATTACTTGAACATGAAAAGAAAATGCAGAAATCTAGGTTTAACAATAGCACCTTATGTAATAATAGTATCATTATTACGTTAATACTCTTAATTTTTGGATTGACCACATGCTTAACACGAGTCCAAAAATCTCAATGCTTGCTTAAAAATGTCACTTTTCTCGAATCTTGGCCTAAAAACGAAGGTATGCAATAATATGTGTACACCACATCGTCGTACAAATGACATTTAATTACGGTCGTGCAGTTACGTTAGGTAACTAAACATTGAAATGCAACTATTGCGACTGAACATGAAAAATACCCTTACTGATTTGTAAAGTCTATAAATTGACAAGGTCTGATTTAATTTTAATATACTTTTCACACTAAGTATATCAGATAGATATGTTTAAGGGTATACTATTGAACCTAGCTGTGACAACGCACTAGCGCTCTACGTAGATTTCTAACAAATGGTGACGAATATAAATTAAAACTAGCTAGTAAACCAATTTTACTAAAAATGTAATATCTCCTCTACACCTGCTATAACAATGATTTTTGGCCAAAAATAGTTTGAGTAAGGATTAGTCTTTGTGAAAGCAGGTAATCTAAGGTGTAGATTGAGATAATCTGCATCATCATGTCGTACCTACCCCTAATTTTAGGGCTGCATAAGGCTTCGTCCTATTAAAACTGTCATGGACATGGAAAAAATTGGATATGTTACAATGTTAATAGTTTCGTTCTGGTTGATTCTCCTCGCCATAGGTCCGCTGTCGAACTTCGTTGATAGCCTTACACCATTCCAAAGCATAGCCTTCAGGGTCCTCCAAGTAATAAATCCTATTAGGCTAATTACATACAAATCATCAATTAATAATTAAGAAACCTACAACGTTGTCATAAATTAAACACAGTTTTTAGTACATTTAAATATTTACGAACCGTATGAACAAGGAAGTTCCTAAAATCCTTTGCCTCTGTCTTTAAGGTAGGAGACCAAGGAATTTCGCCCTTAATGGCCATACTACTTGGTTCACAGTAATATAAATGTGGGCCTTCAGTCAACAGCATCATTCGTCTCCGGGAAAATAAGCCCTAAAATTAATTTAAATGAAATACGACTATTATCAACACATTCCAGCTAAAAAAATTTAAAACATAAATTTTTTTAGACTTTAAAATACTTTTGGTTATAATTCTACCTTTCGCTTGCTGACTAGACCTTGTTTTAAAATGAGGTTGCCTTTTACTGCTGCATGCCATGGATTATTTTTCGATTGCTCGCGTAATCTGACTTTTCTATCCTCACTGTCAATAGGAATTATAGTTTTGCTGAGTCTAGGTTCTTCAATTTCTTGGATATTGGATGACTTTTTGCTGCTGTCAAAGCTTTGAGACACAGCCAATCTTTCCATGAGGGATGTAGTCGGTGTAATTGATTCATTGTTGTTTTCTCGTCGGCTATTGTTCGGGGAAGAAGTAGCGTGACTACCATCACTGTCAGGAGTGTCTACTGAGCTTTCAGACAGCTGTTGCTGCGGATTGATTTCCCACGGAAAATCATCTTCACTTCTCAATACACGCTCAGCAATCACCCGAGGGTTAAAACCCGGCTCAAAACTGTCAGGTATCTAAACACATTCACGGTAACCAATTATTGCAATTTTCAAAGTTTCCAATTTTTAAAAATATAAAAGATTTGATTTGTATAAAGAGATGTGCTCCAGGATTACTCGTGGGCAAATATAATTCAGATCCCTTACTGTGTGCTGACTTCTAAGTGGAGATGAAGGTGGTTCTCCAGTAGGAGAGGAAGGCAACATTTGAGGCGGAGTTTCATCACACAAAGTATCTAAATTAATGTCTTTAAAAAATGGATGGGACTGTATCGATGTGTAAGGCTCGCTATCATTGGATCCCAATCGCTCTTCCGGTTCTAACATCTAATGACAAAATAATTCTTTAATTAATTTTACTTACGAAAATGTTATAGCACTAAACTAGTAGTATTTAATGCAGTTAATCAATGCCTCAATGTATTCGACTGGTAATGTTACCAATAATTTTGTTACAATGCAAACAAACATTCAAATATAACCCGTACCAGTAACTTTCGAACTAAATCTCGAGTCTCCACATCAAAATCTTCAGGAAAATCGTATTCTAGTTTCAGAATCTTTTGAAATATCAAAAATTCGTTCCTAAAATCCAAACAATATTATTTTACACCATTAAGCATAATAAAAAAACTAATTATAAAATAACACTAGAAAGTAAAATGCTTACGGAGCTTGAAAGGGAGGAGTCCCTGTAGTTAGTTGGTACAGAATACATCCTAAAGCCCACAAATCAGCAGCAGGACCAACTTCCGAATACTTTCCTCTAAGGACTTCAGGTGAAACATATTGAGCAGTACCGACAAAACTATTGCTTCTGGTGCGCCCTGCATCTTCTGGATTCTGGACGGTTTCTGTGTGAAATTAAGTAATATTTCACAATATTATCTTAAAATTGTAAATTATATAGTTCAGTTAAATAAATATATATAGCGTTAAAAATAGGAATAGATTTCATAGAGCATTCATCAAAACTTACCCTGTTCAACGTTAATTACATTTAACACCTTTGCTGAACCGAAATCAGTCACAAGAATGTGACCCTTTTCATTTAATAGAATGTTCTCTGGTTTTAAGTCACGGTGAACTATTTTCAAATGATGTAAATGGCGGAGAGCTTGTAAAATTTCTCCCGTATAGAAACGACAGCATTTAGTTTCGAAACATCCAAACTTGTTTAAATATTTTAACAATTCTCCTCCGTGGCAAAAAGTCATGACAAAATCTACAGAATAAAATTGTAACACTGTTATAGCATTTCAAAAAAATTTTGCGGAGTGAATGGAGTCCTCCATTGATGGAGATGCACATTATTATTACTGTTTCAAAATTACATAAGCGTTGCGAGTCCTGGAATGTAGCGTATAGATGGACAAAAAAAGGAGCTGTGGCATTTCGGTTGGCTGATAGTATTGCCAGCACATCTTTTTCTCGTCGAATGGACTCTGTCTTTCTTTCCCTTATAATGTGCTGTTTATCACATACTTTGACTACAAAACAGAAAAAAAGGTAAGTTTTGCGACATAAGTTAACGCGAAAGCTAAGGAAAACATTTCAAAATAGACGATGTGATCATACGTAGATATCAGTCTTCCAACGAGGAAAACGAGCTATGGATTTTGAAAAATTACTTCTAATAAAATAGCATAAAACTTCTTGACTTAACAGAAATAAATTCCTTACTTGCATATTCCTTCCCAATTTTTACATCTTTTGCCAAGTACACCTAAATTAAAAGTAAATAATCAAGGAAAACAGGTTGTTGAATTTTTAATATTTAAAACATGCTTATCAGCTTACATAACTATCCCTCAGTTTGACAATATAATAGATATCTGAGGATGCTTACGGAAGAAAATGATCCTTCTCCTAGAAGTATTCCAAACACAAAATCCTTAGCACATTTTTTTGCGGGAGGTGGTTTAACCTCTGGTTGGTGTAGTTGGGTCACTACATTTTGGTGATTGCTTGATGTAGGGATTACTGTAGAAGTCTCGGGGTCAGTATCTTCACCTCTTTCTTGGGGGCTTAACTGGCTAATTGCTTCCACCTTTCCCAATTCTGGGGCTGGAGGAGTTGGATTAATTGTCGTCGACATTATTTCATAGTAATATTAATGTTTAATAAAAATTCACAGTTAGAGGAATATACTTTGCAATTCCATCAATGTATCTATTACGTATGTAGTTATATATTAATTTTATGGCAATGCAACCTATGACCTACTTTAACTTATAACATTGACATTACACAATTCTTGTCACGACACAACTTTTAGTCTTTTAACAGATTTACTTCATTAGTCATAAACTAGCATTAACCATGAACCCCTAATAAACAATACGTAAATAACATCGTTTTATAAACGTCGGTAACTTCTTTTAATACTGGTGTTTTCACAAACTACTTATTTGGAGACAGATACCACAAAACTCCTATTTCATTGATACGTCAGTATCTTCATATTTTGAATTATGATGTCGTGCTTTTGGCTTTCAATGTTTGAAGCGAAGACTTCTCATCAGCTAAGCTTGAACTTTGAACCTAAGAAATGCCATTCAAGCAAGATTAAAAACATATAAAAACAGATAAACATAATATGACATACTAAGCACTAAACTAGTAAACTACTTGATTTTCTAACTAGTAAACTACTAAAACTATACACACACTATTTACTAGACTAGCATTTTTTATTAATCAGCATTGAAAATTAATGAGAATGATGGAAAAGCATTTGTAGATGGTAGAATGGTGATTAATTATTAGTGACGGTTATGTTTTGATGTTTAATAACTTTATTTCAATGGAAATGAACTTTTGAATTGAAGTCCATTAACTGTTAACCAGTTATCTTCAATCTTATCAAACATCAATGATCAATATTCATTGATGATTGATCATTAATGCATTCAGCATTAGATGCTAGTTAGTTAAATCATATTATCATATAATATTGTAGTTACGCTTCAAATAAAATAAATTCAAAATTAACCAAAATAGCATTCTATCTTTTAATTCACGTATAAACAGTATAGGTGATATATATATATTGAAGACTAAAATTTTAAACGCTCTTTTAATTTATACCTTCACCTTCAACCTTTTATTTTGCTTTTGCTAACTTGTCAATTAATGTCTGTGTCTCACCTCAGTCAGTCAGTCTAATTTTCAGCAAAACGTTGACCTTCTTCATTAACCGATCTGCTTACGTAGCTGTGCAGTTTTAATCCAGTGTCCGCAGCGTCCGTCAGTTGTTAAGCAGTAATTGATTGGATAATAATGAAGTATGAATTAAAATTCATGTTTTTATTGTTTATGTTCGATAACTATGAACTAGCTGCTGGAGAACTAAAACACTAAAAGTAAAGGTCGCCGCCGGGAGAGACTCTGTCTGGCTACCGAAGTGGGACTTATTCTATTTACCCGACATCCGACGACAGGCAACCTGACAACCTAACTACCCGACATCTAACCAAAGGACACCCGAAACCAACCCACCCGACGACGCCAGGCATACAGAAAACGTTTTTCTGCCCGCAAACCAATTATGAATTAGTTGGCATGGCACATTAACATTAATGCTAACATTAACGATTGATTGATTGATTGGATCGTTATCAATAATATTAGTAATTTCAAAGACATCCAGATTGTTAGGGCGGTCATATGTTAATTTTCCATGAATCTTTAATTTTATATGACTTCTGTATTTATTCTATAAGTTTTAGTGTAAGAGGTATTTGTAATTGACTTTACTGCAGATGGCCACTTCCTATCTTACCTATAAGAGGCCACCTTACTGTAAGAGGCCACCTTTTCAATGTTTCATGTTATAAATGCGGAGACCATCTTATAATGTTTCATGTCATAAATGTGGAGACCATCTCATAAATGCGGAGACCATCATAAATGTGGAGACCATCTTATACATAGAGTAAGGACAAGGAGATGACGAAACCCGCCGTGGTCATGTCCAACTTTAGCAGTGTATTTCAGTAGGCGGTTTATGACTTGTAATATTTGTGTTTTAATATATTCATAAGTTAATATTCAGTTGACTCTAATTAGTATGCAGGAAACTTCATTCCTTTCAAGGTACGATACAATGAACTTTATCCATGTAATGTAATGTATTCTATGATGTGTTTCATATTCTTGTACTTTCGTGTCCAGACATTATGTTAATTAATGTAAGAAAATTGTTATCTTAATCACCGATGTCAAAAGTTGTACGCTTTTATTGTATGTACTTTTTATATAGTTTTGACCTTTATGTTATAAGAAGTTATATGAAACCAACTCAATTTGTGCATGTTGAACTTTCGACTGACGCCAAGAAACCTCATTACGCATTCATGTTCGTCTGAATTCCTTTGTATTTCTTGTAACTTTGTCATGTATTTTCCGGAGTCTATAAATACAACCTCCGACCGATGTATTAGTGTGAGTCTTAGATAAGTATTTGATTGAACAAGTCAGTCAGGAAATTACGCTCTCATTTACACCAAATAAACTGAGAACCTGACAACAAATTTTGTATTGTTTCTTTTGAGTCTTTTTACTTGCATTGCTAATAGTCATCATTCTATTCAGTATTCAGTAATTAGAAGTCATCAATTCATTTCAATTAATTCTAAGCTCGCCAAAGACATAGACTTAGCTTTTCACACAACATCAGCCTTTACATTAGAAAAGAATAATTAGATTACTGATATCTTTCCAATTCCTTGTTACAGCCCAAAACACAGATATTTTTCTATTTTGGACATCTTCTGATTCGCACAAAAATACACTTAGGCAGTTTGTCGTTTGTCTACATGAAATTTTAGCCCTTCCCGGAACTGGATGCACTATGGTTGCACGAAATGTACGTTTCGTCCGTACAAGCACAAATAGTGTAGACGAACCTACGTACTATTTGTGTATGTACCAAAGTTGCGCGAAATGTACGTTTCGTCCGTACAAGCACAAATAGTGTAGACGAACCTACGTACTATTTGTGTATGTACCAAAGTTGCGCGAAATGTACGTTTCGTCAGTACAAGCACAAATAGTGTAGACGAACCTACATACTATTTGTGTATGTACCAAAGTTGCGCGAAATGTACGTTTCGTCCGTACAAGCACAAATAGTGTAGACGAACTTACGTACCATTTGTGTATGTACCAAAGTTGCGTGAAATGTACGCTTCTTCGGTACATGCACAAATAGTATAGGCGAACCTACGTACTATTTGTGTATGTACCAAAACTGCGTGAAATGTACGCTTCTTTGGTACATGCACAAATAGTATAGGCGCTCCTACGTACTATTTGTGTATGTACCACCGTTGCGTGAAATATACGCACGCTACTTTGGTTCACACACAAATAGTATGGACGACCCGGCGACGTATTTTTTCTGTTCGGAAAAAACGAGCGTGTAAATGTACGCAACAGTGGTACATTCACAAATAGCACGGGCGAACGTACCTACTATTTGTGTATGTAAAGTTTTTTAAATTAGCGTAAATTTCACGCAACTTGGTACATACACTATGAGTACGTAGATTCGTACATGCTATTTGTGTATGTAAAGTTTTTTAAAGTAGCGTAAATTTCACGCGAGTTTGGTACATACACTAAGAGTACGTAGGTTCGTCCATACTTTGTGTGTAAGGTGGGGCCAAATCTGATAGGTTCCGATGCACGGCAGCAGCGGTAGAAGTAGTACCTGCCTACTCCGTCCGCCACGTAACCTCTTATCTTAAAGGTGCCGATGCGCGGTAACAGCGGTACAAACTGTGCCTGCCTAGTGCCTACTCCGTCCGCCACGTAACCTCTTACCTTAAGCTTCCAAAACACGGCACCAACAGTAGTACAAGCGGAATCACACACAACGTGTACGTGTCATTGTGTTGTGACTACTATTTTCATGAAATAATGAAAATGAAATACCTATCCATCCTTTGTGATTGTGATTCCGGACTTCCGGACAGCCAGATCTACCGTATGCGTATCGGGAATTCCGGACCATTCATAGGGATTTAACATCCGAACTATAGAATTTTTGTGAGTTTTATAATATATAAACCGTTAATTAACACAGTACAACTAATTGAAAAAAATCATCGTAATTATGCGTTATATACAGATAAACGTAAAATGCATTTACACAAGATTTATTACATACTTTACACGAATTGTTTTTGTACAGTAATGTGTAAGTTGTAAGTACTGAGTTTTCACAAAGCACTTAAACTGTATTATTTCAGACTACAAAACTACACATAACAAACATTTCGAATGAGACACATCACTATTTGTCACGGTTCTGTTAACAATGTATTATTTCATTTACAACCGCAAGGTGCACGGGTGCTACTTGTTTTTGGAGGACTGTCAGAAAAAACTTTAATCCGTGCCGCACGAGGGTCTTCTGGGCGATATACTAAAAAAGACACATTTTATTAACAATAATACAGTAAATATTGAAACAGTCAAAAAGATAATGAATTAAATATTAGTTTATAATAATTTACTTTACTGTAGTTTATACTTTAATTTGGTTTGAATTTGATGTTTGAATGAAATATCGATATCCTTAATATATTATAAGGTTCAGGTTTCATAAACAGTTTTTATTTTTTATGGTCACGTAAAATCAAACCTCTTTCCAGGTATAAAGCTTTAAATGTACAGTACCCCGCCTAACTAAATCCTACGAAAACTTTTGACAATAATTTGTTGTCAATTTGCTAACTGAAACATGGAAATGATCTATATATTATAATATATTTAAAAAATACTATCCTTCACTGTCAACTGTAGAAAACTTGTGTATTTCAAAATAGTTTACCTAAATATACATCCTTGTAACGGTGATTGTATTGTTCTTCCTTATAATATTTATTACAACTGTATATGCCCAATCCAATTCCTGGAGGAAAAAAAGATGAAACCAAATTAATTTGAATACTCTTAAACCAACAATAACAATAATTTATACGGAGTAATGGTTGAAAAACATTGGTTGGGTTGGTGCAATGTGTCCCTCTAAGTTCAAGTACCACGGACTCACGTACCCTCTATCATCTATATCTCAGAATATTAATTTAAACATGACCCCCCAAAGTTTCATCGGATCTTCATCGAACATGGCCTAGAGGTTACGTTTCCACCCTCCGCACCCCTAACCTAACCTAACCTAAATGAAATAAACATAATAAACGATTTTAGGTCCAAAACCGCTGGAATGTCATTTTTCCCCATACCCCCGTCGGGGGTGGGGAGGGTGTAAACGTGACCTTCAGGTCATGTCCGATAAACATCCGACGAAAATTGGGGGGTCATGTCTAAATATTCTGAGATATAGAGGGTCCGTGGTACTTTAACTTAGAGGGACACATTGCACCAACCCAACCAAAAACATTAGATTTATTAACTATATGATAATAATTTTTTTCCTACCGAATAAACCGAACATCGAAGATCCCATGATCTCCGGAATTTCATTCCAACCTTGTTTCCAAAGTTGGCCCACTGTAAGGAAAAAAATGTAATACATTTTTGTAATAAGAATTTTTTAGCAAAATCTTAAAAATGAATACTATTTAATAAAAATGAATAATTCATTTGAAACTTTCAATTTTCTTACAAGATTTTCGTGCTGCAGGGGCTGCCATTTTACTCAGAATTTTTGAATTCCAGTAGTCAATAAATGAATTCCAGCAATTTGAATAGTAGCTCTTCCTTCCCTACGAAAAGCGGGAAAAGGATAAACTCTAGTTTTTACGATTTTTAACACATTATCAGGTGGTTAAGTTTGAATATAGGTGGTTTTGGCTTAAAACATTATTGTCCAATAAAGGGAAAATACTAAATACGGTAAAATAAATCAAAATAGTAATAGTAATAATAATTATTGCAAATTGTATTGTATAAATAAATGTTATGTAAACTGACCGTAATATCAAATTTGAAATTTGGCTGAATTTAGGCAGCGGAATATCGTTTATCCTCCGGTTTCCTTCGTTTCCTGTTTCTTCTAATCCCGTTTCCTCTGTTTCCTCCAAGGTACCACATAACCTATTATCCGTTTCCTGTTTCCTCCAAGGTACCACATAACCTATTATCCGTTTCCTCTGTTTCCTCCAAGGTGCCACATAACCTAACCTATTATCCGTTTCCTCCAAACTTAATAAAATACTCTAACATACATTGCCTCCCGTCCCCGTCATTATTTTTGCCTCTAATGTCTCATTATATCTACAACCTAATAAAAAATTAACATGTTACTTGTTAGTTTGTTAGCGATGTTTTTTATTAGGTTAGGTTAGAAAAGTGGCTAAAATAGTGACGGGAGGCAATATTTAGGATATAGGTTATGTGGTGGCATCTTGCAGGAAACGGGATTGGAGGAAACGGAGGAGGAGACAATATCAAACTGCCTAAATTTAGCCTCAAATTTAATATAATTTTATATGATGTATGAGGATTTTGTTAATGCTGTACAACTGCAATGACAGATTACAAAAAATCATCCTAAACACAATATATAGACACGGGCCCGGCCTTTTAGGAAAAAGAGCTTCCGACTTCTGTTCCGATATAGAAGTCTGGGTCTGTCGGTTTGACGTTTGAGGTTGGACTCGCCAAAACCCGAGGGTCCTGCCGGCCTTCACGGCTAGTATCTTTCGCTACCGCTCCCTTACTTATTAAGTGAGTCATAGTCATAACACCTTATTATTAAGTTTGTGATTAAAACATTTTCAAATAAAATAATTTGTTTGCCCGTTAACTGATTAATAAAATTGTAATTCTATCTAATGTAAATAGAAAGATATGGCAAGAAATTAAATGTACCGTCTATCGTATGTGCTTTTGAATATGGAAAACATACCCCCAGAGAGTTCTACTAGTAAGCCATGTAGAGCATGCACTGATTTCAAATCTTGGTCCAAATCCAAAATGCGAAGTAAAGACAGTTCCTTGTCGTCTGGAATTTCACAGGCTAGATTCTTTCGTATTGATCTTTTATTGCTTTTATTTTTGTAATTATGGTGGTTAAAAATGTAACTGTAGTAAAGTAAAATTTTAGGATTTGAGTTTAACAATACAATGTTTTGTATAATTAATAGGAGGATCCTAGCCACGGCTCTTCTAGTTTGGAAGGAAAACATTGTCCTTTGGATAAAGATGATTTGGGACGGAATACTTGGTCATTTTTGCATACAATGGCAGCATACTATCCTGAAAAGCCTACTGCAACTCAAGAAAAAGAGATGACTGTCTTCATGAAAATATTTGCTAAGTATTACCCATGTGACCATTGTGCTAAGGACTTCAGAAAATCGTAAAGTTTATATACATTAATGCATACAATTTCAATTACTATGTCCTGCCTATCTTGAAGTAATTAGTATTTATTGTTAACTTTTCCCCTCGATTTCATTCCTAATTAGAGACGTTTCGTATGACAAAATTCATCATAAGGCTAGTATTTATTTACTTGCCCTTTGCCAATAGTAAAATGAATTAAATGAAAATGAATCTTAGTAGCTAAAAATTAAATATTTATCTTACTTATAAATAAAATTCCATACTGGTTCTTATACCTATAGTCTAAAAATTAAATGAATTGTATGAAAAATCAGTAGATCTAGAGATCTTCAAAAGGGGGCAGATTTTTAACTTGTTTAATAATTGATGATATTGTACATATTACTTGATAGTTCTCTTCTTCCTTCTAGTTTTCTTCTAATAATTTTAGCCAAAAAATGGCCCAAATTTTTCAAGCTCCACACGAATCGTTGTATACATTTGATTTTCATAGCCTCTTACACAAACTTCGACTCTTTACGTCAATTTAGCGGAAAATGGGAAAAAAGTTTTAGTATTATTTAGGTGTCAATACTACCTATAGGCCGGCTCTTATGTAGAAAACGTCCTAATGAATATACGATACGATACGTACTTTATTTTAATTTATCTCCATTGACTGTATTGTATTGTAATTAATCAATAATGCAGTAATTAATTTTTATTGAATTTTAGAATAAATCAAAGTCCTCCAGAAACAAATAGCAGATGGAATTTATGCCAATGGCTATGCAAAATGCACAATGAAGTGAATCGTAAATTGGGGAAGGAGGAATTCGATTGTAGCCTTGTAGATCAAAGATGGAAAGATGGCTGGGATGACGGCTCATGTGACTAATTACTAATTATATTATTGTGATGACTATTGTAAACAGAAAATAGTGCATTTCAGTTATGCGAGTCATAATATAAGTCATATAAATATCCTAATAATTCACCTTTTATTACAACAAGGGCACTTTAATGTATTAATATTCTAGGGATTATTTTCCACATACAGTACAGGACCAGGACACACACACCCATCATTTACGTATATTTTGTTACTTTACATTGTAGGGTATTCTGTATTACTTTCTGTAAAAGAGTATAAAATTATACTGTGTCTCTACTTAATATTGCAAATATTGCAGATACAATGATAATATAATCAAACGACATAATAATTAAGCAATGTGACAAAATGCCCTCTTTATTTTTTTTCATTGTCTCAAGTCTAAACTCCAAACCAAACTCTGGAGTTGGAGTCAGCCCAGCATTTAATAAAAATTAATGAAACGCATGTTCATGAAATGTCTTATTTCAACGGTTTAGTAATAATTATTACACAATCTTGAGGGAATTTAGGGTTACCTCTGCATGGTTAAAGAAGATGTTCATACCATATATTACAGCCTTAGCGTCCAGACTTAGATCTTTTTCCATTTTGCCCAGGAGACTCATTCCCGAAAGACTTTTTTCGGTGTTTTCGTTCAGGGGTCTCATTTCCACGCATTTTTTTTGTAGAAGTGGAAGCTTTTCCTTTATTGTCATCACTGGAACTCCATTCTGCCAATGCCATTGCCCTACTCGCTCTTATTTGTGCTTGCATCCGGGCTTCAGCTGGAGTTTGCTGATGTACTGTAGCTTTTGATGTAGCGAAAGAGTGCCCTCGCCGACGCTGAAGTGGAATAATATGGTCTTGACCTGAGGGTGGATCCTCTAAAGAATCCGCCCTAGGGAATGCTGGTATATTAGTGTTGGTAACACTCTTCGATAAAAACATGGCTTCCAACTCTTCATGTTCTTTGTCTCGTGGCGGAAAATGCATATAATTTTCTAAACGTGGGGGTTCAATAACTTCCACTTGGTCTGCTACAATGCTTTGGATTCTGTGTTTCTTTGGATGGCGATGATAATGGGGATGACCAGTATAGTGCAAATGTTGCTTGTAGTGTTGGGTCTGAAGATGGTGTTCTCTGTGAATATCTTGGTACCCGTGAAGTACAGTTAGTGATGTTATTCTATTATTTGAAAAATTATAATTTAATTTTAACTAAAGGGCAATTAACTCAGTGAACAAAACTATTGTTGTTGATTATTATGATTATTGATAAGATTTAAATAATGGCTGCTGGCCAGCCAATAATATTTCAAGTCAGTATTCATTTTAATATTGAACGAATTCACATAACAGTCAAAAACGTTAACAAACCTTAGAAGTGAAAATGCCTTTGAGATTTTAACTTTCTCCTTTTTCATAACAACAAAATGTACAGTATACAATACCACCATAAAAAGCAGCAAAGTTGCTTCCGTAAACATTATTATTTCTGTCCAATGGAAAATGCGGTTGATATAGTCTATGAATGGCACTCCGCAACTCTGGATATGGGAAAAAGATTTTCTGTTATTAGGAAAAACATTTTCTGTTATTGGGAGAAACATTTTCTTGTTATTGGGAGAAACATTTTCTGTTATTGGGAGAAACATTTTCTGTTTTAGGGAGAAACATTTTCTGTTATTGGGAGAAACATTTTCTTGTTATTGGGAGAAACATTTATTCTGTTATTGGAAAAAACATTTCCTGTTTTTGAGAAACATTTTTTGTTATTGGGAAAAACATTTTCTGATTTTGGGAGAAACAATTTCTGTTATTGAGAGAAACGTTTTCTGTTTTTGGGAGAAACATTTTCTGTTTTTGGGAGAAACATTTTCTGTTATCTGGGAAAATGTTATTACTAACTGGGGGGAATTATTATTGGGACAAATTATTTTTATTGGGAAAAATTGCTTTTATTGGAAAACATTACCTTTACTGGGAAAAATTACTTTTATTGGGAAAAATTGCTTTTATTGGAAAACATTACCTTTACTGGGAAAAATTACTTTTATTGGGAAAAATTGCTTTTATTGGAAAACATTACCTTTACTGGGAAAAATTACTTTTATTGGGAAAAATTGCTTTTATTGGAAAACATTACCTTTACTGGGAAAAATTACTATTATTGGGAAAAATTTAATTTTAGGTAGATACGAAATTGGGATTTTTCAAAAAATTTTTCATATTTCTTCATATGCACATAATATGTCATATTGTGCCATGGCCAGGCTACGAATGAGGACATTCGGGCGAACAGAAGGATTGATCGTTTAAAAATTATAAAGAATAAATGACGAAAATAATAGATTGTAGTAAAACGAGTAAATTGCAGGTGGAAGCCCCTTCACCTGTGTCACTCCATTGTCACACATTGAATCTAGTACCAACTCTTTCCATTTGCTGATGTTTGCATATGGCCCACAGCACTTCAACTAGACAACAGAAGTGTAAACAATTAGGTTCTTTTATTATTTAGTCTTAATTTTTGTTTCACTAATAAAAAATATTTGGAAATTGTACATCAATTTGCATAGCTTGCATCCATAAACGTGGGCGGGACACAGGTTCTCTGCCGTGAATCGCACAGCAGGCGGGATCACCACGAGTTTTATTTATCAAATGGTCAAATTTATACTCTTCAGAACCCAAAGCAGGGCTCAAACTTGATGTTGGGTAAAGCAGAACCACGTCTGGTATTGTAGTGTCGATCCAGTCCAGAACTGCATCTGATGGTATAGGATCGTCCACTTTGTGCTCTTTATACACCTTTACACAACTCGGTCTTGTGGACCAAGCGCTCTCCCAAGTTTTCCACTCGGATGGTTTTTCAACTTCCTTCGACAGCGAACACTCGTCACCTATAATATACTGTTACTGTTAGCTTCATTGACAGATATTATGGCAAAATTCTGATTAGTTGGACGTTGGACTGCCAGAATTCCAACTTATCATCCGTTACTACATACAATAACTACTCTTAATTAAACCCATGCATTTTTATTTTCAGGGAAGATGCTCCAACTATCTGACTGTCATTGCATGATAAAAATTGATAATAGCTTCAATTTTGAGTCGGAATTCGTAGGCTGAATATTATACGTTATTACCAGTGTACTTCGGTTCCTCCAGAACCATGTTTTTATTGAGTTGTAGACGCTGAATGCCGACAGCATCGTGTAGAGTAATACAAGTCAGAAATAAAATGACACCAAGAGTTCCGAAAAAGTCGCCGTCACTTAGTCTCACTCTGCTCTTTGTCGAGTAACCAAGAAGCATTGCAACTAATGCAGAAAATGGGAATTTTTACGTAATTTTGGCAATATGAATTCCTTTTAATCCTGATTTGTTTAAGATAATTTTGAAAAAATGTCTATGAAAATAGTAAGCTTATGGTACCAAAAATATGGACTACTAATTAAAAGTATTTTGACTTACGGATGATACTCAACAGAGGAGTAAGCAATGAATATGAATTAAGACCCATGTATTCCTTAACAGGTTTATAGTTAAGTAACAATTTTCTGTCAGCTTGCACTCCGAATATGTATCCAAGATAGAAAATCGCAAAAAACTGAAATGGATTGTTACTTATTTATGAGGCATAATTAAACGATCTTAATTCTTCTGCCTCTGTTTAATCACTTGGCATTTTTATGATTTATGTACCCTTAAAAGTTTAAAAGTATTTTTGGAATACAATTACATAGAACCTTACCATAGAGAATATGTAAACGACATAAGAAACGGAAACATAACTTCGCTCCCAAATCGCTAATATTTTCTTAGCTTTATGGACAACAAATTTTGGTCTGTGTTTAGTATGCGTATGCACTTTTGAATCTGCTGGTAAATTGCCATTTGAACCTGGCCGTGAGCGTGAATGCCTGGGCGAGTTTTTCTGTGAATGGGAATGGGAATATCTAGCTGACTGTGAATATCTTGGTGAACTCAGTGAATATTTGGTACCCTTAGGCTTAGATTCAACCATGGATTTATTATTGTTTTTCTCTCTTCCTTTTTTCTCCATTTTCAAGGTCGGAATTGGATCATTTCATTAGAGTATTTTTAGTTTCTCATAAACAGTTTTTGAGAATGGTTATGCTATACTGTTACAATTATCGCTACGCGATATTTTTCAAATAATAACCGCAGAGAAAATCGCTTCTGATTGGTCGATGCATTTTTGAAATTGACCAATCAGAGCACAGGATTCCATAGCAAAATTTTATATGATTTTCATAAATCATTCCCAAGGGAAATATTTATTTTAACACTGAACTTTGAACTGCAGACTTGTGGTAGGATAGGAAAATACGGACTCACACTTTTAGCATAATCGCAAAATTCGCAAACTAATACACTACACTCAACTTTATGATGCTTACTTGCTGAACAGAGCAATTGCTTTCATGTGTTACAATTGATTATTACTTCACTAAGCAGTCTGAACAAACATATAATCATAACATTTTGCATAAATATTATCACCACTACTAGACTCCGTATTCATCTTTCTCTATGAAGTAGTACAAACTAATTAATTAGATTTACTTTTAAAATTACAATTACAAGATAGGTTTGAAAATAAATATTTTGCATAAATGTTTTTAGCATAATCGCAAACTAATACAGTGTACTATAAATTAAATTAAATTACAGACTAACTAATTTACTTACTGAACAGAGCAACTGCTTGCATGTATTACAAATTTGATTATTACTTCACTATTATCAGCAGTCTGAACATACAAAATCATAACATTTTGAAAACTATTATTATGTACTAGATACTTTAAAGTATATACTAAGACGTAACTATTACATAGTACGATGTTTAAGCACAATTTAAGTATTTAAATATCTACCACCTGACAGACCTGTACTATCTGACTGACATATCCAACTAGACTGACTTATCCAACTAGACTGATCTATCCCACTAGACTGACCTATCCCACTAGACTGACTTATCCCACTTGACTTTCAATCATATCTTGTAATTGTAATTTTAAAAGTAAATCTAATTAATTAGTTTGTACTACTTCATAGAGAAAGATGAATACGGAGTACGGAGTGTAGTAGTGGTGATAATATTTATGCAAAATGTTATGATTATATGTTTGTTCAGACTGCTTAGTGAAGTAATAATCAATTGTAACACATGAAAGCAGTTGCTCTGTTCAGCAAGTAAGCATCATAGAGTTGAGTGCAGTGTATTAGTTTGCGATTATGCTAAAAGTGTGAGTCCGTATTTTCCTATCCTATCACAAGTCTGTAGTTCAAAGTTCAGTGTTAAAATAAATATTTCCCTTGGGAATGATCTATGGAAATCATATAAAATTTTGCTATGGAATCCTGTGCTCTGATTGGTCAATTTAAAAAATGCATCGACCAATCAGAGCGATTTTCACTGCGGTTATTATTTGAAAAATATCGCGTAGCGATAATTGTAACTATATGCTATTTATTAAATCAAACTTTTTATTTTAGAAAATCAAGGTAATGTATTTGTGTTAGTATTTATTGTACTGATAGTTTCAGCAGTCCGTGAAACCGCTATTTGGGAGTTGCACCTGGATACGCATTCTGATTGGTCGAAATTTTTTGAATCCAGCGATCTGATTGGTTATTGCAGTAATGAATATTCTATAGATTACCCAGATGGGGGAATTTTAACAACATTTTGCAATTACTACAAAATACAATACATCCATGAATATTATACACAATGTATACAAAGTTTAAACGTTGCAATATACAACAACGAAGTCGAATCATTATGAATCATTTGCCCATAGTAATATAAACATTCGTTTTGCAAAACACCAGCTATAAACAGAAGTACAAATCGATGTTATATGAACATAGTAATTTAAAACCTTGTTGTTGAAATGCGAATTCAATATTATAATTTTACTACATATTACTAAATTGATAACATAGCAATCCCAAGAACATCAGACAGAACTCTGTAGAACTCTTTGGCTGAATTTAGGCAGCGGTACTTCGTTTCCGCTGTTGCCACTAACCTCCGATACCTCCGGCGGCAACGAAGTACTGCTGCTTAATTTCAGCCGAACTCTTCCTCTGTTCTGGTTATTGCTATTTTGCTATTATAATTTTAGTAAATGTATGTGATCAGTTGTAACCAAATGAAGAAAAGTATTATTGAATTCGCAGTTCAACATCAACGTTTTTTAGCCCATTACATCGATTTGTGCTTCTGTTTATAGCTGGTGTTTTGCAAAACGAATGTTTATATTACTATGGGCAAATGATTCATAATGATTCGACTTCGTTGTTGTATATTGCAACGTTTAAACTTTGTAAACATTGTGTATAATATTCATGGATGTATTGTATTTTGTAGTAATTGCAAAATGTTGTTAAAATTCCCCCATCTGGGGAATCTATAGAATATTCATTACTGCAATAACCAATCAGATCGCTGGATTCAAAAAATTTCGACCAATCAGAATGCGTATCCAGGTGCAACTCCCAAATAGCGGTTTCACGGACTACTGAAACTATCAGTAATTTGAATTTAGATTTACATTCCGTTCTTATTGCTACCTCAACGAAACCTGACTGTGCAGGGCTGCAACCCATGTACATCCCCTATGCAACAGAAAAGTGGGTGGATTTTATGAGAACTTTATATGGGATTTTGATTTCCAGTGACGTCACTCGAAGTCATACTTGGGGGGTTTACATGGCATTTGCGCATTACTCTCCTCGGGGGTGACAACGGGTGACCTCTCATCTCCATTGACATTAATAAAAATAACACGTCATTTTCACTTTAACACAGGCCTTGCCTGTTTTATACTTATCACTTTAACTTCACTTTCACGTTTTATGACGTCACTACAGTTAATTTGTAATTAGCGAAAATAAGTTTCCAACTTGGTTTCCAACGTAATGACGTCATTTTGACATCACTAAAAAACTTGAAAGTGAAGTTAAAGTGAGAAGTATAAAACAAGTATTACGGTTGACAGCTCTGTCCATAGACTATAATAGACGTAGTCAGCCATGTCAGTCCATTGACAAAGTCAACATTTTCTGCGGTTAACAATAACATGGTGAGCATGAGTCGTATACAGCCCTGTACGGTCAGGTTTCGTGGAGGTAACTATGATAATACTGATTAGTTTGTTGTCTTATAAGTTGACAGGACTACTGAAAAGTTATTTTACCAGTTTTACAAAAGGAAAACTCCCAGCAACTAACTTCTTACCTCCCTATCCCCAGTTTGCACGTGTAAAAGTGCCTGCACTATGACATCTTATAGTAGTTCAGGCAAGTTTTGAAAATAGGGAGATTATAAGTTGGAAGCTAGCGACATAAGGCCAATATGGTTTGGACTGGGTTAAGGCTTTGAGTAATAGTAATAATAATATGGTGGGCTTGCAAGGATAGTATAAGTAAAATGGGGAACCAAGAAAACCCCATCTCAGCAGCTAAGAGCCAGCTAAACTATATCACAATATTATATTATTGAATTTTGAATATTACAAATAGATTTTGCAATGCCATTCTACTTGGTAAATGTAAGAGCGTAATTTTCTTGTAAGATTTGGTAAACCTTTTGACATCGACTCCTTTCGAAAGGGACGATGGGTAGAGACAATCGTTGCCAAAGGAAAACATTTTTTCTATTTCTAAAGACATGTCTGAAAAAATCGGGTCCGACTGCACCTCGGGCTGATCCACCGCTAATGCGTATCAACAATTCGATTAAATTGGTAGGATAAATATCTCCTGTGGGAAGTTGAGAGGCTCTGCCATAATAATAGCCGTCTTGACTCTTTTCCTTAATATTTGGTAACTCCCAATCGTCAGCCTCATTCTCGCCGTAAATTATGTATGGCATTTGTGCAAAATCCGTGTAAGTTTTCACCAAGTCCATGATCATACTACATTTCACTTGTGGATTCAGTCTCTCGATTTTCTTGCCATTCATAAAGCGTGTCAAAAGTATGACAACATTGCAAGAGTTTTTGTCAAAAAGTCTTTGATTTAATTGATTAATAGCTTTCAGGGTCTTTACTAAAGTTGAACTGGGATGCCCTATTTTCGGATCGTCATATTTAGCTACTATCACAATCGCGTGAGGAATCTGACAAGAAAATTCTTCGTCTGTGTCTAAATACTTTTTAATCGTGGCTACCACCTGAGAATCCCATTGCAAACTGTTCGGGGCTCCTAGCCCAGGTGTATCTATTATTCTCATATTTATTCCATCTTGGAAATGCGTCATGAATTCCAGAATTGAAATTGTCCCATCTTCTCTTTCTACTGGTGATATTTCTCGGTTCCCAAATAATGTATTAATCTGCAAATGAAAAATAACTTAAAATTATATTAAGTAGTAAATAATGTTTTCCAAGCATAAATTGTTTTGTTAGTGTTGTGGTAAGTGATTTTGTGTATCTTGACTCACAGTAGTAGATTTGCCTCCACCATATGTACCGAGAAAGATAATATTTCCATTGATGGAACTTTGTGGATGCCTTGGTTGTGGCATCAGTGTACGTACAGGTCGTCTTGGGGGCTTTTTCCTTGGACGTGCTTTTGGATAACCATCCCTTCAACAAAATCAAACATCATTACAAAAGTGCACAATAACTTTATCTAAGTTTAAATCGTCACAAGATTTTTGAGGTCATTTTTAATAACTCCCGGATATCAATAAATCACATTTAAGCTTCTGTACTTACATTTTTACTGATTAACGAGATATGCCGATAATTACTTGAATTGCAAAAGGGATTAATTGTCCTGTTGTAACCTGTCGAGAGGATTAAACTGGACTTCTAGCCCCAAAATCTTCAATGTAGTAATAATATGGTTAAATGTAAACTACCTCCAAATTAATAACCACGGTATGTGTTGATGTCATGCTGATTTGCTTCTTTTAGTGGATTATGGCGTAACACTATAAACATAAAATGCCAAAGTATATGCATAGTCATAAAATGTTTAATTTTTTGCTACAGGTTAAATAGGGTTATTAATTGTAGTTATTACAGTAGGTACGTATAATAGTGTATACTGTAAGTGTATGCTGCAGTGTAGCCCAAACAAAAGGTATAGATAGTTTAGTTGTAATAAAGTGTAATTATTATTACATGATGCACATAATGAAGTAAAGTGAAAAATGATTTCATATACAGACACCCTGAAACTCATCCTATCAGTAACTGATAAAATGAAAAGCATAGATGGGCAAATATAAATGGATGCAAATATACAAGGTTTTGAACATAAATTGCACCTTGGAGTACATTTTACTACGACTCATCAACATCGATTTAGTTTTGTTATAATCTGCATACTAAACGCTTACTAATTTATCACTCGACACTTTCATATAGTTAAAGTTAGATTTTTGAACAAGTCCCGTTATCGTTTTAGGTAATGTTAGTTACTAAACTGCAAAAGTGCTATCTGTAATACAAACTAGTTCATTGCTAGTCCTTATGTCAGAATAAATCCTGCTTGCTGAATACAGGCTATGATTCTGGGTTGGACCCATCTTACACTCATGGCTTGAAAGTCACCTCTACCAACTACAAAAAATATTTCCTATCAGCAACACAAATTCAAAATTAATTTTCCATGTAAGTGATGTTAATGTTAAAATAATCAGTTGACCAATTTGAACATGTAGAATATGTATGCTATACGCTACTGGCTACAACTATCACGATCGTAAAAAAATTAACCATCATACATTCATACATTATCACAAAAGTGAAACATTAAAATTGTTGTAATTGTAATTTATTGCGTAAATTATATTTGAGTCAATTAAGTGTATATTTATACTATACTTAGTAGTATATACTTGTAATTTATTCCTATAGTAAGAACATAGCATATGTATATCAAACTGGTATGGTAGATAGTAGATATCGAAAGATTAGTGTGCAAGCCATATAAGGGAGATCACACCTTTACATTGCATGCCCAATTTACAGGTGTGACGGTGAGATGAGACTGTTGAGTTGAGAGTCGCAGTTCTCAACTCAGTATGGATTATTGAAAATATTCTGACTTGCTTGTGTATGGTATCTGTCTTGGCATTTTAGTTTTTAGACAATTAATTACTTTTAAGGTGCATAAATAGTAATAGTGCAATACATGCCCATCATCTCAGCTTTCATTGATGTTTTATTTTTTTACTGTCATTATAACTCACAAACGCAGTGTCAAGCTGTAAATAAAGTTTATTAATTATGTTAGTTGTGTTTTGTCATATTTTTACTAAAGAAAAGTGAATTATGTATATTCACAATTATGAGAAATGACTGAAATGAATAAATATATTAATTTTAGGCTAACATTATTTTAGGTATTTTATAGTAGTAATGAATCAACATGAGACGCTGCTGGCTGGAGCGATCAATAATACTTTCACCATGCATCTATTCTTAGCAGTCTACTATACCTATCGTTTTTATCTGAGGTAGTGAGAGTTTACCTATTTGAAATGGTCCACTTGGGGGAAGTAAAAATCGTAAAGAAATTTTTTGCCAATATATATTAAGTTTTTGTTGCTACAATTAAACTTTTACCAAGTGGCATAAAATCTAAGTTTAAACTATAGCCTTAGAGAATATTTTTTTAGTCGAGAAGACTGGGAGAAGATATAAACAGATGGCTAGGATCAGAAATGGGAAAGCACATGTATTTATACATGGAGAAAGTTCTATGAGGAGTTTGTAACTTTCCACTCTGTACAGAATATATGCATCTCAAGGATGGATGCTATTTGTTGTTCTATTCTATTTGTTGTTGTTTTTGTCCCGTGAAGGTTCTCCTAAAATAAAAATGCAATTCTAGCAATGAAGAATAAAAATGGTGTCCTAGTGTTTATATGCTGTTTGTATGTACATCGAAAAACATTATAGGCAGTTTTATTTGCATTTATTGGCAATTAATGCGATACGGGGGCGTAGGGTTCGAGTAATGTAAATAAGGGGGAACAGGTGTAATGACTAGTTATACACAATTTAGAAAGATTAATTTATGAGTGGTAAAGGATATTACAAATCATAAATGTTGTCTTACACATTCCAATATTTAAAATCTTTAATAGCTACAATAAATCCGGCATAAATATTAATAAATAGTAATGGATACGTGAATTAGTATTGGTTGCAGGTTTAGAAGCACTTTCTGTGAACAATGGCTGGGCCAGACTCGTCGTATTCTTGCTTAGAAATCCACATTTGCTGGAAGGTAGACAAGGAGGCTAAGATGGAACCACCGATCCATACGGAGTATTTTCTTTCTGGTGGGGCAATGATCTTGATTTTCATTGTGGTAGGAGCCAAAGCTGTGATTTCCTTCTGCATACGGTCGGCAATTCCTGGGTACATGGAGGTACCTCCAGACAAGACGGTGTTGGCGTAGAGGTCCTTACGGATGTCCAAGTCGCACTTCATAATAGAGTTGTAGGTAGTTTCGTGGATACCAGCATTTTCCATTCCCAAGAAAGAGGGTTGGAAAAGGGCTTCTGGGCAACGGAAACGTTCATTTCCAATAGTAATTACTTGACCGTCGGGTAATTCATAGGATTTCTCAAGAGATGATGAGCTAGAGGCGGTTTGCATTTCTTGGTCAAAGTCCAGGGCTACGTAGCAAAGTTTTTCTTTGATATCTCTGACAATTTCTCTTTCGGCGGTAGTTGTGAATGTGTAACCACGTTCGGTAAGGATCTTCATTAGGTAATCGGTAAGGTCACGTCCGGCAAGATCCAAACGGAGAATAGCGTGGGGCAAGGCATAACCTATTTAAATAAATTACCCACATTAGTATTTTTGAACATTGTAGAATTAATTGACAGTTCATTCAAAGTATAAAATTCTAACCTTCATAAATTGGAACAGTGTGGGAGACACCATCACCAGAATCCAAAACGATACCGGTGGTACGTCCAGAGGCGTAGAGGGAGAGGACGGCTTGGATGGAAACATACATAGCGGGTGTGTTGAAGGTCTCGAACATAATCTATTTAGTAAAATATTATTTATTTTCGATTCTGCAACATTTCTGTATTTGTTTTGTTATAATTTGAAATGAAACTTACTTGAGTCATCTTTTCACGGTTGGCTTTTGGGTTCATTGGTGCTTCGGTAAGGAGGACTGGGTGCTCTTCTGGGGCAACACGGAGTTCATTGTAGAAAGTGTGATGCCAGATTTTCTCCATATCATCCCAGTTGGTAACGACTCCATGTTCGATGGGGTACTTAAGGGTAAGGATACCTCTTTTGGATTGGGCTTCATCTCCTACGTAGGAGTCTTTTTGTCCCATTCCAACCATAACGCCCTGAAGTCACAGAAAATAAAATTATTTTTCATTTC
This sequence comes from Tomocerus qinae, assembly GCA_020055645.1. Taxonomy (NCBI): domain Eukaryota; kingdom Metazoa; phylum Arthropoda; class Collembola; order Entomobryomorpha; family Tomoceridae; genus Tomocerus; species Tomocerus qinae. The sequence continues at coordinate 105,877,534 of CM034546.1, read as the reverse complement.
TCCAAGTTCTCTTCTCATGATCTCCTAAATATTCAAATTATTGTTGATATTTCCCAAATGTTATTTTTACCTGATGACGTGGGCGACCGACAATGGATGGGAAGACAGCTCTTGGAGCATCATCTCCAGCGAATCCGGCTTTGCACATACCGGAACCATTGTCAATAACCAAAGCGGCAACTTCGTCGTCACACATTGTGGTTTATGGGTATAAGTTTTTCGGAAATGAAAAGACTAAAAGGATTTGGCTCAATACCAAAAGGAGTAATTACCTGGAGTGAAAGACTTAGGAAAGTAGCATCTGCTTTTATAAACCTGAACGTAATTCCGATTTTTCGATTGCACAACTATATCAATATAGGTAATTGTGCATACCTACTTAAATGTACAATAAAAATACAGGAATACTTTTCCATGTCAAACAATAGAACAATGTTGACACAAGCCAATATCATAGAAAGATAATGATTCATGGTTCTGCTATGCTTTTACTCGATTTCTCAAGAGCACATGTCGGAATCAACAGAATTATATTTATCGTGAATTAACAAACCAAAGCAAAATACCAGCCAATTGCTGACTATTCTTTCCGTTTGTGACCATATATGGACATTCATAAGAGCACTTTATCAATACTGGACCCAATCCAATTTGACACATCCGACAGTCAGATATCGATAAGAACCCTTTTTTGCACCACCATTTCCACAGCTCGGTCAAACATTTGTATCTGCTATCTATTTAAGCTCATTTAAGTTAAATAATGTCTATTGTATTTTTATTAGATAAGGTTTTCATTTTCTATCTCTCTGAATATTCCTGTGAAATAGAGATACGCGCATAAAGTTTATCATCATATTATAAACTAATTATGTGCATGAAAATACACTTTTATGATCTTTATATAAAATATTATAACATAAATACGCGTGCATAATGATGATGGTCATAATTCATCCAAAATTCAAAGTAGCTGACCTAATACTCATTTGATAATATTTACTCCTGCATTTACAAGTCTATAATAATGCTCTATCCATTTACAGATGTATATGAACAGAAAGTATCCAATATCCATAATATCATTAGCAATACTTTCCTGAAGCCATGGTCGATAGAATACAATAGATCTCTATATAGCTATGAGATCCAATTATTAAAATACACAGGGGAAGGTATAGACATAATGTTTGAATTTTATTATAAGTATATAGGAAGGACATCCCAAAAATGTCAATGTTTTTGCCGTGACGAAGGCAAAAGATTTGGTTGGAAAAGATATCATTATTTGCATTGATAGTAGATTCAACATCGTGGAAATTGTTTGATGATTCTCCTCGCGTTTTCAGTTTTCCTCCAAGAAAACATTATTCAAATAATAGTCAGAGAAGAGTAAATATAGTCATCGCAGTAGATCGTAAATAACGCAGATGGGAAAGATAAGGCAGACAAAAACACTTTGGAAGAAACGCAGATCTCAGGTTACATTCGATCATTAGGGGAGTGTGTACTTGTACTGAAATAACATTATCAATGGATATACGCAGTATAATTATAGAGGATAGGGGCACTATATAGCTCAACGAAAATCCAATATTTTCTCTATATTCATACTTTTCGTCATTGAATATTTTTATGCCCACGGTCAAAGGAAACCTGATCTTGGTCGATGAATCAATATTTACCTTTAGAGTAGCATATTATAATTCACTATAGCATCTCTGTATTATTATTGCATTTATGTCACAGATAAAGTTGCCAAAACGTATCAAATCGAGCATTGAGCCTTGTTGGGGAATCATGTGCTATATTTTACGAAACTATCCGTACAATATTGTTCATAAGAACTTGAGGATGTAAACATCATAATATTATTTGGGAAGGTATACTAAAGCTTGGAGCATTGCTTATATACCAGTTTATAGAAATCTGCTAGAACCTTTTTAACAATGCTCAGTTACTTCAGTTATGCAAATGGGTGTTTGTAACAACCTCTATAAGTCACATTATTACCTAACTTCAACTGATTCCTTTCATGGTCAAATTCTTCTCTTGGAAGCATTATCTAATTCGCTCTGGGATATCAATCACGTCATTACATTGGAACTGTGTCAATATCATTTAAAACTAATTTAGGATATGCATCTGAACTTTTCTAATTAAAAGGAATCATTATTTCCTGAGTAATTTTAATCATTACTTCTTCAGAAGGAAACGGGAGATTTCAAACAATTTTGGTATGCATGATATTAACATAATACATGAAAGGCAGACAAAAATATATTTTATAAATTTTTTCAAAGCTCAAGAGGATAAAATCTTAGGGTGTGACTGATTTACCACTAAATGGATAGTGGACAGTTTAAATAAACTCTGACTTAAAACGGATAAACTTTATTGCTAACTGTGATTATAATACCCACTAGCACCTTAATTAATATAGTATCCATAAACGAGCGTATTTATTGGTAAATTAACTTAAATTGCAAACCTCAGTCCAATATATACCTTTGCTACATGTTTACATGAAAAACTGTTGCAACTATCCTATCCTCGGCCCACACCCACAGCACTTAAAACGGTTTTTTCCAACGTTAAATAACACTGTATTATGTATAGTTTTATATGTGAATGAGAAATGCCCATAACATGCCCATAATATTATGTAAAGTATAAGATTTCCTGTTTCTCATCAATAAAAGAATGTCTCCTTGTGTTTATCTAACTTGCTTTATTTATACTTTTAGTAGAAATGCTTACAAATTATTATACTTTCTAGTTTCTACGATTAGATAAGTGCAAAAGTTACATAATCTTTGATTATTATAATCGCACAAATCAAGTATTATCATAATCATTAGAAATGATTTAAAAAATACCTTAGGTAAATATTGAATATTATGTAGACAGTAGACCTAGATAATATTATTATGTTTCCACTTTTGTAATGGAAATAGTTTAATCGTTTATGAAGATTAATTAGATGGAATATGGAATCTTATCTAATTAACGTTACTCTGTTAATTTTTCTGGCTCTCTATTGGTGATAATTGAAAATTGAACGGCATGATTAAAAAGGAATTTGAAAGTACATCAAAAATGGTACACACTGTACAATGTGTTTGAATATCTAGTTTTACAAATACTAAGGTACATATAGTAATTTATATAGGTATAATATAGCCATTATCCAACTTTTATATGACATGTTTTAAAATCTATAGTAGGCTGGGGAATAAGGAAGTTCTAGTTTTGAGTAGAAGAGACGATATTTATAACGCTTTGTACTAATTACCATAAATGGATAGAGTCATAACAGTCATAAGGGATAAGTCTCAACCTGAAACACTTTTAAAGCAGATATACTCGTTGTACTACGTTATTATAGGAATTATATTCACCACAGACCACAAGCCCCCATTTAAAACAATACTATTTGCGTGAAGCATGTTGTATTGTAAGTGTACTTTAGAAGTAGAAAAATATTATCTGGACGTAGCAATTGCTTACAGCACACACTCGTCATATAAAACATAACTTGAAGTACACCAACATAATGCTTCTAAATTAATTAAGCTACGTCATATTAAATGCGTTTAAAACAGAAGTACGTAGTACATAGTATATAGGTATACGTATTTAAGTGGAAGGGAAATTGGTATTTCCCTTAAGCAATTTCTAATTCAAACAACTGCATGTAAGTTGTAGTAGTAGTGCTTATAAAGGTGGTTTATAGTCTGATATGTAAGTATTTATTTACTAGTGTATAATAGTGTGGCTATTGCTAGCATAATATAAGCTACAATTGGAACTTCATTAATAACTTGCTATCTCATCAGTTAAATTTTTTAGATATTATGCACTCTAGTTTGTCTGCAGACAATTGATATCGGTATAGATTAATTACTTGTGCAAACAAATAGCTATTTTGTTTGATTGTCTTAAGTTTTATCATTTAAAATTCACTAGATGTAAAGCTAATTATCTATACGTTCATAACTGCTTGGCTTCACTGTTTTAGTTCAAAGTGCTAATTACTAGTTATATAGCTATAATATATTATATCTATACGATGCTTAATGTGTATTTATACAATAAGATACGCTAGGTACCTACCATAATAACACACACAAATAACTTTTTGCTTTTGTACGATGTACAATAGTGATTGGGTGTAGTGTACCTACCTTCAATTAAAAATACATCTTACAAAAATATATCTATTTGAAAATATGGCATGATTTCTATATCTAGTTTCAAATTGCAAGATATAAGAATGTAATATGTATTTGTGTTATAAGAATTATTAAAGACAAATATTAAGGATCTATACAAACGTTACAAATGCTGTACGATGAAATTGAAACTTGAAACCAAACAGGGGTCTTGCATTTTCAGTCTAGGTATAATAATATTGTAGTATAGTGTTTTACATAACGGATAGTGTAGACTGCAGTGCGAAAGGAAACGGTTCAATAAGTCACATAAAAATTTATTTTCCCATGCGAATGCTCGCATTTGGTATATAATAAAAATAATGCTCTGAACATTACGATCTCCAACTTCCTACGTAAATACACATATTACTACATATACAGTTGTGAAAATCTATCTAGCTTTTCCACGTAAAGATTAAAAATTAATAACTCAGTAAATAAATAATTCATACTTTTCATACTATAACTTTAACGATATAAGCTACAGCAAATACCAATAATAAAGAATTTACTCGATAAAGGGGAAATAAGTTCTATAATGCTAGATGCATTCAAGTTTTAATGATGATATTATTTATAGTGTTTATTTCAATGTTAAATTGATTACTATAAGATATTTCAAAAGCCAAATGCTAACAGGGTAAATATTACTAATTAACGGACAGAATTAATTACTGAGGCAGATTTCCATCTTTTTTTCCAGCTCGAGATAGGCATATAGCTGTGTTAATACCTAGGATTTAATCTGTAGTTGTATTGTATCTCTATAGTTCAAAAAACTTAAATGAGAAGCAAGTACCTGTTATTGTGTGCATGTCTGTGTATTATTAATAGGATAATAATTTGAGACTATGAATGTGATGTTTAGACTAGAAAATAAATAAATGCGTACTTATGAGTATATGGACATATTTTGAAGGTTTAAGATGAAGTTGAAATGGAGTTTCTAGCACACTACGGAAAGATGATAATGGGCTATATAAGGAAAAAATTAATGACTTGATTTTGTGGTATATATAGACTACTTCGATCGTGCATATTATATGAATTATATCATCGAAGCAGACAGCGAATGCAGGGGAATCGAAATACGTAGAAAACTGCTGTGCTGACTGGTTCCTGTTATTCTGCTGAGCATTACGAATGTAAAAATGGACAGACAGAGAGGAGAATATGAAGGAAATTGTGGACGAAAAAGGTATTTGAATTGGTAGACAGGAGGCAGGCAGCAGGGAATAGTGAAGCAAGAGGGATAATCTCTCGAATCGAATAGTAGTATGGTGGATATGTACGTACAACTCGAAACGACGAGTGAGTATGCCAAGTCAAGCTATGTATTTTCTTGCAGAGCGGTATCTGTATTTGAAAGTCATTGTCCGCTTTCAAACTTCGAAGAGAAAGCAGAGCACAAAGTTTCAAACTTTAAAAGCACTCCTAGTTCTTTGCAGCAACACTCAAATTTCGAATTCCTTTTCGAAATTTCAAACACTTGTATCTCAACTTTTCATATCATTTCAAGTCCCATAGATATAGCTATTGTTTACTACTTCTAATTAACATAAACGTTACATACACAATTTAATATTCCTCGTAAATGACGACAATAGCCTCCCAAGGCCAAGTGAGATTTAAAGCACAAGTTTCCTTGTAACCCTTTTTCAACCTACAACAGTCAATTTCAACTGAATTCACACTTAGGTAATCAATTTAAATATACCACTACGCATTCACGTATTTTAAAATATTCTTATACATTCCTTAGCATATACTTACATCGCTTCATCATGGGCTCATGATGATTCATGTAGATATGTAGCAGAGCAAACGTCGTATTAACGATTTTGAATTTGTAGATTTTAAATTCATTCGCGATTTTCATTGCGTCAAATTAAAATGTTAATTTAATGTATAATATTATTCGTTTTTCAGACAGCCGTTTCCTTTCCTCTTCGAATCTCCTAAACTCCCAATCCTGAATCCTAACATTTGAGTTTTGATTTTGTGAATACTCTCACCATGAGTGTTTCAATGGGGACTAAAAGTGATGGCACCGTATTAGACTTATATGGCATGTATGACGACGACTACGAAGACGAAGAGATACAACAACCAGGTTTTGACAAATCCACAATGGATAGCTCGGGGAATGTGCAGACTGAACAACATAACTATGATAACTTTCAATGTCATTACGGTAAGTCTCATTTGGTCTGTTTTAACTAAGTAACTATCATATCAACTTGACATTTTGAATTATTAATTATTATTTAAATTATTTTAAATTATTAAATTTTGAATTATTTAAATGAATTGTCCAGGAGGATGAGTTTCATGATTTTGTAATAGTTTTGTAAATATGATTGATTGATGATAACTAATGACTAATTGTGGAATAATTACAGATGACAACGAGGGACCTTCAACCAGCTCAAGCACACTAAATGAAGAAGTTGACGATTCAGATGATTTTGGAATTAAAATCGTTAGCACTGAATCCCTGATGGAAAATTGTGAAACTGAATATAGATACGACGACGATGACGAAGAAGGAGATGAGGGTTCCTTAGGAGGTATGTCTTTGATTACTATCACAATATTTCCGAATTTGACTGATTGTGTTTAAGAACAAAATGACCAGAAACTAGAAGCTTTTGTATACTAATAGTGTATGGTATAATACATGTTGCACATCTACAAATAATTTGAGTGCTTATCAATTTATGTAATAGGAATTTTGAACTCTTTGGCCATACGCAAACTGTCAAACAAGGGTAGCAGTATATGTTTCAGTTAAATGAGTTCTTTAGAAGCGTGCGTGGTGGATTGTGCTTATAGGTTAAAGACGAAGGTGAAGTAGTAGAATGTTTACAATGAATAATTATTAGGTTTCATATTTTATTTGGCCTATTGATACCTTCGTACTTCATGTATGGTGTATAGTCTATGTGTAATTAGTGTACTGCATACTGTAAAGACCATATCATTTAAAAATCATAAACTTAAATACACACTCTGACTCTTCATTACTAAATTACATGGCGTTTTGTGAAGCTAATCATACAGTGTTATTGTATATTTGTGTTGCCTGTTGGATATTGACTGATTATCTTTTTCATATAAGTCATAATTTCTGTGTATCTGGTGTCTTGATTTTCAAAGTTTCAAAGGACTTCAGGTTGATAAAGATAGCATATTATAAGGTTATTTGTTTGTAAAAGTATGCTAAGTAAACTCTTTCATTGTACACAGATGACGAAAACTATAGATTCTTAATCCCAGATGTAGAAATCGAAGAAATTTCCACTCCAGATTCGGATGATCAAGTGGAAGAACAACAGCAATTCCAACAACCTGAAGTTGTAAATTCAAGACGATCAAGGTTTCAAAAGCCAGTCCTCACTGCTGAAAGCTATTTTAAAAGAATACTACCAGCCGATCCTCTGAAGCCTAACATTTTAAACAAAAAAATGGGATTAAACAGTAATAAATTTATGATTTAAATTTTCAAACTCTGCCTATATATTTTATTGGGGCCTAAAATCTATTTTAACTATTTTTGTACAGCTGTTCAAAAGATGCCACCTCCTCCGCCGTTGACTAGACGTCCTAGTGTTGCCACAGGTCAATCTCAGAGTACTAGTCGTCAAAAACCCCCTCCAGTACAACTTTCTCTGGAGCAAATTCTAAGAAGTTCAAAGCCAATGCCAAGATTACAACCTAAAATAGGACCATCGGGGAAAATTGCAATAGAAAGACTTCCTAATCCCAGAATGTTTCAAAAGAGTTTCCAAAACAGAACTATTCTTCCTGCAATTAGTAATAATAATAATAATAATAATAGTAGTAGTAGTAGTAGTTCTAATAATCCCCAGCATCCTTTACTTGGAGAGCGGATTAGTAAGAAAACAGTTCCTCAGTGCCCAGTGTGCAATAAAACATTTGCAACGTATACTATCTTGTATCGACATGAGAAAACCCATGAACAAATGCAAATCTGTTCCGTTTGTCAGATGGGGTTCAGTGATCAGGCAAAGTTGGATGAACACGTGAAAAACAGTCCCAAGTGCAATGCTTCTGGTTTGCAGTGTCGGATTTGCTACCGAAGTTTTGCCACAAATGCAGCAGTAGTTGCCCATATGCCAGTTCACGAAGGTATGTTTAGATGCAGAGGTTGTCGGAAGGGATTTTATGACTATGCTTCTATGGAAGAACATGAGGCAACTCATACAAGATATGCATGTGAATGGTGTGGAAAAACATTTATGAATTCGGGTAATTTGAAAGCACACGAAAGAATTCACACGGGAGAGCGCCCTTTTAAATGCGCTGATTGTCCTAAAGCCTTTAAACAATTAGGAGGACTTCAGTACCACTTAAAGACAAACCCAGCTCATAGAAACGCACAGCACTGTTAATGTCTAGAAATTTTTCAAGAGATAGGGTTTAGTCTATAAACTCAATGTGAAAATGATACTTATTTTTGTTAGCTTTTTTTGTTTTTTGCTGTGGCTGAGTACACTATTTCTGACCACAACAGCCTTGCACTTTTATTCTGTAAAGTATCTTCAGAGCAGTAATTAACATTTTGTATACAAAAGGGTAGTTAAAAGTTAAGTAATTAAGCACCAACCAAGTGCAGTTTTTTTTTGAAATGTTCACAAACGTATATTTATAAGTGTAGTTGATACAGATTAGCATTTAAGGGAGGGTGGACGCAGTTGCAAAGATGTTCGTGTAAATGATATGATAACCGAACTATGGACTAGAAATATAATTATCTGTTCTGTTCTTTAATTTTTGTCACAATTAGTTATGTCTAAACAAATTAGAGTATATGTGAAAGTCCAAATCTAATTGACCTGTATTTATATGAAAATGAGAAACGACAAATTGTATATTTAATCAATTTATCTCTTTGTAATAAATAGTAATAATAATAATTTGTAACTTTAATTCTTAATAATTCTGTTCTATGACAGTAGGTCTTGTAATTATAATTATTGTAGAAAATGAATGATTAGTATTATATGCATTTTCAACTCTTCCCACATCATCTCAATATTATGCTTAAAACTTAAAACTGCCTTATTAAGTCGGTATTCCAGGAAAATGTTTATGGTAGTATGCTTGTTTACTGACATGTGTGTTCAAATCAAAGAAGTGAATGCTACTATAGTAAATACTATTAGTATATACTTCCGCTCCGTGGTGTTACTTATCTGAATCTGTTAGTTAATTAACTGCTGTGTATTTGTGCAATGTGTTTTTCATTTTTGTGTTGTATGTTACTTCTGATGTCCTATATTATTAAGTAGTTTATTTTTTTCAAGAAACAGACAGTAACTGTCAAATGGAAATTGTACAATGATTGAGTGGTTAAAAATTGTGTAGTTGAGTTGCAAATGTAATAATTTATCGTACATATGTAACATTCTTGTTTAGCCATCAAAGATTTATTATCATTTGAACTTAACCGTTTTGAGTCGCTTCAGTCTTAACATTTAGAGTAGTATGCGTCAAGAATGTGTTTATTGAGATTTATTATTGGTAACAATTCTGTAGGCCAATCAAACATTTAAGCCTATGCCTATCCGTGACATTTAATTATTCTATGATTGTACAAATAACAATCACGGTATTAGTCATCAGAATTAGCTAGGCATATATAAGAATAGGAGATAATCACATAGATTTATGTATTACTGACATTATACAATCTCGTCTATTTGTCGATCTTTTCTCATACAAATGTATAATATTGTCTGATAATTTATAGGTTACAATTTGTAACGTAACTTAAATGTCGTCAGTTGTCACCGAGCCCAAAGCTCCTAAAACTTTAACATTCGTGTATCCTGTACCTCCACATTTTGAAGTACAATGATTTTTTGGCTTTCATAACTGAAAAATAAAATTCTTCATTAAAGCATAAAATAGTGTTTAATTTTAAACATAATATTAAATTGCATACAATATTGAGATAATTTTATCCCACATATGTATCTGGCTGGATGTTCTAAGTTCATAGTCTACACTATGCTATGTATTTCATAGTAGGAACCTTGATATAAATAGGTTTACATTTTACAACAATTTTCACAAACGCTCTCCGATTAGCTGCACATCAGTGTACTTTTAAGACAATTTATAGCATTTTGTCATAGGATAGTTTATGTAAATAATACTACGGACGAACTACAAAATGCAATGTCCATGATGTAGGATGTAGAGTAGAATGTACATTTGTGCTAAGTTCGGCCCGGCGAGAAACAGTTTTGGAGCGAACAAATGCATAACTTTATGCAGCACACTACAGACTAACCACACAAATATACACGGGTGACAGTGTAGTGCACAATTTTGTAAATAAATAATTCTGCTTGTTTCTGGTATCATTTTGTATTGATCGTTTTAAATTTTATCATTTTAGAATAAATATAACATTATCAATCATTTTTTCGTCTACTGGAAATGAAAAGCCATAATGTTTTTAGTATTTGAATCGGAACTACGAAACTACGAATTATAAGCGAAACAATAGATTTAATTCTGACCCAACGTCTTAAAATTCTATAGATAGCATAGGATTGATTTTATACGACTTGTTTTTGAGATTTTTACAACCTTGAATGAAACGGCTATATTTTAGACTGGACAGTGGACACATACATAATAATATAATAGTTGAGTATCTAAACGTTTTTAAGCTTTGAAACTTTGAAAAGAAAAGTCTTTTGGATCGGGATCGGGACGATATGCCTAGGTCTCAAAGATTACTTCGTAGCGCTGATCAACAAACAGGTGCTACTTTTTAGCTCGCCTGAATAAGGCAGCTTATAGAACCGCACAGTCTGTCCGTACGTCCGTACGTCCGTCCGTCCGTCCGTACCCACGATAACTTTCGAAAGCAATGATGGATATTGACCAAACTTGGCATAAACTATGCCTATGGACTGGTGACGAACCCTATTGATTTTGGTTCAAATCGGTCCATAAGTTGCTGAGATACCGCGCGCTCACTTTGTCTTTATTTGATAGTCAAAGCAGAAAATGGGCCATAAAAATTTCAATTGTGTTTCCTATTAATTGTTAGCGAGATAGTATAAAATATTTAACTCTGCTTCGACCATATTTAAGATTTTATAATAAAGCAAATTAAATAGGAAAATAACTATTATACGATTGAAAAAAATCTTTCGCATAACTTTCGAATGCAATGACGGATATTAATTAAACTTGGTAAAAACCATACCTATGGGCTGGTGACGATCTCTATTGATTTCGGGCAAATCGCTCCATTAGTTGCTGAGATGCCGTGCGCTCACATTGTCTTCATTTTGATAGTCAAAGTGAAAAATGGGCATTAAAAAGTTAAATTGCGCTTCCTATAAATTGTTAGAATGATAGTATAAAATATTTCACTCCGTTTCTACCAAATTTATTTTGAATTTATGTTTCATCGATTTTGATTTTGTATTGATTTTGATAGTAAAGATTAATCAAATTTGATTTACTGTTGATTTTGATATTCAACATTAATCAATTTTGATTTTCTGCTGATTTTCATAGTCAACAATTATCTATTTTGATTTTCTGTTGATTTTTCAAATGATATAGGTTCGTTTCCTTATAATATCAATGTCTGAATTTTTAATATGTCGTAGCTACATATATAAAGACTCAATTCTGAAAGCTTGATCAAAATCCATACGTTCGGTTTTGTGTTACGTGCGACTTTTCCTCTACCAAAATGTTTACACGACACGGTAACCTTTACTCAGGCGAGCTTCTGTTACGGCTTGCTGTAGGTTTTTAGTAATAATACTTGCTGATGGTGAACAAAATACTATTGCATTGCAGCCCTCATATTTTTGTAACTTAATAATGATTGAATCATTTTTAAAATACCAGGGCTGAAGGCTCTTAATAACACTGCTAGGAATTACTACCATGCTGAAGATGATGACTACATCATTGCTGATCTTGATGTTCCTGCGAAGGAAATTGTAAAAACTTATAAGAAGTTACCTACCAGGCAGAGTATATAATATTTCCCATTCCTATCTATTTAAAATTATTTAATTAAATAACTAAATCTCTGTTTAAGTAGTACCGATGAAATATAAAAAAGCTGTGTTGGAAGATAGTTTAGGTCAGAGTCAGAAACTCTCGGTTGGGATCTGAATTCTGAACTGTCAACTGTCGTAACAGCTTTTATTTTGAAGTGATGCATGTTGAGGAAAAATGAATTATTTCAGGAAGACAATATTTACGATGATAATTTCATCAATTGGTTTTTTATCTTCTGTAGGCACACGAGGACGGAGAGGTCCAAATTGCACAAAGAAAAAAGATGTGCCGATCTTGCCATTGATTGAAGAATTGATTCCCAAGTTTAAAGATGGAAATGAAAGTAGTCAGGTTAATGCAGAAGATGATAGGAGTTTTAATGGTATACACAAGCAATAACAAGCATCAATACCACAAATATATAGTTTAGCTGTTGGCTGTATTAATAAAAATATCATCAATTTATATTTTTAGAACTACATCGCCCTGAAAGTCAGCTACCTTTTCCAATTTTAACGGAAGCACAAATAAAAAAGGAAATAATTGAAACTGATTCAGAATCTTCATCTGATTCGTCTTCCTCAGACGGCGAAACTGAAAATTCTTCAGTGTCTGGGAGTTCTGAAGGTGAATCTGATTCTGATAGCAGCAGTTCTACATCTTCCGAAGAAAATGATCAGAAACCAGAACTTATCTCCTTTCCAATTGTAAAAGTGATTGAAGGCTTAACAGAAGCCCCCCAAATTATAGAACCCCTGACAGTGTTGCCATACAAAGGTAAAAAACGAGGACCGAAGCGGAAAAAGCCGATTAAAATCCGAGATCCTAATAAGCCGATAAGAAAAAGCCCTGGTACGCCTTGGGACCCTATTCCATGCCCCCATTGTCCTAAAACATTTAGGTAAAGGGGATATAAAAATTATTTAAATTAAAAAACAACTTAGTTAACATTTATTAATTTTTGTTTAAAACTGCTCTCTAAAGGTATATTTCACAACTAAGACAGCATTCAACAGCCCATAGTAAAGAAAGACCATTCTACTGTGACGAATGTGGAAAAAGTTTTACTCGAAATTGTTTTCTGGAGGAACATAGAGCCTGTCATCTGGGCATTGGACGGAAAGATAATAAGGATTTTTCATGTTCCTACTGTGGGAAAAAATTTCCAAATAGCACAGAGTTAAAATTACACGTGAGGACACATACTGGGGAGAAACCATTTAGCTGTGATCTCTGCGGAAGATCTTTTTCAGTAGCCCGAACTCTTAAGATTCACTTGCGGCGGCACGCTGGCGAGAAGCCATTTAAATGTACAGAGTGTGATAAAGGTAAGATTATTGATTACAAATTACAACACAAAGTGATGAGTGTAATTAATACAAGTGAATGGTAAAATTTTTCTACAGCTTTTACAGTCAAGTTAGAACTACAGCGACACATGCAAAGAGTTCACAATCATGCTGGAGAAAATGGGAGTTACAAACGAGTACAGTGTGAAGAATGTGGAAGAAAGTTTTCTCATGTCGGCATTCTTAAAGATCATCTTTTAATTCATCAAGGAATCAAACCTTTTCAGTGTCCTTTCTGCGATGTTTCTTTTCGACAAGCTAATCACTTAGATCATCATATACGTGTACATAAATGGAAAAGTTAAACATTTGTTATTAAAACTATATTTTTCCACATCCTATGCACCATATATACCCCTACACTTTACACCCGTCAAAACAAAGCATAAGGGATTTCCAATTCATTGCCAAGTGGTAGTGCTAAATTAATTCAAGGCAGTATAAAGTCAAATCTTATAAAAACCTATCATTCCCGATAAACTATAAAATTCCTGGTTTGTTCAGCAGTAACCTGGATCGTAAAACAAACGGATAGAGTATGCTAGACTAGCTAGACTAGATACAACCACAGAATTTTATTTACCTATTATAGTATAAAATATTATTATAACTGACTGAAGACCTACCAAGGAAGATAGATAATAGGTTATCCTCGAGTGAAGACAAAGTGTTCCTAAATATCGCGCAATGGAAGTTAGGTAAAGTGAATGTAAAACTTGATCTTGAGCTCTGCATCGCAAACTCACAGCGCACATTCACATAGAGAGAAGGAAATCATCATCTGTTCGCACACAGACTGACGGAAATTATCATTGACATTGTTTTGAAATTGACAACTTGATGTAAATGAAGAAAATTCTGTCGTTTGTGCTGTAATTTAGAATCTCAACTAATTATTTTATCATGAGGAAAAGGTTTATTTAGGTTTTTATTTACAACAAGTCGTTTTCTGTTTCACAAAGAAAATCTGTTGATCTTGTTTTATGAGTTATATATATCTACGTTTGCAATATAAAAGTATGTTCAGGTCATAGGTTAAGGTATATTTTGGCCCAGCTGAATTACAATAGTGTAATTGTAAATTAATTGCTGTTTGCCTTGAGTATTTTATTTTCTTTGTATAAATTATTAGATTTAGACAATTAGCGAGATAGCGTATTAGAAACTGTAGGTAGTTTTCGAGGACTTCATCTCATCATTTCGTAACCACCCTCCCAACGTGAAAGGGGACAGTATTACTAACAATGACTTCAATAATTCGATTTCATGCAATTTCTGGAGCTATGTCAGAAACTCCGCCTTGCTTTTTACTCCAAATAGATGAATTTAGATTCCTCCTGGATTGCGGATGGGATGAAAAATTTGACATGGAGTATATCAAAGAGCTTAAAAAGTATAAAAGCAAATACGTTTACTTATGCACAACTGACTAAAAACCGAATATAAATAAGCTATAATGCAAATATCCAAAAATATACACTGAATTTTCTAGAATGGCCGGAAAAATCGATGCAATATTGTTGTCACATCCCGATACATCCCACTTAGGGGCTCTTCCGTACCTTGTGTCCAAATGCGGATTCTCTTGTCCGGTTTATGCCACGAAACCTGTGTTCAAGATGGGACAAATGTTCATGTACGATTGGTTTTTGTCCAGGAACAATACAGAAGATTTTCAGCTCTTTAATTTGGATGACGTGGACGAAGCCTTTGGGAAAATTCACCAAATGGAGTACAATACCCCTTACAATTTCAAAGGTAAGATTATAAATATCAGTTAGTAGTATTCTGTGCAGTAAAATTTAAATGCTTGCCTATAACTGTGTTACCTAAGTCTCATCGCACCTTTGGTTTTTGCAGGCAAGGGCATTTCCATTACGGCATTACCTGCTGGGCATATGTTAGGAGGAAGTATATGGAGAATCGCAAAAGTCGGCGAAGAAGATATTTACTATGCTATTGACCATAATAACAAAAAGGAAAGACATCTGAACGGTAATTAAACTTAATTATACTCACTTTTCAAATTTTATTGGTCTTTGTTCAATATAATAATTGTATTATATTGCTGTTCTTTGTATATCTTGCAGGTTGTGAATGGGATAAAATTCAAAGACCCGGAATTTTGATTACTAATGCTTTTAACACTTTATATACTCAAGAAAAACGTAGACATAGGGATGAAATGCTTATAGGTACAGGATATTATAATATGAATATGAATTGAATTGTTACATTTCGCGAAGGTAATTCGCATTAGGCTAGAACAGTGAAGCTTATACGCGTCTGCTAAAGGTGTTAATAATATGAATGCTAATAATATATGTGCAGCTGCTCTTGGTCGAACTTTACGGAGTGGGGGTAATGCACTTGTAGCTGTTGACAGTGCTGGAAGAGTATTGGAACTCACGTTATTGTTAGATCAAATGTGGAGAATGAAAGATGCTGGTTTAGCACCGTTTTCCATAGTGCTGCTCAGTAATGTTGCTTTTAGTTTGATAGAAATGGCTAAATTACAGGTAAGTCAATAAGCTGGAAATCATGATTGAAATTCTACATTAAAATCCAATCTTCTACAGAATGTATGCAAAATGACATGAATATGATTATGTTTTACATGAAGATGGATTGGATGAGTGACAAACTACGTCAAAGTTGTACCATGGAGAAACCAAACCCTTTCATTCTACGTAATGTTATTCTATGTCATAGTCTGATTGAACTTAGTCAAATTCCTGCCCCAAAGGTGAGTCTTTTTTAGGAGAGAGATTATGTAAAATGTCTTATTTATTCTGATAAAATCTTTACTATAAATTCAGGTTGTATTAGCAAGCACTCCGGATTTGGAGTGTGGATTCTCGAGAGACCTTTTCATGCAATGGTGTCATGATCCGAGAAGTTGTGTCATTCTTACAAGTAGAACTAGCCCTGGAACTCTAGGCCGTAATTTAATAGATGACCCTGCCACATATAAATTTATCGAATTGGATGTTAGACAGAAAATACCCTTGCAAGGAAGAGAGCTAGAAGAATATCGTAATCGAAAACAGACTGAGCACATGAAAAATGCTGATAGGTCAGCCTTATTCCCCATTCCATTTGCATATTATGATTGATTCAAATTCTATGAATGATAATCTTTATCTTGCTTTAAAAACTAAATTACAGTGGTGGAAGTAAATGCAAAAGAGACAAAAGAAATGGAAAAGGCTCTGCTGTTACCGATGACGAGAATCCTACTAAAGCAATTTGTTTTAAGCAGCCTTTTGCTGTCAACTGCCAAGTATATTTTATTGACTTCGAAGGACGTTCGGACATAGAATCCATGTTAAAAATGTTATCCGATGTGAGTTGACAGATTATAACTTTTAGTATTAATTACTTAATTATAATTACTTATAATTTTTAACAGATACAGCCAAAGAAGCTGTTGCTCGTCAAAGGCTCTATACAGTCAATTGCAGCATTGGAAGCCCTGACACATAAACTTATTCCAGTTTCCACTGTTTTTGTACCGCAATTTAGAATTACTGTAGACTTAACTAAAGACAGAAAAATCTATGAGGTCAGTTTCTTCTTCTCACTTCTCATAATATTGTCTCATATCTCAAACATTATAAATGATTATAAACATAATTGAGCTATTACAATTCACACAAATTTTTATCCACAGATGAAAATAAGCGATACAATGATGGGGTCTCTGAATTTCAAGAAGCTTAATGGGATGGAACTGGCTTGGTGTGAAGGCACAGTTAGCTTGCCCGATAAAGGTAGTGATTCATCTGAGGAGTCGCAAAGTCTGGTGCCCGTTTTAAAACCCTTAACTTCTTCCGAGGTAAGTATTTTCATATTTCGTTAACCAAAGGCTTTTAGCTCTTCCTAATTTCTAGATACCCATAATGTGGAGGCAATCATGTTCACATTTTAAATCAACGTTTTACTAAACAGACAAGTCCGCACGATGCAATGTACGTAAACAAATTGAAACTGAATGAATTTAAAAAGCTTTTATCAAAAAATGGATTAGAATCTGAATTAAAGGATGATGAACTGAGATGTACTAGTGCCAATGGTGTTGTTTCAGTTAAAGTATGTCTTTATTTATCCAATTAATTGCAACTCTTTGATGTTACCTTTTATATTCAAACGTTTGCTTATGTCCGATTTTGATACAGATTTCAGACGGCAGAGTTGCTATCAATGTGGAAGGATTGTCAGATGAATATTACCTCATTAGAAGTCTACTCTATGGACAAATTGCAATTTTATAATGCTTTAAAGTAGGTCTAGCGTCTACGTACCTCTTGATACTTAACATAATCGCATTTATTTCTTAAAGAAAAAACTTTTTGTCTTTTTGACATATTTTACTGTATGGAACCACATAATATTAATAGGCTAGGTGTAACCGTATTTATTGTTTTATTGTGTTAGGAGATTGTCTGTGAAAACTGAAACAATACTTGTGGTAATGTGCTATTTTAATGGAACATGTAATGATAAGAAAGTAGAGCATTTTAGGATTTAGATCAATATCTTTGTGTAGTGTAATTATGGCAGAGAACAATCTAGGATTTATTGTTTTTGTATGTTTCAGTTAGTAATGGTATATAATGTATGTGTATATTACACATTTGATATTCTTGGCTAATTGCCTAATACAGCTGAATACAAAAATTTATAGCATAGGAAAAATCCGTTACAGTTAACTTACTCATTTAGAAATTCGAATACTGTGATGATATGGTTGAGTTCATTAATAATCAGTGTGTGTATTTATTGTCAATGTGTGAAAAGAAATTAAGGCTCAAATAAATGTTGTTTCCGTCATTTTATAATCATCGAGCAGTAATAATTAATATTCAACAAAAAAATCGTAATAATTATTTACACAATACATATTGTATGCTTTCTAAACCTCACGTGATATCTTCACATAAAATTAATCGACAGTAGATGAAGAAAATAATATTTCATAATATATTATAGATTCACGTAACAAGACTTTATTCATTCATTGAGAAATTATTTTTTCGCCATATATGGACAAAACTTTTTTTATTCTACTGACGATAAGAAATATTAGTCCTATAGCCATTAGTGCTTTTATACCTCATCACAGCAGCAGCATTTGAATCACAATAATCCATACTCATGCTTTTAGTTTACTCGCTTTTAGTATTATGTATTTAGTATTTTGTAAGTTGCAGAAATTGTATTTTATTGGAACAAACAAATTAAACATTTTAGACAAATAAGTACACGTTACAAATTTTTTCAACATAACCAAGTAACAAATTGCTTACACAAGAAGCAATTGACAATGAGTTAGCAATAATGCTAATTCTCTGTTCGATTACACAAAATGTTCATTATGTTCCCTAATTAAGATTATCCACATGCATTTGGAAGACATTAACCACCAATAGTATTCCAACTTTTCCATTTCCAAGATGCGTTTATATGATATCATTGATATCCAGTGATTCTCTGGGCCGAAAACAGCGTCTAAAGAGCATATTTTTATGTGGACTGCATTCCACAATCAAGCTAGAAAATAAATTGCATTTAAAATAAAATTTTACAAATGTACAGCACATTGATGATGGTTGTTTCGTATAAGTAGTTTAGTTTAGGAATATAGAGTATATAGAGATATGGGCACTTGTTTGTATATTATGAAGGATGCTGTTGTGTGCGTTTAATATGGCAAAAGGAGATGAAAACTTAAATTCGCATTGTGATTATCTTCCAATCTGGTCAAATTCCAGTAACTATGAACATTCGGATCATGATCTGTGATAAGATAATATTCCTTTCGTCCAGTTAAGAGCATGGTAATATTTAGCATTATAGTTTTTTTGGTCACTGTTGGCAAATAGACACCACACAGAAGCAGAGCTTCAAGACTTCGTATAGTTAACATTTGTCTCACGAACTGGAGTCTCATTCCCGCCAAAACCGAAGCAGTTCCTCTTACTTGTACTAGCGCCATGATTTTCAGTGACTTCATACGCACTGGAATTGTCATAACATCTTGGGTAGACATCAGAATATTACTAAGGATAAGTAATTCAAGACCTTCCGGAATTGTATTAATGTTCACTGCATTGATAGTTTCAGGATCCAGAGCAACTCCATTTACAAATAGTGCCAATTCCTTCAATCCGTATAAACCAGAGACGATCCGGAAGTCAAAAGGTGTAGATGTTTCGACAGACAGGTGAAGTCGTCGCAAACTCGTCGAATTCGCTTCGAAAATAGGAATGTACAACATCCAATTCTGAGTGCGTCCTAACCAATTCGTCACAGTTAATTTTTCCAGCTGATTTTGAGCTTTCAGATATGGATACAAAGCCTGAAATTCGTTCATTTTTAGATTGGATAACGTTATATATTTCTGAGTCAATTTGACATCACGGAAAATAGGTTCAATGAACGTTTTTGCTAGTTTGTTTATAAGATCAATTTCCGATGGCCGAGTAGTGTCGTCCCCATTCATGTGATTGATGCCGATGATCACAGTATTCAAACTGACATGATATGCTAAAAATGGAATCAATACTTCCATAGTTTCAACAATTCCTATTCTCGAGCTAGTCCATGTATCCATATAGAATCGGTGTAGTTTCGGGGATCTAATTCTTTGGACCATTTGCAGAACATTGTACGCCCCCGTGTCCCATTGTAGAATAGAGCTTATAGGATCCATGAAAAATGATAGCGTACGAAGTTTTCGTAGCATAATGTGCGGAGAAGGGCCAGAATTGTTGAAATCTGCAGGGGTCATCCTTGCTGAGACTATAGTTTGCATTTGCAAATCCACAAGATTTTTGCAATTCGCTATTAAGGATGTGACCACCTCTTTGGTTGTGCCTCGTCCGAGCAAAATGCTTTGTAAATTAAGTGGGTAGCGAAAAAAATCTGTCATTGTACACTTTGTCAGCCAAGCTCTTTTCACACAAATCCTTTTAAAAAATTCCGTTTTCCAGAACTTTTTGTTTTTGACAATTTTTAGCAGTGATCCATTCTTACTGCGAATTATTCGGGATTGTGGCCAGTCGCTTTCACTCATTGCAATAATTAGTCCGATGTAGTTGTCAATTAAAGCTTTGAAGGTAGAGCATGTGAAACGAACCTGAAGACAGCTTTTTCTATCCAAGTAGTGAAAGATTTCCGCCTTCATCTGAAAACGATTGAATATCCCTAAATTGTAAACTCATGATTCATGATTACCTGATGCATAATCCATACCACCTATTTGTCATTATTATTTGGTTTTTTAGCTTTGCAATAATTACTTTACGTATCACCTCAATTGGAAGATCCATAAAATTTGTATCTTGGCTTCTTGTACGCATTGTATAAGAGCTACGTAAGTTAACTTTGTTTCCCAATAAAGTATTATCATGTACTATAAATATTTGCAAATAATTACAATGCAAGTGGCCCAAATTGCATAATATCTTTTCATTATTGTGGTCAAGAAATTCTGTTCCTCTCATATATCATTAGATTAGTTTGCAAAAGTATTATACTACATTTCTAATGCCATAACGCTTATTATGTAACCTAAACCTATGTGACGATCTCCATGGAAAAAGAATAGGAAAAAGCTTATACTTATAATCTTGGAGGCGTATACATAGATGTAGTCTATCAAGGTAGGTATTTTATAGATTGACGGAGACGCTAAGTTATTTATATTCCGTCAATTAGTAACGTTATTAAGGTTCAGGTATTTCCAAAATCCTGGGAAATTCATTAAAAAAGGTCAAGTAAAGGTTACGGGGAAGTATCTATGGCTACGTTTTAAAAGTACATAGAGGCATAGAAATTTACTCTATGACATTACTGAAAAATACTTTTTTGGAAAACTTGTAACTCCTCCGAGAATACTGCTCGTAGAAAGACAAGATTGGACTCTAAAATTCCAGAAAAGGTTGTTTTAACCAAGTACGTTGGAAAATTTTAAAATTTTACCTATGGTTGCGAGATATTGCCTCTTTTTCCACAAAAACATTAATATCTCAAAACCGGAAGTAAAAATGCTGAATATTCCAACGTACTTGGTTAAAACAACCTTTTCTGGAATTTTAGAGTCCAATCTTGTCTTTCTACGAGCAGTATTCTCGGAGGAGTTACAAGTTTCCAAAAAAAAGTTTAGAGCTAATTTGATAGTCGAGTTCAAGTCACGTGACTTGGTAACCGGGAATCTTAAGTAAAAACAAAAACTGGATATTGGACTTCAGCCACCCAAAAGGTGACCTTCCCATTTCAAAACAAATGATCAAAAACAAAACAGTTGGAATCGGATGAAATCGGATATAAACTGTTTTGAACCATAAAATAGGCTTAGAATTTGGTTTTAATGCTCCAGAATGATTTTTGAGGCTCCTAGAATCATGTATTCACTTTCCACATGGAATACTACTTATAAATCAATAATTTCCCCATTTTCGTTTGGCACAGAATTAGCAATTATTCATTTTCCGTTTGTTACACTAAAAATCTTATAATAATATTTGGTCAACTTCTTCCACGTAAAGTAGTATTTAGCTATTTGCCACGTCACAAGAAACGAAAAGGGTAGGTTTTTATTTTTATTACTAGAGTAAGCAAAAACTGGAAAAAGTGTCCCACAATAAAAGACAATTTTATAAAAGTAGTTAACAATAATAAAATCAAAAATTGTATTTATGTTTGATGTTGTATGTAAACTTTAGGAAAGATTGTAGCCAACGGTGCACAAGATACAAAGACCTACCACCAGCCCATATGGGCTTGTGGTGGGTCTTTGACATTTTGGACATGGCCATGTCTCGAAATATTTAGACCTTAAGGCTCCCTAATGTTTCGTCGGATCTTTACTGAACATGACCTGGCCTGTATGTACATAGTGTACGTTCCCACGCTAACTAAACACATTCAGGTTGTGGTCTGCATGGGGCAAAATGAAATTCCACCGGATTTGAACATAATATATTGACCTCCCGAACAAATCCACAATCAGTCCCACCGCACCGTCAAAAGTTAAGCAAATAAATCATAAAGTAACTAGTGAAAACTACTCAGAGGAGTCGTTCTTCTCCTCCCAACCACCACCATGGGGGAGGGGGATAGCATGCATAATTATTTTCAAATTTTTTCGGAAGGTTGGAGGTGGAAGGATTGGGTTTAGTTGACCGTCCAAATCTGTCAGAATCTCATTTTGCCCCAGACCCCCTTAGGGGGCGTTTAGGGTAGAAACGTAACCTCCAGGTCATGTCCTGTAAAGATCCGATGAAAGATGAAAATTCGGTGGGCCACGTCTAAATATTTCAAGACATGGATGTGTACTAAATATTCTTTTGGCACATTGCATAAGCTAAAGAATTGCACACTCGGTCATTCCATCGGAATTCGTCTAGGTTGGACATAGTGACGATTTCCACACAGTGCTCATTGCCATTACGATTATTTGGCTCTCCTGTTCTCCAATTGACATAAGTTATAAGTTTACCCGTGGCCATCCATGTAAATGAACCTGAAAATCGATTTCCCGAAGTCCAATACGTTGCTACCAATGATGTCTCTGTGTGTAATTTTCAGTTATTTATACCTTACTTTCATATTTGGCAAAATTATGTTTACTTAAGCTATTCTTACGTGGCTTTTCTAAGAATGTTTCCAAAAGCATATGTTCATATCGAGACTCAATCGCTGCTAAATACATTCCATAGGACAAACAATACTCCCACGCTAGCCGGAATCGGACACAAAAAAATGTGTATGTTAATTTGTGGTTATAAAATATCACCCCCAAATGTAATAAATGTGAGGATTTCCAATACCTTCGAACCAATTGACCTGCAAAATAAAATATAATTAAATCTGAGTAAAAATCATATCAATTTATTTATTTTATTTATTTATATCAAATTTATTTATATTTATTATAGCTAAAATTCAGACTGACAAAAATCCAATTTTTTAAATAGCAATTTGCACTCAGCTGTTAAGAAAACACCTTTTGGTTTGATAATTCTTGTTTCGGCTGTATAAATTATTTGGAGAGAGTATAGTGAATGGTACTTACTTGCACTGTTGACTCATGAAAAAATTGTTTTTTGCCCGTACATCCAAGATATTCCAGGGTCCCACAATTATATTTACTTGATCCCGGATCGCAAATTGTATCTGCATCATTCGAAGAAAGGTGTTCAGGTCTTCGAATTCCCGTTATATTATTATTGCTCATCGAATAATCTTCCTGAGTTCCCGTTAAAAATTTGGTTATAGAAATATTTCTAGTCAATTCCAATCTGTGGTTTTCAATTGCCAACTTCAATTTAATGTCGGCAGTAGGTTCTTCCTCTTCTACTTTCCCCTGCTAAAAATAAGTGACATACATTATCTGCAAGTAACTTAAGCATTTAAGTAATGAAAAGTAGAAAATTAAATTCACACAAAAAATCACTTACTGACCAAACCAGGTTTATTTGGATTATTAGTGTCAGCAAAACAGCATAGTTTGTGTGTGGATTCATTGCGAATGCAAAACAAAACTTTGCTCAAATACACAAGTTCTGCAAAATAAAAGAAGTTAAATATTTATAAACTATATATGCTTTTTGCCGTTCATTAGTAGAAAGTGTGAGAATTAAACCCGTGTATCTTTCATAATGGTGGTAGAAAAGTTCTTCAAAGCTATTTATACAGCATGACCCTTGAATTATTTATGTGTGAAAGTGGATTAGTCGTTCACATCATGGTTTTACCTAATTAAACAGAACAAAATTTTCTGCTGTTTCTCATTGTCATACAAATTCCCAAATTACCATTAGCTTCCTATACAGATTTTATTCTAGAAGAAAATGGAAAATTAGGTTTGCAGCCCAATTTACTCCAACTTAGCCCAAACTTAACCATAGACCTACTAGTATAGCTTTAGCTACCAACATAAATGGCAAAGTATGACTTCAGACTTCTTCATGGGACACCTATTAACAGAGCACATAGCTTGTTGGCGGCTTGTTGGTCTGCTCACTTGCATCTTTCTAAACCTTCTTATGAGTTATGATTCCCATGAAGGACTATGTCAACCTTCAGATGAAAACTTGGAATTTTTTTGCATTCTAATTAAATCATTTAGACATCCTTAGAGGACTCCAACTAACTGCAATTTAAAAATATAAGCAGAAAGATACATTTGTGACAAATACTTAAAATCCCGAGGTTGTTGGACATGTCCATCCCCACAGGCTGAACGCTCAAAATAAAAAAGTCCCAAAAAGCCAACTTTGTCCAATTTAGTCTAATTTAGTCCAACTTAGTCCAACTTAAATCAACTTAGCCTAATTTAATCCAACTTATTCAATGCAGTCTTTATAGTTACTAGTAAAAAGAGTGATTGTAGGTTTTTATGACCCAAATCATATTTTCCTAACTATAACCTAAACTACTTCCTTGGTTCTTTCATTGTAGGTTTATGAATAAATTTTAATGTCACACAGTTGGCAAATATCCTTGCTACTCTGTGGGTCGCTTTCAATGGTCTGGTACATACAATGGTTTAGCTTTACATAAATTGGCTTCTGCAAAATTAACAACAAAATGACATTTTACAGAATGTACAATTAGCTGAGTAGCAGCACATTTCTAATAGAATTTATCCAGTGGAGCTATTATGTTATGCATGCTTGGTTAATGCAAGTAAAAATGGTTCATAATCCTTGGTACTCTAACTACATTCATACAAATACGAGTGCGAATTAAAATTGCTAATAACTTTAATGTACAATTTCTAGTGCACAAAATTGCCCCGGTTTACTTCGAACTTGAAAGCTTGAAACACTTTAAAGGATACCATGCAATTTTGTACTAGTTTAGGACATCTAATAGGATATGTTTTATCATAAACATATTATACCCATGAATTGGGAATATGTATGAAATTATTGTTATAAATCTTTATGTACATGTAAAAGATGAGTGAATTTGAGGTTTAATATTGTTACTATTTATTTTGAATGTTTTATACGTTGTACTTAGTACTTAGTGCACTTTGATTTTTGTATGGATGACTATAATGGTTTAAATAATAAAAAGGAGAAGATGTAGAAATGTAGAAGATGCTTGTATTTCAATTGGCAATTTATTTTTATTGTTTCAAATGGACAAATGACACAAATTACATATTTTTAGTACGCAATATTTTTTCCAGTGTAAGTGTGTAAGTGGATTAAATTAATAAACATAGATACTTGTTTTACATTTGGCATAAAGTGAAACCAAGAGATGAGCAGTCCTTAACATCCCAATAATCTGATGTAGACGAATCAGAACTGATCATTAATTGTACACAACCTGGATCTTTTCTAACTCCGTCAATTCCGTGCAATGCCTTTTCATCATTAAGAAAATAATTAAAGGAGGAACTAAAGTCCTTTCCAGTAGCAAGCCACATGTACGAGTTTCCTCTACCAAAATCGGTACCGGATGTCCAATACGGTTTTAAGGAAGAATCTTCCCTGATATCTAATTTACCATAACACATTCACAAATGATACATAATTGGACTTTAAAATGTGAAAACCAATAGAATATCTAGTCAAAATAGTTAATAATATTAATTTTCCCCATTCTCTCACCCTTTTCAATTAGGTAAGTTTCTAATATATGTTGTTCATAGCGGGATTCAATGCTGGCTAATATCATTCCGTGAGACCGGCAAAGTTCATACGAATCGAACCAATCCATCTACAGAACATCAATATTGTCGAATTATATAAGTTCGATAACAGTTCAGATTTCAAATTAGGCATAAATTTTTCATAGAAAACTGACCTTAAGAGAAGATTCGGCGTAAAATCTTTTGTATCGAGTACAGCCCACTAAAGAGAATGTGCCACATGAAGCTCCTTTAAAATCACTTTTACAGGTAACATCCATACTGTCCGGAAAATCTTCCGGATCCTGACTTTCTTTGTTTATAATGGGAATAATACTATTCGTTATGTCGTATTGAAAATTGGAAATATCTGGAGTGCTTTCATTGGCGAGAAAAGAATATGAATTGGTCTCTTTGTCGTATTGATAGACCGACAATTTCTCCTTAAGCTGATCTTTCGATACTACCAAGCTGACCAAGCACAGAGATAAGAAGGCAAATGATGCTATAATAAAAGTTCTCCCAGCCATTGTATTTTAGAATCACAACTATAAAACTACATGTACTGTAGTCACTAAACAAATGTAATATCTCCGAATTTTAATATGTGAACTCTTCAGAGAGTAGGTCATAAATATAATTTTCTTTTAAATATAGATAGCAGTACAGTACGTGGTATGACGTATCGCTTAAATTTTATTTACCAGCAGAGTCCTTGTAATTAAAGTTATTCCTTTGTGGGAAATAGGAAATGTAGTGCATAATAGGTACATTCGCGAGTCGTGATTACCGTGTGGTTAGCATTTGTGATGATGATTTCTTTGGTGTATACTATAAAGGATTGAAAATTATTCCATATCCATCATTGGATTTATCAGGAAAACTACTTTGCATTGCAAATTACAAACACCACATTTTTAACCTTTTCATGTGCTTCTTCAAAGGCCACATCGATTAAGGCTACAAATCTGCAGTAAAAACTGAGCCTACCAGCTACCACCGTGCAGATTAAAATAATCAGAAAATCTAATTTTCGGAAATCAATGATCAAGCTCCTGAATTAAAATTCCAAAAAATGAATTTTCTTGGATTGATATATTTTGAGCACACTTACCACAAAACTTTAATTAAGTGTGTTTCCGTTGGTAGGTTTCTCACATCACTATATTGTCCTTTTCTTCCTTAAAAACGGACTGCCGACTAGTTTGTTCATCGTTCAACTGTATGTCCAAACCGGAATTCCCCTAACCGTGCCCAATCTTAAGATTATCATACTATACTTGGTCCAATCACCAAACGACTTAACACAATCACCCTTACATATTATGGGATGCATGTTGTAAATATTTTAAATGCATGTTAAGTTAAAAAACCAATGTACCAATACGTTTTAAATGCAGCTACAACCAATATATCAATACATTTAAAATGCAGTTACAAAATTAATGTTTTCGCATCGCATATATTTACGTCAATGTTACTTTATTTAGTCAAAAATTTTTGAAATTAACCCATTTTGTAAAAATAAAAAATTACAAAGGGTCTTCGTCAGTTTCATTGCCACTTAGATAGCAAAGTAGTGTAACCGTCGATATCTTTATCGATACAAATAAAAAAACCAACACAATATACTGGCTGGTTTGACAATCTTAACATTTTTCTCACGTCCATTTTGTTAAACCAAATAACTTCTACGGGCACCTATTTTTTCTTTTAGCTCATGAATGAAAGTTAAGTGTGTAGTGTAATAGCAAATCATTAACTCAAAATTATAAATGATCAGCCAAAGACAGCCAATTCGGAATGAGATGATCCGCATTCAAGTCATCCGACTGGAAGATGTAACGTTCTTGGCTGAAGTGAGCGTCAACAGAAAACTATGTGACTGTGAGACTATTATCTGTATGTACTCTTGCATAACCATTTTGCAAGTTACCCGCTTAGAATTTAAGTAGATTTAGCAACACATGTATCAAACAATTCCTTGAATTTCTTTAGGTACCTATTTAGAATTAGTCACAGTTTTGCTTTGTTTTGTCATCTCATATATAAATTGTCAGCTGGCAAGAGCCACTTTTCTTGACAACAATTAAAAAGCGATTAATTAAAATTATAGATTTCTGGTATTCAATATCTCTAAGCTTCTTTTTCCTGTATTGCTTTTATTCTTAAAATTGAATCGTCGTGTCGGTCAGTGCGTCGTTGGATGTTGGAAGAATACCAAACAAGAGGCTGACAACCTGAGGTAAAATGGTTTGGTTGATCCCAAATTCAAAAAATAATTGTATTTCATACAACTCAAACTGTTAAAAATTCAGAAGTATTTGATGTGAGCTCCCGAGTTCATAAATAATATGTCCGTTTAATAAAACTTAGAACATATTCATCATTCAAATAATATGTAATAAGTAGCTTATAGGTATAAACGTAAATTTCTTCGATTCTTTTGAGTTAAATTGAGGTTTTGGTATACACTATACAGATTATAAGCTTAAATTGTATATTTTATTTATTTTATACAATATATGTTTTTGAATTTTTGTTGTAAAAGGAAACTGAAAATGTGGTGACCTTCGAACTAACAGAAGAACTGGCGCAGTGTTGATATATTGTGGTGTACTCACAATTTCAAATGCAGTATCTTAGACAAGAAAAATATATTTATACCCAAATATAGAATCAATTTAAGCATTTAGACCTCTCAGGAACAAAATGGTTCGACCGGAAGTCATGGAACTGTACACAAATACATGGAAGCACATCATGGGACCTAATGGGGGTCCGAATGGACTTGATCTGGTCAACTTTGCAGACTCCATTCCTAAATTAAGAGAAACTCTTACATGTGCAGTATGTAATGAGCTGCTTCCAATAGAACAACCTCTTGCACCACCTTCGTGTAATCACTTTGTTTGTAAAGGTTAGTAAAGGGTCACGAAATTCATATTATTCATTGTAGTTATACATGTAGTTAAACGAATACTGGTTTAGATTTTTTGTATATATGCTTAGATGGCAGGTACAAGTTTAAAATATATTATTGTAGATTTTTGTATTGATGGATTATTACGATTAAATTGTGTTTATATTTATATTTAGATTGCAGAGGCCAACCTCGCACCGAGAAAAACTCATGCCAAAGATGTTACAATTGGACTGTATATTCGGAAGATAGTGCCCTTACGTTGTTGATGCAGGGCTATAAGAAATTCTGCAAATACTTCCTGCTGACCAAAGAATGCCAGCGTATCTTGGAAATAAAGGCAGAAGTAGATCCCACATTTGATTCGTCAGGTCTCATTGACATTGTTGTAGAAGGAGCTTTAAGGGATGCAAAAGAAATAGACGTGGACGCTGAATTAGAAATCATACAAAACAGATCTGCAGAATCATCATCTGTTTCTAGGCTAAGAAACATGCAATTAGAATATGGGCCAAGCGGGCGAAAGAATGCATCAGATGAAAGTGGACTAGACAATTCCAGAATAAAAGATGGCCCTATGGATTCATCTGATCGCAGTCACAAGAAGGTTAATTTTTAAATATTGAATAATGAAGTATGAATTATTTGCATATTTACATTTTGGTAAAATCTTTCTACTTGCAGACGACTATAGACCAAATTTCCGTTTCAACTCAAACAGCAGCGTTAAGTATACATAATAGCAATCTCAAAGATAGAGGATCTTCTCCTGTGAAGGCATTGCAACCAGTTTCACCAATAGCGAACGGAAGGACACGAGCCTCGACCGCAACTGTTTCAACTTCGACCTCTAACCGCGAACCTTTAGTACAACACTCAATCAAATTAACTAATAGTCTTGCCAGCATTGAAGGGCGCACGGTGTCACTGATGAAACAGAGTCCTGCTACAACTGCAAATATTCGTTCCGCAGCAACTTTAAGCCCTCCGATTGCAACTCGAAAGAGCCAAGTCCCAATTGTCCAGAAATGGTCAGACGCTAGTAAAGTCTTGGAATTTTCCTCTGGAAGCGCTGCATTTCCTATACAGATTCCATCTCCATGTGGACCTTCAAGTCTGCCTTCCGAAGTTCCAACCTCGTCTGCCCAATCCATGGTGAAACCAGTTGCTAAAGAGAGTGCAGTCCCAGTTGTGTCCCTAGTTGGTCGATCTGTGGCAGCAAATAATTCATTGTCTGCCGGAATTGTTGGTACGGTTGTGCGAGCGGATGAAGTTAATGGGCCAGCAAAGAAATTGAAGGTAAAATCTGCTCTGCCTAATAAAATTGCTTACCAAACTAAAGACTGTTCTGTTGTTCTTGAGCGAATGTCAATGTTGACTATGAATGATATGATGGGGAAGCATGTTAAGGGTAAGTCCGGGCGAAAGAAGAAAAAGTAAAGTGATTTATAGTCTATTTTGTTTTAATAGTCATACCATGCAAGAAATATTATCGCTTAACGTGATCTTTATATAGTACAGGATCAGAGAACTATTTTGTCATAAAATATAATCTTCAAGTCTTAATAGATGTATTTTTGAGAATCTTCATATTATAAAGTGTTCAGGCGGATTTATCCCAGAGTCCAGGCCAAAATTGTTATCGTGATAATTCCTTCTAGTATTTATATATGCAAATGCATTGTTATCGTTTTGCTTCTTTCGTTATTTTGTAAATATTACTCCAATTGTTAGACTTGTAGCTTAGTATTAACTAGTCGCTTCTGTAAATCCTAATAATTTAGTCGAGAAGCAAGTACTAAACATACTGATAGATGAAAACAGCTGCTCCTATTGTTCTTAACACACTTGCTTTAATAGTAATTGTGTATTAAATCACTGTAGTGTATAGAGCTCTCGTAGTTTATACTTTAGAAAGATAAGTTCAAAGTTATGGAGTTAATTAGCCAAACCATTCAGCCAAAGTCAAACAATATGACTGCCATGCAATGCCTTATATTTATAATATGATAGTAAATGCACGCTGAGCATTATTATGGGGAAAAGGATCTCGTGATAAGTGATGCACCTGATGGAAACTGAGCAATAGTTATTAATAAGATAAAATTGGTATAATTGCTGTAAACAATCATCCTCTAGATAAGTACATTAAATAATGTCGAAGTATTTTGGTTGAGGTTAATTTAACAAGCCATTTATTTATATCTATTGGAATGATTATACAATATGTAAAAAAACGTCAGCATGCATATAGTACTTTCTCTTTCTTTTTATACCTAATAAAATTATAAAACCATCTTCACCTAAGTCACCTTACAGCAGGATAATTGCGTTTATGATCTAGTAAAAGTTCTGGTGAAAGAACAGATGAGAATTTCATTGAGAATTAAAAGTAACAAATATAGATAACAATGTTGATTTTTTTTACATATTGTACAAATACAGACATAATTACCAATGAACTGACTGAAATGTAATTGTTAAGACGTAATTAATTTGTTATAATGTTATATAGTGTTGTTTGTAAAACTCCTGTTTAAATAGAATTATTATTGTTATTATATCTGGACCACCAGTGCTTAGTAATTAGATTTTGTTATGAAAGATTAAATTGCTTGTCGTAAATTAACTCGTTAAAGGGAACATACATTTTTCTGTCTTAAATGATGACATATCTATTTGAAGAATGGATATTTACAATAATATATCAATTTAATACGTGACTTAATAAAGACAGACACCGTTCTCTTTTCGCTTATGATTGCTAACCGGCGGACCTTTGGATCTTTCATTTTTTACTGATAATGCTTGTGTAAATTGCTGTTTTCCTGCTTTCATTACGAAAATTTTGGTTGACGCATTGTTATAGACGCATTTTGAGTGAGTTCATTTTATTTTGTAATGCAGTTATGATAAAACAAATAGAACATTTTTGTATATTTTTAGAACCTTTGCGTTTTGTGTATAAAGTAACGCTCAATGCTTTTCTCTTTTGAAGCCTAAACTCTATTTAAAACTTTCGCTGGTGAAAGAAAGCAAGAAATGGTGTGAAAACTTTGTGTGAAAGTTATACATAAAGTTCAGGCTTTCATGGTGAAAGGTGAAAACCATAATAATTATGAAGCGTTACTTAACGTGGTCTACAAAAGGGAGAGGGATGTCATCTTCCAGAACTTTTTTTAGTGTACTACAGTGTTTATTATCATTTAGTTGAATTAGTTGTCATAAAATAGTCATGTATAATATTCTTAAGATGTTCTAAATTGAAATAATGTCTGACTAACGAAAAAAATTTGGTTAATATTAATTGCACCTAATAGCCAAATATGAACAAAAACATACAAACTTTCAAATATTGTTAAAATTATCTTGCCCCTTGGCCTTATAGTTAGTATTTTTAATTTTTTTAAAATTCGTAATGGCGACCTCTAGAAATTGTGGATGTTATGTGGTTGAATGTACTATAGGTTCGATTGCCAAAGCCGAAATCCCGCCGTGGAGGTTGCCGCTGCGGAAATGCAGCAGCCCAACCCGGGAATTTGACATGTTGTGGCCAGAGGTAATTTCAACCGGCTATTGTGAATTCCATTCCTGATTAAATATTAGCAAAAATAAAAATGAATAATGCTATACTCTATGTTGACAGATGTCCATGTTATGTTGAAAATATGGGTTGCTACGACTGTCGCTGTAAGGGATGTCGAAATCCTCATTTACCCGGAGGTAAAAAATTATTGCAGGGCATCAACGCAGTAATAGACACAAAAACAAATACAACTGTCCCTTTGACATCTATCACAGCTGCATCTCTTGTGTCCAGCGTTCCTATTTCTACGACTAGTGTCAATCTGGTAACTGGAGCGCACACTCAGCAGCCACAAACAGTTCAGCAAATCTATAACCGAATCCAGCCAAGTATGTTAAGTGAGAGAAAATAATTTTTACTTTTTGTCTAATCCGTTTTTATTTGTAATTTTGGCCTTATTGGGAAGATTGAAGTGAATTTGTTTCCAGATCAAGCGTTTACCTCTACAATTTACCCGTTGGGGACGGTGGCGAATTTCGCAGGGTTTTCAATCCCCTTGCCAATTTTAAGTGTGAGCCATCCTTCGACAGTCTCGTCTTTGCACGCTGGACAGGCCGAACTTCCGACAATTCAAAATGTACATAGTCTGCAGGAACTTAACATTCAAAATATCAAAAGCGATTCCCTTCTTGAAGATTCTCAGCATCAGATGGATCTATAGCATACGTTTTTATTGCCGTCCTCAACAGACGGCAATTCAAGAGTAGATTATTTTTATGAAGATGAATGAAGAAAGGTGCCCTTTTTATTATTCCTTTCATAAATCCTCACTATTTTTAATGCAATCCTTCATCACAACTATTTGGTCAACTCTAGTTAAAGTTAATTCCGCTGAAGCATCACATTTTGCCCGAATCATCTTATGCGTTCGCTACATCTCCCTTCTTTCCCTTTATGATAACATAGCGATAAATACATAATAATTATAGTACATATAGTACACTTCAGTACAAAACTTTTGTAAAAAACAAAAGTTCGGATATACGGTTATATTTTTTGTTTAGCTAGGAAGTACTCTTAAGCTGTTAAAATTGATGTTTCGCATGACTTATGTATAATCTCGTGACTTACTTCATGGTTAAATGTTGTCTGGTTAAAACAAATATCTGTTTAAAATAGGATTTTAAGATTGATGTACTTTTAGGTGTTGTATCTTGTATCTGTGTATCCCAATCCCAATATACTATTATTGTCAGGAGAAATGATAGGTTACTGTGTTATTACCACTATACTCTGAATGTTCTGAACGAGCGTGTAAAAGGTAAAACCATTTCATGTGAAATTACATATATGTGTGTGATTAAGGAATATTGCATTTACTAAATAAATCGAAATCGTAAATCTAATGTGCATTAGTCTAAATAAACACTTTTTACCATCTACTTATGCATAGTCGGAAAGAAGTCATAAATTCGGATGTAAATTAGAGAGATGACAAAAGGAATTTGAAATAGTCGATCTTTATTGAAAGTTACCATAATAGCATAATATTATATTTTTTAACGTAAACACGCTTATAATAGTGAATCTATAGTACATAAAATGACAATAACACCATAATCAAATCCAAAAAAAGCCGAAGATGGCTTCCATCTGTGTAACATACGTCTTTAAATGTATAGCAGTAAAGTAACAGTAGCGCAGCGCTTTCAAAGATAATTCTAGGTAAGTTACAGTTACATGTTACAGTAATAGTGAGGTTAACATAATTAACGATTTGATATGGATATGATAAATGACACAGGTTTTTAAAGAAAGTAGTATAATAATATCTAAGAACCCTCACTACTCTCTGCGATGAGCTCTATGTAAGAGAAACAGAGAAAACAA
The DNA here is from genome assembly GCA_020055645.1 of Tomocerus qinae. NCBI lineage: Eukaryota > Metazoa > Arthropoda > Collembola > Entomobryomorpha > Tomoceridae > Tomocerus > Tomocerus qinae. The sequence continues at coordinate 105,842,904 of CM034546.1, read as the reverse complement.
AAATTTATTACAGATTGCATAAGACTATATTATTGTATAATATTTTTTTGCATTTATATGTATTCTGTAATGTGTGTATAAGCAAGAGGGAAATTAAATCATAAGCATAACGTAGTAATACATTTATTTCTACATGTAACTATGTATCCCACCGGAAATCTAACCAACTACTGTAAGATCAGGTCAGGTCAGCAGCAATCAATCCAAATCAAAAGGCAAAAAACAGATAAGACACCTTAGTTCGACCGAGCGCTACTTAACTCATATTCTAGTCTAACCCAAACCAAACTATTTAACTACCCTACTCAAAAAAAGCAAACATTCAAAAGAAGAACTAATTCAATCCAATGATTTCATAGTATTTTTTGTTAATAATCACAAAACACACAACAAACAGTCATAGTACACGTTAGAGAATAAATCAAGTAACATAATTTTACATTACAATAAAATATTATTATAATATTCATAGTAATATACTCGATAGAAAATAGAAATATTATTAATATGTGATATTAGTACGTAGGCTGACGAGTGAATTAGTGAATAATTAAAACATAACTATCATCAACTCTTTTTTAGCCTTTGTTTTACTTCCATAATTGCTTTGTCATTCCAAGTGTTAATAATTGTTAACTACTTTAAATAATAATACAACCATCCCTACAACAAAAGAAAAAAGTTATCCAGATTATACTTAAAAGTATTTGCGAACAAGTCTTGGACTTTAGTAGGTACATGCAAGGTACTGACTGTCAATTAAGAACAACTATAATATTTTTACAACTCGCACACAAAACCAATTCATGGAAATATGGAATGGTTTTGCATGCACTTTTTTGAACAGGTAGATGAAATTCATCTCATTTTTTTTGCTACAACTACTACATAAGTAATATACGATGAGGATATATATATATTTATATATAAGCACGATTTTTGTTTCAGCAACGCAATCCCCTTTTGCTCCATATTAGTAATTCTTTGCTGACTTTTTTGTATCTGCGAATAGACAAAGTAAAGTAAGGTAAAGGTAAGTTAACCTAAAAGTGATATCTTCACTTCAATCAAACTCAATAAAGTAAAGGAAAGAGGAAAATGGAGGAATCTAGATTTCCTTAGACACGTTTTGATATACAGAATTATACAATAATCATTTCTCGTCTCTACTATAAACTACAAGTAATAGTACTCAAGTTAGTTCAATGCAACTATTTATATTATACTCTCATATAAGCTAATGTCTCAAATGCATAGAGTAGTTATTTTTTTATTATTATTATTATTTATATAATATGCATTGTATTATGTTATGAACAACATTATTTTGTATGCAATCAGTTCAGAAGACAAACAGACTACAACTAAATTCAACTTTAACAGTAGTAGTGTAATAATAATAGTATTACATCATATCATATTGGTTGGTAAATATTATGTAAACGTAAAGATCTTAACTTTAACCTATCCCTACCACTTCGTAATGTAATGTAGTAAAGTAATGAAACTATATTATGTAACCATCTAGGCACGTAAACGGTACAATATAGTAATAAACGCTATTTTAATAATAAAACGGAAACCATTATTACTCTTTTCATAATATTTATATTATTACTATCATTATAGTCTGTAAATATGTCTATTATATATTATTATTATTATATGTATTTCATAGTATTTCATGATAGCTTCTTACACGACGATATTTATACTACTCTCTTACTCTACTATATAATATTATATAGATAGTCTACTAATTTCTAATAGGCAATTGCTATTATTACTCCAGGTCAAAGAAAAAAGTACATAATAATAATCGTACAGACGGCTGTCACGATTTCATGAAAAGAATGATAAATCTATCGAATTAACCGTAAATTCTCGAGATAAAATACAGGTAAGCAAATACGTTTTTAGTGTTATACAGTAGTGTGTGGTGTGTATATCACTATAATATACTATACATACGTAGTAATATACTTTAGTTACTATAATAGTGAGTAATTTCAATTTTTCCCTCGATTCTACTGTAAGGTAAATATTATGATAATAATTGAATGTAATTCACCTGCGGAGGACTGATGAATTCATCACAATCACACATGGACTTGGCTTCGGCACGATTTCGACTCATCAAGTAAATTAACTGGATTGACTGACTGACAATAATAATAAATGCGCTGGATGGGAGAGGTAAACCATCAAACAAAAACTTTTCGTGCCAGTCCATTTGTAGTTATACGATCTTAAGATGTAATTGCATACAATAATTCTTACGGTTGACGAAGATAATAGTTTTCGCTAGTCAAAATCTATTTTAGCTATTTAGGTACTGATACCGATTATCTTTTCTGTCTTTTACACCTCTTGACCTGGTCGAGAAGTTTCATTGGACTCTTGTGATTGTGATTCGGACGCGGCCCTTTTTCTCCTAGGTCCCGTTGCAAAATGCTTCATAGGGCCGATTCTATCCGATTCTGAGGAACGTCTTGTTCGTCCACCTGGACCTGCTCCTTTTGCTGCATTCTGTTTAGATATATTGCAATTTATTAAAAATTGAAATTTACTTCCTAAAAATAAAATTTATACAAGTAAAGCAGAAATAATTTTAGTCCATACCGCCACTTTAAAGTCATCAATAGTCTTGAATTGTTCCAGAACCTTTAGTACTTCTGGTCCGACAGTGAGTTCTTTGGCCTTCTTATAGTACTTCAAAAAGGCCCAGAATTTCTCTAATCCATAAAGCTCTCCTTTTTCGTAGTCTCTTAGCGTTTCCACTTCAAAATCTTTAAATAAGTGAGGTCGAAATCTTGTCTCTAGTCCATAGCTAAAGAACCTGAACAAACACTCCAACCCGTATCTGTACAGATAACGATCAATTAGAAATTGTTCGCTAACATCGAAAAAACTAAACTAAAAGTTAGTGTTATAAAACGAATGAAAGAAAAAAAATTGTAGATAGTTCATCAGTTATCAACGTAAATCATCACAAGTGATTCCCAAATATGTCGGGGAAAGAAGCAAATATCATCATAGAACAATTTATCTCAATTTCAAATAAAATATTCTGTCTCAATACCCTTAGTATAATTAGTTTAATATCAATCTTTTACCTGAACCCGACGTTGGCATCTTCTAAAGCAAGAGTTTTGAACTCCTCGTACATCTTTCGATTAAAATTTTCCCGCAAGAAAAATGACCAGAATCGGAAAAGCGTATTCATCTCTTGAGACACTCCGGGTCCCTTATTTTTTCTCTCTACAACATACAAAATATACATTTAAACTCAACTCCCATCGGCATCTTGTAACAAAAGTTGTGCATTAAATCCTATCCATATAAAATATTATTTTACCTTTAAGGCAACGTGCGTGATATTTATGGTAGACCTGTTGAACAAATCCATTTTCCTGAAGTAATGTATGAGATGGGTGTTGAAATGCAGGAAGAGATTGAGGGAGACTTGAAGACAAACTGATGCTACCGTCAATTGGACTTGTTCCGCTACTGTAAAGTTAATCAAACTCACTATTAGATTCAAAATTGAAAATCATAGAAAATAATTGCGTTAACTAAACATTTTTTTTTGTGTTTGGCAAAACCCAATGGTGAACTGGAGATCTTTATCAGAAAACCACCCCTCAGAATTGCCGTCATTATTTCATATCGCAAACCGTACTACACCTGATTTGAATTATTTTTTCAAAAAAGGCTCTAGCGGGTGCTTACAAGTTCAAAACTATTTTTTTTAAATTATTTAAACTAAGTGCATACCCAGTGCTAGTCGTGCGATTACGACGGCCTTTATAATCCATAATCCAGCCAACATTGTTTTCCCTGCTATTCGAAGAGTTATCATCCACAGGGTAAAACCTCGTAGAACGGCGATGTGTTCGGTTTCTGCTGCGAGGTTTACCACCCGTGCTTCGACTCTGCAATTACAAACAAGTTAAAATTATAATTTTTTATTTGTTGCTGAAAATCTCAAACAAAAACAATTGTTTGTACATAATTCATCAGTTTTCAACGTAAATCATCACGAGTGATTCCCAAATATGTCGGGGAAAGAAGTAAATATCATCACAGAACTTGTTTAAACCTAAGCTTATCTTTATACTAACGGAAGGAACCTTTTTGGCAAATAAATCACAAAAAAACAAAATGTTTGTACCTGTTGTTGAGCTATACTCATAGGAGTATTAAATGGTGTAGGTGGAGCAGGAGGGAACTCAGGATTAATAGCACGCGGTAACGGCGGAGTTATTTTATTAAAATGTTCCTTGCTGATGACGTTGACAGTACAAAATCTGCCCGACTGTCCACGACTAGGACCTTCCATTGCGTCAGCCGATAAATCATCTTCGTAGTAGCGCAATCCATCGTTTATAATTTGAGCCAGTTCTTGCGTCATTTTTGTTCGACTGACATAGTTTCCTGTTCGGTCGTAACCTTCATGCTTCACGGGTCGTATTGGGGCGGACACTGATGTTGTGGCAGGGGAGACATAAGTGCCAGAATCCATGTGGTGATGTGACTTTTGGGTGACAATCACAATCTTGTCAATTTCAGAATCACTCAGTTCATCGTCATCAAAATCTGATTCTTCAGTCCTGTTCAATCAACACAATACTATGTTTTATCATTCTGCCACATTAGTATTTTTTGTCAGTAGTACGAGATCAGTCTCGGCATTTCAATCATACCAAGGTCTTTAGTTTGTTATTGTCGATTAAAATAGTTATAACATTACTTCCATTACCATATTAAATAATCTTCCTACAATATCAAATATTATTATTTTCTACTAACTATAATACTTTTCTAATGCATGGTAATGGTAAGGCATTGCATATTGCACAACCGTCTTTCTAATAGCAAACATTATCATCAATCATAAAGATTGAACTAAATATCACTATAATTTATCCAATGTAAGCCACTGAGTACTTATAAAACTGAAAACATGCAGAAAACCCAATCCAAGTTTAATGCAGTTAAGTTTAAAATTAATAATAAACAAACACAGAAATACATATGGCATAACTAGGTTATATTCATGTCATTGTGCCAACTGCTCTAAGCTACACTAATTTCGGTTTTCTTGATTCTTTTCTCAGTAAACAACATAAATCCATCAAATAAATTCCCACAGTCAGTCGGGGAAAGAAGGTTAGTTCATCATTGAAAGCAAATCGTGTAACACCAATGTGTGAAGGGCAAGTTGCAAATAACCATAAGCATATCATAAATATATTTGCCATACTTTCATTGAAATATTATTATAATATTATAAGTTATAAGTACTAACAAACCCATTAATACTTGCGTTATAAGAAAGGGAATTATATTATACTAATCACAATGTATGAGTATGACAATGAAATCTCTGATATTACTATATGGTTGAATTGCAACTATCAATGTTATATTAAAACGTTACTTACAAGCTGTATCTGCTACTAGAATAGTTTCTGTTTCTCGAAGGAAGAACATCTTCCTCGAATTGAAATGTGAGCTCCGGCTGCATATGCTCCACAGGAGATGAGGCACTATTGTTAAATCTCCTTTTGTCTTTAACAACAGGTTTGGGTTTTCTTTTTACTTCCTTCCACAATTCATCCACATCGTCGGATTGAGCAGAATTGTAACCTGTGGGAGTAACAGTTTCAGTATTTGCATTGGCAGAAGTAACTTGTTGCTCAGTCTTTGCTTCTTTTTTCGACTTGTCCGACTCCACGACAGCGGAGTCTGAAAATAAAAACATTTCTAGTTAGCTACGATAATAAAATCTAACTATCATTTAATAATAGTTAATGCGCAAAATAAAACAGAATGACAAATAGAAGGGAAATTCTACCTTTCGTATTTACAACAGAATTGTTAGTAGGAGGGAACGGGCCTTGTAGCTGTGATTCAATTTCTTCGGATGAGCTAGGGAAGTAAGTGTTAGTGGTAACAGCCAAGGATCCAATGTCCAAGTTAGGATAGTCTAAATCTTCTGAGGCTGGAGACATCAAAAGTGGCGGAGAGGGAAGAGTCGTGCTAAAAGACTTAGGTACGAATTCTGGCACATTAGGATTGAGCATTTCTCCATTTTCAGAGAGCGAGAGGGGTATGGACATAGGCAAGGGCATCGGGTGAACAAGTCCATTCGGAGCCGGTATCGTGTACGGTAACGGAGAGTGAGGTAAGAGTTCGGAAGACAAGGGGGCTGCAGGGGCCGAAAATACAGGGGATGGTGGCATGAATGTCACCACTCCGGGTGGGGGAATCACAACTGAGTCCAGAATTGGCCACTTGGTTGGATTCATCACCGTCCGCACGCAACTCATCTCCCCGTTCAACTCCAAATTCAACGAGGACTGAATGGCATTCACGATTATACTGTATTCTTGTGTCATGTTCTTCACTCGGTGGAACGAGGCAATCAGTCGTATGGGTAAGAAACCGTCTTTATCCATTTTCCGACGCAAATAGAAATCCTTCGCCAAGTTCTCTTCACTGAAATAGTACTCTCTGAAACAGCATTAAAATACCAATTTAAATTCATATCCATTTTCATTCTGTAGTAATTCTCTAGATTATGGTACCCCCAATATGACGTAACTTCCAGTCAAAAGTCAAAGTAAATTCAATTTTAATATGTAAACAAGGAACTAGTTTATGGCTAACTAGTTATGTAGTATAATTACTATACCATAACAATTTTCAATTGGCTAAAGTGTTTGCACAACAACTTACAAAAGAAAGTTATTAAAGTATGATGCACATGCTGACTTCATACATAACAGACTTACATTTGCTTCTTCACCAACTCCATTAGCACGAGGTCATCCACAGCATTATACGGAGAAGCAATTTGAGCATCCTCAATAGCAGAGCCGGCTGGTGGAGAAAAAGGAGCTGCAAAATAGCTATTGGCTACATAAGGCATGATATATTCTGTCACCGCTGGATACAAAGGGCTCAGAGTCGTAAAATCCGGAGGGAAGTCTGTGTAGTCGTCGCGAGGAATGGGAGAATGAGCTCCATTCAAGTCTCCTGCATCTTTAAAAGGGGGCCAGATATGAGCACCCCTACCTCCGCTGCCCCTCATGCCTCCTCTGCCCCCACGCATCACCCCAGCACCTCGAGCTCCTCCACGGCCACCTCGGCCCATGCCCAGACCACTAGGACGAACTGGACTTCCGCCTTCTCCAATATTAGCCATTTCTAAAACGCATCAGACGCAATTATTCAAATATGACATTTTATTTCTATTTCCATAAATCAATTATAATAATTTCTGTCTGTAGTCCGTACCCCCACCACCAGCATGCCTCGGTCTTGGCCGCTCAGCCATCGCTCCACTTCTGTCCTTTTCTCGTTTCACCCTCGATTTGGAAGGTGAAGTTTCAGGAAGGTTTAATGGCAGCCACTTTTGCTTGCTCGCTATAAATACATCAAAATCTAGATTAGACCTGAAAGCAAATACCAGTCAATGTCCCGTCCAATTTTTATATTTTGATCATTTTCCATTGTTTCTCTGCTATAATTTTATTACTGTTTACATCATTGTGCATAATCAAGCCATCAAACAACATTGTAACATTATAATCGATAGAATGAATATTAAGAGCAGAGTAAACAACATAACCATAACTGGCATTAGACATTAGTCCCACTTTCAAGAACATAGTAATTAGGTTTTGACAACTATCCCAACTCATTCTTCGTCAATTGATGTCAGTATTCATTTACTGAGTCATAAAACAAATATAATAGTAATAATAGGCTATTCTTTACATTCCTTAGCACTTTCCCAACTTGCACTCCCCCATAATTAATGTATGACAAACTAATCATTGGTTGTATAGTACAATATTAGTATTTGTACATTAAATAGAAAACAGAAAATCAGGTCGAAAATAATGAACAAAATATGAAGAACATTACTCACATTTCTTTTTCTTTTGTGCATTATCTCCACCCGAATCCACATCTCCCTCAGCCAAATTTTCATCACTGGAAACATTTCCATTTGCATCTTCATCCTGACTGGAAGTTTTTCGTGGTGATTTGCGAACACCTTGAATAGGAATTGAGGGCCCTTCGTCACTGACAGTGTCCGAGCTGGAAGTGCTCACTTGTTTTCGGGTAGGTTCATCAGATATTAAAGGCCATTTCTCTTGGCTTAATTGTGGCTGTGGGTGAACATCTTCACTCCCTGAATCTGTCGACTCTGTCGCACTCGAGCGGAAACGAACAATTTTCGGATCCGCCGCTGATGCCATTGTTTTAACCGTTGTTGTCGCTTGCGTGGGCAAAATCGCCTCTTGAAGTGTTGGCCAATCTTCCGCAACGGCTGGTTCCCTATGAGTAGCAGCCACCGTGGCTGCTGCAGCGGCAGGTGCTCGACGACCTGCTGGTCTCACTGCTTTATCACCGGGTTCTAAAACAAAAATTGCATGTTAAATTATAAATATGCTCTACTCTACTTCGAATATACAATAATAATAAAAGTTGCATTTCGCATTCCATTCCAATCTCACAAATTGCAGTAGCAAAACTGATACTCAAAGTCTGAACCATATATGACACGCTATCAAGTGTGATTATTTGTATTGCCAATATTGTGAGTGTATAATGTAAAAATACATAAAGGGACGTGCAGAAACAGAATCCCACATATCACACGTACTAGAATAGAAGGTAAACTGCGCATTAAATAACCTCTAACCAACTTACATTTGCACGAAAGTCAGCAATGTAGTGTTACAGACCTACACGACATAGTCAGACGAAAGATATTTCTATTCTGTGTATAGTTGTGCTCGTGCTGAAGTACTATTTTTCTATCTTGCCCACTAAAATTGGAAATCACAACGTTAACGTAAACAACTGAAGATTTTATAATGCTGTTATTCAATTGAGTAACAACTATACAGCAATAATACAAATACAGAGGAAAGGAATAGCCGCAATTTACCGACTATCACATAGAATGATTAGGAAATTGGATTCGAGAATACGTAATTTTTCGCTGTGTTAATCACACAGTAGTCCTACGATACGATCTTAGTAGTAATCAATGCGATATTACAAAGAATGGAGACTGAGTTGAAGAAGAAACAATGCCCTCAGATTGGCCTGCTGTTGTGAATAAACGGATGTTATTCCACATAATATGCTCCAGTCTTTGCACTTATCGTTAGACTGTGATTGTATGTGATAGCTCCATTAGCTTTTAGTTTAGCTAGCTCCACTGCACTTACTACTAACATACACACAGAGCTCCTTCGTACAATACTAATAAAACTTCACTAATAATACCGAGAAGCTCTTGTGCTTCATTCCACGTATTTGCAATGAGATAGCAGTTGTGTGACGCAGAGTAAAAATAACCAAACCAAGTAAGATCACTAACTTAAGCTGATTGCGACTGTTATATTGAAGAACATCACAGATATATTATTATGTCGTCTGTCTAGCTAGTTAAGTCAGTTTAGGCCTAGTCTACGTAGTAGTTTCAGTTTCTCGTAGTAAACTGTAATAGATTCTACATATTTCCTAAGCACCACATGACTCTGTCGTGTCTTTTCATACCTATTTCTTGTATAAAGACGTATGTATATGTAAATGTACGAGTGCCGAGTGCACTCGTTGTTTGAAAACAATAAAATCAGGCAACTGACTGTGTGGAATAAGTATAAATACTAGACAAATGTACAAAACTGTATAGTATATGATATGGGCTTTACTGGTACCATAATAATGAGAATCTGTGAATGTAAAATGCATTGACTCAAGTTAGGTAAGGTTAGACAATACTAAAGTAAGTATAGATATATTATATGGAAGTGTGGAAGGTTGGCGGTATACCTTTGCGAGGAGCAGTCGAGTTGTAATTATTGTAAGGAGCTGATTTCACATTGGCGGACTGAGATGGAGGATGAGACACAGATTGGTTGGGTCGACCACTGAAAGTATTAATATTATTAGCTGCCGGAGTATTAGTTGTCGTGTTCGATGCGTGGATGTTTCTTCGTACGTCTCCCTCCCGAATCACTGGGCCTCCAACACTCCCATTCACAGGCTGCAGTGGGACTTTCTTGGCAATCACTGACGCAGCATTCGGATTCACTTGCCAAGGATTGACTTTCGGTAGTGGTGCCTCCACAAACTTGGGCTTCTCCAACTCGATGTTGTCACCGCTACAGCAACTGCCAGCCCCAATGTCCGGTTCGCTACTCCCTGCACTCTCCAGACTCTGCTCGCCAGAATTGTGTCGCTGGTGGAGAGACGGAGGAAGACTGTTCTCATCTATATGCGAATCCGCCGTTGAGCTGGAACTCGTCTCCGAACACACAGAACCATTTGTAAGTTTCCCACTAGAACTGTTAGTCAACACGTTGCTGTTATTATTATTGCCGTTGTTGTTAGCGAATGGAACTGGACCAGGAGGACCGCTTTTGTCGTTCAGCTGCGAAGGTCCAACAGGTTGACCAGGTTTTCTCCCGCCCCCTTCCGAACCGTGGTAACCCCCGCGGTCTCTGTCTCTGTCACGGTCGCGGAATCGTCTACTTCTATTATGAGCTCTGAAGTGCGGCTGTGACTGCGAGTCTCTGTCTCCTGTACCGTTACTGTTGCGAAATTTCATACTGTTTACATGCGAGTGGTTTTTCCGCACCACCGTCTTAAAATCGTTTCCTAAACTGTCCACGTTGTGCTGCTCCTTCTGACCGTCCTCATTTACCACATTCGACTGCGAACCCTCTCCGAAATTAGCACCTCCGTTTGACCCGCCGCCACCACCACCGCCGCCGCGATGTGGAGGTCTTCGGTATCGAGGTTGATAATTGTGATGATGATTGGCTCCTGGTGGACCACGACTCAAGGGAGGAAGCGACGGTGGCCCTGGCCCAGGCTTCTGATTTTGAAGAAGTTTCTTGTCTTCTACCTGCCCTCCTTTCTTCTTCTCTTCTAAAAGTACATTTGCACTACTAGAGTTCACAGGTAATACACTGCTTTCAACACTTCCGTTGTCGTTTTTCATTCTTAAAACTATCTTTGCGTATGATGTGTTTCCACTTGTAACAAAATTCGTCTGGACTGTTGCATTTGCAGACCCTCCGCTATTTATCGATGCAGCGCTATCCACAGCTGAAGAAGCCATTTTTATAATCACTCGGAAGTTTCCTTGATTTTCGTATTAGCTCCGTCTGCTAATTCCGCAATTACCTGGATCACCTGCAAATTTACAAATTAATTTATTAGTTTGAATTCAACCAGCATATTTAATTACTTTTAATGATTTATTATCGAGAGTCTCAACTTGAGATCTTGCCAAAAAACGTTGAGCATATATTTAAGGTTTAAAAACCTATAACTTTCATGTCCTATATCTACTCTAGGTCAGTTAAAAACCAGGGGAAAAGACAAAATTGAGAACACATTAACTTGAGCAATGTTAATCTACTTACAAGTAGTACATTTTACATTACTACTAACCACTTAATATTTTATCCTTCCCACAAGGACACTTATACGACAACTTTATATTATATAAATAGAAAATTGTTATTGCCATCATTAGGAAACTCGTCTCGATTTGAACGAACTTGATAACTTCGTAAAACAATCAGGAATTTCCATTATTTAGACGATAAATGTTATCTTAGATTCAATTCAAAAGTAGAAGTCACAAATTTAGTATTGATAGCAATTACACGTCCCTTTCGTACGCTATTTATCACTCTGTCACGATTCCTTTTAAGATTTAAAATTTTCTAGGTGTAACCCAAGTGTAACTTAAGCTTAAAATTTGTCTGTCTGAGGTCTCAGTGAGAGTCTTCAAAGTCAAAGGTTGAACTTATTTGCGCCCGAAGAAGTTTTACTTCTTCATCAGCTTAAAAGCGTTAAGCTGTGGGTAAATCCTATACTTTTTAATGCTTTGACTTTGAACTATATTATGCTAAACAAATAGGTAGGTAGTAGTACGTACTTTCCATTACAATTAATGACATTATGGATACATGAAATTGAAATTCTTAAATCTTAGTTATCATTACCATTACCTAGGGTCTTATCTATGTTTAAGTAAATGATGTTGTAGACAAACTGAGACCCAGCTAAAGCTACTGTATTACTCCACTAAGCTCGGTATTTATTTGTCTGCACACAATCGTATTACTCATAAAAACTACATTTACGTCGGTTTAACGACATCGGGGAGGACAAGACAACCTTCCCAAGTAGGTTCCGACTTGTGTACCTACATATCCAACAAAAAGACATAATAATACAATGCCACATAGAATTGTACTACAACCAAGTTAGGTACCATGTGCGTGCATTCACAAATTATAGTACGATATCTAGTCGTACACAGATAGCAGGCTTGCTAAGATGTTAAGGTATAAAATGGAAACTATAATATAATGCGGTACGTTGTATAAGTTGAGATGTAATGCAAAATGCAACTTAGAGTCGTAGTGGTAATGGTAGCCTCACCTGCTCGGTTATCCTATCATATCAATGAGCTTGGTCCGAGCTAGATTCTAGATGGTGTTACATAGTGTAAAAACAGCAACTACTTAAACTTTTAAACGTACACAGCGACACCGTAAAACTAAACGTACCTATTGAAGTAACGTAGCATATACGTACATCAGCTAGCTTTCACACACAAAACTCAATAATTTGTTTACTAAATTACCAGAATTATAGAATAGAACATCGTAAAAGTCACCCTCCGGAATGTCCACATGTACATTATTATCTACATCTAATTCCCATGATGTGCAGTCCATTGCAATTGTAAAAGTGTACCTAACTCCTAAGCTTCTAAGTATAATACTATAATACTATTTAGTTAAAACAAGAAAAAATACTTATCTGAACATACATAATATAGTTCACCACATGGAAAAATGCTCAACGATGTGCACCAGGAGATAAAGACCTCACCAGGTAGCAAAGTAATATTGAATAGGTAATGTAGAACAGAATAATGGTTCAGTAATAATGATGTACATTTTGTAGTACATTAATTCCAAAAGACACAAAACAGCAGTGCAATGAAATATTCATATTATTCCAATTCCATATGAAAGGAAAGGAACGTTTAGAGTTTCATGTAAGAACTGAAAGAACGGCGGAACCACAAATCCCACACAGCCTATTAACTATTAGTATAGGTAATATTAAGCTAACTATGCAATTACCCGCAGCCAAATTAATTATGGGATTTTCCTCAGAATAAGATAAATGTGAATTATTCGCTATTGGCATCGGTGTAGGTGTGTAGGATGACTAGTAATGTTTTTCTAAGAACTACATAAGTGGTAAGTTAAAGTATCCATGTAAAAGCACAATATGACATGACACTGTGAGTTCAAACAGATATTATCATTAGCACTAAAGAAAATAGTACAGCGTCAATTTTGTCGGAACCCTATCACACAATCACACATAAACTTTTATCGTTATTGTTCTTGCAAATTAATAAGCACAGTGCACTGCAGAAACGTTTACACACTCATGAATGAAATTGCGAACAAAATTACTATAAACTGTGGCTGTAATTTGGTCGTATGATATGATTGTTTGTGGCTTCTTGTGATCCCACTGGCCATGCAAAAGCCAAAGCCGGTGCTAATGCAAACATCCCAACCAAACACACAAACTGCACACTTGTGACTTAGGTGTAGTATGTAATATCAGTCTGGTTTGGCTTGAATTAATTTTACTCTACTTCAATTGGAGATGGGATGTTGGTAAATGCTAAGACTTGAGCAAACAGATATGTACAAAAATGCTTATTTGCCATTTGCTTTCATATATTATTGGCTTGTCCATCACACACACGTAATAAATAGTTAATATTATTCGCATAATAATAAGCACATTAGAATTAATGTAAACTTGCTTGCTTGCAGGGTTAGAATATAACAGAGAACACAAGTGCTATGAGCTGTGCTGATTACAAATCGAAGTTTACATACAATCAGTAATCAGTATCATTCAAAATATAAATTCAACTCAATGTCACTTGTTCCAGTTTAGTTTGAGATATCTATCAAGTGAAAAATGCAAAAAGCACTTGACTCAATTATTCAACTCCTCATTCATGCTCCATGCTATTGCAAAATTAAACACAGGCACATTTTTGATATTCATCGGATTCGCCAGACTAATATATAAAACCTATACACGAAAAGATGTGTACATTCAAATACGTACCTCGCAAACTGCCGAAACTTCTGCTATTCATTACCTTTACATCTACATTATCTATACCACATATTATATATATCACGAATTATGATAGTAACTCCAGAAGTACCACAAAATCTATATATCTACTTCTTTAAAGGTCTACATTCACACATCTGCTTGAAAATAAATAATATGATTACGTAGCACAATTTACATAACATATAAACCCACAGACAGGGCAGCAATCATCACTATTCCAAGTTACGTATGTATGTATTACTTAGTATAGGAGTCACGGGCGTCTGTCGGATACTCCAGCACACATAACGAAACCACAAAATCACAACCAGAGCAACTAATTTAACCAAGTAAGAATATCAACTGCCAATTTGGTGATTCCACATTTAATGGAAATGTAAAGACCTATATTAGTTGATACTACGTCAACAAAGTCAAAGTGAATGTTTTGATTAAACATCCATCCAACCACGTCAAGCCTAATAGATTAAGTCTCACGTAAAGCTAGGCTATTATCTGTTTCAATTCGTTCGTTTTCTAACTGTACCATATAAATGCTTCTACTAGGACATGTGTACACATATTTATAACAGGCTGCATACTACTGCATGCATTTCTACTTCCCCATTTCACTCTTATTGTGTCACACTTCTACACATTGCAATGCAAATCAAACCCCACAATAGGAAAAAAATAAACAATTTCCTCGAAACTGTTGATACCTACGTACTTGATTCTTTTCTCCCAATTCCATCCCAATGGGATATTAAGATCACAAGTTCCTTCTAGTTTCGGAATTCATTTACTTCACTTGTATACTGTCACAAACTTAACAAAACTCTTTTCAGCAATCAGAATGAATAAATATTTTTCAAACAAAGCAAAGTAGGGAAGTAAGATGGTAAGAAAAGAACCACTCAGTAGATGCGCAATAGTTGATAGACTCTTCTGCTCTCCAATAACACGCTCTTGTAAATAAGCTCAGCAGATATACTTCGCTAAGCTTTAGCTCTAATAGAGTCAGAGAGTCAACATTCAAATTCTCACTCTTTTCCTGAGAGTTGAGTTGTGACTTGTGAATTTGTGATGTGAAGAGTAGAGTGCATGAGTATGATCAAAAGCCGAAGATAAATACACCATACATATATACTAATTCTATGCCTATATCAATGTCTACAGCTTATCTGTTAGCTAATGGCTTAGGTTATTCAAATCCATATACCTACATTTACTACTACATACTACACATTCTTACACACATAGCTAATACACTTTAACATATGTGTACGATATTTTCACAAATACTACACAAACAGATTACTCAGGGAATAATTTTCATACCAATACTATTTAATTTACTTTACTACTACTATGTCTTGCTGTATAAATACTGTGGTATGTAAATACACTGGCAATGTACAAGAAGGTGCTATTGTGAATCGTTGTATGGTATGTGACTAATATATTCAAACAGAATTTAATATAGTAAAAGCAGCCCACAGCACAGCTTAGCCTTTTAGTTACTTTGATTGTGATGTTATGCTATACACCTATTATACATTTTAGTAAGCGACATAAAGAGATCTGAATACATGCCTACTTTGCTTACGGTATAGATAGGTTGTAAATAGACGGAAAGGTACACAATTCATAAACAAATCTCGTGGGTTCGTATTTAATATTGGCACTGAGGCATGTATAATTTGTAATCTGTCGGGAGTAATATCAGAAAGAGCAATACTTTACAATATAATATTACAAATATTTTGAATAATATTTTATTACGTCCTAAACAAACTACCTGAACATTTGCTACCTACAATTTCATATCATCTTTAGTCTGTATAAACGAGGGAGGAGGCTACCGTTCCATGCGGTCACTGGACAGTAGGCACTAGACACTGTCTTCGTAAAGAGTATTTGTGTGTAGTGGTCAATGGCCAAGTACCACTGGTTGGTTTTGGTTATAAGTGGATTATGAAAATAGGAATTGTGGTCAATAAACTATTTAGAATTTTATTACAACTGAACCAACTTATCTATTAACTACAAGTCGAAGTTAAATGTGAAACTATTTATTGTAATTAAGAAATATTAAATATTAACTAAGATAGCCTAATTTTGATTTAAATTTTAATCAAATTAAGTATAATAATACATGAATAATATAAAGAAACTTTTTATTTAACCTTGTCACAAAAAAATTGTGTGCGCGGTCAGGGAAGAGTGTTGTGAGAGAATGAACATTATTAACAAAACGGTGAGAATGTGTAGTCCTTAGCCAAGCCGTAAGCTCGGTTAAAATTAAGTGATAAGTACCCTTGAAGGTTTAACTTTTTCCATTCAATACTCAGTACCTAAACTAACCTAGATAATGTATTATATTTAGATTTCAAAGAGTACCTTCCCCTAATAAAGTCTCCATTCCTTACCCTACAATGGCTACAATGAATTGTATGCAATACGAAGGAGAAAAATAAGAATTGATTAAACCCTAACTGAATGTCATTCATCCTTACTTACAAACTTACAAGGTATGGGATTGTTGAAAAGGGTCTTGGTGATACAGACACTGAATTTCAGTGAAATGGTAATAGATAGTCTTCTAAGGGTGTACGCTACCACAAAGTTAAAAATAAAATGCCTATCTGTAGATGGACTAATAATTCTAGTATATTACGTATACTACCTGAGCACCTAAATCACCAACACCTATAGATACTTACATATTAAATATAAATTTTGATGACATGACATTATTGTGTTATGTCGTGTCTAAAGAAATAAAATTTACTGAATCAAAATTCAAGGCTAGTCAACACAGATAATTTTATGACACGTATATGACTATGAAAATGCTACTTTTAGTTTACGTAAATCTTAGAAGGTAATATACAAGTAAATGTATTACATTATATAAAGTTATATAAACACATAAACTATTTTTCGTATCGTAAATACTAATTAATTATTAGTTGTGTCATTAAAACTTATTCCTTGCCCCTTGCTTTGCTATATCTCTAATCTTCAGTATTCTCAAGTCTTGAAGTCATTTTAGGTTTACATGAACTTCTACTTCCGTGGGTTTACTATATAAAGTGGGTCTGTGTGTCAGAGTGAAGACAAGTTTGGGGCATATAAAAATTAGACCCAATTTTGAATTTAAAATGAAATTATTGAAGTATGAATTATTCAGTGATATTACAAATCTGATATAAATTGTAGAGGTAACTCAATCGTAAAGCACAATAGTCTTATTGGTTTTAACATAGTCTTAAATAGCGATCTGAGCTTAGCTGTCATAGTCATAACAGTCATAATTATCATCGACAATAATTCAGGCAAGAGGTAGGTAGACAACATTCACGATAAATAAAACTTATTAATTAGATAGTATTCAACTTAATGAAATTGTATTATACGTAAATGTGTGTCAGCTTATTGATCCGGTCATTTAATTAACTGTTATTGTTACTGAGTGAAGAATAGTTGAAAGAGCCTCCTCACACTCACAGAGACAGTGCTTGTACTCTTGTACAAATATTGTTCAACTTGTCATTCATATGTTATCGTAAAATGGTAATTAATGTAATATTGCCATTTATTACCATACGAAATTAGATTAACACTTTCAATTCACGCCTCACTTTCAATTTACGGCTTAAGATAATTGGTAGATGTAGCATACATAATTATTATGTAGTTATTTTGTAATCTAAGCATAAAAGCATAGGTATACTAAATATAAAAAAGTAAAAGTATAAAAATATGACTAAAATTAGGTATCACCTTCAACTTCAACGAGGAATACTGCAACAGAATTTTCAAAACTCTTACTATTATTATTTTATGAAATTATTTTGTAATACTTTTAGGTAATACGGTAGGTGTGTATTTATTAGTCGTTTGTGCATTTTTACAGCATTCGTATCGTATCGTACTATCTTAAAATACAGCTTAAAATGTGAAAATAATAAAACTAGAGATCAATGATGAATATAAGCCCAAACCTTACAAAAGTAAATCCTACCACTGTCTAAATTAGAATTGCAGTGCAGTACAATACAAAATACAACGCAGTAAAATGTAATTTTCCGAAAGATTGATCCAAAATAATATAAAACCTAATGTAGCTTTGTTGTAGCTTCCCAACAGATTAAGATTAACAAAATGTTACAGGATAAGAAAAGGCTTCTGTAGAAAACTATAGGCACCTATCCCTAGAAATATTTTACTTTTTATAGTTACTTATTATGTAAAATATTATGATATTGATATTGACAAGAATAACCTGTACAGTACTGTCGGTAAAAAATAGGCGAAATACAAGGTCTAGTGTTTCGTTAGCCGTTGGCCATTATTCACCATTTCACAAGCCATTATATTAAGGAAAATTATGCAAATATGCGATTTAGAATTTTTGACTTTAACAAATTGTTGAAACATTGAATTTTTAAGTGACCCTTTTTCCTAAAGTCGAATTACAGAACGAAAAAACTGAGGAGGATTAGTTTCAATTAGCTAAAATAAACACTAAATCTAGTAGTTTACGTTTAAAGTTTAAACTAAAGGAACAGTACTACAATGAATGAAAATGTGAGCTGAGTTTCACAATTTTTCATTTTATATAGTGAACGTTTGGTATAACAAGGTTAACATACGAGATGTGTACTCACAAAGTCCTAACTTCTTAGTACGATATTATTTATGCTAATGCTAGCCATAAAGTAATAAAATAATTTCATAAGCATATTTTGCACAAACAATGAAAATAAAACTATTCTTTCCTACACAAATCATAGCCTTTTTGTGAATGCCTCTTGACTAGCTGAATCATCGTATTATATTAGATTAATACAAATTATTTACTTACATTACAATTTCAACCAAATATTTTCTTTGAGGACTGAAATGCTATATGCCTATATTTCCAAATAAGGTTCTTTTTCATGAAATCGCATTGGCAATTTAATACGACGATGGCCATCGTTTGGATTTGGACAACGCTGTCTTTATATTGCATGCTTAAATGACATTTTGATGACTTGATATTTCATAGTTTGGCTAGATTTGGTATTGGTGTTTGATATACTTGAATTTCCTATACAACAAGGTTGAAACAAATCAATGTCCCTTCTTGTTATGAAAATTTTGAACCCGATGTTTCGGCTACTTGCAGCGTTGCAACTGTCCATGTATCCAAAGTTGAATTATTGCTATTATTTCATACTTAAGGTTGAATATTCGGAGTTTGTCGAAATTAGGCTTTTAAAACCCCAATTCTACAATTGAAGAAAACACAAAACTGAAATCCAGAAATACTCAAACAGAAACTGAACTCAACTACAAAATAATTATTGAGTATATGGTATACTACTGGTATACTACTGTATAATTTTAATTGCATTGTCATTTGTTTGTTGTTGGGCTCTGACAATGTGACAATAATAATTAATTATGATAGGGTAAATCAATAAATACATATCCTATCCTGAAAACAAAAGCATATGAACTATGTATACAATACAATATCAAATGAATTAAAAAACAACCCTTTTCTTTCAGCTTTACGATATAATATATTCAGGGGTTATACATTCCTCTCAAAACTTTTCTGAAATTCATTAGTCATTCAACATTCCTTGGGAAATTCATCAAAAAAATCTGTGACTATTGTACATAAATTGTACATACAACATAAAGGGTGAAGGTATATGACAACAAAATGTTTGTCGGTGGCATTCCATGTTTCTTATTGTAATATTGAAATTGAATGTGAAATGGAAATGATAAGTATTTATGAATTATTGAGTGCATACTATTACGTCATAACTAGAAAAGTAAAAAACAACTAAGTAACTGGATAACGGTTGTCATTATTTATGATGCTTGAATGATTGTGGAGATGTTAATATTAATTAAATCCATTCACATAAAACTGCGTAGTGAACTGACCTATACTACAAAGCAATAAATGGCATAGTATATGGCAGGCAGGGGGTGGGATGGGACTATACGGTTCAATCTGCCGAATATAGTGAATGGGGTCTAAAAAACGTAAATATTAATATTTAATCGTGAATTTGAAACACCTACCAAAATAGCGACAGTTGATGTGTTGATGGTGGACGCATATGGTCGACGATGAACAATGGTGAATGGCAATGAGTCAATCATTCATAGATCTCGCCTCGCCGACAGTCTGCTATTCTATTGATGACAACAAAACCCGGTGTCCGATCCAAGATCCACAAGATAATAACTGATGACTGACAATCAGGTCTTTGACCATTGGTTAATTAGTGATCACATTAGAGAGCTGCAGAGGATGAATTTAATAATATTGGATTTTATAGAGTATTAAACTCACTGAGGAACACGAACTGAAGCACACACACACGAACGTAGTATAGTATAGAACTATGTACAGTTGATTTGATACGTAGAAAAGAGGACGAGAGCACGACGCACGACACGGCTAAATTCTAAATGCAACATTAAATTCGTGAATCCCTGTCGGTCGGTCGCTATTATTTAGCGCTCTATGCAAATTCAGTGATGAGTAAGATGTTTTAATATCCAATAAAATAAAATATCATAATGGTCCATAATCATAATTAAAGTATTTCGAGCAATGAATCGTAGAGCGACGAACGAACCAACAACAACTACATAACTGCTCTTCTTTCTTTCTTGAGTATGTTCTCTTAGGAGAGGAATATCTAAGAATAAAGGCAAGGCAGGCAGTAAAGGGGTAAAACGGAGGAAAGAAAGGTTCGGCTTGTGGTGAAGCAATGCTGCCGTCTCGTTCTTCAACGCAGTTACTTGACCGGCTGTCTTTCCCAAGAAAAGAAAACCAAATCGAGGATAGGACAAGAGCGCAAAAAACGATGCGCATGAGTTCGTGTGCATTGGGATTCTATCGCATGCATGCATGGCCGAAACCATACCAAAACGCAACAGCCTGCCTGCCATAACCTATACATACACATACATTACACTCAAAATATTATACTTTACTTACACCGTTCTGCCATACATACACTACTGCATATACATACATTTAGCAGGTCCTACCTGCCTTTGTATATTTAAGGACTCACTGCATGCACTACTTTTCTACGTCTCATCTCTACCTATGTATTCTGCAGAGTGTAGGTATCATCCACATGCATCGTATTCTACATCAACTATAGCTATTTCCTCTGTATTTACTTTCCATTTTGCCGAGGAGCCGGCTCTCGTGCGTGTGCTCTCATGAAGGCGCGCCATTCAATTTCTCACACGATGTGAATGTGAGTGACACAAGATTAAATGCACACCCTGCCATCTCACTCTCTACTACATCAACACTTGATAACTACACTTTCCTATCATTTATCACATTATGCAAAGATAGGAAAGGCAGGCAACAACTCTATCTTTTCAGTCAAGGGTCTCCTACTTTGCATTTAAAAAGGGCTACATAAACCTGGACTTTGTTTTGAAACCTATTTCCCTAGTACTTATTGTATCCATGTATTTTAAGTTATGCCTTTGTCCAATGTAATTAAGCTTGCAAGGGTTTTTTATAAAGTCGACTTTTAATGCTTGCTTTTCCTGTCTTTTATGAATCATGGTTTCTATTCTCTTTGTTCCTCTTGCTCTTCGTCTCGTCTTCAGCTTTTATGCTCTTTTTCATGTCAAATCAGCAATTTCTCAGTTCTATATCTCTCTGTGAATGTATGAAATTACATGTACTAACATCTACCCCTATTACAAAGATTTTAATAGCTGTTTACTAACATTACATGTATCTGTCTCATTGTGATTGTAGCTGAGGAACTGCATTTACGTTTCTCTTTAAAAAAAATTATAGCATTGATTGATACTTTGTAGTATAAAAATAGATGTACTGAGTTTCTTGTGCAATGCTAACCCTTTTAGAACTGAAACTTGAAAACTAAAACCGAGGTAGTTATTACCTTTTTATGCATGGAAAATACTCTGCTGAATGTTTTTGCTCTTTTAAATTCGCACAAAAGAAAAGCGTATACTTTTCCCTGCATGGTTTCACTACAGGTAGATTCCACATGAAATTATGATCAAATTCTGTCATCTGTCTATTTAGGCGTTTCTTGTAGATATTCATTATTTTATAGGACATGTATAATTCAAAAGTTTTTGCTTACATTTGTGGTGACTGTATTTTGTACGTGTTATTGTTTGAACAAGAAGTTATATCAGTCGAGATACAGAGCACAATGTTCTATGATTTCTGATTGGTCTCTAATTGATTTAGAGGTTCATTGATTCCTTTCTTTTAAGAAAATAATGCACAATGAACGAACATTATCAGTTTCTTTTAATCTATGTATGTGTGCAGTTGCGTATAATCAATACACGTACCTAACTGTACGTGTATAGAGGTATAGAGAGTAGTCAATTTGCGGTTGCAACTTGCATTTCGTCGATATTATGAATTGAACATGCATTGAGTGAGGAGTGGAGGTAGCACAACACATGGACACTTGAGATTGTTAAAATGCTTGAGTAGTATGAGTAATTGTGTGAATGCTGAAAGGTGCACTGCACGGTTTCATTTATTTATAGGTAAAACACAGGAGAAGTACACTATAGATATGGCTATAACTATATAGTAATGTAAGTTTGTGCAGAACTCTGTAATCTGTAATTGAAGATCTTCCTTCTTCAGCCACCGAATGGGAATATGAAAAATTGTCTATGCTACGCATGGAATATTACTGCATTTAGAGTATATTTAATGTAACCTGACAGACACACTGTACCTGAACGTATACATGACTATAATTATTACTGATACCAGCCGTTCCCGGTTTTTGAACCCTATATACTTGTTTATAAATGTTGTTTTAACTTTTTCTATTGTAATTAAATCTCATGTTACATTAAAACCAATAATATGTATCATAAATTAAAGATAGGACAATACATTTATTAATTAGACAAAGGCCGTTTTCTAAGGAGTGCAACATAAACTGCAGTACCTAAAAAGCAGATACAGATATTACTGCGTGCATTCTATTGCTCTTGAGTGTATGTTATTACAGCTGAAGTAATAAAAATAGGCAGAAACATAAAACATAAAGTTAAAAAACGAAACGAGCTTTTAAAATTTTTGATAGGAGATCTCTGTAGAGTGGAGATAATAATAGGATAAGGATTACTTATGAAACACTAAAGATTATATCTTTTGTATGTACATCAACCGATTTACACTCGAAAGATATAAACAATACAAAACTCCATTTAATATCACATTATAATGGTATGAAATGATAAGAACATGTAGTTTATGCATTTGTGCAAGGAGTTATGAAAGGTGCATTCATGGCAAAATAATAAAAATTATTGTGTTAATTCAATAAGGTACAGAAATTTTCATAGATTGAGTTTACGGGCTTAACAAATGTATTTGTGTATTCTAGCGTATAATAGTAACCTGTAAATAACCATAAACATGTTATTACATGGGTATATCTTGCATTCATCTTCCCAACCGGCATTTTAAAATAAGCTCTTGGTGATAGGATAGTTTATTATTAACGGCATAAAATTCATCATCGAATTATGTAAAGATGAGTATAGTAGAAACAATATATCTTCCTATCCTAGCAGTAAGCTTTAATTAAAGTTTAATGTATCTACTTAGTGTCTAGTGAGTGTGAATGGTAGTAACTCAATTTGTACGCAGGATTTGATAGTGACTTGAGTTTATTGGAATGATTGTAATAGAAGATGATATCGTGAAGTTCATAAGAGGAGACTTGGCTTGATTTGGTCAAATCCCTCCTGTAAAGGGCGTGTTTATGTGTAAATTGACTAGTGACGCTTATATAGAGAAGAGTTATCAATACAAGCCCTGAGGGGTGGGCAGGGCGATTTAAAATATCTCAAGTGTTCTAACACAATGTAATACAAAGGTATTAACCGAAAGATATATCTCATTTCTTGTCCTGCGATCTGATCAAATGCCAAAGTACAGACTGCACATAAACACTACCTATCACAATGAGAGAGATTTAGTTGCAGATAGCAATTCCTGGTACATAGTAGCACATACTTATATACTTACACACACAACTATATATTATAATATCAGTATCAGATAATATAAACAGATTCAAAAATCTAAAAGAAATCGCAACAAAAGGGCAGACAGAGCCGGAGTGTAAAAGGTTTCTGATGGTGAGTATACTATAAGAAGTCGAGTAGGTTATCTTGTAGAGTTTGACACACTGACACGTTATAATTATAGTTAAAGAGCTATAATATTCAAATGAGTACATGTTATGTGTACAGTGTACATAGTGCGGTCGCAATTATAGGGACGCTGTCTAGCTAAGTGTCTGGCTGCCATACCACTTTTTAATGAAGTAGGATGTACTCTTTGCAAAATAAATATTGGTAACGCATTAGAGTGCCCACAAACTGGATTCTGTCCCACAGATCCAAAACATAACCTGGTACTTCATTTACTCTGATGGAGCATATTTTTAAGCTAGTCTCTGACTATACTACTAAAGGCTACTCGCTCTCATGACGTAATGGTTCATTGCAATCCAGCCTGTCGCAACCACACACTGTCCACTACAATCATAGCCAGCGCAACCTTTGAGATGCAACTTTTGATGCAGATAAAATGCATTATTATAAACAGGTAGCAGAATAGCATCTTAAGAATATCGTTATTGATAGCTAGTTGATTGCAAATTGCAATTGACCAGTGCAGACTAAGATTACGGTCAAAATAAACTCTTTCTGCAAGGAATACCTCAATCTATATCTTTATAGTCAATAATCCGATTGGATTGCTCGTAAATCTTCTTGTTCTTCGTTACGTTGCATTTCTTCTAGTCGATGCCAATGCCAAGAACTATTCAATTTATAATGTAGTTTGTAGTTCTCCACCCAAATTCTTAAGAAATATCTTGGCACGTTTAGAAATATGCATTTCTAGGGTATTTTACTTTCAAGCTGCATTTACATCATGTTTATGCGTAAAATTTTATCAGCATTCTTTTCTAACCATATGTAAATGTAAGTTTGAGTTTGTTAGCAAATATTATAGCATGTCTAGTTTAAAGATTACGTCGATTTGTAGCAGATAAATAAAACAAGGTTAATACCACTGTATTTATTTGCATGTGCTTTAAATGATTTACAGCGTGCGTAATTATAAATTACTAGATAAAATATTATAGTGGGATGGGAAACGAAACTTCCGTCTCGGTATACCGTAAGAGATTAGAACAAAGACGTGTTCATTATCATACGACACTATTGATGTTGCAGAAAAAGGAAATTCATGTGATTTGCTCTGTTTGCTACATCAATCAATACAATACATACATAATGGCAATTTCATTTTTCTTATATCCGTGACTAATTGATAATTACTGCTATGAATTTGCCATTACGAAAAGTTATAAAAGTAATTAATAAGTGTAATCCTCAAAATAGTGAGCAGCAGAGTGCACGAGTGCACTTTCGTGGCCTATATATAGTAGCGAAGCAAATGAAATAGAGTAGTAACAAAGTATAATAAAGGATGATCAAGACATTTATAACTTGGCATCTAAGACGCAGTGACACGGTCGTTACTCAAACTGGTATTTTCCCAAAAACCCCATGCCCTTCAGATTTGTCGTAGCCCAGATAAAAATATTCTTGCTGTGACCTTATTGTACCTGATTGATTGCACAATTATTTCTCTAATACATGTCCTTCTCTGCATCGTTGAAATTAATAAAAGTGTTTGAGAACGCAATAGGTTAATTTTATTTTTATATTATTGGAGCTACTACTATACAGTCTAATGAATATTATGTAACGTTTATAGTTAAGAAAACCGAATTGACAAATAGTGCAGCTATGAAGTTTTTCTATACATGAAGGTACTCATAGATGCGTATAAAATTACCAAATGGGCAACTTTTAAAATTTAATTAAATCTACAGATAATTGGTTTACCTTTATAACCTTAAGTATACTATGAATATTCAGAGTGATTATAGCATGTGTGTAAATATGCATGAAAGTGTGTACTGCGTTCATGAGGTGATGATGCAATAAATGCATGGTCATTTATGTTATTATGATGTGGTTGGACACAACCCTTTTGTACAACCTTTACGAGAGATTTTGTAACGCATAAGATTGTGGCAGTATGAACATCAAAGCCAAAGTCAAACCGTCGTCGTCACGTTTGCATCGCGTCCTCTCTTCATTCACAATTGTGTTACAAACTACGCTTCGAATGAATGCAAATTAGATTAGATAGCTATTAGTTTTTGCTCAACTGAATTCCCTTGCATCCTGAATGTATGTAGTAGCACGTAGAAGAGTAGTAAATAGAAGCATACAATATAGAGTATATGCTAATTGTAAACAAGAAAGACGATTCTCCAAAATATAATTACTACTCTATACGGTATATATAATATGTTCTTAATTATAGTATTCCCCATGTATTTAGATTCTAGATAATTGAATTGTACTAAGTACATAAACATCAAAGTTAGCAAAAATGTAGTTACAACTTTAGCTATATAAAATCCAAACCGTCAGCGAGGGACAACTATAGAGCAAAAACTACAAACTCGATGAAGGTTTTCCATCCAGCATGACTCTACAGCATACACAAGTCACTACTACAAGTCTGTAAAGGAATTTTATTCAGATTGAACGTATTTAATTTATACTAAGTAGTCTATAGAATTAAAAATGATTTAAGGGGAAGTACGTATAATATGTAACAACGAACGTAGATAAGTAGTCTTTATAATTAAATTGCATTCTACACGAAGAGTCTTCTTAAGAGAAAGATGCTAACAGCAGTATGTATATACATCGTTATCGTTACATAGTCTGAGTAGCATGTAATATACCATAGACTCCCATAAATTCGCATACTATACAGGGTGGCGCAAAATGATGTATACATGAACTTTGACCTTTAATAACTGACGATCGGTTAAGTGTATTGCAATGATATGCACACCATGCGAAAGAGCATACGTTTTTTAGTGAGATTACTGAATTTGAAGACCCTCGTCTCCAGGCACCGTTGTAATCGCTCCAGCACTGACCGACCTGTTTTTTTAAAATTTTTCTGATTTATTTCCCATTTCCGTAACGATGCTTTCACGTAGTTGCAATAGTGTTGCTGGCTTTTCGGCATGAACATTATCCTCGACGATTCCCCAAAGACTGAAATCACATGGTGTTAGGTCCGGTGATTTTGGTGGCCATGAAACCGGTGCTCCCCTACCAATCCATCTGTCAGGGAAGTGGGTATCAAACCATTCTCTAGCATCAAGTCTGAAATGTATCCGTGTCACACCTTGCATAATGACTAAACGATTGTGATTTGCAATTAATTAATAGCTGGCTAATTAAGTCATTTAACTAAATACCGTTCGTTACTCGTTACTCCACCACAGTTAAAGAGTGAAACAATTTGCTGTCGGGCAGGATTGTGGTCAGGCGGAATCCTCTAACCTGTTTTTTGATGGAGCCTGCAATGGGGATCAGTGCTTAGCAATGCTAAATGACTTAATTCAAGTAATTCCAAATCACATTCACAATTGTTTAGTCATATTGAAAGATGGGGCAACGCCGCATTCCAGACTTGGACAAATGGTTTGATACCCACTTCCCTGACAGATGGATTGGTAGGGGAGCACCGGTTTCATGGCCACCAAAATCACCGGACCTAACACCATGTGATTTCAGTCTTTGGGGAATCGTCGAGGATAATGTTCATGCCGAAAAGCCAGCAACACTATTGCAACTACGTGAAAGCATCGTTACGGAAATGGGAAATAAATCAGAAAAATTTTTAAAAAACAGGTCGGTCAGTGCTGGACCGATTACGACGGTGCCTGGAGACGGAGGGTCTTCAAATTCAGAAATCTCACTAAAAAACGTATGCTTTTTCACATGGTATGCATATCATTGCAATACACTCAACCGATCGTCAGTTATTAAAGGTCAAAGTTCATGTATACATCATTTTGCGCCACCCTGTACACATCAAAGCAGAATTACAATTATAGTATTAATAGTAAAGTCAGTTATACCTGAACGAAATGTTAGCCAGACACGACACACTGATATACAATGGCTAAACTTTTTGCACTGAGACAAGGAGAAGAGTAGGTAGTAGGTAGACGTTGGAATAAAACCACTCCACATATATTCAACAATGGGCCATCAACTCTTTTCTTTCCTGCTTCTCTTTTCATAACATCAGTCTACTACAAATACAAACCACTTGAATACAGTACCATTAAATTATATAAAAGAACTTGAGGAACAACTATCCGCATGTGCAAAACGTGTGTACATAACAATAGCAGCGTAAACACATATGTTTAAATCTGCAAACCTTATAATGCGTATACTTATCATCTCCTCATTTCACTATTATATTCAAACGTTCCATTGTGAACAGACCCCATACTAATCCTACACTAACAAATACAGTTTCGCGCTTGGGCTCCTGGATTCTACTAAACAAATGACACATATTATTTAATTATAACCAAAGCAGTCCGCAACAACGGATGCGCGATGCCTCTATACAAGCATATGCTTTTTGCTTGAATAATAGTTCATATAGTCAAGTATTTACTGTTCCTTCATAAGATAGTACAAAGTACAAAGATTTCAGGAACGTCTGAAGAATTAGGACGTATTTGTAACTAGCCAAAGATTGTATACACCTAAAAATAATATTGTAAGTAAATAATAAACATACCTTCATTAATTAATACAGACTTAAAATTGAAACATAATATAAATGTTTTAAAGCTTTCTAATACTGTAATGATGGCAGATTGGTTTCCATTACCAGAAAAGTTTATTAGTCTAGAGAGGTTAATTTCACTAGAGTGATGTATTAACCAATTACAAGTCATTACTTGATTTAATTACTGCCATTTAGGTACATCTTGAAGTAAAGGTATCCATGCTAGATATACTAATTGAGTTTGTGCTTCTCAGAACTCTAAAGCTTGCAAATAACAACCATATATAATAACAATGTCTTCAACGATGACTTGATGAGGTATCTTTGAATGTTACTACTCTACTAATTAAGATACATATTGCATTAATTTTCATAGTACTGTAACCCAATTACTGGGAAGATTTGTTTTCACTATTACTGTTGGTGATGTAAGAAACATCAACATCACCATTATTGCTAATACATATGTATGTTACACTCACGCTCATTCCTTGTGTCTCCACACCACTATTATCATTCCAACATGCATCCAACTTATCATCTTCAAAGCTGCTAACTAAGCAGACTCACCGACAACTATAATTACACACTTGCCCTTGTCACAGAGTATTAATGTATAAATTCAGTAAAATGGACTTATTTCTGGTGTTAGTACTAGCTAAACCAAATTTTAAGCATACTAATAATATTATTGTGTAGCTAAAGCTATTTTGAAACTCAATAGCTTGAGTCAATCTTGATTTGTATTTCCTTACCTTTACCAGGTGCATAATATAGAATGAGATAGGGTGAGTCTATTTAAGGTGAGGTACTGATAACAAGCCAAACTAGATTTTTGATAGGTACCAGTATATAAGTACCTATATGCACTAAAGTACATCTTCTGGGTGGTGGTTGTTTGAAGACAAGTACCTAAGAGCATAGACTTAATTAGGTACATAGTACCAAGTATTAGACTGAATCATGCATTATTGTACCGATCACTGGACTATGTATGTGTACAGTAATTACAAAAGATAGCATAGTGTAGTTATACAGATAATGGACCTTAGAACAGACCTGTTTTATCGGAGAAACTATTCTCTCTCTCTCCACGGTCTACAACAGTCCATAGATATAGAGTAATCAGTCTTAGACTCTCTTTGGATTGTCAGCTTATAAAAATTACTGTTTTTTTACTATATGAATAAAGCGAGCGTGAATATAGTTGAGTGTAGTAAAAAGATGGAAAGAAAGAGCAAGTAACTCTTTGCTTCAACGAACAAAACATAAAAGTATATGGCTCGTGCATTATATTATTTGGATTATATAGTCATTATAAATGTAGCGTAGTATATGTAGGAACTACCACATGTATTAGCATTCGAGTACTCCTATTTACGAATACATCGCATTACATTTACATCACGTTATTTTCCTAGTGAATCCTTATCTATTCGTCGTGGCGTGGTCGACTGCATGATTTTCTCGACTGGACCCAGAGACTGGAATACTTACTACTACTCTCTCTCTATGTCATGGAGTATAGATCCGTGTATGTACTATGAGTAACCAGTTTGTGATCCTAATCAAATGTATGCAGGATTTGTGCGATTCTGCACATGCTGCAGTCTGCAGTAATACTACTTATATCCTTATAATATTTGCAAACTTTGTTGTTTATAGATTAAACAAGTAAACCATTGACTAGACGGACAAAAAGATACAAACTGTCTCAAGACAAACACCAAGTGGCTACGTTAAATTAGCACAGAGTTATCTTATCCATTTGGACAAATAGCTCTACTTGGGCTTTATAGTTTATTATACTTAATAACTATACTGCATGCTTCTACCAAAATTACAGTACTTGCTACCAACGTTTTGCATTACAATAATAATATAATACACATGGGTATAATTATTGGCACCAATTAAATATAATTGATCTAAAGGACTATTCCCACAATAGTTGATAATTCACTTGATTCTTTCTAAAGAATGATACTTGTTAAAAGAACCGAAGAGATATCCAACGACCTGGCAATTATTACCTAATAGCCTCTTCTAAAGAAAAGTGCATCATAAAAATAAAAACAATACTTTAAGTATAAATTAAGCAATTTCTAATTCTCTTGCTTAGTATCTCTGCTACTGTAACATAGATTATGTGAATTGCACAACGGACACAAAACTACAAACAAAGGCAGTATGCACCGTGATGGTAAAGATAGGAAGATAGTCGAAAAATGTATTTTTTCGCTTTTCACTCACAATTTAAAAAATTTTCACTTGCTAGCTTTTCTTTTCTGGTTTTTAAGGTACATGTTCGTTAGTTTGAGTCGGGAAGATGGTGTTGTATAAATTGAGATTTAATTGCATTTAGTTTTAGGTATGTTAGATAGGTATATAAGTATTAATAATAGATATGGTCATGGTATCTTGTCATGAAGTCAAAGTATCTACTACTTAAGAGTTATAATAGTTACTCATCCTAGCATAAAGGTTGGTAGACAAAGGGATGTGTAAATACAAGTGTGTATGCATTTGGTTGTTAATAGCAAGTTAAGTATGTACATATAGTTAGTAGTAACGAATTTTAGAGTGCTTTGTCCATTAGTTTAAGGTTACCTATCTCAGCTATAGTTATCTGACAACTTTTCTAAAGTTGCTCCAACCTTCTGAAATATAAATTCAACTCTTCCAGGGAAATATCTTTCGTGTATCTATCTATATTCCAAGTCTATATCTGTATACACGAGCTTCAGGTCTAGTTCAATTTTCAATGCTGCCTTTGATGTTAAGGTAAGTAGTAGCAGTTAATGTAGTTCTGCTCGTATCTTGTTTATTTAACATTATGAAGAACGTGTGCAAAAGTTTGCATTATGTTAAGTTGTGTTCCTGTCTGTTGTTGATGTTCGTGATGTGTAATTGTGTCTGTCTATGATGTTGGATGTACTGTCGTGGTTATGTAAATCTGATGTCATTATTTATTTATTACTTACTATGAAACTAATATCTATACTTAGCACTCTCATCTTTCTATACCTATAACGCTACATATTTGCAAACACATCTTTTTGCTTACATAGATCGTGATTTAGATATACTATTTAGCACTATAATATCAATTCGCATGGTTTGTTTTCCAGTGTTTAAAGTTAGTGCTAAAGGTGTGGCGTATTTCATATAATCTATCACCTCTTAAAAGGAAGACATGTATAGTCACCTGTTGCCATATTTATAAATTGTAACCTGATAGGTATATCTCTTATATATTTTGGTATAAGTATATGCATTGACACTGCTACCCTAATTCTATCAAATTGCTACCCTTTCCTAATGTATGTATGGAAAACCCATAGTCCAAGAAATTCATGACATTCCCCTATTACTACATATTATCAATTTACACAAACATTTTCAGAGTACATTTCTATACTTGTAATATTTACCACCATGAACATGAGTATTGCAATTGTGTATGTAAAATGACAGTAATAGTGATATGTTGGTGCCAATGTTGTAGACATTACCGCGTACACAGACTATGGGAGTGACCTTATGTAGGTAATTAATAAATTGAATTACAAGAGTTGGATTTGTAATATTAAACGAGATAACGATCCAGGTAGAAGTAGACTCAAGGTAGACTGTCCAATTCAACCAACTCTCATTGTTCTGTCTTAACAAAGATATCAATTTTATAGGATGTCTGGAAATGTTGTGAAGCATTGGTTTACTTGTTATTCAGTACATCTGTAGTCAAAAAAATGAAGTACTATAACCAATGAGCTCTCCTTTGTTGCAATTGGGATATATAATGCTATAACCACAATAACATTTATAACTACAGATTTGAAGCGCTAATCATAATATTATCTCCAATTCATTAATATTCTCAATTTATATGCGAATACCCTTAAAAGCTAATTGATAATGAAAATGCGATAATGAAATGATAATAATATTTGCAGAAATGTACAGATCGTATTAGCTGGAATTAGTGTACTGGTACAAGCCCTGATAAGTCCGGATAGAAGTATTTATAAATTATCTTTTCCAGGTAACATTTACTATATACGTATAGGTATATAAATAAAAAGACATGGATAACTGAATCAAGATTCAAAACGGCCTTTAGTGAAATAAACAAATAAAACCAATCAATCACTAGCAGAATTGATTAGATTAAAGCATTGAGCTAACCCCACCAGATCATCCTACAAAATCCTCGCTGCCAAAAATAAATTATGTGCATAGATTCCAATGTGAAGCTGGGATTGAATCAAATAACAAACACCATTACATATTTAGATAGGTATTGATAAAGTAAACCACAAAATTC
Source organism: Tomocerus qinae (assembly GCA_020055645.1). NCBI lineage: Eukaryota > Metazoa > Arthropoda > Collembola > Entomobryomorpha > Tomoceridae > Tomocerus > Tomocerus qinae. The sequence continues at coordinate 105,809,581 of CM034546.1, read as the reverse complement.
AATTATAGCTAAACAGCCTTGACTAATACAACGGATGATGACACAATTTAGGAACAAAATTAAAATGTCCACAAGCCAAGTACATTTTGGATATTATACAAAACCGAAGCTGTTAATGAGTATTTACCACAAAATCTTCACAACTCTGATACATAGTTAATACTTACTACTGTAATTAGCACATTGATTTCATTTACTCAAACAAAAGTGGCCGAGATATGTCAGCATTTGATTTAAATATTATGTATAGGTACATCAACCATTTCAGATTGTGGCATCTATACTTTTGGACTTACAGTGAAATGATTACAATTTCTTTGATAGTAATATTATGATTTGATATGAGTAATTTGACATAGACTAATATGCTGTGGGGCTTTTGTAACAACAAGACTTGAATGGAATGAGTAATTTCTTTGTAACTCTGTGTATCAAGTAGCGAGCTTTGAATATTGTTTGTGTAAGGTTGAAAATATGTGTGCGAATATTGCCCTTGTCTGACTAACCTACAGATAGGCAGACAGTTGGGAGATTGCTAAATAAGGTGAGGTATTAGCTACATAAGTCTTTCCATGCCCTCTGAGTGCGTTTTACTTTTAATGGGTATAGAAGGTAGAGGAGCTAGTGCCACATGCAAAAACCAGAAATGGGTTCATTTGGGCTGCATCCGGCACATGCAATAAAAACAAACAGCAGATGCTATACTAGTAGTAGTAGGAAAAGAAGTTTGCAGAATTCGCAACGAAAATGGTATAATAAGGTTCTGCAATTCTGAGAATGCCAAGCGCTACTTACTAAAGTGAATACGCGTAAAATGGTAAGGAACCAATAATAACAAGAAACTTTTATAAAGCTGACAATGATAATGTTACTACAAACAGACCACATTGAGCTTTTAGTCGTTTTCATTTCTTTATTCATCTATGCACTATGCAGGAAGAGCTTTGAGTGCTGATTTTATATGACCGTTTAATAAAGATTGAGTTTCAATTCTAGAGTTGAGGATTCGAGGCACATTCACTTATCAATCCTTGCCGTTTCCCATCACTCCGATTATCTTAATGCATGCAGACGAATAATAAATGATAATGATCGTGCATAATGCCAGGGCAAACCATTATTAGCCTAATTGCTTTGATGCACCCGAATATCCAACCGGTGCAAGATTCATAAGATAAAAACGATCATATAATTATGTGCACGTCCTCCTACAATCGATACTGGCAATACGATATTTTTCTAACTAGCATAGTGCAATTTGTAAGCACATTTTCATTAGCTATATTATGCATAATGTAATAGAAAAGAACCTAACACTAACTCTGTCCTAGGAGAATGTGGACATTGATGTTTTCTATTATCGCTTTTAAGGGTAAGACGCATTTTGGAGCATATATAATGGCAAGAAGTGCTAAATCTCTATTTAGACATTTTAGCAATTGTTTACTATTTTATTCTTTACCTGCCACTTTTTGATTAATTAGTTGAATCGGATGATGCTGTGACTGTACCTAGTATAAATTCTTTGGGTTATACACATAAGCGAATTTAGATGAGGTGATTTTGTATATTATTTTACCCTGTGACTCTTCACTGTACTTACAGTGCTATAGGTCAGGTACTTTTTAAAAATAGGTATAATAATTGCTCATTCATTTACACTGATAAGTAACAAAGTACAACCTAATAGCATTTACATCGATTTGTCTATGGACATAGTATGTAAGAAAGGATTTAATTGGAAACCTTCTTAAGTAGTTTTTTTTGGCAGACACTGTAATGGCAGGATTGCATTTAATTGGTGTGGGTATAAGTATATAATCTGGAGAGCTCTGCACATTTTCGTGCTAAACATGGAATGAGTAACAACGATGAATTTGTTTATCCACTGCCTGCATTACAACTCAAACTGCAAAAGGTTTATAATTAAATTCATTTACATTTCAGATAGTCCATAAAAATGCTTATCTTGGTGAAGTTTATCACTAACACTATAGTTAGAGTCTCTATTTGTAGAAGATAAGCTGCTTACTGGTATTACTACTGTATATAACTGCGCATTACTTTCATTGATTTTCGCAATTATGGGACATCACATAGACTTCATACTTTGTATTTAATGTACTTGGACATTATTTAGGACCTTGCTGCGGTACGGTAACCTACAAATTAAAAATTGCAAAATGAATCCACTTAAACATGGGATAAGGTAAAATTCCCTTCTTGACTGGCTTTACTTGTTTACCTCTATTGCTTTCTGCTTATTACTCGTTTCAGAATGATAAGCTTTCATAGTCTATCCTAAATGAATCTATAAACACATGTCCTGTTTACTCTCGGATGTAATTAAAGCATATGCACCGACGATTAACCAACATTAATACAATTTAGTATAATTCAAATTAATAATAATAAAGTGTAGCCAGACTTTTCACTTCAATTGATTAGTACTTAATTTGTTTTGCTTTATTAGTTCATTAGCACATTCACAATATATTTAATTACCTACTTCTAATTAAGTCTAACTAATACTGAATGGACAAAGGACATTTATCTAACTTCGTTTAACCATATATAGGCCCCTGGCCCCATCGTCATAAAATAATGCTAGTTTTCATATACATTTATGTTTATGAGTAACAATAATCTAACATAAATCAACTGCTTGAACAAACAATTGAATTCCATAATAAACCATAAACAACTATTATTATAAACAACAATTATTATTATAAACAACAACTATTATATAGTATCTTCATAATATGAAACAAGCTTAAGTACGCATAGAGAAATGTTAATGATATCCTAAATTATTGATGTTATTCTTCTAAATAGTATAACACAACAAGAAAGTGATATATTTATGCAAGCGCACTTAAGAAATCATGGGATTATACAAAAGGCTAAAATACCGTACATAGATCACGTACTTGTATGTCATTATCATTCCTATCCTATTATCTATACGTAATTATTCTATGAAGAGATGACATTGTATCAGGTAACAAGATTTCATTATGTGCGCATTAAACACTTTCTTATATTATAAAATCACACATAGGTTAGTATATATCATTGTATTTTTACATTTTTAATAATTTCTATCGAGTTTACTCAAAAAACGACTTATAGTAGTAGTAGAAGGAATCTTTTCTAAAGATTCTAAATTACAGCCTACAATATAATATAGTATCTCTATTTAAAAGCTTTTATAATATTAATTTCATAATTTGAGATAATGCCTAAATAATACCCCTCAATACTACATATAACGCATCTTATTTATTGTTTATTGTGCAAAATTGCGAAAATGTGATCTTGTAAATGTGATACACTTCACCTATAATGTATTTTCATATGTTAAAAAAGTTTAAAAGTTTGAAATTAATAAAACCCCAATAAAACATTGCTTGAGACAATTGTGCTATTGTAGATATGGTATTACTGCATTGTAATATTGTAAAAATGTTCTAAAAGATAGGGACACAAGTTTTAGGAAATGGAATTCTTATTGACTTAATTAAAATAGCATATGATTATTCGTTTTCTTGCCCAATCACTGCAAAAGCCGAAATATGCACTTGGTGGATTGTAATCACAGTTTTTCATTACTCTCGTAAATATTATTCGTCATCCATAAAGTACGTTTCCAAATAGTCCTCATCTTCAATTTCTTCTACCGTCGAGTACTCCTCCTCCTCTTCTTGGCCATCAGACTTAGTGGAAACATTTGACCTTTTAGACTTTGGTTCTGGTACAACAGATAAAGATTTATGTGTTTGACCTTTTAGTCCTGAGTCAAGAGCTTGCATCATTAAGTGCCTACGGGCAGCTTTGTCCCTTTCTTCTTGCATCTTTAGTTTATACCTTTCCAACTCTTCCTCCTTTTCCTTCTTTAATGCTAAGGATTTGATTTCTTCTGCCTTTGCTTGCATAATTTCCATTTGATATTTGATGTTGCTTAATTCACGTACTCTTTTCGCAAGCTCACGTCGCAAATCTCGTTCCTCATCCCGAAGCTTCTCACAATGAAATCTGGTATCATCGAGATCTTGGAGCATTCTTGAGCTCTGGAGAATTCCATACTCAGCGTTCAAACCACGTTCACTTTTTTTTGTATCGACATAATCCAGCATTATGTTGGCTAATGTATCCCTCCTTCTGTATACACTCTGAGTTAGCTCTGCATAACCACTTCTTGAAACCGCCAGTCGCTCCTGTTGAAAATTTTTAATCATGAAAACACTTGGAATATCTTCTATAAAACAAAATTGAAAGAATTTTCGAAAAAAGCAAACCTGAACAAATTTTATTTTTTCTTTGTAATGAGCCAATGATTCAACCACTTGCAAAATTTTGGCTTCCATGCGATCCCGAGTTTCATTTTTTGACTTGAGTTTTCCGTCCAGTACTTGATTATCCGCTTTGAATTGCTCATACAATAGCTGGACATCATTACGACCTCGTTTCTTCGGCTGAGTTTCTTTTAACTGCCTTTTGGCAACTTTGACAGCTTTGCTTAGTTTGTGTCGTTTAAGGGAGCTCTCCAACATTTTCTGGTGCATCTTGAATATCTCGTTGCAAAACTGATTTGTCTCTGACTTCGGAATTCTTTTTAGACTGCTCGAGTAAAAAGAGTTTTCACTAATATCTCGAAGATTCGTTAAAAGCTCATCCATCAATTGTTTATTTTTTGCTTCGGATATCTCCGATCGTTTCTGTATTTAAAAACGGGAGTATAATATTAGCTAGGCTTTAAAAGTTTAGTTAACATTACCACAAAATAATTATTTGAAACATACCGAAATTTTGTTTAACTTTGCTTCATTTTCTTTTCCGCATTCGATCCAGAATAGCTTCAGTTGCAAAATTCTCTTTAAAACTTTTTCATACTCTTCCTGAGCAACATTTATATTAGCTTTGGACCGTTTTTCTAAGGTTTTCTTAAGGATTTTGGCAATTTTCGCCTCCACGCGTTTCTTTCGGGAATTCGCAGGCTCTGGATCTTTCTCTAATCTTTTCTTGATTCTCAACTTTTTAGCCTGAATAGCTTTCAATCGTTTCTTTCTGTCGAATCTCATGACGGGAGCATCTCCCTTTTGGCTTTTGATTTTCGCCATGACTTCTGGATAAAGAAAACGCATAATTCGAAGGATAATTTTCCTCTCTCGTTCATTTCTGCGAGCAGTGCGCCTCTTTTCAAGAATTTCCTCTCGTTTGGCACGTATCATTTCTTGGTGTTCGGCTATCCTTCTAGCATTTTTAATACTTGACTGTTCGCTTTGGACGGCAAAATGAGTTAGAAGTTGCATTTGACGTGCATAAGGATTATCCACGGGGTTTTTCTTCCCACAGCCTTTATGATCCTTTTTCTCTTTCTTTTCGGCTGCTTTGATTTCCCTTGCCTTGGCTCTTTCTGCTTTTCTTTGCTTCGCCTTCGCTTTATTTTTACGTTTATCTTTCTTTCTTTTTTTTGACTTTTTCCCAGGTTTTCCCTGCTTTAGCAGTACGCTGGTGCTGAAATGCATCTTTCTCTCAGATTTGGCGATGACTTCAACCGCTTTTCCACCAAGTTGGCTATCAGTAGCTCTGGCTAATTCATCTTCTTCTTCTTCCACTTCTTGGGGCACCTCAGACTTCGTGTCCATCTTGCGCTTTCTATCTCTCTCAGAACCTTCCTTCGCCTTTTTAATTTTCTTACGTGCAATTTTTATATCCATTTTTTGCCTATGCTCTTTTAGACGTTTGCTCCATTCCAAATCCAATTTCCTTTCAGCCCTACTCTTTTTGTCTTTCGTCATTTTGTTTTCCGTTTTTATGGTCAGCTCTCTTCGGGCCAAAAATTGATAAATATGATCTTCTAAATAGTCCCTCTCCTTCTTAATCCTTTTCATGATTTCTTGATACATCATGTACGTATTCATCAATTCTCTCTTTTTCTCTATCCTCAACTCCCGTCGTTCCACAGCGCTTTGTCTTGCCAGTTCTACTTCTTCCAACAAAACTTGCCGAGCATCCACGATTTCATTATCAAGATCGTTATATAATTCATCACAGTTGATCAGCTCATCATCTTCGACCGGGATATTGTCACCTGAATGCTCATATTCACCATCCTCGTCTGTAAATAATCAAACTAAATTAATTTATGGTACCCAAAAAACTGATCGAATATTGTGAAATGTAAACAACTGGTTACCTTCGTCGGATTCCCCTTCTTCGCCACTACCAGAGTCCGGACTCCGGCCATCATCGTCAGACATATTCTGATACAAATAGTCTTCATCGTCAACATTAGCATCATCGTCTGTATCGATATATTTCGAGTCTCCTTTTTCTTCAGCGCCATGATCATGATGAGTATCTTTATCAATTTCCACTTCTGAGTTTACTGTAGTTTCATTCACATTTACTTCGGACATTGTTAATTGAGTTTATAGACAGGAACAGCCGAGTAAGCGAGTAGGAATTTGATATTCGTGTATCTTGTACAAGTGTCAAAGGTAAATGAAAAGTAAATGCTAACATTTCTATCGAGGCATATGCAAATAAGGACTATACAAAAGGTTGCTATTGGTAAAATACATTGGATTTTCGGTTTTTGTCCAACTTCATGCTAGTGAAATGGAATAAAATCGAACAAACTTAAAATTTCAGTTCAAATAAAATACATCTCGTCTCGTCTAAATACACAGTAAAATATACTAAAATTAATCCATTTTTGCAATAACGACAATAAAATCTAAAAGTACCTACCTATAGTTCTTTATACTTAAAATGGTCCTACTACTAAGCCTATGCTTGTCAGTGTTTACAAGGAAATTAACAGGAATGAAGGAGAATCTGGTCTAAGTAATAAAATTCCTCTTTCCAGAGGAATGATGACTTTTTAACGACTCGTCGGTCGTAAAGCCATCAATATATTATACAACTATGTGGTATACCTAATGCATATTACAACTACTACGTGTAAAACAAATTGGATTTTTCTACATTCGCTCCAGGATTTGGGATATTTGTGTTTTGATTATAATTAGCTTGTTGTCGCTTCCATTTGTTGTACTTGTACTGGGACTTTGATTTCCAGAAGTTCTTGTCCAATTTCTTCTGAGGAGAGCCTGTAGTTTTCTCGGGGCTTCGGTCTGATCTCCAATCCCCGTCAATACCACTATTATCATGCTTGTTGAATTCATTTTGCGGACTGTAGATATTTGTATTCAAGCTATTGTTTGTATCACAGTTATATGAATCACTGATTAAAAGGTCTTCTTCTGACCAATCATAGAAGTAATAGTCAGAAGGGTAATATTTGGTGAATATAGGTTCACCCTTGACACTTTCGAATGTAGCCCAAGTATGCGGAAGCAAACTCGGGAAACGTGAAAGCCAGTAGAAAACAAATTGATTTGGGATTTGCCCCAAAGACGCTTGCGCTTCTTGAGTGAGTTCACGGTAATGATTTTTCTGAAATTGAATATAACCGCTTTGTTGTAAATATTCTCCTAAGATAGGACTAGTTAATTAAATTACATATTTTCTAATGCCTTACCTTATTTCTTAAGGCTCTAAGTAAATCACGAACTGAATGTCCTTTGTAAGTCCGATATCTCCTAAGGTCCATAGCGACTTCTGAGCAAATATGATCCCTCCAGTCTTTTCGGACAACATTTTCTGCATCCGTCTCTAGTTTTCGAAGCAAAAAGCACGTTTCATTTTCTTTTTCAATTCTATCACTTACATCAAGGAAGAAGGACAAAATCCTCTCTTCCGACCAGAACATTGGATGATCAAGAATGGCAGCTAAAGGAGGCCTTGCGGAAGCATCATTGCCAATCATTAATCGAACAAGTTCTTCTACTCCTTGGGGATTTTCAGCTATTTTGTCTAATGTCGATTCTCCATTAAGAATATTTGATTGTCGACGGAATGGATCCCCAAACGGATGATCTCCTTTCGTCAATACGTAGTAAAAAACGCAGCCAAGAGAAAAGATATCCACAGAATGTGTCTGGAAAAATAAATTCTTGTGATCAAGATAACATAATAATAATAATAATTTTAACGCATTTACTAATATTAAGTGATACTTACCATTCGTTCCGGTTGGCTATTCAAATTCCTAACAACTTCAGGGGCAATCCATCCGTCAGTTCCAGGAATTCCTCCTGATCGCCTGGAAAAGCTCGCTCTTCCATTCGCTAATTTTTTACACAGTCCAAAATCGGATATCATGGTTCTAACTTTCTTCGTAGAGGGACAAACGGTAAGTAAAACGTTCGCTGGTTTAATATCTCGGTGAACAATATTTAAGGAGTGCAAATGTGCTAAACCATCTGTAGCTTCTCTAAGAATTTCCAAAGGGCGAATACTGTCATGAAAAAATTTGCCATCGACCCAATCATTCAAAGTAGCGGAGCAGAGTTCCAAAGCAATATATCGAAACTGTCCGTCGGATTCGGTACAAAAATATCTTATCACATTTGCATGTTGATCAGACTCTTTTAAAAGATCGACTTCTCTGTCAGCAAAGGCGAAACATTCAGGTAAAATTCTCTTAACAGCAACATCTCTATTTTCAAATTTTCCCTTAAAAACAAAAGTCCCCTCGCATCCTTTTCCGAGAACGGATCCTGGCTCAAAGCTAATTTTCCCTATTGTAACCAATGAACCGTCTGGAGAAGAATTCTTCTTTTGAATAATTGAGTATTCACTGCTATCCGGGAAAGTGTCCCTCTCCTCATCTTTCGATAGATTAGATTTCTGGGACGAAGGTTCACTAACAGTTCCTGAAGAATATTTGCGCTTGTTAATCGAGGTTACTGTTACATACCCAAGGGATATTATCGCAACAGTCACAACAGTAGTAACTACAGCTGTTGTAACAACAAGGTATGGTTTTTCTTTCCTATTCTCCGATTGAATAGAATCTCTGTTATTCAAAGTCCGTTCAGGCGCAGGTGCGGGTGGTGGAGGGAACCTAATTTTGTTTTCAGTGACCGGATTTTTTCTACCTTTCCCATCCTTTTTATTGTCCTTGTCGGATCTTTTATTTTTATCGGCGGGGATAACTTTATTATCTTTATCACTTTCATTGAATTGTCTAGCAGGGAAATTTTCATCCGCATTGGGATCAATTTCAGCCGTAATTTGTCTTAAGGGGTGGGTACGAATTTCTGGATTTTCTGGTACTTCGTAATGGCCAAAAATGATAATATCTCCTTCTGCTTCATTTGTGTTCGCTGCAGGAAGTTCTTCAACATTCTTCTCTTCTGGCTCTTTAGCTGGCTTCTCTGTGGTTGGGCCTTCAATCAGATAAGGGAGCTCTGTCGTTTTCTCAGAAATAGGTAGTACAGTTTCGTCAACAAGACTGGGAACGGCGTAAAGGCCATAAGGACATTCTCCCACGTATAAAGTAGGAGATAACTGATTATTGTCTCTGGTGTCATGTGCTACTTTCAAACGATTTAAAGTCTCCACTGCTATGGACTGAAATGGGACGGATGTTAAAGTTGAATGCGTACAGTCAATTGTATACAATGCAATTACAGGAGTGTCTAATTCTGTTTGCCAAAGTAATTGCCCCGACTCTCGTTCGTATGTCAATACTGCCCCTGTCGAAGGAGATGTGAAATGCACCAAATCTAGAATAAAAAATGAAATCAATTAGTAAAGATAATTTAAACTTAAAATCTCGAAACCTCAATAAATCTTAAGAATCATACTGACTATCGAAAAGACTAAGGAACAATTAACTTACTATATTCTAGTAAAGTTTGTTGATTCATGTCCACTGAAGAATAATCATGGAATGTCACATTCCATTTACGAGGACCATCCATCATTGAAATTGTGTATTCACTTTTTCCAATAAGAACAGGTTTAGTCGATGTGGAAGGAGAACCATCACTGTTTTTACTAGATGAACCATCCGGTGCTGGACAAGTTGAGTCTGTTTGAGTATTTGGTGACATTTCACTTTTCTCACCAGTATTTGGGTTCAGTAATATCCACATGTCCATCTAGAATATTAAACACTATGAATTTATCCGAGAAAACTAGTACATAATCATTTTTTTAAATTGACTTCACAATCAATATGGTCACATGACTCAAAATTTTCAAGTTACCTTTTTCCCTGTGTACAGCAATCCTTCGGTGCTTCGACAAGGTGACATTGAAACCAGTTGAGGGATTGTAAACGGCAACTTTTTTAAGTGGCGATGTCTGCCAAGAATGTACAATTCCCCTGATTTAGGATCCGGTAAGAAAAATGGTGGTCTTACAGATTCACTATGTCCGCTTGAACTAGGGACTCGAATCATCGGCTCATCTTTTGATATCCATCTAATTTGTCCGGACAATCGATCCAATGCTGTTAAGGAACCATCCAAAGTTGAAACCAGTAGAAGGGTACTCACTGGATCTGGAATCAATTCGGTTCCACTTTCCTGCAAAAAATTCGGAATATAACATGAAAAATTTTACAAAGTTATAAATATTCACTTCTATACTTCCATCAGTACATATTATTATGGTGGTAATCAGTTCTGTCATAGAAATTCGTGTTTGTTCCTCACAATAACAATTAATACGTTGAACCAAAAAATGTATATAAAATCCATATTCTTAGCACTTCAATATCTACCACTGTTGCATCTTTCACGTGCAAGTGCAAACCAAGCTTGATTTGTACATGAAGCACATTTCATCTTTAATGATTTATAAATATATTCATAAATATGCAAAACCCATTTGATACTTTAACACTCTCGAATTCTGTATCTATCTCATAGTGTACTACATTTAAATTATTTATTACCTATTTACAGTAGACAACTTTTTACATGTAAACCAATTCATATACTAAGTACATAATATGTTATGATATCCATTATATGAAATGCAGAAAATACTTTCTACTTGATAAATCCATATCACATCTCCCTAAAATTATATTATGTATCCAAAACTATTATTTTCATAGACTATGATGATTCAGATTAGATGAAGTATAATGGTAGAGATTGCAGATGAAAAGATAGATTGTATGTTTTGTGCATATTATAACGAAAGGATGAACAGTACCATGTTAAGTGAACAGGAAGCTGAGGCTGTGGCCAAAAGTTGTCCGATGAAAAACACAGAAGCTGTGATGACAATAATTACAGCACACCTCATTGTGTTTGATGTACTCTGTGCTACTCTCAAACTATTGCGTCTGATAAAATCACTGGGCAGTTTATTCATGGTAGGCATATTTCAGAACTTCGAAGATAAATATTCAGTACTCCTAGAACTACTATGTAAACTGTGTACTAGTATTAGTATATAGAACTGTTGAGGCCATCGACATGTTGATTGGCCATCAAATCTAGAGAGTTCGACTTTACGATTAGAATTAAATATTTTCAAAAGTCTACTCTTGATACAAAATGTTGTAGATAAAATTGTCCCAACCTATCTAATTGAAAGTGTTATTGGATTGAGAGTGACAGTTAATAGCTATACACAACGTATGGTAAAAGTAGAGCAAATTTCCCAGCCTGTGCTAGGTAAACTTGTAAACCATACTTTTAAAAGGAGATATCCTCTTTTGCGAACATTATAATTAGCTATAAAATTGACAATGTGCTTTCATTCAAAAATAGTCATAATTCTATTCATGTCTTGAATTTAATAATAATTTTGGTCGATAGCAAGTTAGAACTTGAAAGAAAAATTCTAAAGGTAGAAATTATCATACTAATTGTGAATACTCACGTAAGAAAAGAATTGAGATAATAGTATAAATATCCAGGGGCAAATGGATTCTACTCTACTTGCTATAACTATAGACTCGTATTTAATATTATAGTACCTACCTACCTAAAACAAACATAAACTTTAAAACTAAGTTCATGTATAATATTTTAGCTTTCTGCGTAGCACCACATAGCTTTACACTTCTTCAACCATAGCATGTATAATATGAATTGTGGTGAAAATCCATATTAGATTAAATATTCCACCTGTGGTGGTGGTTTAATGGAAATCAATAATGGCCGATACTCTCACTGAATTATAATGCTCTTCTGAATCTGAGTTCAGCATAAGAATAATATTGATCGATACAAACATTGTTATGAGGACTTGGCGTACTTATGTAAATGTAGTTTCTTGGAATGTCATCAACATGCACTCAGCAGTAGTGTTGTCCATATCTTCTAGCACAGTAGGGCTAAAGTTACAATAATCTACATCTGAATCAAATCACACTGTTAAAATCCTGAATAAATACCTGCATTCTTATTCAAACGATGGGATTATCAAGAATCCAGGTGCTTCAACCACTTTTCAAGGAGGGCCTTATCATTTATCTGTCTGTGTGAACTTTACTTTTCACCACAGTGCATTTTTATCAGGGCTTGTTTTGGGAAAACCATTATTATCTAAATTCGCTTAACGATGAACCAATTTAAGACAGGATATTAGTGACAAATTAAAGTTAGTACACCTTATTAAAGAGTCACACTGTACATAAATAATTTCATTGGTTGGTACTCGTATAAATAGTATTGTTTGATAAGTAGGTACTGAATCTATTCTTAATATATTCAATAATGTTCATATATATCTCAATTCTCAGCTAAGCAGGTGCATATTTTACTATCAAATGCGCATCTACCACAAAGAACCTTTAAATAAATCATGACTACTTTTTACCATTTGAATTAACATACTTGAATAATACTTTTATTACGCTAGTATGAGCCTCAGCCTAGGTTGGACTAAATCGAAATGGATATGTTATAAGCACCAGTATTTACATGCATTTAGTCAGGTTCTTTAATTATTTGTGTACAACAGAGTCAGAGTGACATGCATGAGAATGGAAGGAATTAACTTACTTTATCTGTATTTCCACTGCGAAGTTTAGAATTTTTGATATCTTCTGGTCCTTTAATGTCAGCATTGGATCCTGCAAGTCCACTTCCAGTACACAAAAGGACACTAACTACTAGTGCAAGCAACCAATAGGCACTTTTATACTTCATTTTGATATTCTTGAATCACTTGAGTCATAGATTGCATAGGAAATCAACTAATTGCTGTATATTCGTCAATTAAGTAAAAAATAATCGTAAAACCAGGTCAATTTATGAACGAACTGTAAATATTTTGATTTACAATGCCATTAACAAACTAACAATGCCATTATCAATTGAACAAACTTGATTTCATACTTTCACTGAGAAGAAAATAATGTATTTAAAAATATGGAGAGGCTGAACTATAGAAATGTATCATCATTATAAAGACAGGAGCAGTTATGTCAAAACTTCACTTTATAGTTAATGATGATGGAAATTCAAACGAAGTAATTACAGTACAAATATTGTAGCAGCAGTATTTCATTTTCTAGCAGTTTTACTAATTGCTTGTAAATCATGATCTCTAAGATGTCACGTCACACACACTAGTTAACAAATTTCCTCCCACCCGGTTCTACTATATAGTCTATATAATATTTTCATCTCTTTTCCCATTTGTTTTTGTTGCTCTAATACCGCTCTGTGTTTGCCCTTGTAAACTTGTGATGTAAACGTGTAGCACTTTTCTTTCGTGTTTTCCGAGTGGATTTCATATAAAATACTGATTATGAATGGAGAAACAAATACAATTACGTTTTAAAAACAATCATTCCAACTAAACAGTCAACTAAATATTGGTCACTCGAAGTTTAGTACAGAAATATTTACTCCAAATGCTAGAATTCACTTTCACTGACAGCTGACTCGTTTGTATTATGTAAAATACACATCTGTGTAGATCATATAGGAATCATGCGAACTGTGCAAATATGCAGACGAAATATCAGCACATATACTTACATAATATAAAACTTGCTTGCATAATCATACCTACTTATCATTTAGTACATGGTATTAGGGAATTCTACGTAGAAGGGCAGAGATAGAGACTTGCTTAGTAGTAACTTATCAGACTGGATGAGTATGTGCGTAAAACTTTTCGTTGCAAAAAATGTTTATGTAGCAGATACTATATATAGCACTTATTTATAATGCATATTCCCCTAAATTGTTTTCCATATTAATTCAGACTGATACGTTGAGACACATAATATTGCCACGTTGATTTCCATGTAGAAATTTCATCATGTACATCTAAGTATGACTAACACTAAGCATTAGATCACACGAAGCCCTACTAGCTGCAAGATGAACATAAGTGATTGTATGAGTCAGTTGTAACACTTCTTTGTGTATATACAGTAATCTGATGCAAGAACAGCCCATCATATCGTATCCTAACTAAATGTACATCCAACCATCTCCATACGCTGTTGATTTATCTCTGGATAGTAATAGGGATTAGCATCATCAAGTTATGACAAATGTTTATTTGTTACCATTTGAGTATGCACCTTGACTTTTGATTAAGCTATGACGTTTTTGACTCATGTCTGCTTTCATTCAACAAGCTAAATCTTGATAGCATAGCAATAAATCCAAACCAACACCGAACTTTTAGAATTTAGACTACGAATTTACCAAAAATGTTATTCTTATCAATGGATGAAAATGCAAGCAGCTTATTAGAGTTTATTTAATCTTTACAATATTTGTATTATGTATTAAGTGTAATTAAAATATTAAATGGTTACTCTAGGAGGGTCATACGAAGGTGAAGTTATAAATATAAAACTCCGTTAAGGGTGTTTCTCAACTTTTGAATTCATTCACCTTAATTTACAGGTCAGGTAGGGAATTCAATAGTCAGTAAGATAATATGTCTGTGGCAAAATGAGAATAATTGGTGAATAGAAAATCTTCTGGGGATACAAACCATTTTTATTTTGCTATTACTAAAAAACGACAGAGCACACTCCATTTAAACAATAACCGCATGGACTAAACAGCTATAAACATAGGTAAATTCGTAAGTCTACAGATAAAAAGTAACAATAAAATGGTTAGGTCCCTATAAATTGTATCTAGTAATAACAATAAATAATAAACAGTATAACTAATTAACACAATATTACTAAATTTTTCAGTACGTAAATAGTATACAGTACAGTTACATAGTAAAACCTGGAAACTACTGCGCTGCAACACTTGAGTCTAAGAAAATGAAATATACAGCTAAAAATGAATATTTACTGCATTTGTAATGGTATCATACATTTTCAAACTTTCACCAGAATTTCCCTTAAAGGCAGTGTGACCTGTGACATAAAAATACAATAATTGAATTTCTTCTGCATTTCTTCTATCGAAATACAATTAGGATTGAACAGGCGTAGCAACTTGAAGGTTATCGTTTCCCAGCTTTACTTTGTCATTTGTACTGTAATCTGTCGTACGGTCAATTCCAACTTAACAATTCAATTTTTATTTTTTTGCAAAAAATTACGCTACGATACATCCTTGTTCCTGTGAATCATTTTTGTCTGTGATTTTCAAATCCAAAACCTAACTAAATGCTAGCAGTATCTATGTACAGTATGTATTCTTAATTAAAGATGCTACAATTCATTACCAGTGTACTAGTCAATACAACTAATTGTGACAGTTAGCTGCCAAAAAATAGCAAACACCTACATTCGACATACGAGGCAGTTCATTTAAATAACTAAACACTAACCAAGTATAAACAGATATCTTTAGATGTTTCTTTTGTAATGTTATTATATGTCACAAAAGGAGTACTCGTCCGTAAGTATATTTATTACATGTTTTCGTGGTTTCACATATAGATAGTATTATTAATTACTCTAGTACTTTTATTATGACGATTTAAGTGACGTAACTACCAATAACTAACAATAAGGACTACATACATTCACATAGTATAAGTACTCTTACTTGTTATACTTACACGGGGTTTTGTCTGGCTCTCTATTTTATAGTTTGTAAGTTTTGTCTCTATCATAGGAATTACAGTTGAAGTTTAGAACGTAATATTTATTACCCGAATTTCGTACGTAAATCCATTATACTTTTTGGTGTTACTTTATGAGTTTCTTTGATTAATATGGTATTATCATTAGTAAACATTAAAATGCCATGAATATTATGCCGATTCAAAAAGAGAATTTCCAATTGCACATTTCTATCTTTTCCGGTAAGTCTCACTCCTACTCTATAATATTTTCCTACACCTGTAATTATTAACTTTTACTCCTTGTTATGTAAGCTATGTTATGTATTGCGGTGCGGGCGGATTGCGGCTGAGGTTTATTTCATTTTATTCATTAACTAAGTGATAATAAGTAATAATTAATATTATTATAAGTTAAAATTGTCACAAATTAAAACTGAAATGTTATTACTTCTCACTCTTAATTTATTAATCCCTTCCTATTACAGTAAAATAAAAAATCCACGAGTTACGCAACTATACCTCCCAGCAAGCTAATTAACCGCCATTATTCCCATTAGGATATATACAACTTATGTTAGTGGCTGATAGTGACAATATTTCGCTTCCCTTATAAATAATTTACGCTGCAAAGGGGTTCAGCGAGGCAACTGTCCATAAATATGACATGACTGTTATGATTGCTGCCGTATTCTCATAGATTATTCATTTTACTAACAATAAATATTACTTTATATTATTTAAAATTAAATACCTTTCACGATATATACTGATGGATTAAATCCAAGGTGTTTTTATTATTTCAATATTTGTCCATATCCTCAAATAACAAATGGACAGAAGATTTTTGGAAATACTTATAACTTTTTTTTTGTTTAGCTGGACTTGACTCATAAATCATTTTTAACGTTTTGTTAAAAATCCAGCTTACATAAAAGTAGCGAGGAAAAGAACACAGGCATAGTAAAAGCACCTTGGGCAGTTAATATTCACACACTTTCTAAAAATTTATCATTTATAGACAAATGATAACTATTTATTTTTTATAGTTACGCCTAGTCGGCATGTAATTTACTTTTTGATTACAATTATATGGACTCAGAAATTCTTAAATCAAATTGGTACCTTTACTTTTACTTCACTGTACTCACACAATGTATTCATGTTGTAGTTGTAGGTAGTCATAAAAGGGTATATAGCAAACTGCTATTATTATAATAGTAGCAATACTTTAAATGTATTTGAAAAATCCAAACTTTCGTCATTTCTTCTTGTTAGCCTGGCCAGGTCTTTGAGGAGTCCCGGGCCGATTGCCAGCATTTGGATTCGCATTGCTTACCGGTGCGTATTGATATTTGGCCTTCTTCTCCGATGGCTTAAGTATCTGAAGAACATAATTTTAATAATTATTTTTGAAGGAAACGCAAGATTGAATCTGCATGCAAAACTAATGTAAAATTACCTGGAATGAGCACATAAGAGTCTCATCAACGGACATCATGCCGCCAGCGTTGTCAAACTCGCCGCAGTAATTGGGAGCCGAAAACAAAGTTACTAACTGGCGCTTCGCAAAGAACTCATAGCCGTCCTCTACAACCTAAATATTTACAATTCTAATTAGTAATGTATTACTAGTCACCAAAAGTTTATCCTTCACTTTCAATTTTAACATTTAAGTCAGTCAGATCTCACTACGTATGCATTTTAATTTAATTTAAGCTTGGGCATGACTTTTCTATTCATAATATCCATTGTAATTGAAATCAATAATTTAGCCCAAAGGAATGGCTGAATAACATACAATGCAAAATCTACACAAAAATCGAATGGCTGATATAATTCCAAACATTTACTGGGAAATCTAAACTGGTCACATTAGAGGATATTTGGCAAAAGGCTGATAGTAGGCATCCCCAAGGGCGCTCTTAGATATGCATGGCAATATGCATACATTTTATCAACTATTTGCAGAATAATAAAAACTGCCGTTCACCTCTAAAAGGTATACAAATGTAAGATAACAATACTTAGCTTATTTCTAATCAGATTAATGAAAAACGCACCTGATGTGCTCGGCAAATGAGGTCAAGATCATGTCGGTTAAGGAATTTTGTTACCACATCTGCACCGAATGTAAAAGAGACTCCACGATCATTTTCACCCCATCCTGTTACATCTTTGTCCGGATCCGACCATAACAGATCACATCTAAAATATTTTACATTATTTTATCTGTTATGTTACATTAAAGTATTTATAGGTTAATATTAATCTCATTAATTAATAAAAATTAAAAAACTGTACTCACAATAAGCCTGTATCGGGTACATCAGTGGGACGCATGATGCGTCTTATCTGTTCCATATTTTGGAGATCGGGGCTCAGTCCGCCGTGACAACAAAATATTTTCTCGTCAATAATTGCGGCAATCGGAAGACAGTTAAAGCAGTCAGTGAAAGTCTTCCACAATTTAATGTTGAATCGTCGTTTACCTATTTAAAATTTAAGTACAAATGATTACATTTCAATTCTCGGACATTATCAAAATTTAGTCAAACTTTTTGACATATTAAATCTTATTTTTGTAGAAGGTTAGAATAAGTGCTTACACTCATCGTAAAATCCATATATACGATTGATGGAGGCACACTCATGATTGCCTCTAAGAAGGAAAAAATTTTCCGGATATTTGATTTTGTATGCCAATAAAAGGCAAATTGTTTCTAACGATTGCTTTCCTCTGTCAACATAATCCCCGAGAAACAAATAATTTGCTTCAGGAGGGAAGCCTCCGTATTCGAATAGACGCAGCAAATCGTTATACTGTCCATGTATGTCCCCTGGCACAATTACAATAAATTAGTAGACTTGTGTGGCAAAATTCTATTTTATTTTTAACTGAAAAATTCTAACTCACCACATATTTTCAATGGAGCTTCCAACTCTAGCAGGATTGGCTGTTGAAGAAAAATTTCTCTAGATTTCAAACATAAGCCACGGACTTCACTTTCCGTCATCTGAACTGTTTTTCCCGGTCGAGTGCCTCGCACTAAAATGGATGGATACATGCACAATTACACAGATGTTTAGTTGTCGTTGAAAGAATTTGGAAAAATTTACTTAAAAATACTTAAATACAAAATATGAAAAATTTACCCTCGAGTAGACGCGCTATGAGACTATCTACATTCAATGGCTCGTCTTGCGACATCGTTGAATTGCTAACTGGTTTTCCCTGTAATAGAAAAA
Source organism: Tomocerus qinae (assembly GCA_020055645.1). NCBI lineage: Eukaryota > Metazoa > Arthropoda > Collembola > Entomobryomorpha > Tomoceridae > Tomocerus > Tomocerus qinae. Next base: position 105,790,444 of record CM034546.1, on the reverse strand, counting down.
ATAATAATCATTGGTACTTATTTCCGCTGTGCTCCTTAATATCTAAAACTGAAACAAAACTTTAAACTTCAGTTAAATATTTTTTGATGTTTGATGCTCAAACGAACGACCTATAAATATTGAGGAGCCAGACACCAGATCATTGATGCTCAACTTTTACAGGCTAAAAGACCAAAACCAAACTTAACCAAATTTTACGATGGAACAGAGATATGAAATCAGAAATGCCAATGTGGTGACATACAACTAAATGCGTTCCTATTCCTAATGTTCAATGTGTTGAAATGTTGTGAAATCATTATTTCCCTTGCCTAATCAATTATAATTGATAATAGGTCAAGTTCAAACTATTTGAACAAATAAAAACCACTGGTTTGGTTTATGACTATGACGTAACGACTGGATGACATGACCACAAGTTCAATGGAATAAAATAACGCAATAACGCAATGGATGATGGAAGTCGTCAACCGTTGCTGTTCATAATTTAATAATAAAGTTGCCTTTTAAATTTCAACTGATATTTTCTGACCTGAATATTTAACTTTTTAATCTAATCAAATCTAACTGCCAGTCAGCTATCACTGGGATTGACCGCGATAAGTGATGGCTGAAAGTAAATTGTTGAATGCATCAAAAGACAAATGACAAAAGAGAAAATTTTTTGATTTAGATTTTTAGTTTGTGCACTAACTATTAACTGTACAAAGCAATAAACATTGCCACATTTTATCATGGAAAAGTCGTAAGTCATGAATCGTAATGTCAAATCTATTTTACCGATTATTTACGCCTTTTCAAACCCACATCAACTACATCAAACATTAAATTTTGATTACTAATATTAATTTTAATTATATAATTATATATTGTACATTAACAATTTAAAAAAATTAATTTCATACTGTAAATAGACTGCTACTGCTCTCTGATGCTAGTCAATACAGTCAATAGTTGTCTTCTCTACTTCTGAGTATCGGTCGGTGTGGCTTGTGGAGTCAAATTAAGTCTGGCTGGCCAGTAATAAAATTTGAATTTAACTGAACAGTGAAGATGAGGAACTGATGACTCTCTCCGTCATCAGTCGTTTCTCTCGTCTACTCTACTCAACTCAAACTCAACTATGAATGATGAACCTGAACTCACTTAACAGTAAAAAGATCTCTTCTTTCTGCTATGTGCTTCTCGTCTAACACAACTATTTTTTACGCACAGCACGGTACAATAACATAACATTTAGCACTAGCAGATTCAATTCAATGTTCAACACTCAACACAGCAACAGCAGCACAGAGAACTGAGCCGATCAAAATAGTTTACCGAGCAAGCGAGCGACCGAGAAGCTAAGATGTGTGATGTGAGTGAATTGTTGTGTCTGTCTATCTGTTTTGTTGTTAACTGGCCTAATGTTAAATGCGAAGAAGCAGGGTATAGTATATTATCCTTTATAGTAGCAGAGTACATACGGAACGGAATACTGTTGTGAGACGTACTTTATAATGCTTTGATATGATACGAATACGAATTTACGAATACATACAAGCATACGTAGCAAACCTAAAATTCGTACTCGTATAAAGTATTGTGTTGGTAGGACCGTAAAAGTAGTGCTGTGGACAGCTAGATTTGCCAGACTAGAATAATTTTTATTGCAAGTGTCGGTTATTATAATACGCGGCTTATACTGTACATATGAATTAATGTTTTCAATGACGTACCCCAACGCGTACCTTCATGTACTAAATTTAGCACATGAAGGTTTACGTTGGGGTACATCATCGAAAACATTAATTATTTAACTTTCAAAATCTGGACATAATTTAGTCTCAAAGACTAAGCATCCTATAGGGTCAGACCTATAGGGCTATCAGACTCGACTCAGATCAGACTTGTTACAATTTTGACCAGTAAATGTCATTCTTCCAAAAAAGTAATTATTTCTTTGATGGAATAACTTAAGAGTTTTTTGTGAAATAATTTAGAAAACTTTAAACCAAACGGAGCCTTGTGACCCTTCAGAACCCTAAGAATGCTTGGTAAAAGCATGAGTTTTTTTACATTGAATTGCAATCAATTGATGCCCTAAAAAATAATAATTTGAATGTTTTTGTACTCAACTCAATGTAAACAGGTTGAGTTCATACCAAATTATGGTAGATACCTCGACTGAAGAGTGGCGAACTGTAAGTGTGGCAGTGGTAGTCTATATCAGTGAACTAAACGTAAACTAAATGTTAGGCACTATAAGCAATTAAATAGCGACGAATTATAAGTCCTTCGCGGTGAAGTGGACGCATTGAATTTTTAGTTTTAAATAAGTTTAGGTAAAATGGCATAGAAAAAATAAAAAAATTCTCTTAACGGAAACCAAGGCATGATGGTGTAGGTAGGGTTATATTCGGGGGATTATTATATTCAGTTATTCGGATTTCGTTTGCTTCCTTTTGATTCGTGTGAATCATGTACAGATTTATAGTATGGAATGGAAATTGTACAGACATCTTCTGGCCGAGACTTTAATATCTATATTTACAATGTGACAGCATTGCTTGAATCAAGTTGCGGGAAAATTTTACGTGCACCTTCACAAACTTCACATTACATTCACATCACTTGCAAGCAAATGCTTATGATTTCATGAAAAGTGAAAAACATTTTAGTTTCATTTCATGTTTTGAAAAGCAAATGAAATAATTTTGCGCATTTGCTCATCATTCTTGACCGCCTTGATACTTAATATTCCATTCCAAAACTTTTATTTTACAACAGTAATCAAAAAATGGGGATGAAATAATGACCATACCATTCACCATTTGATAATGTGAGTGTGAGTAGTGAGTACAGCTAAGCTAGCTGGGATCCGATCGGTATTCGATAACATACCATGGCATATGCCTACCCACCCCCACTCGGAAAACGTCAATGCCAATAACATCAAAAATTTTCAAATTCGGCAATGAATCCAAAAATCAGTGTACCTTCAACCTTTTTATTTATTTACTATTTAGTTACTGAATTGAAATCATGTTATTTTTTGTTGAAAATATAGTACGCACATAATTAATAAAATGGTTTATTGATTGTTGTCCTTGCAGAACTAGAACTAATTCTGAATCCTGACTGACATTAAAAGTAAAAAGTACATTGCTGGCTGCGGATTGTAACAGGTTTGTGTTCGGCCCGGAATTATTACAATTTTAATTAATTTTTCTACTTTGGAATACTTAAGATTTTGCCTACTTCAGCCGGGCTAAAGGGCCTACCTGCTGTTGAGCTGAGCTCAGTTGTTTTCTTTATTATTTTAATAAATTATATTGATTTGAAAAGCATTTTAGTTAAAAGCGTCTAAGATTAATGCAATAAAGTTTTTATCTGACAACAAAGCTCATTAGTGTACGGAAATCTCAACTGCAACTGAATTTGAAATCGCTTCATTGATTTTAATTATTGAGCGAAAAAAGAAAAGGCATCAAGTCAAATCAAGTCCGTTGATAAAACGAAAAACGAAATGAACCTACGGACGCTATATGGATTATGGGTTACCCCGTTCCCAGTATTTGACATGGCATGTATATGTATCAATTGATAATAATATATAGTTTTAAAAATATGAGTCCAGCCAGCCAGAGTGTATGCATGTGGTTATGCTTCAGAAATGTGATGTGGCTAGCTCAGGGACAAACTTGTATTTAACTAATGACCGCAATTTCTTTCTAAACGATAAAGTAATAATAATTAAAATGGTAACTTACAGGTACTGAAGAAGACGTATTAACTTGCATGGATGCCATCACTAGTATCTGAATTCACTTTTGTCCTGCTCACTGCTCCCCGGTTGATTTTCTCGTGAGTGCTGAATCAAAAAACCGATACCGATTCAATAGATACTGTGGGCTTGATATTTCTTACAAAGACGAGGAAGCCTGTCAACCCACCATTATGGCAACGCCAATTATTCTAAGAAATGTGATAAAATCGAAACTATGTAGTTGGGTAAGTCATTAAAAAATCACAATATGGCCATGAATGCGTTGAATACAGACAGAAAAACCTTTTCAATCCGGTCATCCGATGTTGTGTCGGTTGAAAAGTTTCAATTGCAATCGCCGCTCGGACCCTAGCCTGCTATACTAAGAATTTGGAATTTGGAATGAAAAATTTGGTTTGGAATACTTTATTATTGAAATCAACTTTTTATCTTTGATAGGCCAACAGCAGTTTTGGTGGATCCATGGGAACTCGACACGCCAGATTGACATACACCGTTCATCCTGAATCGAAAGATATACAGCTCGAAATCAAATGTGATAATGTCTTTTTATCGTCACTGAAGTCGCTGCCGGAACTAAGTCACGTTTTAGCAAAAGTTGACCTTGTAAATCAAGTATCTAATGCGAGTGGGCACAGAAACAAAGTGTTTAAGACAGTAGTAAATAGCTCAGAATTGTCAGATAGTTTCAAAAATGATTCAAGTTGTATTATTCTCAATGACATTATTCAAAGTTTGTGGTATTCTACATCTCAATTATCTCTTAGTAGGTGTCATCAGCTAGAGTACAAAATATTAGAAAAATTCCAGTTTTTAAGAAATGAAGGAATCCCAAATACAAAAATGATAGTGGAATTTGGGTCACCAAATATAGCGAAACCTCTTCATTTAGGTAAAGTAATTAATAAAAATGCTCATTTGTCATTATATATCTTAACCGGAGTATTATAATATATATTATTTGTGTAGGACACCTTAGATCTACCATGACGGGAAATTACGTTTACCGTATTTGCAAAGCTGCAAAAAATAATGTTATGAGCTATTGTTTTCTTGGAGATTTTGGAAAGCAATTCGGAATTCTTCAGGTAACCCCAGATTTGTTGTCACTTTAGTTTAATTAATCATGACGTGATAATTGTCAATGATTGGTTAATGTTAATTTATGTTAATGTTATGTTTAATTAACCATGATTGGTTAAATTAAAATTGTTTTGTCTATTCCATAATTTAATTATTATATGCGTAAAATACATAAAATATAGGTCTTTTATTCTAAATGCTTTTGGCCACATAATTTAAGACTTTGCTTATCATAGGCTGGATTAGGACATTGGATTCCGGAAGAAGATGCGTCTAAATCTGTCGACTTTCTTGATTTGGAATCATTGTTAAATTGCTACGTTAAAGCTGTTAAGGAAATGGAAACAAACGAAGAGTTTGCAAAAAAAGCGCATGATTGCTGTGCAGCATTAGAACGTGCTGATCCTAAAGCTGTTCAGATATGGAGTTCCATTCGAGAAAAAACTGTAAATCACTTGGGGAGTTTCTGGTCACTATTCGATATTGTCTATGACGTTGTTCAGGTGTGTATTTTAATACCCCTTAGTTGTAGCCTAACACTATGTGCTTAGGTCGCGCTGTTGTGGATCTCAATGCATGTGTTTTCCTATTCCGGTTGATGAATAAAAACTCATCTAGTTGTCAGCTAGTTTGGAAATTAAGTTTAAGCACCTTAGAGGAACCGCTGTGGTCCCAAAAATAAAACCCTTTTTACCTGTATGTACATATATACATACTATTGTTATTTGTTCTTTATAATAATTTTGAATATCTGACTAAAATTAGTATTTATTTTTTACTGTATTATCCCCCATCCGTCAAGTCACCGAAGAAAATAACAATGTAAATGTCGAAAAATGGTGGTACCCTTGTGGGGGATTTAACTTTATAACAATGTAGACAATGTACTTTCACCATGTTAACTATGATGAATATCACACTGTTTTATAGGGTAAAAGTTCCACGCTTTACGTTGGTGAAAGTCGCATGTTTCACGATGATGAAAGTCGCATGTTTCACGATGATGAAAGTCGCATGTTTCACGATGATGAAAGTCGCATGTTTCACGATGGTGAAAGTCGCATGTTTTACGATGGTGAAAGTCTCATGTTTTACGATGGTGAAAGTCGCATGTTTCACGATGGTGAAAGTCGCATGTTTCACTTTCCTCTGCTCAAAAAGATAACAAAAGGGAGTACGCGCTTGACTAAGCACGAACAAAGGAGACCACCTACAAAGCTATTGTGTCCTCTTATCAGCAGAGGAAACTAAATGTTGGAACCCTATACATCAAAATTATTTTAATTTTTAGCTTTGATGTCTCATTGGAATTTTTATTGGTATTGTAGGGGGAATCTGAATTTACTGTTCGAAGTGATCACACAGAAAAAGTTTTGAGACTGCTAAAGGAGAAGGGTATTGTCGAAATTAATGACGATGGATGTATGTACGTCCGTCTGCCCCAACATGGAAATTCTGCCAATGAAATAAAAATTCCTATTATTAAAGCTGATGGAAGCTCATTATATTTAACTAGAGACCTTGCTTGTGCCATAAACAGAGTGGAGAAAACCAAGTAAGCTAGTAAACAACAACCCAAATTGATATATCAAATTTTAATGTATTCTATTGCTATGCTGCCAAGTATCAGTGTTCAAAATGTGCGTAAATCAAAAAATTAAATCAACCCTTTTTGTCATGTAGGCTAGATCGAATGCTTTACGTTGTGGATAAAACCCAAGCTCATCATTTCATGACATTGTTTAAGTTGTTGGAAAAATTGGGTTTCGACCCGTCGCAAATCAACGAAAATAAATGGGAACATAAATTCCAACATGTGACCTTCGGGAAAGTCGAAGGCATGTCAACTAGATCTGGGAATTTCGTGCTACTCTCAGATGTGATTCGCGAAGGTTCTTCCGTGATGGAAGAGTACCGGAGGAAGTCCATAAATACCCGAATGAAAGAAGATACAAGCATTTCTACACAACTAGCTCTGTCGGCTGTGGTAGTTAATTCGCTCAAAGTCAGGAGAAATCGAGACATTCGTTTTGATTGGAACGACGCCTTAAAATCGACTGGAGAGACGGGGATTCGTATCCAGTACAATCATGCAAGACTTTGCTCCCTGGAATCCAAACTATCTACTCTTTTCTCGATCGATGAATCTGTCCTGCCTAATGAATTTGACCCAGCATTCGTGATAGGAGACAAAGTCGCTTTAGATCTCGCCTTGCATTTAGCCAAGTTAGTTTTCCCTTATTTTTTATGTATTAATTCATAACCATAATAACAGAAGTTAGTTTTTGACGAAAAAGAAAGATGTAAATATTAAAAATCATTTTTGTACATAATGAGATGCTTAAACTTAAAGCTAGCTTACATCCGTTTTAAAATATTGATTGACATTTGTGGGTTATACAGTTTAATACCTAATATTTTTGATTGCTATAGCTTTGAAGATGCATTTTGGTCATCATACAGTGAACTGGAACCGTGTATTTTACTCACATACCTTTTCAAATTGTGTGACAAGTCGTCTAAAGGACTGAAAGAACTTAAAGTCAATACTGAGCCAAACAGATCAGCTGCCATTAGTCGCTACATCCTATTTTGTTTATCTAGGAAAATACTAGGGTATGGTATGAGTGTTATTGGTATTCGTCCATTAACTGAGATGTGAAACAATATTTATACTTACCGAGGTCGTTTTATATTTTTAAAATTGTAATAGTAGATTATTAAAATTCTAATAAATGTCAAAAGCAGAAATAATATTAGATGACAAGTACTTTAGCTCATGTTTTATTCTTTTTTCGGGAGTAAGTCATTAAGTGTCTTTAAAGAAAATATACAAAATCATAGCATCACAATGAGCATTTACATCCAAATACATACAGGAATATTTAATAGAGAATTTTGTTGTAATAACCTGTTTCCCATCCACAATCGGATTACTACCAGTAGCAATAATTCAAAACATGAGTTACTGCGTAAATAGAACCCTGGAAGATTAACATTATATCATAGTTGCTGAAAATAGTTGAAAAATGTCGTTTGACAATCTGACAGGTTTCATAGAAATTGTGGAACATTTTTCTCTTATTGTTACTTTTAAATCGTGAGAATTCGTGGACATTCCCTTTCCACAAAATTCAGTATAATTTTTTTAAATGAAGTGTTTTCGTATTTTGTGCTCATTAACTTCTCGTAATAGAATACAATTGGTCAACATAAAAAATTACATGAATACATTACACAATGACATCTCCGAGACTTTTAAATTTGGCAATTTTAAGCAAGTTTATATACACCGACCGGTTTACCTGCTGCTGTTTTTTGCTTTGCTAACTTCAAATTACAACCAACTAACAATAATTTTAATCCAAGATTCCTACCTAACAACGATCCTAATCAATTACGTCCCGTATGGCTTCTTATTAGTGGAACACAACGTGCTATATAGCAAATGAAAGGTAGAAACTGAAAAATACATAATGGGTAAAAAAATAAAAGTAGGTCGAAATACTATAGCTATTCTTAAGGCTAGGCTATAATAAACCGTAAAGTCTTATATTTATTGTGAACTATGAACTAGTAGTACTTTGTTCTATATAGCAATATTGTAATGTAATGGTCTAAGCAACTGCATTAGTACAAGAATGTTCTGTCAGTACTGTTACGTTTACATTACTATGCTAGTGCATAATACTAGCAAAGAGTTAACACAGAATGGAAAATGCTACTTTCTACATAATTCAGTTTTGCAATATGGAATGCAAACCGTACATGTACCGGGGTATACAATACAATACACATAATAACACAAACTAATGTACTTTGTGTGTACCTACATACATAACTTTCCAATAATATTATAATATATATAACATTATATTGTACTAGGCATATAACATGTATCGTCTATAACAAAATGCAATTCAACTGAACTGCAAATATTATAACAACCGTGTGTGGCTACATAAATCAGTCAAAATATTGACTGAATAGATACATAAAGGTTCAGTTTACTCGATTTTTATAGTAATGAGCTCAGCTCATTGCTTCGGTTCGTTATCGATTTCGACGGCATCTTCAAGCAGCTTAGAAGCCATTTGATCAGCATAACCACTAACTTCTTTCCCTTCAGGTTGTTTCTCTCCAGTTTGCTGCCCCTCTTTATCCTTAGTGGAAATGCCAACGAGGTTAAGAGATAAAGGCCTTTTTTGTTGAGAAATTCTGGAATTTTCTTCACTGCCACTACTATTTCCGTTTCCGTGGTTTGACTCATCATTTTGATCACTTTTTACGCGAAGTTGGTCTATCATGGCCCTTAGATGCGTCATATCGGACGTTAAACTTTCACGGAGATTTTGAATTTCTTTCGTACAACTGCATGTAGAAGCTACTGAAGTCGTCGTTGCAGACTTGCAAGGTGATGATTGCTTCTGCTGGTCCAGAGCGCTGTTCAAAGACATGCTCATAACTCCAGGATCTTTTGTTGGCGAACAATTTTGCATATATTGATTAGGTAAGCCATTTGGTACGGATTGAGTCATCAGAGACGATGAACTGGAATTTGCCAAATCTGTAGAAACGGACGATGAAAACTTCTGAACTTGACTCCATAGAGAGCGAATTGCTTCTAGTTGAAGAGAACGCAATTTCCTTTCCGCAGAAAGAGCACCTTTAAGTCGATTAACTTCTGACTCCAAAAATCTATATAAATTTAATAATTAATAATAAATTGCTATAAAAATTCAGTTTCCGTTTAATCTAAGGCTTGAGTTCACTTAAAATGATGATGATATAATTTATCGCAATATCAATATGCCATGCATTCTAATTGAAAATTCATTAATCAAAATACCAATACTATTGAATTAAAACTATTTAAAAATACTCACCGAATATGATCTTCTGTTCGTGTATGTCTAATAGAATGTTTGACCCTCTCCGCCTTTATATCAACAGTAGATGTACTGCCATTACCGTTAGTCATGACACGTCTCTTTCTTAATTTCCACCATCGTTGAATTTTAGTTGCGGCTACTTGAGAATCTCTTCTTGAGGAATCTCGAATATTTTCTTTCGCACTCTCCGGTCCAGATTTGCATTTGACGTCATTTCCATATGTTGATGTGTGAAGGGTGTCGCCAAAGTTGACCTTAGCAGTTGGACCGGATGACATTGCGAATGCATGTTCACTAGGAGTTTGAGGTGTCTGGACTGGCAACAACACTGGGCGAAAATCAGGACTTAAGAGATCATCCAGGACGGGCAAAAATGTACTGTTCGCTGGCAACGTCATTGTTTTCTCCTATAAAGGAATAAAATAACCTACATTATTAATACAATAATTAATTAATTGTCAATAATAATTTGCATGCATTCACCACCGTCATACAAAGAAATAACGAATTATCAACTTTTATGACGAGATGACGAAATTTTTGCTGAACAGTTATTTCAAGGAAACTATATTATATAACTAGCCGGTAGCCACCTTAAGTCAACTCAGTAAACTGAACTTGGAACGTTATTTTTCCGCTTTGAAAGAATTGTGAAACAAACTATGTAGAAAGCATTGACACACTCCGAAAGTCAAAAAATGAATGCGGTCCGTTTACTGGCGTTTACATTTCCTCGCCTGGACGTTTAACATTTTGAGCATGGAATTGAATTAACTGACACACCACTATAGGTCTATACTCTCCCTCGCTCTTTACATACTTAACAGTTCAAGTTGCTTGAGAAGGAAACTATTTGTTTGCATTGCAATGCGGCAGCTGCATAAATAGCTTTCCTGTCACCAACACTAAAGACTTTCACATCACAAATGTATAGATCGGTACTTGTTCATGTGACTGAAGTCACAGAGGTACAGTTGAACAAATTCCATGGATAATAAATGACACTAACTTATATTTTTCACCAAATATTTCCTTTCCAAAATTCCAAAAAAATACTCTGAAAAGGATGCAATTTGGTCTCATCAATTTACTTCAAAAAAATATTCTACAATTTAAAAAATCATGTATTTTTTAATTAGTGTGTAGGAAGGAGTATGTTTTTTCTCCCATGAAATTGAATTACCCACAGGTAATTTGTATTTGTTAGCTTAGAATATCTATGCAACGTCTCAGTCTAAACAAGTTGTCTGTAGCACAAACAAAATGTTTATAAATCTATATATCGTGCTGTCATCACGTTCAGATGTTAAAGCAAACTATATATTCGGTCTATTATGTAGTTCCTGACTCTTGCTGTAAATCTTCTACGTGACAAACTATTAGACTACACCCAATGAAGTAAACCAACGTTGCTGTTAAAACGTCAGTTAAATGGCTTCTAATGTTACTTTTGATGACCACCTACACTTACACTACCACAGATTATCAGTATCAGCACATTGAAACTAATAGAATTTATTTTGTTTGAGAAGTAAAACAGTTAAGAATCGAGATAACTAGCAGCAATAATAATTAATTCTTTTGCTACTACATACCTTAAAACAGCCACGTGATGTTATATTCAGGCTGTGATTTTTGTCCGTACCGATACCAGAAGAATAAAACGGTTCATTGTTCATAGCCCTAAATTGCACGGTTTGCATATTGCATGGCATTTCGGTTAATTGCTAATCATGCAAGCTTTTGGCTTTCCCGAGCCAAAGCCACTAAACCCAGTCACAGTATACTACACATTATACACTACTCCCTTCGGTCTCGACACGGTCTTTACTCTGTACGTACTTTACTAGCTAATACGATTATACCCAAAGTCTATGTTTGATTGTATTCTTCCTGTCTGGCTTGGTCTAAAACTCTAAAAACCATTTATATAAAGAGATAAATAAGGTAAGACTACGCGTACGACCTATATGGCCCATTCAAACAGTTTTGTTTTGGTTTAAAAATACTACATTATTTACACAGATACAAAATATTTATTACGTACAGAAAACAGAAGTCATAGCCAATCCATTCATAAAGGCGCTGATATAACATGGAGGTTCCTATAACTCTAAAAATCTAAGCGCAAGAAAAGTAAAAATTATTGCATACTAAAACAAAAATGCTTATAAATGAACTAAACGACGACCATAAGTTTCTCCTAGCGTCCGGGCTGTGAATAGTACATACATAGTATATTGTATTGCGGGGGAATGTAGTTACGACTTTATAGGAGAAATGGAATTCGAAAGTAGGAATCGGGCATACCTAAAATGCTAATAAAATAAAACCATTTCTCTGAATAAAACAGAAAGGTTACATTCATGATGCTATGCTACATTGTACATAATACACATATATATTACAAATACATTGTATTTGTAATATATATATATATATATCTATATGTATTATATGGCTTCTACTGTTTGTAGTTTGCGTGCGTTTCTTTCTTTCTCTATCCCACATAGCTTTGATCGTAAATAAAGTACAAAGTACAAACAAACGCAAATTGTAATTAGATTCTAACTTTCTCTTACAACTCGCTCAGTCTTTAATTAAAAAGCTTTTACTTTAATTTTCCTATTCTGCTGTTGTATTTATCATGGAGTTAAATCAATACTAAAGGCACTATAGCGTGAGTGAATTTGGTCAAGTCAAACTAACAATTAGCACGATTATGAAATATCAAATGACTATATACTTCTGACATGCAAGTAGAAATTAGAAACCTAGCAAAATGCATATGGAGAGAGTAGTATTCCATAAATTCTACAGATGCAAAGTTCATTAATATTAATAGAATAGTTAACTATTACTACATTACCATAATATTATAACATTTGTAAGCGAACACGAATAGACGAACTCAACAAAAAAAATCCCAATTTCCCCCATTCTTCAATGTCTGTAGTATATTATGTTAACCTTCACTAACATACGAGACACGAGTATACAAATTGAACAAAAAAGAATATTGCTCCAAAAGAAAAGAACTCCAAAAAAGAATTAAAAAGGGAACTAACAAATATCTAGGTTTATGACAGGAAATAAAGTAATGTTCAAGTACTTAAAACAGATGAAAATATAACATGAAGAACGAAAAATCTCAGTCATGGATAAACTGGCAACATTTCGCTGAAATTCTATTAATTCCTCTCCATATTTATTTTGAGATTATTATCTTTTTAAGATGAAAATGTCAGTGTCAGGTGTCGTGTTCAAAAGCCAGCAATAAACATGCAGACATCTTTTATAACACAGTGCAGATGCACAACTGCTTAATGATTAATCCAACCTAAATTTACTACCTACTAAATAGTTTTAAACATTTTTTAAGAATTTTGGCACATTTTCTTCCTTCAATAGCTTTTTCTCTATAGTACACTAGTATGATATTAAGACAAAATAAATTACTACTACTAAGTCGTTTCTACTAATATAGAAATGACTTAGTACAGGGTCCCAAGAAATATCGTACTAAATATGATTAGGATCCTTATAGTACAGGATTCAACTTAACGAAATAAATATCAACATAATCAAGCAAAATCGGAATAGTTGTAAATGAATGTAACTTTAGTTTAATACTTACCTCTCTAGAGAACTTCACTATCGTTCCAGATAGAATCTATCAACATCGAGTTTTGTAGAAACGGAATGAGCCACTGGCCACTGTGCGATAGTTTCAAGTTTCAACCAGTAGGAACTTATTTAATAAGTTCAGGCATCAAAAATGCCAACTTAAACCTTCTTCCGATATCAACAACGGTTGAGGGCTGCTTATGGCTTAGGTCGTTCTAGTCGTCTTCAGTAACAGCAATAGCAGTGAACTAAATAAATAAAATTCGAATTCATTTATAAAAGCATACACAGATCGAGTCAGGTCAAAAATAGAAATTCTAAAAGATAAAATAATAAGTAATCTCTCAAAAATAGTAAATTGTCTCTGTGTACCCACTGAGTTTGGGCTTATACTGATCTAACTCTCTTGTCATATATATCTTAAAATTCGTAAGAGAACTGTGTAAGTGCTAAAAGGATTTGATTATGTAGTACCTCCGGCAGTTGCTCCAGAAAATTTTACGACAAGCAATCTCCTCCGATTGTATTTTTGTCCACTTTCTTCTCTTTTCTGTTTGCTTGCTTTTGACTTTGTACGGTTTCTTGAAGAGCTTGGGGAACGGAAAGTTTGGCAAGTCCAAGGAAGACTTAACGAAAGTATTTTAATGATGTCGCAAACGCAAATAATACAAATCTGAATTTAACTGGAAGTTCAACTCATATTTCATATTTCAAAAAACTTGTAGGAAATAATATTGAATAATATGAATATGATTATTGGTTGTTGGTGGACTGAATATTGTCAACATTTGAGGTACGTTAATTCCGTGGGATGAATTCCTTTGAAACCAGCGGGAACAGGAAACTTATCTCCAGGATTGCGCTAAATTCAACTGTAGTAAATATTATTTCCATTTTGGCAATGCCGAGAAAGGTAAAACGATTTTTTCCAGAGAGTTTACATAGTTTACTAAACGTTTCCTCCAGAGACTATTGAATAATTTTGGAAGATAACATTTATTTACCGAAATAATGCCATTTGCAAGAAAAGGTATTAATTTCCTTGTTTGATTTGTCAACAATTATTTAAAAGAATTTTTTGAAGAACAGATTGAGCCAAACGTTCCCACATCCCAATATTCAATTACATTTACACATGCAATCAATACACCTGCATGTCTGTATGTTATGTGTTAAAAAATACAATAAAATGAAGGGCAATACCTTTATTTTGTCATTTCTGAACTCTTCACGAGTTTGTGGTTTGCTTGGCATGCAACTTGACGGAACGTAAATTATAGGGATTTATTATTGTAAAAATGCGTTTTTAAGAAAGATACAAGCATTGGTTTGTTTGAGACAGTATGCCAATTTCAGGGCTAGTCCATCCATAATGCACTGTAACGTTTTCATGTAATTTAATGTTTTCTTTTGCAGATACATCATCTATTGAGTTGTAGCTCATTACATTCCCCTGGGCTGAGACTGTGGACACAAGTGGAGATATAAATTGACAGCGCAATAAGATGACAAATAAATCCGATGATGATTTTCCGTTAAACTTCGAAGGTATTGTCCCACGCGAAGATGAAGATAAGGGGAGTAAAACTTCAAAAGATATTCTTAATGAACTTTTCAGTACCTTCAATACATCTTTTGACGAATCGAAGAAGAAAAAGAAGAAAAAATCGAAGAAATCTAAGTCGTCTAAGAAAAAGGACAATAGTGATTCTAGTTCTACTGACAGCGATACGGCGAAGAGAAAAAAACACAAAACTAAGAAGGAATCCTCCGAAGAGAGACATAAGAAATCTAAGGGAAAGGCTGATGTAAGTAATGACGAAGTCAAGTCTCCGAAGAAAAAAAAGCGTCTTGAAACAGAATCTAAGTCTAGCTTTAGTTCTAAAAAGAAAGTCAAAGAGAAAAGTAATGATAAGACTTTAAAGATTGATATTGAGGAAGGTGAAATTTTAGAAGATGAAGAAAGTAAAAAGGAAAAACGTAAGCACAAAGTTAAGAAAAGAGCAAGTCGAAAGAGCAGATCACCGGACGTTTTTCGTAGCAGCCATAAAAGATATAAATTAGACGAAGATGAATTATTACTTTTGGGATATAAACCTGATGAGATTAGGCAAGATCACATGCTCACTCCTCCCCGTTCAGAAAGGCACCACCGACGAAGAAGCGATAGTTCGGAGCATTATCATAGTAAATCTTCTGGAAGACGAGATTCGTCCGAATCATCCATCCGAGTGGCCCCTCCCAGAAACGACAGTCCGACACCATCGTCATCACACTGCTCTAGCTCGAATAGAAGCTCGTCTTACTACCAGACCTCGTGGCAGAAGGAACAAGAGAAATATCATTACGGAAATACAAGTCATACATATAACGAAAGTAGAAGCCGTCGACGAGACGATGATCAGTATTATAATACAGAAGACAGGAGATACGCGGGAGGTATGCGAGGTTTTGGGTATACAGGAAGAACTTATTATGATGAACCTGTGGAAGACGAAAGAGAAAGATACAGTAGAAGGTCTTATAGATCAAGATCTAGGTATGTAATTTATATATTTTTTGCAATTTATCTATTTTAATGAGGTTGACAACTTTTTACTATACTGCCACTATCCCACATGCTTCATGGGACGGTTTGTATGTGTGTATGTGAACGGTAATTGTTGCAACTGGAGTATTGTTGAAAGACATAATTTTTGAATTTTTTTTTATTTATAGGTCCAGGTCAAGATCTAGGTCAAGGTCGCGCCATCCTGACGATATAATCGATAAGACAAAACTACTACAAATTGCGAGAAGAAATGCCACGAAATTAATGAGAAGTGGTGTTCTTCCCACGGATATATTTTCCAGAGACCAGATTGTAGCAATTAAGGCAGGTGGTAAAAGCGTTGAAGAACTTACGGAGTATTGCCGCCGATTAGCTAAGAAGGATGCTCGTGGAGACGCGTATGACCATATGTCTGATGATTCTGGGGCTAGCGACGGAGAACATTCTACTCCTCATTTTATACACCATCCATTTATGGTCAAAGAAAGACCAATGCCGCAAATCACACTCAATATTCGTAACGCTATTCCACTTCCAGTTCGAACTCCACAGGAACTTGCTATTGAAAATGCCAAGCTAAAGGTTCAGTTCCCTGTTTCCAGTGGCACACAGCATAGGTTTAAGGAGCTGGAGTGGAAGCCAGTAGAAAAGGACGACGAGGAACAGAAGAAGGATGAAAATAATAGGTAAAATAAGTGACTCCATTGTAATTAATGCATATATTAAGATATAATTTTCTTAGATCTTACTATCAACAGTTGCATTAAAATTTTTCTATTAGTTTGGTCCCATTGTCTGGTCCAAAAGTCAACGCTGTTGCTCCAATGCCAAAAGAGGAGAATTCTGCTGAAAATACAACTGAATTAAAAGCAATAATGGAAGGACCATCTCCTGATCCAGCTTTGAAAGAACCCCAAGACACTGGGATAAAACATGATCCCCCTCCAGCCCCCAGTGTTGACATCAGTGCAGTTATTTCAATGCGTCTCCGTGCAATGAGGAAATTGCAAGAAGCACCAGAACATGAAGAAGCTAAAGCTCAATTGGAAGAAGCTTCGAAAATGGTAGTTTTATAAAATAATTAAAATGTAGAAACTAAGGAGTATTCTTTCTAATCAGTTTATCTAGGTTTATTATTTAATGAACGCAATGTGGTTTATGTATTTTAGATGAAAGACTGGGCAGTGGCAAAAGCTCTAGAACCGAAATTTTTGTCTCAGTCAGAGCTAACATCTGGACCTCAGGCTTGGGTGAAGAAAGATCAGTTGAAAACTGCGAAAGAAGTTGATAGTGGTATGGGTATGCATCTTTTGCAGAAAATGGGATGGAAACCAGGAGAAGGTCTTGGAAAAAACAAAGAAGGGAGTACCGTGCCATTGTCTTTAGAAATTAAAATGGATAAGAAAGGATTGACAGCGTCAGCGGATATAAGAAAGGGGCCTTCTTTGCCAAACATATTTGATCTTAGTGGTAATATTCAATTTCTGGCTATGTTTGTTTTAATTAAAATGGTCAAACTTTTAAGCCTCATGCTTTCATTTTGTTAGGTAAACATCCTGTGTCTGCTGTAATGGAGTTATGTGTAAAACGGAGATGGGGTCCTCCAGCCTTTGACCTTTGCTTTGAGCATGGTCCTCCCCATCAGAAACAATTTGTGTATAAGGTAACGGTGAACGGTGTAGAATATCAACCATGTGTAGCTACGAATAATAAAAAGTTGGCGAAAGCTAACGCTGCAGCGTTTTGCCTACAATCCCTTGGTTTGTTACCTACTGCTACAGCACCTACAGCATCTGAGACGCTGCAAACAGTTCCAGATTCTGTGGCGCCATCACCACCTCCACCGCCGCCACCCGAGAAAAATGACTCGGCTAATTTTGTTATGCCTGTCGCCCCTGCTCCTCGAGCTTCGTCGTCACATTTTCTTCAGACAGTTCCTTATAAGTGATCCAACATGTAAAGTTAACATTAGTGCGTAAAGCAGTGTTTTCAGAGATATGAGACTATAGAATTTTTTTGTAGCCAAGATGCGAAATCCAAAGGGATGCATTTTATCTGTTCACAAGAATATTATCGTTTTGTATGGTAATCACTGCTACACAAACAAAATATAGCATTCTTTCCTGTAAAGCATAGGTAATTCTTTATTGAGTCTTTGTAACGTGCTAATGGGAAATACTTGTCCAATATCGTAACAGTAAATGTATAAGTTTCGCACAATCGAAAGGTATACTATCTATCACATATAAAAGGTAAGTAGTTTTACAATGTTGGAAAATTGTTGTGTTGGTGTACTTTATGGTAGTAATGTACTGTAAATGTGAACTGGTAAATTGTTTCAGTTAGATTTCTCGTGGAGTTTTTCAATTTCGACAGACAGCTCTCTGAGACCAGCGACCAGTTTATTTTGATCTGCTTCGGACATCCAGTTCTGATTGGAGGAGTCTACTTGTCCCTGCTACGACAAACACACGTACTGTCTTATAAAATTCGAGAAATGCATTTATGATTGTATTGTATATTGTAATTATCTTGTAAATATCACATAGTAGTTCTTTTAAGACATTTAACTATATGTCTACTTTTATGCAATGTATTATATAATGTATAATTATAATACAATTTAAATAGAAATAATTCTCCAGTATAATTCGAAATATTCGAAATACTTTATGTAGACCAGAGTATTCATGGAATTGAAGGTTATAAATGAATAGTTTTTGCTTATAACTGTTGTTACTTTTAGCTTGCTTTTTTAGATAATTGCAAAACATTATTATCATTAGCTGGTTTGTGTTACATATTATAGTCAATTATCATATCCATTATTGGCCTACGTATTTTACAATACTTCTATCCAACATATTTGCATTTCAAAGCCTTGTCAGATTATGAGCAATAATAAATGTTCAAAATATTAATGACTTGATTTCTTGAGTATGTACACTAATTCATTTTAGAGCGACAACAATAATTTAAAAGTTCATGTATGTATAATGTAAGAAATTATGAGAAATAATTGCATACTTTAGAGGACCCGAGGTCAAAATGAAGTCTTGCCAGTCGTTCCTGTTTGGCTCGAATAGCTTCCATTGTTTCCAATGATCGTCCTCGTCCTAACAGTATATGAAGACAGACCATTGATATAAAATTCCGACAAAATTGAATTTAGAAATAGAAAAGCGGATTTAAAATAGTATTTACCGAAAGCACTCAAATCACCGCAATGGAAGGATGTCAGAAGAGAGAGGAGTGAGGTTTCCATATTTTTAACTTCTGAAATAGCTGAGAGAAAAGAATGTCCCGGAGGATGATCACTTTGACCAGACATTTCCTGAAAGCTTCGATAAGAGGATCAATTGACTGCAGAACCTGGAAAGTAAAATCAATAAATAAATGTCAATAGCTTATAAATAGCATAACCCTAAAATATAGTTGTAGCTCTCGATTGCGTGTATGTGAATTTGTTACTCGAAGTTCATTTTGCTATATTCTATATGTTAGAAGCATCCAAAACCTATCCAGCCGATTATCAAAGTTTTACAGAAGGCTACCGCTACGACAATTTAGGCTCTTTAGAGTTTTAATCCCAACGTAAATAGTTTATTAGAGTCATAACTCTTTTAGTTAAACTTGTATTTACTGACGTTTTCCCAATATTTCTAGAGAAGTTCTCAAACATCGGATACTTAAAGACATTTGCAACTAATTTGGTTTTTACAATGACGTTTAGAGTCCCTAATTCCACGTAATCTTAAATCGTAAACACATTAAGCACCAATTGGAGGAAAAATAGCTGGATGAGAGGTTCATATCGATTATTGAATGATTTACTCAAGGTGATTTAGGTGAAATATAATTACATGAGAGCAGCGGACCTCCTAAGGATTTAATTCTTTTTACCTTGAGTTTCTCGTTGCAAAAAAATTAGCTCCCACAGAGAAATAATGACATTTCGTTAACTCATACAGTGCCATTACAATCTACATAACTTCACTACGAATATATCCTGTAGCCTATGAAATGAAATGACTACTAGTGTCTGGGAATTAATCGACACCAAATCAACTCCACATTTCGTGAAGTTGGAATGCACTCAACATTCCGAGATCCTTAAATTTTAACGTATTTACGACCTTTTTATCTATATAGATGACAGACACATTATATCTAGATTATTTCACTAACAGTCTATTCCTGAAAATGTCACCAAATCACACGCAATCAAGTTATCTGTTATATAGTCCTTTTACTCTCACAAACCACAGCGAAAAATTTTATAACGTACTTATGGCAAAAGGCCTTCGAAATTTACTTGGACGCACTGACTAGTAGTCAGAATTTCTTAGCTGTATATTTATAACGTTTATTATAGTCCTTTGAACCATCAGCAGTGCAATCAAAGCTTATTAGAGAAAATTGATTTAACTTCTAATTGAAGAACTCTGAAAAATAAATGTTAGCTAATCACTTCAATTAATTTAACTTGAATGTTTAATCTGTATTAAAGATAATTTGCATATAGGTAAAGTTTGTAATGTTTGTTTATATAGTACATACCTGTTAAGATATCGACATCCACATCTGTGTTTGTGATGAAATCATTAATCCGAGGATGAATATAATTACAATTGGTGAAGTAGAATTTCCTGATTATTTTCCATCCGTATGACTCATCTAAAACGAAAACGCACAATAAGTTGACAGCTAAGTCTAAAGTCCAAGATCAGTCTATAAATAAAGATTCCACATTCTCATTTGACATTTGTTTACACAAATACAAACAGACTGCGTAATAACCAGGTAGTATAACATCTTATACATATGTACTGAGTAAATTGAACATTGTAAACATCACAATGTGAATTCAGATGAATAGACTTAACCTACTGTAAGTTCAACGTGGTTCAATTACCTTTATACTAATACATAAGACATTCATTTTCACGTGTATTGATACAGAAATAGTTTAATTTTGTCAAAAACGTGTATTCTTACCATACTAAGAAGTAGGGAAATGGTTTAAGTGCAGCTGCACTTACAATCTAGTACTATATTCCTTTGTGGTTGTACTACGTTTCTGTTTAGAGCCCAGGAGTAGTAGAAGTAGAGTATGTGTGTGAGTGTGTGAATATTATTTGGCCATGAGCAAAAATGAGAAGGTGGGCGGAGAGTTGGTAGTAGTTGGCAGTCGGAGAGGAGATTGGAGATTTGTCTTGTGACTAGCATAGCTACCTGTACAGCTGAAACTATAAAATAGACGGGTCTAAATCTGCGAAGTGAAGAGCAGAGAAGATACGTCATAGGACATTGTCTGTCTCTACTCTGTCAGTCTTACATTATATTACACATAGGCACATAAATCCACAGTTTTTGACAACATCATCCACTCAGCTCTCCAGCTAAAGGGAATTCAATTTATGTAATCGTAGCGATCTATCATCCATAGAGTAGAAACGAGACGATCTTTTTTGCATTCTTTATCTCTACTATATAGTACAATACAAACTTGATACGGACGACAAACAGATACACAGTTTCATAATTATTACAGTTTTTCTTTGAAACTTTGAAAGTGACTGCTGTTTGTGTATGTGCAATTATAGTGTGGCTTTATTATAAGTATGCGAATTAACAATGATATTAAATCAAACAATATTTCTACATTCCTGATATTTATTTTTATGCATAGCTATTCATTAAGTTAAGAGTACTCTTATTACGAAAGTGCGATTGCAATAAAGATTAAAGTGTGTGGACGTGGACAAATTAATTTTAGAGTTCTACTATACATTCGAGCTATAGTTAGGAACATGTCTTCGTTTTATTTTTGATATAATATGTGGATAAAATTGTGAATAGACTGGTTGAACACAAAGAGAGCAGTTTTGCTTTGTGACAGAGAGCAGCTTAGAACAGACAGATTATTAGCAAGTATGCCATATCTATTCTGCTAATCTGATTGGAAGCTCCTATGTATATCTGTGTGCACGTACTTATATCTATTTATACCATACTTAGATAGTGGTTCTATCGATTGTGAAAAGCGAATAACGATAGAAATATTCATGACATAGCAATAGCATTCCAAAGATATTAAATTCCTTTCAGACTCGACGGGTCCTCTCTGCCAATATGATGTACCTAACCACAAAATTTTAAATTATAATGCAGTCACAAAAGTATGTCATAACAAGTGGTACTTCAATATAAGACAAATATATACTCTCTATTGTCACAAGGATTTCCACAAAATTCATCAATAGGGTCTCTCTCCCCTTTTGTGTTGATGGCTCAAAATGAGTTTTGGAAATATTCTATCCACACTGAGTTTACGACTCTCCTCGGTGACAGTTCCGATTTTGAATACACACAAGTGCTACAGCTGAAATTCAATTCCCCTCTTCATCAAGTCTCTATCTTGCAATCATCCGCTATGCAAATAGGTAATTTCTTCTATATTATATTCTAATAATACGCTAAAATTATTCTAAGCTTTACAAAATCATTTTAGAAGCATTTGCCAAATAGGAATTTGGTCAAAAGACATTGAAGTGTGTTCAGAAAACAAACTACTTAAAGATGTGTAATAATTTGTATGGGGCTATAGCAGATATAGGACAAAAGCGATAAGTTGAGTTGAAAAAATGTAAACGTGACAAGCTTGCTTGAGGATTGGCATTCTCTGAATCAATCATTTATTAAACTGTCAGTATGCAATATTTTATGCTCCACATTCAAGAGCTTAAGGTACATAGCTTTCGTATTTGTAGTAAATACATGTTCTTTATTACATGTCTAAAAATATTTATAGACACAGTAGTAGGTAGAATAATGTCAACGATAAAGAAGCTATAACTATTATCTAGACCGTAACCAATCATTTATTACTACTTCACCCAACCAAAGTGCAACTCCTCAATCATATTATGTACATATTTGGAGTCTAAGGAATTTGACCTTCCAACAACTAATGGATATAGTTAATTAATACTTACATAGCTATATACTTAATTGAGTAGCACAATAAAGAGCTGTATTATCTTCATGGAATTTAGAATATCTCGACAATTTAAGATTGTGTTGTCGGTAGGTCTGGCTAATTGTCATTAAATGTATATTATCCACTACAATTACATTCACAGTTGGACTACATAGAGTTCTGACTCATATTTAGATTATGGTTTGGCAGTCATGTGGACATTTGTTTACGATAAACAGACGTGAATACTATTTAGTATCATTATACATTAGAGAAATGCATTTAGAATATATTTACTATCATATCCATGTTACCCTCACTTCTGTTTAGTTAATTATTGTGCATGATTTGTAGCTACGCAGTTGTATAAGTTGCATCTACAAAGTACATTGACAATGACTCACATCCTAGAAAAACTGTCTCATGACAAAACCACAACTACATATGTGACATACATATATCATGCTACTCTTGCTACATTGTACCAGGCAGTCAGTAGTAAAACACATGGAGATTAGTCAATACTGCCGGTAAATTCTCCATAACTCCAGTCCAGCTCTCTTCTTATTAATACTCCTATTAACTGCCATGCATTTAGATAGGAAATAATCTTATCTCACTCTCCCGTGTGCAGCAGTTGCTTCTTTGTCAATAAAACTTTGTTCTCGTTCTAAGTTGTAATTACTAAAAATAGTAACATACGAAACCTAAACGTAGTAGCTACTAATAAGACTTGCCATTAAACGTGTAACTGTACTAACAGACAGTTGATTCTATTTATTGTTCCACGTTTGTTCAAATAAGCAGCTCACAAATAAATCTCAGGTTATACTAGGAAATATACAAAATATTTGATCACTTATACAAACAGCCTGCGGATATTATTAGACGTAGTAGATTATACCAACAGGAAATACACAATGGTGTGACATTGTAAATATATGCATGCAATTGCTCAATGCACTTAATTTATGTCAATATAATATACTACTTACCTATACGCTGAGTCATATTCCTAGTTACTGTTTGCGTACCTTTGTGTTTGTGGTGTATAGCTAGTAATTATTGTGACAAAACCACTTCAAACATTAGACATCCATTGTAATTTCAACAGTCAGTGTCGCAGTGCTTCTTGAACAATATAAATTGACTGGATTCTTCACTGCTACAATACAAAGGACTCAGAATTTCAAAATCTTACACAAATCAAACGTTTTCCATGAACTTTTATTGACCAATTGTAAGTATATTAAGTAATACTCATTCTAACTGACATTGAAACTTATTCAATAGCCATATTTGATTGCAGCCACATAATAAGCTCTAGTTTAGCTAGATTTTATTATTTGCTCTAGAAGAATTCGGTACTCTTTAGAAAAATCTTCACCCTATTGAATTACTTGATGCATATGCATACGCCGGTGGTTGTAAAGTCACTAATCTCTAAATAACGAAATCTGTTTTAATTACAGAGTAGATTTTAAAGGAGAAACTTCATTATCGCCATTATAAATTCAGCCCATGACTCCAACACGAAAGGGAATTTCCGTAGTCAACTTCCTCCCATTCACTAAAAAATGAACAGGGAACTTTCTCATAGTATTACATAATGCATAACCATGTTTGTTAGCTATTATACGAAGTATTAAGCATTGAAAGTGGCCGGAAACCGAACTAAAGATAACTGAATTTGCAATCTTGTTCAATGCAAATGAAATTTAAATGGAATGATATTTCTCTTTGAACAGTGTGACTGATTGTATTATAAGGCCAGTAATAAATAAAATGGTACCTACTAAGAAAAGATATAAAATGTCCGAGTAAATAGTAGTTTGAGATAAAGTTGTACTTATCCCTGTGTAACTACAAGTAATCTTAATCTGCTACGTAATCTCCTACACATACAAAAACTGGTATAATCCAAGCTGTAAAGCGTCGAAAAAAGAATATTTTCCTTGAGTACAATTCACTGTGAATCATCAAAGCTGGAAAGATAGTCATTAAAAGAGTACATAGCTTTAGTTTGTAAGACTGTTTCCAATCGAGGTTGGAGTTCAAGTCAAACAAGAATAAGGAAACACTCTTCAATGTTTTCCGATTTTTACGTCCCACTCTCCCACTTACGTCAGACATGCCTACATATTGAGTTTCAGAATTCAATTTAACATTTACATAAGCACAATAATGATAATGACAATAATGAGGTAGAAATTTCAGAAGTCTGTCCAAATAATCGGTAATATAATGTCGGTTTTTCTGCTCTAAAATAATTCACTGTATCATAAACTGAGAGGTTTTTGAGGCAGGTTGAAGTTCATTTGATGGGATCTGATTTGAGTTAAATAATAGTTTTTACTTGTGTCTTGTAGACTTTTGTTATCTGTAACGAACATCAAAGTGGATCTACAAAACAGAGCAAATGAACAAAAATGTCTGAGAAAAAAGGAAAAATTTCTCTATCTGGCTTGGGAAAAGGATCTTCATCTTCCTCGTCAATGAATCAATTTCCTTCATTCAGATTCAGCCCTGAGAATGAAGAAATTCATGAGATTATGATGGAAGAAACTGCCACAGGTACGTAAAATAAATTCTTAGATTCATATGGCATTGTGAAATTAGACCGATTCATCGACATTTAGAGAAGGCGATGACGTAGGTACATATATGTCTATATATTTCAGCATAAGAGGCATAAGCTAGCATTATTTTCGAACTTCTTAGTAATTTAGGGATTTTTGGGAACATTTGAGAATTGAGAATGATGGCTAATTATATAGATAATTGGTTTTGAATCCTTTTTGAAGAGTAGGGATGCCCAATTAATTACGAACTTATGATACTTACAATAGGAATTGCCAAAAAGTTTTGCTGAAATGTATCTTAAAGGGATTAGGTTGAATATCCTGTTGCATTACGTAGGAAATCGCAAATAGATTCCTTTTACGTAGGTAAACAAATAAATAACATTGTTAGATAGAGTCGAAAGAAATCCCTGTTGCCATTTCTTTAGTGTTGAGTAAAGTTGTCGGTGCAGACACTCTTCCCTGACGAGTCTATACGTAATAAATGTGTAGTATTATTTGGAAATTGTTCTTGAACGTGGAAGATGTATGTATTTTTTGTCTTTTTGTTGGCAGATGATCAATCTGAGTCTCTTCCTGATTCTCCTAAGCCAGGAACTGGCGGTGACGTCTCTCCATTGAAAGAGTATATTCTTAAACATAAATGGGCGAATTGGGAGAAGCGATCTCTTTCTTTAGACTTGGATCTCAAAGGAAAAATTATTACTGCAATAGAAGATAAAAGAAAATCCATAGTATCTCACTTCATTCCAGAAGAGACTGGGGGTGCTATTTCCACTTCCCAATCTGTAAACGAACACATTGGTATGGTTACTTCTGGAGAAGAAAACTCATCCATTCCACATTCTATTTCCAATAGCAATGGAAATCCCAGCAATTCCAATCCCTCTAACTGGACGACTGGCAGCAACAGTAGTATTGCAAGCATCAGTAGTCAAGGTGGAAACAATGGAAAACAAGGTCAGAGTAATCCGAATTCCGAAATTACTGAGTTGTCGGCAGCGGACGAGTTCGAGGAGATCGGAGTGGACTATATTGCTGCGGTAGCAGACAATGGATCCGAATATGATGCTTTTTTCGGAGATTTGCCTTTTGTAATTCCAGCAGAAGATCTTTGTGAACATGTAGGCGGCGTCCCTCAGCTATACCAGCCCACGTGTCTAAATCTATCATCAATGCCATCAGAAAATACTACTAGCAATAGTCTTACTAGTATTGACAGCATTTTAAGTGCGCAAACAGAGACTGCTGATGATTTCCACGACACGCTGCCGAGCCCTTCCTCATCCCCTAGCTATGAAAAAGTACCAGACGCCGATGATTTACAAGTGTCATCACTTGCCAATTCTATGACCCAAGCTCTTTTGCAGCACAAACTTACCTGGGTAGTTGTCCTCTTGTGTTGTATAGCTGTAATCATTCCCGGGCGCATTCTGCTAGCGTTAGATTGTGTTATTATCGGTGCTTTTAGTTCGATTATTATTTACCAAAGTTGGACTGACTCTAACAGCGAGCCGGAACTCGGTGGCCAAGGGATTTACAAAACACCGGCACCATTAGACCCGAAAGTGTTTACCAATCAACATGCCGGACCACTTTTCACTAAGGAATTATTGGTTAGGCATAATCCAAAATCTCAAGTAAGATGTTTTATAAATTTTAACTTTGCTACCTTATAGACTTTGAGATTATAACTCTACTGTATTATTTCAGGGGTGGATGACTGAGCTGGATGGAGAGTATGATCCGTTGACTTGCCATTTAAGGATGACTCGAATAATATTCGTCCGAATTGAACAATCTCTCCTCTATATTTCCTATCCTCATCCTAGGCATCGAATACCTAAGCGAAGGATGTGGAGCGATTCGCCAATTCCTTCCGAGGTTATCTTTGTTCGTCATGATATTTTCTCTATAAGTGGGGCAAAAGTTTCTATCGCTCCGGAAAAGCTTGCTAGAAAACGGGCTTGGAATAAGAAATATCCCATTCGAATCCAATTTGCAAATAACGCAATTCATTGCAAGCTTTACCCAGGAAGTGAAGATCATATTGCTTTGGAATCTGTGAATGCTGCTGCAAATAATACTCTCACTAGCTCACCTACCAAAGACAAAAAACATCATCAACACAGTCAGACGAAAAAGTCAGACCCTCAGAAAGAAGATTGCAGCTACAAGACACTTTACTTGTTCACTAGGACCGACAGAGAGAAAGATGACTGGTAATAAATTATTCACAATATTTTGCAACAAATTAGCGTGGGAGAATAGTTTCAATCTGTCAAAGTGCTTTTCTTCGTAATCTTTGAATTATTTATACGTGCTCCCTTTAATTCGCAACGAAAATGTGGTATTTAAACTTACTCTTTTCCCTATAGGTTTCGGAGATTAAAAGCAGCCTCACATGTAAACACGGATGTAAACAGGGTCATAGACGATCATGAAAATGAAGAGTATACCCAAGAACAGACTTTGTTTCGCTTACATCATGAATACATGGCACGAATTATACGCTCAATGAGGGCACCAGATAAACTCAAACCTGTAGACAAATTCGAAAACGTCAGTTTTGGAACTGCAGCCGACAAAGTAACGATATCAAAGGGACATAATGACAAAAATGTCTCAGGGAAAGAAAAGGATTCACCAAGTAGCTCTAAAAAGAGCTCTCCAGACAAAGAAAAGCACAAAGATGACTTTTACGATTTTGGAATAGAAAATATTTCATCGATACCTCAAAGTCCTGATTTCTTGAACGCCATTCTTGGGAGGATATTTTTCGATTTTCTAGGATCTCCTTACTGGAAAGACCAAGTTAAGAGTTTGATTACAAAGAAATTGTTTTACATTAAAAAGCCCCCTTTCTTGGGTGAACTCAAAGTGGCGGAATTAGATATGGGTTGTGCCATTCCATTGATACACAGGTATAGTCAATTCATTATTCATTAGTGTCATTTTCCTACATTTAACTCCTACCTTGATGTTTTGAATTATAAATATGAATTTGTACATTATTCTAGAGCTTCATCTCCCGTCATAGACAATCTAGGAACGTGGGTGGATTTGGATTTAACCTACGACGGCAGAATGGTAGTGACTTTAGAAACGCACATCAATCTCTTCAAACTCAGGAAAACGACAAGTGATGATGAAGCGCCAGGAGCAAGTGGAGCACAACATGGGCACGGAACTGATGTAACCCGCACACCTGAAAAGGGAGATCATAGTTCTCACCACCCAAGCACAGATCCAAATGCTGTGATGAACATGGTCTTTAATTCTTCCAATATTTACGATTCCGAGGCTGATGACAGCGGCGAGTCATCTGAATCAGATTTAGATCCCGATGATTTAATTGCAAGTCATCAGGTAGACGACAAATCTCCTGCCCAACCAGAAGCTAATCAAAAAGGAGGGAAAATTATGAGATTAGCCGAGAGACTTGCCAGTTCTAAATACATGAAAACTAAAGTAGTCAAAAAAGTCGTCGGGAATCTTGGAAATACTCCATTGATATTGGCAATCGAATTAGTCTCTCTTGTTGGAACCTTAGCAGTCAACATTCCTAATCCTCCTTCTGACCGAATTTGGATTGGTTTTCGTGGCAATCCAAATATCGAAATGAGCACTAAACCGAAAGTCGGAGATCGAAAGGTCTCTTTTGTTCATGTTTCTAGGTGGATACAAAGAAAGCTCATCTTAGAATTTCAGGTACTTTCTCCTTCTACTACTCTACTTTTAAAATATAGATTAAAATTACCTATTCATTTGAAGCACTGACCTTATTATATTGCATTTCATTTTACAGCGCGTGATGGTGTTACCAAATATGAATGATATAAGTATACCACTGATGGAGTTCAAGTTACCAGCGTAGAAGACCCATTTTGCTATTGATGCAACATCAGTCTTACCTATTAGGAGATGTAAATTAAGTAAAACTGCTAAACGTAGCTAATTAGGAACATAGATCTACAGAACGTGCTTTCAAATTAAACATTTTGTTGAGATTCGGAAAATCCGGGTTAGAAAACACAATAATGTAAGTTTATCCTTATTTGAAATAGTTCTTCATACATACTAAATAAGACAAGCTGAACAATCATTTCTTTAATTTAAAATTACTAGTATAATTTTAAACATTACATACCTGATTATGATGAGTAATAAGAATGACTATAATGTACTTAAGAAATACTGAAAATGTAGCATTTTGTTCGTATATAGTGAAAGCGTGCACACGAAGATGAAAAGGATTTGCTTTTCCATAAGTATACCATTAATATTTCCATGTCGATGTTGATCTACCAATTAGTAATCTAATAATAGCTATAGTAGGTAATCACTAATCGAGAAAAACGTTCGTTCGCTAACTCTTGTCGGTACATCTTACTTATTTTTAGAGTACCTATTTAAATGTAGGTTTAATTAAAACGACTAAATTCCATAAAATATTTATACAGACCTAAAAGATGTCTTTTATCTGTCCGTTCCAAGATCGCATGGCCATGTCAACGTTTATTTGTAATATTAAGTCACTGTCCTAATATGCAAATACCGTTGTTGTGATATTCTTCCACTTCTACTCTTTGTAAAATAGCTTAAGAAAATTATTATGATTACGATACGCATGTAACTTTGATTTTCATTTTTCTAAATGTTTCTCTAGTGTAATAAATGGTACTTAATATGCCCAAAGCGATAGTTATAAATGTGAAATACGTAATAAGTTTTTGAACCGCAGATTCGTGTGTTATGATATTTTTTGCTTGTACAAGTAGTATCTATATAGTGCTATCTAGAAAACTAAAGAATCCAAAGATTTGTGATTTAGAATTATTGTAGTTTCAAAATAAGTGAGATAGTATTTAACAAAGCATTATTAGATCAAAGTTCTTTCAGTGACAGTTACCCACTAGTTTTAATAGTGTTAGCTAATAATGAATGATGTCAGCAAAATTATAATACAAAAAGTAGTCTAAATGATTAAGCGAGCATATAAATCCTGTAGATGTGAAATGTGCCACTGTATTAGAATTAAATAAGAATCTGGACGAGTACTGGAAATCCTACATGTAACAATCGTATGTCAAAATATGCGCAATCCGTCTGTGTTGTGTCACGTCATGTCGTAAAGTGTCTGTGATATTGACAAAAATTCATGCTATGTGTTGCTATTTGCAATGTACGAGCTACGTCTGTCTAAAATATACGTGTACTCTACTCACTAATATATTGTGCACTAGTAGTGAAACTGTCGTCACAGGGAAATGAAAATTCAAGGCAGAAAATATGAATAGGGCAACTCTGTCAAGTTAGTCAGGAATAATAAATTAAATGTGTAGTCGAACAAATTAATGCGTAGCTCAACAAACGAGGGAAGAACTCGGTTACCAAAATCAGTCTGCACATCTGCAGTAGTTGAAATAAGTAGATAGTCATTGTAATTAGGGTTTATGGTACTTATTAAATAGAGAAATACAAAATGACTTTTTTCAATATAATAGTGTAAGGAGAATAACGAAATGATTGTATGCAGTGTGATGGTACATTTATCTTTTAGTGTTATTTCATTTTCTGCCAAATTGATGTGATTTCATGCATTTCAAAATATCACCTGATTTTAGATGTTTTTTCAAGCAAAAGTTTAGGGATGAGAGTAGCTTCAACATTTTATGAAATCCATTTATGTCCTTGAAACTTGCGACTTGCGAAATCGTGTTCCAGTAAAGTACGTAAAATTATATTCTGTAATAATTAACAGTTATTTCAAGGATGGCTTTCCATCGGATGAAAATGGAAATACTGCTTAAAACTCTCTGAGAAATCACTACATGTAATCTATGTTGTATAAATTGTCTATTTAATAGATTAGTTTAGCATAGTATGTAGTTTTATTCTAAAACTGTGTACCCAATTCTAAACTGAGCTCTGAAGAAGAAAGTCTGGATTTAATGTATGCATGCATTCCAATACACTGTACAGAACGGCTAATTAATTAATTAATTGTTCTTCGGTATGATTACCTGCTTATACTACCTAATAGTATTTATGCCTCAATTGGTAAAACATACACATAATTAATTAACATATTTTAGTAAATGTTTAATTTCAATGCTCCTAAATTGGAAAACGGAAATGTTATTCATATTATGATTAAGCATTACAGATCAAGAAACAGATAATGAATAGTGTTATTGTTTTTATGTAAACTTTCTCTAGACATAAAATGGATTCTTCCTCGGTACATTCGATTTTTCGATCCCGTCCTTTTCAGTGTTGAGGTTGAAGGAATATTAAAAGTCATTATTTAGATTACATCACCTAATTTTATACTATACAAAGCTTTGGCATTAAAATTTTATAGTCTACCTAAAAGGATAAAATAATGTGCAATTGCTAGTACTTGAGTTGAAGTGATAGGTAGTGTACCAAAAGAAAGTTGACTAAATGCTAAATTCTCGTGTGTATTAGCCGATAATTTCTTCCCAGAGCTAAATCTATCAATCTGTATGTATAGTGCAAAATTGTATTCACTTGCATTGTAATTATCGGTGCCAGATCTAAAAGGTAGTTAGTAAGATAATATTGTACGATAAGCTGTAGTGGTAATAATAATTATCTTCAAAAAAGCATAAGGTTCTCTTACGATTGTTGGGGTAAATAAAATTGAGTGTAAACAATGGCAGAGATGAGAGTAAACGGGTGTTCTATATTCGCAATTCGCATCCTAGTTTTAATCCGAAATTGTAAATCGGAAAAAATCGGAAATTACAAATGTGACATAGTAGACCTGGTGTGATGTACTAAAATGTTCGAGTCAATATGCATTTGTGTGATGTATCTGTATGTATGCACGATTGTACCCATTGATTAGTCTGCGCATTACTTTTAAGTAAACAAACTATATTATTATCTCATTAAGCGCGTATAAACTATATAGGTTCAATCTATAATGATCAATGATTCAAAATTATTTTTATCATTGAAAGGTACGAATACATACAAATGCACATAGCATACATAATACTGTATGTTCCTTTAGGTTATAGTCCTACAATTTTAGCTATAATAATCCTCAACTTCGTGACATGGGCTTAATTGTTGTTGGTTGTCAATCTTAGGGAGGTAATACTACAAATGTAATTACAATTCGTGTGAAAATAAATCAAGGTAAATGTATTAAAAAATTAAAACAAAAACCATTTATTACGGTTGTAGAATGTACAGTATATACGATCCTACTCAATTTGCTTAAATACATAGTTTTATTTACATTTGAAGCTTCAGGTCGATTTTCGTAAACTTCTATGTAGCTGCCGATGAAATGAAAAGTGTTTTTCATGTGATTAAGTGCGGATTTTCCCCTTGTGATCTTTCTACTAAGAATTAAGCGTGTCTCGAGGAAATTGCGATATCTAATGAATCTTATTAGTCATTTTCTTCCTTATGCAAATATTTATAAAGCTTTCAAGTGCAATCTTGTGCCATTAGTACTTTCAATTACTGAAGATGCTACTCAGTACAAATTAGGTCATTATTGTAGCGAAGAAAATCGAATCGTCATTACACTGGAATGTATTAAAAGTGTAAGCTAGAAACCTGTTTTGACTTGAGTCAATCAATCATCAAGATTGGAATGAAGCCCATTTATTATTGACAGTTGAAAAAATGAGGAAAGTCAGAGCAAGGGAAGTTATTACTTGATTTAGAACACGCAATGTTCTTTAAGTGGCCAACTGGCAGCTACTAATAACTTCATGTGGAGACAGGTAGCTTCTCATGTATTAGTTACTTATTTTGAAAATTCAAAGCATATTATGAGGTCAAGTTTTTTAAAGTTTTATCCTGGTTTCAAAAGTTTTTTATCTACTTTATATCGTGAACTGAAATATATAATTTAGTATTATTTAATTGTTTCCAGTCTGTAACACCCACGCTTAAACTATATGATTCTAAAATTATAGCTGTCATAATTGAAGATAATTACTGGATGTAAGCTTCTTGGAATTAAACGAAAGATTTACTCAGCCATTCATATCACAGCCAGAAATTCTTACCTCACCAACTCCACATAGTTGTAGACGCATACATTCAAGATAAATATGGGGTAAAGACAGATAGTAATATTTGGTCATTAACATCATTTTATTAAGTTTTTGTGAGAAAAGAAATAGAACACTGTTAACAAGTCTAGAAAAGATAACACAGGAGGCAGATGTATAAAACAAGAGAATGTTACATGGTATACTAACGTAATAAATACAATAAATAATACAAAAGGCAAACAAAATCATGTAATAATCCATTATCTCAGCCCTGATGGAACCAGGAACAATAACTCATTGTGTAGTACTTACTGAATTTATGAATAATAATAATTACAGATTACGCAATGTAAGTAAGGAACTCATTCCGCGGTAAGGTAAAACAAAGTACAAAAATCTAAAAAATGGTTGCTAGATAAATATACATCCATATCCATCTATCATCTACTTACTCCAGTTTATGGCCAACAAAATCCGTTTTTAAATGACATCATCCTTCATCTCAAGAGTTATTACACCCGTGGTAAAAAGTTTCAATTTCTTGAATACAAGATTGTTCCTAGTCCTCCCTCCCCGAGATTGTTACCCCGGAGTAATGAGGATTAGATGATCAATGCTTCAATCTATCAGCATGTCTGACGACTTGCATGGCGACTTGACGCAGACGGTAAGTAGCCATCGGGGTGACTTTATTGTATCCACGTCCAGAGACCCGTCCTCCTGAAGGTCCAGCTTGCTTTGATCCGTCACCCGCCACTTTCACATTACCTGGAGGATAGACTCTCAATCTCTTGATACGGGTAGGACTTCCTTGCTTCAATCGGACTTCCAAAATCCCCTTGAGTTGTGGTGCAGTTGCTGTTGCTGCTGGTTTATTTCCTTGACCCCCACGACCTGTCCTTGGATTGGTTTTCTATTGAATTTAACACAAAATATGATTATGCAATACAATTTTACATCATTTTGTGTATTAACAGTTAATTCTAGATTCAAAACCATATTTATACATAAATACAGTTGATTTGACTTAAATTATTGATATAAATCATCTTAAAATCATAACCATAACTGATACGCTTCCTTCACATTCGCTCACTCATCACCAATGATTTCTGATATTTATAGACTTGTTAAGTAACTAATTTAAATTCAGTTCTCTAAATCATTTTACGTAGTAACATTTAGATAAGGCTTGTAAAATAATGTGAACTTATTTTTATGCATAACTGCAACACATAACTAAGTGGCTGATTGCAATCAGCAGTAAATCCACTCGTAGCAAACAAGTGCATGTACTACTGCACGCCAAAAATCTCAATGTAACAACGAAACAGCACCGAAACGATAAAACATTGAACCAGTTCACTACAAGTCATGAGCAGATGCATTAAAGAGTAAATAAAACTTGCTTTCTAAACCCAAGCTAAGTAGTTGTGATTTTTATGCCCACACAGAGTAAACAAATCATTTCCATTGGATTCAGACAACTTGAACTCGTAATGCAAGATGACTGTGTGACCATGTATGTAAGTTTCATTTAACCTAGTGACAGCATAATGCTTAATACTTCTTCACAATGATGTACATCTCAAGTGGTAGTAGAGCTATATACGTACTAATTGAAATCAATTCATTCACTACTGTTTTACTGTCTTAATCATGATGATAAAGTTTACCTATGTAAATACCTGTACTTACTATACTAATAATACCTTTCCTCTATAATATTTTGAGCAACCTGATTTTTATCGCCTTTTATGGCACAAACAGTCTGGCAGCCGACTCTTGATTTTAAGTTGAAGTATTTACAGTTTTAGCCTACTTACCGGCAAGTATCTACGGTATAAATTACTCACCGCCATCGAAAATGAGATTGACCACGATATCTTCATACTGTCTATTCTACACACATCAGCTTCATGTAAACAATGATTTAGTTTAAAAGCTTTGGATTGCAATCTTAAATAAATATTTGTAACTGCAACATTTTTTTGAATCCATAAATAAAGAATTAAAACAGAAGTGGATCAATAACATTCACAGAAAAATAAGATGCAAACCCGAAATGCCTATTGTGAGAGGGAAAATGCACCCGATGACATGGCACACGCTAGTAATACCGGTTGGTTGTAGGTATTTAAAAATGATACTCTACCAGAAAGTGTACGAGTGCAATTTTTACGATGTGGATGAAGTTAGACTGTGGTACATGTCAATAATATAAGCCACAAGATAATTGGGCTGCAGAGACTTCGCAGTACAATACAGGTAGCATTAAAACGTTGTTAGCCTTTGTGCAAAATTCAATGTTGTAAAATCTAAAGAGTAAACAGTAGGGAATCTGGTTTACATATTATTTATCCTGAGTGAATGGATGGAGTCAGGATCCGTAGAATACCTTGTTCGTCGTTCTCGCTCACGTCTCAGGATGCGTTGTTTGCAAAATAAATGACCCTTCTAATGATTATGTTTTGCCTACAGTTTTTTTAGAACACATCCAAAGCAAAACGAAAACAAAGTTTGAGACTGAGTACATGCCTACTCATTGTTATTATAAGGCTCTATTAGTTCTGCGTAAAGCGATTAATTCAATTGAAACTTGCTCTCTTCTCTTCCGCAACCGAAAGTGATCCACTTTTCATGCTGAGTAACTTTGTGGTTTAATCCTTATACACGACTACGAAATGAATTAAAGGCAACAATTTGTCTTACCTTTGGCAAGATTTCTAGAGCTACTGGCCCTAAAAGGAATTTGGCACGGACTAATCGACTTCGGTCACTCTGCTTCAGAACCTGAACATTTCCGTCCCTCCTAAGTGTTGAGAGACCATGCAAAATCCCGCGAGTGGGTCGAGGAGAATTTTTAGATTTGTTAGATCCACCCTTTGCTTTCTGTCCATCTTTTTCTTTTGAGTTCTTTTTAGAGGGCTTGTTTCCTGTTTTATTCCTACCAGTTGAGATGGGTTTAGTTCCATTGTCAGGAGAATTTCTTGCTGTGGACGGACTTCCATCTCTGGACTCGATACTATCAAAGTCCCTATCTTCATCTTGCTCACTGAAGAGAAGAGGTTTGTTTGTAGAACTGACGTTGGCTAGTAGTGCTCTGTAATTGTCAACAGTTTTCTCGTAATCTTTCCCTTAAATTATCAAACTATTAAATAAATTTTTGAAAAGTGTCTACCTAATTCTTCTGGTAGCCCCATCTCTATCGAGATAAATATCTCTAGTTGCCGGTCCATCACTTGGAGGTTCCCGATCTCCATCTGCCTCTTCATCTGTGTCAAATCCGCCCTCTTCTTCCGAGTCTAAATTCATTCTAGGACTGTTTTTCTTATTTTTATTTCCGTTTTTCTTCTTGCTTGGGCCAGCGTACAAATTGACTCTCAATGGATCCATTCGCTTAGACTTTATCATGGTATTCATTCTCTGCAGAACTGCATCCATATATTTATTGTATTTACTTAAATCGGTTGATTTAGATTTTGATGAACCGCTTTTGGAAGTGGATTTGGAAAATCGTCTTTTGGTGCGGCTGCTACTGTCAGCGCGTCCCTGTCGAGAAACGGTAGAGTTGGCATAACTATTGGCGTGGGTCTTCTTTGTAGCATTTCGACCGCCAATATCCGAACGACCATCATTTAAACTTTGTTCTCCATCATCAATTTCTTCAGCAGTGTGTTCATCTGAGTCTAATTCATCTACGAACAATAAAAAATATTAAGACAAAAATTCCCACTGCACGATATAGTCGGATAAAAAAGGAGTATCTTATTAACTACCGAAGAAGAGGATGGAATTTATTGGTAATCCAATCTCTTTCCTTACCGACAAAAATCTGGCGAAGAATATCCTGAAGTCTTACAGTTTCGGCTGGATTCTCCTCCTGCGTCGTGAATTCGTGATTAGAGTGCTCTTGGATTTCACCGACATCATGATGGTGAAGAACATGTTCGTGCATTGTATCGTGAGTAGCATTCTCATGAAGAGTGTGATTATTGACACGATGTTGTCCAGGTTCATGGGATTGTAAACCCTCCTGCTTTTTATGAGTCTGTTGATCCACATCTCTCTTAGTCAGATCCAAGAAGGTAGCTGTAGAATTGACTCCAGATTGGATGAATTTCTGGACACCATCCCACACTTTAGTGAGATTAATAGACATTTGCTGTTGTGGTGAGTGAGTATCTTTTAATGGCACATTCTTATTATCACTATTAATAGGATGACTAATACTATGAGATAAAACTTCACTATCACTATTAACAGTCTGTGTATCGCTCAAAACAACTGTCACCAACATAAGAATTAATTGAGCTGCAAATACCCACTTCCATTGTCCACTTCTCGAACTGCTACTCACTTTGAGTGGTTTTTCTAAAAATAGTGCAATCTTCATCGTAGTAGATTGCGTCATGCTGGCAATTTTAATTGCCCCAGGCAGTTTTAATTCAAGGAGCGTCACAACTTTGAAAAAATAGAAAAAACACTTAAAATCTCAAAAATTCACTTATCGGAACTTGCTACGTGTGTGTTGCAGTAGAAAATTAGAAATAGATTCCAAGACTAATGGTTTGGTCAGCCACACTCGGAGGCGAGACAAAGACGTCAGCTTTTCTTTTGTAACTTGCACTGAAGCGGAGCTGATTGAGATTAAGAATGCACTTTATGAAGACAAGCAATGTCAAGTTGCCAACTGCCAATGCATAAAAATAAGCAATTTTCGCTGAACAATAAGTAAGATTCTCTCTCTACACGACTGGCTTCTTCTGCATAGGTACTCTCTGTAATAAATGTAACACAACAGAATCAATCAAATAAGTTGTAAAAAGGATTGCTAGAGAAATTATACAGAAAGCCTGTTTTATTAGTAAATACACACATTACACACTAACCTAACTTATAAAAGTTAAACCTTAATTCATAGTACCCCAAGCAATAGTGTCTCTACTCATCCTACTCTTTTCAGATACCTGTCTTGTGTGTTCTAGCACGCAGATTTCAATAAGTAGGTAGAATGTGAAGATGCTCCTCGCCTATCTGTCTCATGTATTGAAAATGTATAGCGTGTACTACAGTCCTCTTTGTATTGATTCAGTGCAAGTTGGCCACTGGTTGCGAATGTTTTTCACCAGTTTTTTTTTCTCATAGAAGACTACAATACGAACTACAACACACTACTTCCCATAACTAATAAAAGTGAATAGCAAAGTGTATGACTATGCTAAAGCCTCAACTCGATTCAAATCCAGATGAGATTCAATTCATGAGCTAAAGAAAACCAAACCATGAGCTAAGCAATTGAGGTTAGGGAAGGTAGCTTTAACAATATGTATATATGCAGACACAATAGACTAGACATATTGTAGATAACTCATTGCAGATGTGTAAGTGTACTACTATATACCTATACAAACAATACAGTTCAACGTATAAATGTTTAGACAGGGAAGATGAGACCACCACTCACACTCAAACTCGACAAGCCAGATGAGCAAAGGAAAAGCAACGTGTTCAACTTGAACATTGTCAGACAGACTGCATTGATTCTATGTTCAACAGATTTACTACGATATACTATACGCAGATGTATGTAAACTTCATAAAACTCGTATCTTTAATACATATAAGAATCTAATACTCTCTTTAGTAAACTTGGATTGAATTTCCAAGCTTACCCTCTCTTCTCTGTTGTCTTATTGTCAGGAACTTTTGTAGACTAGAAAATGAGAATTTGTAAATGAGTGAGTTACTTATTGTTAGAGATGAAAGGCAAGTGCCACTCGGATTGAAAGAAAGAACCTGATGCTCTATTATATCTTATTATGATAGAACTACAACTGAACGTGACACTCTTGCCTTTACTTATCTTACTAGTTTAATTGCAAGTCTGCTGTATAAGCTCAGCTTATCTTTATTGCACTTGTACAATGTTAACAGTATTACTACTGACATTACCCAATGTACTGACAATACTATTAAGCTACCTTTCTTAATCCTCCTTTTATCCACCAGATTTTTCAATTGTGTTTTGGCTACTTTTACAAGATTAATAGGCTATATAGCTATATAATTCTTTCTTGAGATATATACTACAAATCCTCAATTGTCAGTCGTCGTTTCAAGAAAATGAGACAAGTAACTAATCTTGCTAGTCGTCTTTAGTTTACTTTAACTTCGGCTTTAAACATGCCACTAATCCAGAGTAAATAAACTCACTGTACATGTATCAGTTAAGGAGTATTTAGTAAGAGATAAAGTGTGATACTGATACAAGTTTGAATTAAAACTGGCCTTAACTAAATGCTGAGTGTAGAAAACAATTAGATTTTTCGAACAACACGAATATTATTTTCACCTGAAGTGAAGTGGAAGATGTGTCGAACGAGTTTTGCTAGCGATGATGAGCTTTTGCCTCTTCGAGGGAATCCGTGTTCTCCTTTTATATGAATAGCCAATGGATTCGTCTTGCCAGTTTGTTACACACACATTTGCATCTACACTTCGTTAAATTCGTGTCCAATATATAATGCTATGCATAGAACCTAAATCCTAGCTTAACTCTTCCCTTTTCTGATATTATTGTTATGCGTTTATTATACGGCGGCTTTTTCCCTATTCTCTATACACATATCAGTCACTAGCTGGATGTTAAACACATATACCATGCAATTAATAATTTTAATTAAATTTTCTTGATACAAGTACTTACCAGAATAGAAATGAGGAGTAAAGTTGTTAATGCGACAAATCTTATGTTGTAAATGTATTTTATCCACGGCTATTTATACAGAGGAAGGTCTAAAACTATACTGACTTCGTTCGTATGTAAATATCAACTGTAAACGATGGATTCATTAGAATTAATTTAAATTGCTTTTCAGGGTGTCATTTTTCATTCAGTGTAAACGAGATTTGTCTTTTTTAACTGTACAATTGTAAAAATTTTACTCCCTAATGCATCATTTAGCTGCAGAGTCAAGTCGAGTCATTTACAAACACAATAAGTACACACGTAATTTAGTTATTCAAGTATGTATTGGTAACACAAATGGTAATTATTCACTTTACAAACAGTACAAGCAGTCTCAAATGGTCTAACTCTAGGTAAAATCAATTTCAGCTTTATGACAGTTAACTGAGTTGAATGTTTAGCTCTTAAGTATCCCACTCATTAGATTTGAGTCACTCTATAAGGATTTGTTTTGTGAAATGGCCAAGTCAACTAGATCTGTGATTTTTTCATGAATGTAAATATATTCTGTGTGCTTGTGCTTCATTAATAATAATAGTCATATTACCCTGTAATGATCATGTCCCCATAGTCGATAAAATACATATTTCTAGGTCAGACACCAAAGCCAAGTCTAAGCTTAGCTGGTCAGTTTACTTTATTTTACTTATAGTAGTTGTCAGGCTGTTGTTTTATATAAACATTGTACTTATTCATGATTTCCTCAAACAAATAAACACAAAACAGACGATAAATCCCCAAAACACAAACTACTTTTCACTCTGTCACATTCCCATCACGATTGATAAAAGGCTTGTCTCTCCTCGAGTAGAAATTATAGATGTGCTGTGGTATTTTGGAATACATTCAGCACGGACACTAGAAAATTGGAATCATAATAATAATAAGTAAATGAAAAGGAGATGTTTTGTTGAAATTGTTCTTAAAACTGAAATTGTGTAGGTCGTAAGGGCAAGTTTGAGTTAAAAAGCGCTATTTCTTGTAAGTAATGTAGAGAGACTACATAGGATTGTGTATATCAGTAGCTGTATAAAGTTGAATGTCTCCCCTTGATCTTCGTGGCTAGAAATATGTACGGTGGTCTGTTGCTCACATTAGTGGTGCCCGATGCGATGCTAAGTAGTGTGGTTTAATGTGTACATGTGTGTGTTGTAATATTTTGTTACATATGAGACTGTATGGGTCTCTCTACTGAAAAATAACAGTTGCTTCACATCAGTAGAGTAAAGTCTAGTTCAACCAAGTCAAAAAAGATAAGTTTCCCCGTTGAATGAGATGAGGGCAATAGATGAGTAGTGCACTAAGCAGCTTACTACATTTATGAATACTTACTAATTTAACTTACAACAAGCTAAAAGAAAACCCTTATGGATTATAAATTATAAGTGCTATACGCTTCAATCTAATATAATAATTGTACTACTGATAATAGGTGCCTATGTAATGTTAATAGATACCAAATGTATTTAACGCAGTATTAGATAAAAAATACTTACTTACATTGCTACATACTTACCTACAACTATTTCTCCAATATTTAAACACAATTTATCAATACTACTTAAGAAAGTATTACATTTTTTGTGCGTGTAAAGTTATAACGTTCATTTTTGTGATACTTTAAGTATTTTCAGTCAATAATAGAACTATGCGTACTGTACTTTATAGTAATGTGTGTGTAAGTCATTAATATTTTAACTGGACTACCTTCTGCAAATGACCTAAAGGAATATTCATGCTTCTACCCTGAATAAGGTCCTTTTGGGAACGGCTCATGAGTTGACACAGTTAAACAAAGACTAATTAGTATGCATATACTTAAATTCAAAGCGGAGCATTTAACCACTATTTGCTAAGTACTAAATCTCGTTTCCTTGAGATGTGTTAAAAACGTTAAATTGTAAGTGGAGAATTGTATAGTACATATGTTCTTGATTACTCATCCCCTCATGTTACTTGAGGACTTAACAACACAGGAAATCGGTACAAAAAATCATTCTTTATTCACAATATTACATTCTATGAGCTCGGCGGAGACACATCTTGACATACCACTCAATTACCATCGTCTTAAAGGCAAACGACACTTTTGCTCCACACTACTATATAGTAGCTATATTATTTACGTTGGCTAAGAATAAGATCTATTTTCCACATGTTATGTCCTTCCAAACTATCATTATAAACATGTCCCTAGTTAGTAGAGGGATACTTGAGAAACAACCTTTTTCTCTACAATTATCAACAAATACTCTCTTCATAGCAGTTATATGACTCTCGTATGTACTAGAAACGCATTTAAACAATTTATGACAGTGTTAGTCACTTGTTATTGCTGGTAGTAGATAAGTTAATAACACATACCAACATGCTTGCCTTATGTGTACATGAGTCAACTCTGAATAGCTGAGGAGGGAATTATCCCGAAGACCACCATGCTCCAAGAAGTCCCTCTATTTAAAGTCAAGAAATTCTACCATTATTTTAGGTTTCGTGTTGTTGTTATTCCATAGGCATTGGGAACGGTCCATTGCAGTCAAATACATTCCTTTATTTGTAAATACGCTTATAAATACCTCTAAACTTCATTTCATTCATCTACTTTCCACGTATAGTTATTATATAATAAACGGGCCCTATAATATCTGACGTTTTTATACCAAATAACCTCTGATTACTGCCTTGTTTGTTACTTAAGAGTTGCGTGCCATAATATCACACAAATACTCCCTTGTCTTCATTCTGGAATCTGGAGTCACATGCAATCTATTTTTCCTAGATTCCTAAAAGCTTAATACTACCATTCATGTATGTTCAAAAGAGGAGAAGCAACACCTACTTTAACTGCTTGTGTAATTGTGCTAAATTCCATTCAGAACAGAACAATGATTATCCAGAATGATACATTTGCTAATTTTTATTGGCTATCAAACAAACCATCTCAAAGAACTAAAAACTAAGATTTCGATGTAAGTTTCGGGTACATCTGTAAGTTTCGGGAGCATCTTTTAAGTATGCACTTAACATTTCATTACTTTTACATCTTAATAACTCATGTGTAGTAGGAAGGACAAAATCATTACATTTAAAATGTACAATCATCTGTTAGGAGTCGGAAATTTGCTATTGATTGAACTAGAACAGTGGATA
This sequence comes from Tomocerus qinae, assembly GCA_020055645.1. Taxonomy (NCBI): domain Eukaryota; kingdom Metazoa; phylum Arthropoda; class Collembola; order Entomobryomorpha; family Tomoceridae; genus Tomocerus; species Tomocerus qinae. The sequence goes on along the minus strand of CM034546.1, from coordinate 105,747,009 downwards.
CTGAACTTAGCCGGTGCGAAATATAAATAGTTACTACTGTTTGGTCTTGAAGAGAATTGCAAAAGTTTACTTGTTGCAAGTCTTTATTTATATTAATGTTCGATGCTTAACATTCGATGTAGGTATGCATGCAGCTACTGCGATAATGAGGCGCATAGATGTTCAAATTATCAATGTTTTTAATATTCATTAAGTACAGATGAATTAGCAATGTACCGCTGGCGATATAATTCTATGTAGTTCAACGAGGCGAGGTAAATGATATCTTTCATGCAATTTGTTGATCATTTAAACCTTAGTGTAAATTGTACTATAATGATATGAGTATAATGGTTATAGCTAATCCAAAAGTTAACAGTACATTCCGCACGTAAACACAGGATTATTTATTGGCTAATTAATTCAGATATCAAAACTCACTATAGCATCACTATCAACAGAGGTTATAGCTATAAGACTGTTAGTTAAAAAGTTAATGTCTTGCTGTATGTATCATGCAGCTGCAATGATTTACACTTTTCATGCGTTCTTTTTAGCAAGAGCTACAATTATGTAGTCCACGTTGATGAGCAATATAATTACCAATCCAATTGACACGTATTTTAGCATTACAAATGTAACAGTTATATAATTATTTACTACAATCCATATTGTTAGTATATTATAAGTACTATATAGAAATTATAGTTATTTAACGAATCCATGATCATTTAGAAAATCTTTGATTACCATCTCTTGCACAATTTTGATAACATACCTTTTAAAAACAACTTAAGTACATGCTATAATATGTAGTCATAGCATTTGGAAGTGTCACAGTCACGAATTTACGATTCTATGGACTACAATATAGAGCAATATTAGGTTCATACTATTTGATTTGCATTTTAAGTCACTCTCGCATAGATATCAGTTATTGAAACGAGTGAGGAATTAAAATATCCAAAATAATACAGCCAAATGAAAAATAAGCATTCAAACATGTTCTTAGAAATATCCTTGAGCTAAGATTGTACTGCATTCTATAGATATAAAAGCTATCTAAAATTGGACACTATGATATTTTAAATCGTTATAAAAAATCTTTAGCGATTACTTACTATTACTAATAGCTTGTGTGATTGCTTAAAATATTTATGCCTACAGTAGAGTATGTGCATGTGAATGAATATAACTTGTCACGTCTTGGTTGATATTGATTTCTAGGTATGTGTTACGTAACAAATCGCAACCTAGTCCTACCAATGCGAGCAATACTGACTAATGGGGACTTAGCCACAAGGAAAAACGAAAATACAAAACGGATAAGTGGGTTTATTAGTAGTTAGTTCAGTTGGGCTTCTCCATTACCATACGCATATCTTTATTAAATACACTAAAATTACAGTATTCATCAATATCACTTATTACCTTAGGCTTTAGGCCATCAGGTCATTCTGGCAATAATTGTGCTGCGTCATTATACATAATACAGACCTTATGGCATTTATCAAAATTTATATTATAAATTAACACACACTTCACACTCATTATTGGGCTTACCTCTATGTACGTTGTGATAACTTACATTAACCATAAAAAATTTAAAAATCCTCTTGTCCATATTACTTGACACGAGTTAAGTTTTTCATGTAGATCTACATAAGCCCAAACAGAAGATTATTTATTTTTATCTAACGAAAAATTTCTACATAATATATACTTCAATAAATAGGATTTCCTTTTATCAACTTACTATAAGTATACAAGGTTGTCACTTATGATAATTTTAATCATGTCATGTGATGATACAGTTTCAATCGGTCATGAAATTAGGTACTAAGGTAAGATTTATACAGTTCCACAGGCAGCGGTCTCATTACATCATAATGAACTAACGATGGACAACTGAGTAGTACAAGTTGGACTTATCACAAGTTTTGGGTCAGGTCTAGTGACATTGTGTCGTGTTTACTTCCAGTAAATCAAGACTTAATGAGATTCTTTGTGTATAATTCTGAAATAAAATACCGAACAAGATGGGCACAAATTGTAGTCAAGTTCACATGCACTTGAAGTTAATGTCGCTACGTTTCTTTTATGCAAATACAATAAGCAAAAAAGACAGATTCTCAGCTGGCTCCAATACATATCTTCATGTCTCGTGTCATATGTCATTTATTTATTGCAACAATCTACGTAGTGGCAATACATGTAAACAAGAAACACTTACAAACACAACTTCTAATCTCTAGTCCATGCCTGTAAGTCAACATTGCCAACATTATCCTACTCAAACTTCGAATATGTTCGTAAGACCGAGATAAATATTTTGCGCACTTTATGTTAACAAATTGCTAAAATAAATACCTACAAAATCATTTCAAACGGTACCCGTAAATGCTACACGCTTGCAGATTGCAGATTACTTTATGAGCTTTGATAATTATGTGAACTTAATATTTTAATAGCATGTACATAACTGCACAACAGGAATATCTTTTCAATTTTAAATCAGCTTAAACTGTTGCTAAATGCAATTGTCGACAAGCGTGTCATAATTATGTCTTTAATAGGAAAGAAATCTAAATACCTACGTGTTTAAACATTTTAGTGTAGTGTGTAGTTTGCTTGCTTTTATATCAGACTGCTAATCTTGTAACTGTATCAACTTTATGGGATAAAAAGGTGTCATTTATAGAGAAGGGGGACTCTGAGATTTTGCATTGTCAAAAGCAACATAATTTCTTCAATTGAGAAACATTTTGATTATATCATTAATTTATATCATTATATCGTGGTATATGGTATAGTACATAAGAGCCACAACCTAATTGACGGATGTTACTTTGATACTATTATTTCTAGTGGGCTAATGAGTATATAACATAACTTAACAATATTATCTTCCATGGACATCATAGCATCTTCATTTCATCATTAGGTATGTTTATGTATCAATATATCGGCTATTTTGTTCGTTCGTATACACAATTCACAATACAAGTGGACATCTGTCAGAAAATACAATATAAAAATTGCTTCTTTCTTTATGACAGGAAATCAACAATAAATACAAGTTGTCCATATCCACATCATAACTGACTTGAACTATATCATTTCTTGTGAGAGGCAGATGTATCTTTACACAATACTACTGTACAACACAAACATCAACAGAAAAAGATACAACTTCTAATCTCAATTAAATTAAAAATAATCTAATCTCTATAAATTAAGAAAACGATGTTGAAATAGAGTATTGCATATGAAATATTTTTATAGACTGAAAAATAGTCATAATGTAAAAAAAATTGACATTTTTTCAAAATATTAATATTCGAAATGCAAACGTATTTACTTATTTCTTGTTCTTCAAGAACGGTTATTCCAATTCCTGGTTCCTCCGAAAAAACTGACTTCATATAAACGCATTGCCATTTTCACTTTGCACGATTAGAATGAAGTTTAAGTTTACGTAAAGTGCTCATGAAACGGAGTTTAATGTGATGGTTATGGTACTACTCTGCATTCTGCGTCTCTACATCATCTAGTGTCTCTCAAAGAATTCTCTAAAGTGTACGAAATCGCGAAATGTGCGGAACATCAACAAATGAGCAGAGAGTGAAGAGATGGCCATAGAGAATGAAAAGCCCCGGACCGTGCAATAATGTTGGTGCTGTGAAGAGATTTTAAACATAAACCGTGCAGAAGAGAATCACATGGTAGATTACTTATTCCCATTGCATGGAACTCAAACAAAAGACAAGAAGAACGGAGATCCGAGAAAAACAAAATAATCTTTCTGTATCATCTCTTTATTTACGTTAATCTACTTCGATTGCCAAATTGCACAGTAGTTTTTTAGAATCACGTTGCAGCTGAATATTATTAGTTCGCCGTTGTTACTACTAAAAGAGACGGTAGTTTTTGTCTGTCAGTCATTTCATCACGTATGACAAGGACAACTGGTGACTGGACTGGAACTGATATCCCATGAGGAATGGATTACATGGATAAATAATAAACAACCACATTAGTAGTGTTTTGCTGTTGATTTGCTTCCAGGCACCAACACGAGACACAGGAGGATGGCTCAAATGATTTGTCTATCTTGAATATAACCTGGAGAATTTAATTAATCAATCCGGTTCAAGCTTCAGTTACACCAATAGTAAAAATACCTCCGAAGATCAGCTGTACGGTCTTGCTCCTAACTGATTCAACTAGATATTTTCCAATTTTTAGTGAAATAATGTTATTTTGTGTATTTTGTAGATTCGGTGGCTCCACAAATTAAGAAAACGAGAGGATATTTTATGTAGGCTTCGTTGAATCATTTCTGTTTAATGCTTTTTAATTTTCCTATTGGGGTTTGAATGTGTCTTCTTTCGGGTTTCGGGTCGGGTTCACAACACTGTCAAACATTGGGAGGTTTCAGTATTTTTCATCGTAGTCTAAACTTTTTGGGTCATGTCAAAAGACAATAAAAGCTTTCATGAAAAGTTGAAGCAGTTTTTCCGTATCAACAAAGGAGCCGGTAAATTATAATCTACTGACTACATTTTTATGAGTTATTTATAATGGGATTTTAATACTCTATGATGTTCTTCACAGGTCCGTCTCGGTCAAAATCAGATGAGTATGTGATTCTGACTGACGAAGCTATTTCGGATCTGAAACCGGAAAACCCACTTTCTACAAGGGTTAAAGTAATCAAAGAAATTACGGAAGTCTGCAAAACTCGTCGAGCCGAAAGCGTAAGATAACATCTTATTATGAAATGTACTATATTGGCATTACTAATCTTCATTTAATTGAACAATTTTTTGATAACATAGCATACTACTGAGAAAATATGGATTCTAATAAGCGACATGTTCCGACCCGAAATCCCGAAAGATATCAGACACCTCGTTTTCTCCTTATTTACGACATTGTGCCAATGTCAACTGGAAAAGAGCGGCTTTCTCCGAGCGAAATTCTTCACATTTATAAAATCACATGAACTTTTGGAAGACGCGGGCCCTCGGTTTCAATTCTTGAAGGCACTGACAGAAAATGGACGAGATGTCTCGTATTTTGATGAAAAAATTGGACCCCTTATTTTATCTTGGATGGCAGCTCCTCAAGTTAACTCTATTCGGATCGGAGAATTTATGTCTTTCCTAGTGAATATAATCAAATTTAATCAGAGCTTTCTGGACCAAGATGTACTCGTTGGAATAATTCAGTATTATTTTACTAAAATGTTACAATTTCATTTTATGTTATTTTACCCTCATTGCTACAATACTTGTACTTTAAATCCCACAGAAATATATGCTTTATCAGCTGCACCTGTTCAGACAAAGATGATGTCAACGAATGTCTAAATGTTCTGGGAGCAGTGATTTGCTACGGTAGCTTGCCTCCTGGAAGTCTTGCCACATTTGTGGCCACACTGTGCCGAACTGTCAATGTGGATCCTTTGTGCCAAACAAGCTGGAAGATTATGAGGAATTTACTGGGAACTCACTTGGGACCGTCGGGTTTATTTACTATGTGCAACTTTATGGAGACAGCTGAGCGATCTGATGATGTGGCTGTTATCCGAGGAGCAGTTTTCTTTGTCGGAGTGGTTATGTGGGGAAATAAAATGATCCGATCTTTGAAATACAGCCCAAATACAGTTTTGTCGTCTTTTGTTCACGTAAGCATTCAAGATATGCCAGTAAAACTTTTAACTTGTATAATACTATAATTTAAAAGATTTTGTTTAAATTACGGTTCAGGCTTTGGAACGACGTCATCCTTTAATCACTTTTGAGGTCATGATGCGAATTCAAGATTTGGTTAGAAGTAATGGCGAAAATTTGCTGGCCGTATCTTGGGATTTAATCTTAAAAATTACAAGAAGTGTTATAAATTATTCAAAGCCATCTGCAATCCCTATTTCTCCGCCTGTTGATCTTTCCTATTACCCTAAGATCACCAAATGTGTGAATGAGACACTGGACGCAATTGAACGTATTGTGGAAGTAGGTTCATTTATGGGATCTAAAGAGATTTTCTTCGAAGTTGTCGACATAGGTGTCGCATTTCGATCGGTAATATTTTAATTTTGCATAAATTGGTTCGATCATTACTCATTTTTTATAGAAACACATTTTGATTTGTATAATTACAGGAAGCTTCAGTGGACAAACTTTTACAGCACAAAGTTAGGACTCAAATTTTGTCCTCTAAACCCGGCTGGTTTCATAATTTGACTGTTTTTGCCGATCGTCACTTCAAGCAAGAAGTTAGAACAGGACTGAAGGTGAAAGCTTTAAGTCATATTGCCAAAGTTTGTCTCGACAACAGGGACATGTACGAAGAGGACCTAATTGATAAAATAATTCTGCCTCATCTGAAAAACTTGGAGACTGAAACTGATCATATAGTGCGACAGAATGGAGTCAAGTTTCTGGTTGACTTCCTCATGGATAGTAGTTCTAAAAAGGGGCACGACCTTCTTCTGATTTTGGAACGAGTAAAAAAGTTTTTTTTATTTTGTTTCACTTAATGATATTTGCACATAGTAGCACAATAATTTGTTTTTTTTTGTAGATTGTAAATAGACCTTATGAGACTCAGGCTCAATCAGGAGATACGATTCATATCTTTACCGAAAATGAAGTCCGAGATGTCAGTGCTGTTGTCACTGGATTGGTTCAACTTTTCCAAAAGAAAGTTTATCACTTACCCTCTTCGATAGCAGTAACTACGTACAAAATCTTAGTTCGTCATTTATCCAACCATTACAAGAAACCCGCTGTTTTAGAACCATGTACATCATTACGCTATGTGGTAAGATTATAAATGACATTTTCTTACTATTAGTGACGAAAAAGTTGTCTTTATAACATCATTAATAAAACAATATCCTTATGAACTATTTCATTATTGCAGATATTTGAATGCTTTTTCCGACTCCGAGCAAATTCACTTTACCATTTGGGATTCCCCGATAAGTCTAAGGGAGTTGTAGTTTCATATAGCTCGTATTTAGCTGTTGATCACAGAGACGGAGAAAAGGAATGTACCCCAGTCGATTCTGCTTCTCATCACCTTCCTACTGGAAATTCTGGACCTGCTGTTGCTGGCACTCCTAACGCAATACCAAATTCATCAACGTCAGCATCTCATCAACAACAAATTGCAGCGATGGCTGCTGTTCCTACTGTTACTTATGTTTCTCTCACCACAGCGTGCAAGCTCGTTGTGCAAAGTTTGAAGAAAGAAAAAGGTAACTGGTAACTATAAGTATTAGCCTGGTTTTGTAACGTGTACAAAACTAAACAATTTTATTATATGTAGATTGGAAGGTGCTAGAATTAATTTTGATGCAAATCCCTTACGTGATGGAAAATAAGGCACTTATTTTATCAAAAAATGGGAATGATATCGAATTTCTTGCTACAGCTCTTTGTGCCATGGTAAGTTCATAAATACAATAAAATAAATAAAATTTCCAGACATTTGTGGACGATATAACATTAGTCTACATAATATGGAGTATTCAAAAAAAACAATCCTAAATAACTGTTTTTTTTTAAAGGTGAGTGACAAAAGTCTACATCTGCCTGAGTCCTTGCGGAATTGGCCCCCGAAGTCTACCAAATCCGAGTTCCACGCATATCTGTTCCCAATTTTAACGGCTTTGGTTTCATATCATACTCATCTTGAAAGTAACGTGCAGCTGAAGATAGTTAAATGTCTGGAATATGGTCTCGTATCCAAGTGCTCTCGAATCTGCATTTTGTCTCTCTCGATTTGTACTCTAGAAATGAAAGATACAATGCACAAGTTGTTACCGGAAGTTCTCCTTTCGCTGTCTAAAATTTCTCCTAAGGTCAACATTGCAATCCCAGTTTTAGAATTCTTGTCAACTCTTATACATTTGCCCAGAGTGTTTGCTTCATTTGTTCAAGATCAGTAAGTTTACCCTTATAAAATTCACTTCATATAACTACTGTACTTACCGCAGCTCATAATGTCGTCAATTTCTGTAATTTTTAGGTACATGTCAATTTTTGCTATCGCTCTGCCGTATACAAATCCATTTAAGTTTAACCAATACACAGTATCTTTGGCACATCACGTAATTGCCATGTGGTTCCTTAAATGTCGTCTTTCCTTCAGGTAAATTAAAGTTAATTCAAACAAAAAATTATTTTTCTTTATTTAAATCTTTCACTGGGCTTGGCTCATCTGCATTTGACTGATTTATGTACCAAATATGTATAAATCTGGTTTTATTCAGACGGGATTTCGTCAGTTACATTATCAAGGGATTGGAAGCTAATGTGTGGGCCCCGTTTGAGGAGGAGTCTAAACGTACAGCATTAGAATTACGCAACGAAGATTCCTCTAGCCGTAAAAGAAGTTCTAGCTTGACAGAGCAAACTCAGAGACGTAGGGAAAGACCAATTTCTGGTCATGGACCGTTGCATCAGCCAGTAATGAATGTTCCACATCCCGCTATATTGCGAGGACCTCATTTGGACATGAAACCCAACGTAGACCAGAACCAAATGACATTTCACAAAGAGTTGACAGAAACATGTGTGGATTTGATGGCCCGATACGCTTTCGCAGATTGTTCAGCCCTTCCTACGAGATTTCCCTCCACAAATTTCCTTCTCAGTGGCGGCCACACACAAGCATGGATGATTGACAATAGAATCATCACTATCACTACCAGTGGATGCACTCAGAAAGAATTAAGGGACGGTTTATGTGACAAATGCTGGTCAATATGTCGAAAACAACGAAGCTATGAGGAAAACAACAGCAAAAGTTCTTCCCAAGAGACACCACCTCATTCTGGGACGGCAATTGGTCGAACTCACTCGATGAAAGGTTTGGGTAACAATTCTGACAGTGCGAATTCCAGTCATTCTAATTTGGCTGCAAGGAGACGGCATCGCTCAGCTTTTGCGGGGGCATCTAGTTCGTCACAATTAAAAAGGCAAGAGTGTACAAGTCCTGGGACGCCTGCTGATGGAAAGGATTCTGCTAAGGACGATTTACATTTGGAACACAAACTTCAGTTGTCGAATCCATCCGGAACATCTGATTTGGGAAGCGAGGACGGTCACGGAAATTCATCTCCATTTTTTACTGATATCGGCTTGAAAATAAAGGTCCGCTCATTTAAATATAATGATTCAATCATAATTCCATCAGAGTTTGACAGAAAATAATTTTTACTTACAGAGTGAGCCATTTCTTTGCACTTGTTGGTGCCAAGGATGGGCTGAGGTACACATTAGACGACCTACTGGAAATACATCTTGGATGATGAGAGTGCAAAATACAGTTGGAAATTATGCGGGTAGTGACATGACAGTAAAGGAGCTCTCTGCAATTTATTTTCAAAATGTAATGGAAATTACTCAGAATGAGTCTTTGGCATCAAGTCCTTCTAGCTCTGCGCTGTCTTCTCCAACACATCAGCAAGCGTCGCAAAGTATCAAAAGTAGTCCAATGGCTTCTCAAGGTATAATTAAAAAATGTATTTTACGACGTATTTAATAATATCAACTGAAAAGAATTGAGAGTAAACTTTAAATAAAATTAATTAGACTCTGAAGCGGGACCAATGTCTCCAAAGACTCCTGATTCTCCGACGGATCCCACTGAAGACAACCTCACAGGTATCGACATTCTCAGAAAGAATCCTGTACGACGATCCAACTCATCTCCGGAAATGACCTCTTCCTGGAAGAATCCATTGTTGAAACGTCAAGGGGAAATAGAAGAACAAGATGAAGAGGATTTAGGTAACTCCACAGAAATGATAACACCGAATTTCAATCAAATTCCACCAACTACTCCAGCAACTCCTCTCGCTAGTGACAAGTCAAAATCATTCTTTAGTGAAAATCCTACAAGCAATGAGAGAGACAAAGAAAAGTTGAGAGATAAACCCCAGTCTACAAGTCCTCCTCAAATTCAACCTCAGTCAATAAGTAAAGCACCTGGAACTGGAACGAATTCACCATTTCGGCGCAGTTATGAAGCCATACCGGAAGAAGTTTTGCCAAAAGTTCCTGTAAAGCGGGGGAGTATTGAAATCTCATCTGCAAATATTATTGATGGGCTACCACCTATCACTAGAGACAGAATTTCCACCATATCAGTGATGACACCAGCTAGGAGAAATCAAGGATTAAGGAGAATGTTATCGCAGGGAGCCGAGCAAGGACCATATGGGAAATACAGCAGTGGAGAGTCAGGAATTCGTTCCGGTGTCAGCCCTAGTTTCATTTTTCTTGAGTTATGTTCTCAAGGAGTGTTTGGGAATATGCCCAGGCCGTATCTGCTGTCAAATAACCCTGCTACAGAAAAAAGTCTCAAAGTAAGTTTACTAAAGGCTGTAATTTATAATAGCAAAAAATGTCTTTTTCTCAAAAATTACTTTTCGTAGGTTTTAGACTACATCCCACCCTATGAAACCCACAAAATTGGAGTGCTCTATGTGGGACCTGGTCAGAATGAAGCTGCTATCTTGCAAAATCAGCACGGGTCTTTGCGCTATAGGGATTTTCTCCAAGGTTTGGGATCTTTGGTCAAATTGCAGGAAATTGATCCTCAGAAGGTTTACATTGGTGGCCTCTCTAAGGATGGCTCCGATGGAGATTTTGCATGTATTTGGCAAGATGATGTCATGCAGGTACAAACTACAAACAACCATATTTTTCGCACACATAATATCTAGATGAAATCTATTTTAATTGCTGTGATTACTTCAGGTTATGTTTCATGTGGCGACTATGATGCCTAACAAACCGTCGGATCCCTCAGGAAATTTCAAAAAGTGTCATATAGGCAACGATTACGTTGCCATTGTGTACAATAATAGTGAAGAAGATTACGACATCGCTACTATTAAGGTACACATGTTAAAAGTAATAACTAGTGTCCTCCAGAGTCTTAGTTTTCAAGACTAAGGGACTGGAGGAGATACCAAAATCTACCAGTATGTATTAAAGGTTCTCATCATTAATATTTAATCTGATTTAATTTAATCGAGTCGATTACTTTTTACTCATTATAGGGGCAGTTTTTATATGCTTGTGTTATAATTCAGCCTTTGGACCACAGGACGAATAGAGTAATTGTTAAAGCTAAGCCAAGTTTGTCATTAGGTGACAATATTTTTGGTCACACTGAACCAAAAATTGTATCTGACCAAAATTTACCTATTATGGTGCGACAACTCGCTCTTCATTGCAACGTAAGTTTCACAATTTTTTTCCTGTTATAATCTGGAATTTTAGAAGTATCTCTCTATCGTATTACATATTCTAAAAAAATAATATTATGTTATTTGTTTTTGTAACCCTTTCAGTTAGCATCCGTAATTTATCAAAGAATGCAAACGAAAGGTGCTGACCCATATGCTTCGAACTGGCTGGAAAGATTGCGCCACATAAAAAGACTCCGGGCTCGTTTACAACAAGATCATCAAATACCCGGTTCTACGGATAACGTTCATCATGACTCGGATCCTTTCTCGACCACAAATAAGTGTCCCTTTAAAGTAGTTGACTTTACCGAATTTGTCTAATATCATCTTACGATTGCTATCTGTACTAGTTACGGTTGCGAATTATTAATAATGTACTATTTGTTGCTACTTGTATAATGTGCTGCACTAAGTGGCAGTATGATCTTGATGAAATCAGCTAAACTAATTAGTAAGTACATATAATGAGTAATTATGTATTCGTAGTAGCCATTATAACCATTACTGTTATTGTTACTAGATTCACAAAGGGGTGTAACAATGATGTATTTAAGCTCTTACTCAATTACAGTCTGAATGAACTATAAGTAAATATCTGTATGTTACTATAATTTTACCTTGTGTTTTGTAAAACATTATTGTTTTAGAGACTGCTAGTGGTAAATGAAGACTTTCATAGTAAAAGAAAGAAAACTATACTAGACTAATACTGTTGTGTGTAAGTATTACATTTTGTTTGACATAAGTATGAATGAGTAGGTTACCAACACGAGATAACTCTGTGAGGTATCGAAATCCTAATTTTGCTAAATGTATCTGAACCCGTTAGCTATTAGATAATTTCCTTAAAAACATCATCTTGAAACACTGGCATCAACATGTTAAGTGTATTATTTGAAAAAACTAAGATTATAGTGTAATTAATAATAGTAAGGTAAACTCTTCCGCTGTTCCTCCAAAATAGGGGTACATTAATTACTCTACGCGAATGATTTGTTTTATTAATAGTGGAAAATTATATTTTTGTGTTGCGGTTTAACAGATCTTGTCACAAAGGGGATCGTATTCTATCTTTCCTACCCAGATATAAACGGATTAGGGAAAGGCATATGCCATCGTAGTGTATGTAATTTATGAAATATACTTTTGAACAAATACCAACGAAAAATTTCTGAAATTGTTCTACTATTGTAATTCTGCTTAACGTGAGTGGGTATATCTTTCACTAATTACTATTGAGTTACAAAAACTATAAATTATTTAACAAATGTACTAACTACGAATAAATATTTACCTTCATAAAACGTATTTTGAGCGTGTGTACACATTCTAGATTACTTAATCATGATTTAAATTATTTAGTGACTCATTCATTGTGTTAAATTCTAATTCTGTTACTTATTAGCTTAAAACATATTTAAAACGCACAGAAGTTTAAAGTGATTTTCGTTATGTATGTCATAATATTCGTATTTATGTAAAAACCGAGTATCTTTGATATTATTTAAGGGATGAGGTTGAATATTTGCTTGTTAGTCTTTTCCTAAGTTATGGTAATAATATAAAAGAAGACAATATCCGTACAGAGATGTTCTACTCTCGTCTTCGATCATCTATATCTCTCTTACTGTCTCACTAATTACTACCTATCAACGTAAGTAAAGTATATCCAAAAATAATTTACTGATTATATAATTGATAATAGTCAATGGACTGTACTACTGTAAAAGCTTGGAAACTACTCAGTACCTAATTTACATAATGTTAAGTAATTATGATATAAATAATAAGTATATGTATGCACATACAATAATTTCGTGACGAGTAAACAAAAATTTCTATTGAGAAACACCAGTGGAATTTCTTCGTTTTCGGTGCTCTGTGTAATTGTAAGCTCAAAATAATAATTTATTTAGTAGTAATTTGTACATAAGAATAGTTTATTATTCTAATCCCTCCTGACCAAATTTTTTTTATAATATTATGCTCATTATCTTTCCGAAGGTACTTATACGGTTTGTGAGAATCGGCAGTCATACAGCAGCATCTTACCCACTTTAGTTACTATCTGGTTCATTTGACCTGATCAATGATACCAAAAGTGCTCATTTAATATTTACATGCCTATGTAAATTATGTGCAGTAAATGTGTACATGAATATAGGGCCACGTAATTCTAAGTAAATATACAAGATACATGATAACATATTCCGAGCGAACAGAAAGGAGTATAATGAGAATACAAAAATGCAATGAGCAAGAGCCAAGATCACGCATAAAATATTTTGATCAATCAAGAATCACAATTAAGATACGACTAACAATTTAACAGACTTGCAGACAAATCTTTCTGTCTATCTGTATCAAATGAGATCAAAATAGTATTCATCAGTGTAGTGTAATGAATATCAAGAGTAACTATACCTAATTTTGATCCAATATTCTAGTTATTCTACTTCTAAATTTAAATATCTTCCACAATCAACACTTTCCCTATCATTCCCTTACTAACTTTAAACATGACATATAGTACAAATAATAGGGAACAGCCTGAAGCAGGGCTTTATGTGCTATATTTGTAAATAAAGTTTCCCAAACCCTGTAAACATGATACTACGACATAAGAAGATAATAATCTCCGTAAAAACAAGACTGTATCCATAATCATTGCATCTACACAGTGCGAGTAGGAAATTGCGTACATTTATGTGTCAGTATGGAATATTTTGTGTTGATTACTAATGTTATGCATATCATTTGTGCTAGCATAATATTATGATATGGTATGACCGTAGTACAAGCAAATATAATGGTCTCTGGCACGTCATCTTCTCAACCTTTAGTTGTTTTTGCTATAATGTTGAACACAGGGGGGCATGTTTTGTTTGTTTGCGTACAAAAGTGACTTAACTAGCTGGATGAGCTATTTATCTGTAGTAAATAGTCACAGTAGAGTAGCTCGAGCATGCATACTTTATACTATCATCCTATACATCTACATATTAACACAAAAGTTGGAATCCTTTATTTCAGTGTTCCAGGAATACAAGGGAATGGTTACTAGTTTGGGGAGCGGATATGAGAATGGAACTCTCCACCGAATGACCTCTGGGTCCCTATTGACATTGTTCTTGAGCAAAACTGCCCTTGCTGTAGAATTTTATTTTATACAGAGGCATATACATATATTAGTTCTGTCAAGCTATCATGATACTTAGTCTGTCCAAAATATGGTCTATGTAGCTTGAGTTGTTCACTTTATACAGATTGCTGTACGTTCGCTATGCGCATAAGGTTAGCATAGTATGCAAATTAGTGCAAGTTTAGCCTTTACAAACTTAATAAACGTTCCAATGTTAATTCAAGTTCCTAATCCCATTATGTATGCTTGTTAGCTTTATATCTATCTTCAGGTATACAGTATGCTATTGGCTAGGTGTTCATCTACAATGATCAGCATGATAAACACGCAGTGTTTTTCTAGTTTTGTCGCTATCTACGCATAATGCCTTACAACATGCTGTAGATGGATATGAACATCAGGAAGTGGGACTCAACTTTTGGTTGAAATGAAAAACTTACGCAAACAGCTTAGCGTAGATCAGGCCATGATGCTATAAGCCTAAGCCCCAGCCCTGCTGTCATTATTGGAAAGTTTACATTGGCATGTGTATAAGTAGTACAGTGATAAGTGCTTATGAATTAGAATTTGACCCTTTTCAAAGCTGATTCTATAGCGTTGAATGTAAAATGAGGATACTATTGTCTCACAGCCAAAGTTTTATTGTCATGATACACGTATTAAAAAAGATTTAGAAAAATTAATATTCAAAAATGAATACTGTTTGGAGAACACCTGAATTTTTGTATGTAAATCTTAAAAAGTCATTAATTTGAAGATTTTTTTTGGTTTCGATTGGTCATTACTATCATCATTAGTTTAAACTTGTTTACAAACTTCTAATTGCAGTGGTGGATGAATGTAGAGTCGTAGATTAATATCTTGGGTCACTTTTAGTTTTCTAGCATGCCATGGACGGCTGTGGTGAAGTTGCTTGAGAGTGTGTCATTTAAAGTAATTGTAAGTTGTATAAGGTACATTTAACTATTGAGTTGCTACCATAATACAACATGCTTATATATAATTTCAGTAGAAATTATTTGTATGTATTTCTTGAAAATCCTGTGTAATCCACTAGATAATGTAGTTGACTGCGAGTATCCAGTGTCCATTTAGGTATTCATTGTTGCGTGTACATGACATATAATAAACGTATGTAATTTAACCCATTTTAGGATAGACAAATGAAAGTGTTTTGCACTTGACTAACATAACTTCAAATCTTTGACGGACATTTTTATGCATGCCAAGTAAGAACTAGCTACTGGCTGTTACTACTCCTTAGAACTACAAAACTCTAAACAAAAGCAATAACATAGTTAAAAGAACAGGTATAATTTAATAAGCTTGTCACCTTGCTCCAAGTGTACACAATATTGTGCGGAGTTGTTGAGGAGATATTACGTGACGAACTAAGAACAATTTAGGCCATAATGCATACCAACTTATTCAGTGAGATGTTTTCAGACTTGCAGCATCACATTGCATAATTTAAGCGTAGAGCAAATCAAAGGCCACTTCAATGTACAACAAACATATAAACTTACTCATTATTATCAGCAACAAAAAGAAGTGCTAAAAGGCTTAATGTATTTAGTACCTACCTACATACATAAAATCTACATGTTTCTATATCCGTTTATATTGTAACTTGGTTTGTATTAAAACACACTAGTAACGATTTCAAATACATACATTTTATGCTACTGTCAAAATAAAATTTTCACTTGGCAATGAATATTAATGGACATTGAAAGATTGTTTTTAGCTAACATAGTCAAATTTTCATTTCATGTATGGTTTAAAAAAGGCTTGAAAAGATTTTTAATTCCAATGAAGTAATTTATTGTCACAAAATTCTAAACATTAACTTCTGTCCGAAATTAGTATACCAAACCGTATTTAAAACATTTAGATAGCTAGCCTGACAGCTGTATTAGTATGTACCGGGGCATTGTAATACAAGCCGAGTTTCTATACAAACGGTAATTTATCTATCTATGTAACATGTGCATCCATTTCCATAAGGCTCTGCTACTACATTTCATAAATACATGGCAAACGTTGTGTAGACAGACCAGAGGATGGACGCATACATACCTTAGTTAATTTATTTGTGCTACACTAGAAGTTTCAGCTTGCTTTGATAATTAATTACTGTTTATTTTATAGTAAGTGTTTCAAGAAAGAGTGACCTTTGCAATGTTAGTTAAGTGCAATCAAATCCATTACATAATACCTCACTTTATTCTTTTATAGCTAATAAGTTGATTTTTAGCTCGCCTGAATAAGGCAGCTTATAGAATCGCACAGTCTGTCCGTCCGTACGTCCGTCCGTCCGTCCGTCCGTACCCACGATAACTTTCGAACGCAAAGACGGATATTGACCAAACTAGGCAGAAACAATGTCTATGGACCACTGACGATCCCTATTGATTTTGGGGCTAATCGGTCCATTGGTTGCTGAGATACCGCGCGCTCACTTTGTCTTCATTTTGATAGTCAAAGTGAAAAATGGGCATTAAAAAGTTCAATTGCGTTTCCTATAAATTGTTAGCGGGATAGTATAAAATATTTCACTCCGCTTCTACCAAATTTAAGATTTTATAGTAAAGCAAATAAAACCGAAAAGTAACTATAAGAGGACGGAAATAAATCTATTTTACATTTATATTCAATTTTATAGTCAAACTTGCATTATTCCAATTTCTATTGATTTTCATTATTAATATTGGCCGATTTTGATTTTCGTTACAATTTCATGGTCAACATTATTCAATTTTGATTTAATGTTGATTTTCATAGTCAAAATTATTCAATTTTGAATTTATGTTGATTTTTATAGTCAACAATTATCAATTTTGAATTTGTGTTTATTTTCATAGTTAACATTAATCAATTTTAGCTCGCCTGAATAAGGCAGCTAATAGAATCGCACAGTCTGTCCGTCCGTCCGTACCCACGATAACTCCCGAATGAATTGACGGATATTAATTAAACTTGGCAAAAACCATACCTATGGACTGGTAACGATCTCTATTGATTTTCGGGCAAATCGGTCCATTGGTTGCTGAGATGTCGTGCGCTCACTCTGTCTTGATTTTGATAGCCAAAGTGAAAATGGGCATTAAAAAGTTCAATTGCGTTTCTTATCAATTGTTAGAATGATAGTATAAAACGTTTCACTCCGCTTCTACCAAATTTATTTTGATTTTATGTTGATTTTTATAGTCAACATTCATCGATTTTGATTTTGTATTGATTTTTCAAATGGTATAGTTTCGTTTCCTTATAATATCAATGTCTGAATTTTTAATATGTCGTAGCTACATATATAAAGACTCAATTCTGAAAGCTTGATCAAAATCCGTACGTTCGGTTTTGTGTTACGTGTGACTTTTCGTCTACCAAAATGTGTACACGGTAACTTTTACTCAGGCGAGCTTCTGTTACGGCTTGCTGTAGGTTTTATGTTGAGAATGAAGATCCCAGTATGCATTTGCAGTAAGTGAGCAGTTGAAAAGTACGGACAGTGCAAATAGCAACAGTGACTCATTGAGACGAGCATGATTCTCTACTAGTGCGTAATAGTCACATGTAAATTACATTATTATACGCAGTTAAACTCCATAAATGGTATATTAAAGTGTTCTTTTTTTGTCCAGTGATTCAATCAGTGAAAACGTGGGGGATAGGAGGAAGTGCTATTCAGTATTGACAATGGGATTAACTCATAACTCTAAAAATGTACTTTTTATATCGTAAATAGGACAGTAAACGACCAACTAGTACGTAAGTAATGGCATTCCATATAAGTACACATACGTAATTTAAGTGCCCTATAAGCAATACAGATACTAGATAGCCCCTAATATAGCCCAGGCAGTGTAGGCCGAGTGTTTACATAACATTTTTTTCTCAATTATATTTTTTCTTTTTTGTCTGAAACAGCTGAGATGATTCTATTCGACTCGTAGTTCCGAAATTGTTTTGTGTTTATATTTCAGTTCCATTTTGCTGCTAATTTTTGTACTGATTTCAAAGGTAAGAGTCAATAGTCAATACATACCGATAATGTTCGGAGATACAGTTTAAAAAGATGTTTTCTTGTATCTTTATCTCATTTGTCTTTCTGTGTTCCATTTACACCTATCTATAGAAGTAAGTAAACATGAGACGGTTTGTTTGACATGTGACATCATCATATTTATCACTACGATTACCATTTTATGACATTTCTCTACATGTTGAAATTTTTGTGTCTGTCAATAACAAGACTTTAACACGTGTGATTAGATACAGTATTAACCTGCGTGATATACTATTGTACAAACGTTCTTGGTCAACAAAAAGTTGTTTTGAAGAAAAGGATTTGGCTTCAGGCCCCAGAAAATAGATTCAAGAATTGACATTGTATACACGAGTTGAAAAGTAAAAACATCTGTGAGTCAAAGTGAGTTATAAAGCAAGTTTCAACGAGAGCACGTGTACAATAATATTAGGAGACAAACGAAGATGCATCCGACATAAAAAAGTGCCATTCTATTGTGATACATTACAATTGGCTTAAAACAATGAATTCGACAAAAGAACTTTTCCTCATGGATGAAATAACTCATTTCCAGAGACCAGAGCAGATCAAAGACAAATCGATGATGAGTTCTGTAATGTCTCACATTGAAAGCATGATGAATGGAAAAGGTGATAAAAAAGATCTGCTGGATAAAGCTGAGAAAACAAAGAAGACTGTTTCTATTGTTGCTCCCAGCACTAGCAAAATGACTGGTGGTTATTCTCGCAGAACAAATGATGTGCAACAGTTCTCCATTGGAAAGAGTGCTAAATCTAATTATGATAACGGAAAGGCTGAGACAGGATACAGCAGTAATGGAAGTGATAGTGACAGTGACATCGAATTCAGTAAACAATCAAAAGTTACGAGGGGAAATGGAAGTCCGAGCGGAAGCAGTAGCAGTTTTAGTAGCAATTCCAAAAGTAATGACGAAAGTATCTACAAAAGTACTGTCAACCAGAATTACAGTAACTTTTCAGTGTCTGATGATAACATGTTGAATATCCCTGCGTTAAATACAGTTCAAGTTACTCGAGCAGATGGAATTTTCGCTTTTATTGTCTTCATTATCAACTTGGCAGAATTTGGAACAGATTTAACTCTTGTTTTCTGGCATTACGCTAATGGTTTGAAATGGGCTTCAGGACTTACGACTACTTTCATGATAACTGGAGCCATCGGTCTTTTACAACAATTCAGCTTGCTACAGTTGAGTCAATCTTGATTTCGCAACGTTTTCTTACTTTATGCTAATATTGATTAATTTCTTGTAATTATAGGAGGGACCATTTGGAAAGACTTTTCACACGCAGCAGACGAATTCGCATTTTAGTCAATTGCTTCCCACCTTTGGCCACTATTATCACGTAAAACACTTCCAACACATTCAATTCTGTAAAATTGCATTTCTTATACATAAACAATGTTACTTTTTTGATTTAGAGCCTACCAAAGTTCGAAAATAGCATTCAGATCCATGAAGAATCCTATGTACACAAATCAGTTTTTTGAAATCGAAGAATTTTCCAAAAGTTTGTCAAAAGTCCAGAGCTTTTTTCAAGCAGCTCCGTTAGCTACGATACAACTCCTGATTTTCATAGACAATATCCATGATATCTCTTCTTTTAAAGGTAAACATATTGAAAAATACTGCGTTTGATGAATATTACATCTATTATCTATCAGAATTCCGTTTCATCTCAACCTAAATAGAATAGCAATGTAATTTAAAAATAGCACAAATATTTTGATAGCGCTGTTTACAATCGTCAATATTTTGATTTCGTTAACCGTAATGACTATTGCAAATTTGCCTGGGAAGAGTGACTACAGCGATATGGAAAGTATCCACCGAGCAGCCTATATCCCAACATCGAGACTATTTGTAGGACTAAGAATGCTATCTAGCTTTGGTGAGCAATGATTTCCATTAAATACCATTGTGATGTTAATGAAAATGTAATTTACATGCTTTTCATGGAAATCATTTCAGGTTCGCGAGCAATGGCCATAACGTTCTTGATACTTGGGTTGCATTGTCTCTTCACAGAAGATGCTATGTTAGATGCAGTTGTTGTAGCATTGTTTGTGATGATCATTCCTAGACTAGTATTCACTTTTATAGACTACTCGAATCAATTGGTGGCCTGGAAAAGATTAAATCAAAGTGCAGATGTGCCAACACCAAACGGAGATAATTCTAGTATCCGAAGAACAAACCCTCGATCAGGAATTTCTCTCTTTGATACAATGCTAGGTTATTCTGCTACTGTATTTTTCCCAGTGGGGGATCCTCATTGGGTGTTTTGGTATGTTTGGGGTGAAACTGCAGTGTTTGTTCTTTTCGGAAATATCACAGGATGGGCAGATTCTTGTTTAGATACCCTAGTCAATGCTATTTACACATCACTCTTTATAGTCGTTTTTATTGTTGTTCCTATTTTGATCCCCTATGCCAGAGCTACTGTTAAGAAACAGCGAATGAAAAGGCTGGATAAAATCTTCGATTGGAAAAATACTGTCGACACCACTGAAAATTCCAATAATGAAACTAATTCCTCACAAAGTACTGAAAACAAAGCATATGGAGGTAACGCCAATCTAGAAAACAGTCTTCCATAATCTACAGATGAGACAATACGAGATTCTAGTAGTAAAATATCATAATAATATGGAAATATAAAGGATACCTAATAAAGCATAACTTTTCCATATTAACATTTTCAAGCAACATTTTTATCCAGTCAAATAACATATTTACAACAAACGCATATAGAAAACCACAATAATTACATGCAGATGAAAACAGAAACCAAAAAGACCGTAACTTTACTATGTATGCTAATATAGTTAAATTAATAATTACGGTAAATGGAAAATGCTCTTACAGAAATAATCTTTTCAGCATTAAAATGTAGTTTTACATGAATCCAAAATTTAACTTTTAGTTACTAGTTAGGCGGGTAATATGACATAAAGTTGTGATATGATGTGACTATATATATGACTACTAAATAATTCATTGCTTTTAGTGAACTATAATTTATTTTCAAGAAAAAATTTAGAATGTGGCACTTTCTATTTAATTCTCTCATAGTCCATAGTCCTTATCATTTAAATACAGTGATACAATATTGGCAAATAGCAAGTATAAATGTGATTTAAAAATATAAATGGAACAGACAATTAATATTAATCTACTTATTGCGATTAAAATGTTACACTCCACTATCAATTATTATTCACCTGCCGAACCGCAATAATTCATTACTTAACTTACAATGACAACTACGACTACAGCTAAACTAACTACTTATGATTACAGCGATATAATTCAATGGGCTTTGATAAACATAATCGTTCAATTTAATTAGTATTACTCTAATATATCAGCATAATCGAGCGCAGAATCCATTAATTATAACTACAACTAAACTAAATAAGATACAACTACAGCGATTTCATTAAGAGTTTGGATAAAAAGAATCCTCTAAAGTACAAACATGGTATAATCAATTTAATATGTAACAAAACGTATAAAAGTAAAGGAAACTTAAACATAAACGCGACACGAGTCATTTCATAAAATCAGAAAATGTGAGTACTGATATTAGCCAACATACAGAGAGAGTGAGAGGTAATTTAATTGCGTATTAAAATACTAGTTTATTCCAGCAATTCGGCAAACTCGTTGTATTTCTTCAATTCCCATTCCAGAATCACTTTAACAATTAACCTTCCATTGTTTGGTGCTCGAGGTTGATCCATGTAGTTCCTTCCGAATACAGAAGAGATTGAAATACTATGAGCATCTATCATTTTATTCGCCAAAATATCCCGTACTTGGAATGAAAATACAGCATTACCATCCTCATCGTAAACTATGTATCTTTTTGATAAACGCTGCAATTAAAATGACCAACAAGTGAACATGAGTGATTTTCGGAAAGAAATAATAACAATAATGATCATTTAATTGACATTATTATAAAAGAGAATTTAAGCTAATTGAAATAATTTTTACCTGTTTGGCATTCAATGCACTACTGTAGGACATTTCAATCTGACCGTAACGGCCTTCGGAAACCATTGCTTTTTTAACATATCCATACTCCGAAAAAATATCCTGTAGATCATCAACCCATGCATCTCTACACAGACGTTTAATATCTACTACTAATACTGAACAGTCGTCTTTTTGAGGCCACAAAGTATTACATAAACCACGTTGTTCTACCAAACGTTTTCTCTCGAATGATGATCCTGGGTATCGTTCCTGCAAAACAAGACAAGACAACAATATAAATGTATTAGAAATATCAAAATATTTCATTAGATTACACTCATTATTGATATATAATGTACACATTATATGCTAAATAACTGACCACTTCGTCTCTCAACGAAGGACGTTGAGAATGTAGTTGTGATTCAGAGAAGGAAGAATTTTCCTTAACAATTATCGTTTCTTGACTTGGAAAGCTATAGGAGAAGGATTTTGATCTGGCCAATTGCGTACTACATGCTTGCGGTGAACCAAAACGGGATGTACAATCCAGAGCTAAACTACGAACTTCTTCAATTTGAAGTCCTGAACCCGAACTGGACAAATCCAAGGGACTCGAACTTGAATCGGAAAAATCCAAGGGACTCACATTTTCAGTCACAATTGGCCTTCGGTCGAACATGTTGTCCAATTTATCCACTGACGAGTAGCCTATCGGCTTCCAATTATTACTTCGAATACTTGAAAACGACTTTGGAATAGGAGTATTACTAATAGCATTCACTGAAGAATTTTGCTCTCCTGAAGCCTTCTCCTCTTCAAGACTTTCATTGCTTTTATTGTAGCTTACCAGAATTAATCGCAGCGCATTATTTGTACCGCTTATAGGAAATTCTTGAACCGTATTAGCGGCTTTTATGTTTGCAAATCCAGGCATCTCAATAGATAAGAAAGTCTTTGGAACTTCCACATTTTCGACAGCTTCTGTCATACTAAAAAGCGTTGGTGTAGTACAGGTCGATTTTGAAGTAGTTCCAACCGCATCAATCCTAACAGTGGGCTCCAGTACAGTAGTGACGGTATTTTCCACGGCTTCTGCTACAGATATAACATGAGGCATTGGTGCATTACGGACAATATCAACCGATTTTGTTACAGCAAGAGATGGTAGAATACAAATATCAGTTATGGGATTTTCTTTAACAGAAGATTTCGGTACAATGCCATCATCATCAACAGCTTTTGCTACAGAAGGAGGTTTTGGTAGAGTACGATTATCAGCAATAGGATTTCCTATAACAGAAGATTTCGGTACAATGCCATGGTCATCATCAAAAGCTTTTGCGGCAGAAGGAGGTTCTGGTAGAGTAGAAATATCAGCAATAGGATTTTTTGTAAAAGTTGATTTTGGTACAATGCCATCATCACCAATAGCTTTTGCTACAGAAGGTTTTGGCGGAGTACATAAATCAACAATAGGATTTTCTGTAATAGAGGAATTTGGTACAATGCCATCATCACCAACAGTTTTTGCTACAGAAGGAGGTTTTGGTAGAGTACAAACGGTAGTAGCAGGTTTGGTGACGGTACAGTTATTATTCGCAGTTTCAGCCACAACAGGAGGAAGTTTCGGTAAAGTACAGGCCGGTACAGCAACAGTAAGGCAGGGTTTATTAGAAACCACATTATTAGGATTAGGAGCCCTTTTTTTATTCGGTACTTCGTCGGATGAATCTTCCGAATCACTAGACAGACTTATAGTTTTTACGCCACCGGGGAGATTTGAAGCTAGACTCATTATTTGCCTTTTTACTGCTATTTTCCTGCACGCATTTTTGTTTAGTTTCGAACCATCAAAATTAAGGATCTGTTGAATCCTTTCAGCTATACGGTCATCAATATTAGTATTTTCTAAAGGTGGAAGTTTCAACAGCATATTGAAAATTGGATCGTCAGATAACCGACAAGAAGCATAAGATGCCATTTTGGTTAATTTGGCAATTTTTCCTTCTCTTATCGGTTCAGTCGCAAATAGAACAGGATGCCGTTGTCGTGTAGTTAATTTAAATATAGGCTTGAAATATGGTGACTCGAAAACCTCTCTCCAGGTTTTTGCTCCAGGTTTAAACATTTTGGGTTCCACAAATTTTCCAAAATATCGGAGATAATCACTTCCTAGAGACTTCTCCAACGCTTCCATTGACCAACCCTACTCATATTATAACAATAAAATAGCTATATAAAATCAATTCTTTAGCTTCCAAATTATTCCCTTCCGTTTCACCTGAATCTTTTTGAATTTTTAGTATAAACATTAAAAAAACATCTAACATGAAAAAAGTGTTTAACAACACTATCTTATCATATCACCTCACCATTCAATTAATTTTGTTACGTTTGGGGTAAAAATGGGGGTGTCACGGCCGTCAAGTAAATATTGGATTACGCGCGACCATGCAGGAAGAGCAAAAATAGTAAATTTAATTAAGGGACGTGATGTCATAAGGACACTTTAGAGTTTAGAGCTAAAAATCGACAAGATTTACTCTTCATGAATATAGAAATTTGAGTGAATTGTTTATAATTTTTTTAAAATATACCGCAATAGAATGTTGTGGCGAAAAATTATTGATAAGCAGCACCGTATTCCATATGAATTCCTTTTGGGTTGGCCTTGTATTGTCATTTTCATCATCGGAATCCGAATCAGAGGATTCTCTTCGTTTCGAGATACGATATTCAGCTTTCATCTTCTTTGGATTTTCTTTCTTAACATTCCTGTTACTGCTGTCTTTACCCTTCTCCATTTTAACTTCCAAGTTCCAGCTAAGCTAGCTTTTCAAGTTTAAATTAAAATTGTTAACATCAGACATCAGATATCTATTGGCAATAATAAATTAGACACATTAGGTTGTAGACTTGTAGTCTGAGAAGTCAGAAGTGGGGTAGACTACTTTCGAGCCCTCAAAATATGCTTGTTATGTTTTTCTTCCCGGAACCGATGACCGACTGACCGACCGATAAAAAAATTCTCCACATTTCCCGGGAAGCACGTATATGGCCCTCAACATTAAAATTTTTCGCTCGTCTCGTTATGCTCATAATTCCCATTTATGTTTAAAAAAAATAATGTCTACAAATAACAATAAATTCCATGAAAAATTGGAAAATGTTGGATTTCTTTCCAGAATTGAGAAAAAAAATTCGCTCCTTTCCTTCCAGGGATCTAGTTTCTTTCCAAGAAAAATAGTGAAGGGAAACCTCACTTTCCTAGAAAAATTTCCTTTCCATCTAAGAAAATCTTAAGGCAAGCTTTGGCCTGGCCTTCCCAAAAAATCAGAACAGGCCCATTGAAAAAATAGAACAGAGAAGCCTTGATTGAAGCTTTCTTCCATTTCAGAAAAATTGGAAGGGAAGCTTTTTTAAAACCCAGATGCCTTTCGTCCCCCCGTCCCATATAACCGATTGCATTACAACTTGCTTCTTAGGAAAAAGGTCAGGTGACTCGTTACACGGACTAATTATTTATATTATGTATTCGTTAAAATGGACAAATTAATTATTTTCTGGCTTTAGACTTACCTTTACTTTTCTGACCTCGTAATAATGGTACAAAGCGAGTCTTACAAACCACAAAAAGGGTCCTTTCAGTTTCACCTTTTACTTGAACACAAGACTATAGGGCTGTTGTGGGACTCGGCTGGTGCATAAACGAGAAAATTAACTGGCTAAGCTACATGCACAGGAAAGAACAGGAACAGGCTGGAAACTGAAAGACAAAGAACAGACGGGCGGAGTGCGGACGAGGACATAAACTGCTGGCCCACAGAATTTTATTATACCTACTAGTAAAAAGACCGCCGAAGTGAAAGCTAGTATTCGTAATAGTTAAACATAATGAATTATATTATTATGGTTGCCGGCGTTGGCTATGGCTAATAAACTCTTATGGAAAATAATTTTATGCAAAATAGTTTAGCAATTAGCATCACTAGCATGCTAGATATTCCCATTCCCAGTCCCATCCGGATTTCTGCAGTGCAGTGGCCCGAAGAACTAAGTGACAATTTATACCAATTTCGTGCGAAGCGTGAAACATTTTTGGGTTTTAGCTTTCTTTTCTTTCAATTTCGGGGGGGGGGGCTGGTACCCTTGCCCCCCTCGCTGCGGCTCTGTATCTCACCGGTTTCTTTGCTAGAGCCGGGTCTGGTCCGTTTTCCGGGTCCACGGCATATAAGTTCGAATGAGTACAGGGTAGTCCTATAACATAACATAACAGGCTATATAATATAGTGTTTGACTTCAAATAACTTTTAATGACTCTAAATCAATTTTAAAAATATATAGATCATTTTAAAGACAAACACATTGTGAGTATGTGAGTGAACTGTTATTCCTGCCTGTATATAACATACCATAAATGCTACTTATAGCAAAAACTAGATATTTCATCCTGTTCCGAATGATGTGTGTCTCGTTTGGATTTTAAGTCCCCGTTGGTATGTTATTGACGCTCAAATTGAGAAGAAATCGTTTAAATTGCACATTTTCCAAAAAAATCCCTAAGTTAGACATTGATACTGATGTTTGGTATTTGGTGTGCATCTCCTTATATCAGTTCACTCACAATGCGTTTGTCTTTAAAATGGTCTATATCTTACTAAAATTGATCTAAGGGCCGTTCAAAAGTTATTTGAAGTCACACACTCACCTATTATTTATATTAGGACCGCCCTGTGTAAATATTTTAACTTCACAATCACAACAAGCAGATGAAGCAAAATAACGTAAATCCTAATAAACGGGATAGTATATGCGGAGGACTTTAGAGGTGCTTATTAAGCATCTCCCTAAAATTTTGAAAACTCAGTGCACTATTATTTAGAAATTAGCATTCCCTAAATCTATTTTCTAGATACGTCCTTGTCCTTATGTACAGATGTATTTATCACGAAATTTATCACGAAAAGCAAACCCGAAAAACATACGATTTCAATGCTTATATCTAAATTCATATCACGATAATAGTAGGAAAGTATGAGGTATTATATAGATTTACAAACATAATATAATCAATAATAGCATTTAAAATAGTGCTTTACTTGTTACGTAAATTACTAATTTGGGTAATTGGATAACATTTTTAGAATCTGAAGATAGCATTTACTTACATCCACAGAAAGCAAGCAGTACATTATACAGATAACAAAAGTGCCCTATAGAGACAGGCCATAATAAAAATCTTTTCTTGTAAGCAACTATTTACCATTTTCTGTTAGAATTTGTTAAACGATGACCTTTGATTTTAATTATGTCTTTAACCTTATCTTATGGTAGAATATGAAAACAATTGAAAATGTGTATAAACGTAACAAGATACTTGAAGAAACGGAAACACGACAGGAATCCATGAAATGAAGTTATATACAGAAAATAGATAGCACACATTATTATAAGAAAGGCAGCTATGTTTATGTGTTTGTGGTGTGTATGTGTAAATGTAGTATAACAATTTAGTGGCACATTTTCCCATGATACAAAAAGTATTGCCGTGATGGTGAAGTGGTTGAAAGCCTAGATTGTTGAGGAGTTATAGATTATGTTTACCAACTCCACTTCGTATCTTACTCGGTTCAACCGGAGAACTCAATTGTCTATGATTACCAACTTGTATCGCCCCTATCATATGGGTAATGCTGATAGATATTGCACCACAACCCCGGTGCTTAATGAGACATTGAGATAAATTTTACAATTTAGTCATATTTTATTTTGCGTCTTTATACATGAAATCTCATTTTAACAACCTTGTGAACTGGATGGATTAAATTAAAAATCCTCTCAAGCTTTGTCTTTTAAATTTTTTCCAACTTGTTACACGCTTCGCCGGTTGGTTTTTGTAAGGGCTATTTTCATGAAATTTAATTAAAGCCCATAAATTACAATTTTTAAAGAAAAACTCTCTAATTCGTTTAAGATCTCTCGTTTAGTCAGTCCCAGTCGGTTACTTAAAAATCTTTTTGTGATAGTCTTTATGTGATATCTGCTGAACTGTACGGAGAAAAATATAGCGCCAAGCAAAGGTTGCTGTGAAACTGTAGCATGAGCATTGAGATACGATACTACGATCTCTCACAGAAGGCACCGAAACCGAATATTGAATATTAATTTTAACGCACATTTCGAAAACAAAAGGCAAACTCGCCGTAAACATAAACGGGATTAACTACCTCTTAAAAGTGTAGCAATAATAACCTGGTAAAATTCATAATATTGTTAAGTTAGACATTAAATTTTACCCACAATATCTGAAATTTAATGGTAATTGATTACAATAAAAATGAATCACTAATTCATTTTTTACTGTTATAATGTATAGTACAAATAGTAGAATCAAATAATTCAAAAAAACATTTAGCTATTATCAGCTATAATACAGATATTATGAAGTTACAAAAGTCAGAGTAAAGTTAAAAAAGAAGACACTGTTATTTATAAACAAAGAAATATATATTCCTCCTTCATTGTTGTACTCACAATTTTAAATAAATAGAAATGGCCAAGATAATTAATTTCTTTAAAACACTAAGAAATAACTGGAAGAAAACGACATTTGCTGTCGTACTTGCTACATATGGAGCCGATTACGCATACAATCGTCACAAGTAAGTGGATACGTTTTTCTCACTGGTCCGTCTCCCCCTTATGATTATTATTATGAAATATGAAATGAAGAAAAAATTAAATTTTAGTTGATTGATTTTATTTTTAAGGACTTTTCATATGATGAAAGAGTATTGTGAAGAGGCGGCTGTTCATGGAAATAGGCCTTTGCCAATGGGTGCAAGAAATAAACACATAACTTTGTTTCTTAATCCAACTGCAGGAAATAGGTTAGTTTTGTTAGTCTGTTGTGTAGCTAAATTCTCTTAGACTTTGCCAAAGCTGTTTTAATCTATTCGTGTCTAGTTTGAATTTTGAATTATTTTTATAATTATTATTATGTGTGATATTTTCAGAAAGGCCAAAGACAAGTTTGAAAAATATGCAGAACCTTTAATTCATTTGTCTGGGTTCTTGGTAAATGTTGTTAAAACTGAAAGAATTAGTGAAGCAAGAGATTTAGCAGCTCTCATCGACAAAACGAATGTCGTTGCTGTCGCTGGAGGAGATGGAACACTTATTGAGGTACAATTTCCATTATTATGCATAATAATCTGTGTTTAGTAATTTTCGTATTATGCATGCTATCTTTATCTGCTTCATAAAATAAATATTATTGATCAAACAAATGTTTTTGTAGATAATTACTGGCCTTTTTCGAAGGGATGATTCAGAAGAAGCTTTGAAAAAATACCCAGTGGCTATTGTACCTATTGGAACCCACAATGAATTCGCCAGAACTATATTTCACAAAGAAGGCTATTCTGAAGCCAAGATGATTGCTGAGTCGGCCATGGCTATTGTCAAACACAATATGTTGCCCCAGGACGTAATGGAAATTAGAGTTATGGAAGACAATAATACTGATGAAAATGTAAATCCTTTTTGCATTGAATTCAATTTATTAAAGCTTTATTACGTTGTAGATCCGAATCCAAAACCAAAATAACATCTTTCCAACTCCAGAACTCCAGCGTAGCAATTTCAATTAAGTTTTATTTTAATATTCATAGGTTGAAAGTGATATTTCTGGTGAAAACGAGTCCAAAGAAAATTCTGAAGCCCGTAAAGTGATAAAACCAGTATATTCAATGTCAGGAATAAAAATAGGACAATTCCGTGAAGCTGAACAGTTCAAGGAAAAAATGCCAAGATTTTTGGGGGAAAACTTTACTACATTTTGGTCTCATCTAAGGGTCCCGAAAGTTGAAAATTTTAAAGCCGAAATACGCTATGTACCCGCATGTTCAGGTTGCTTAAAGTGTAAAGTTGAAGAACCTATTCCAAAGAAGAGCGGACCATCCACTTTAACTAGAGTCCTTTCGCTTTTCCGACCTGTTTTAGGTATTTACAGTAGTACTATTGTTGTATATTTTCTTAGTCTAACGAGTAGTAAAAAATATAATAACACTAATTATTTTTTTAAAAATTATTTTAGCTCAAGAACTAGTTAATGAAGCAGTTGAAAATCCCGAATGCGGGGTGTGGACATCTTTGTGCGTAGAGACTCCTGAATTCAACATTATGTCAACTGGAAAAGGTCGTCTTGTTATGGAAATAGGAGAAACATATGGTTGGACAGATTTCATTTCCGAAGGCATGAGAAGAATGAATGGTCAGCCTAGAAAATTAGCAAACACAATTGAATGTAGCGAAGCAGAGATTAGCACTATCCTCTCTCCAGAATTCTGTTCCATAGATAATGAAGAATTTGAAATGAAGAAAATGAAAGTCAAAGTGTTACGGAATAAAGTTTACTTTTTTGTACCGTAGTCCCTAGCCCTCTAGTTAGTCTCTAGTCAAGTCTAATGGTAATGTTATTAAATAAGGAATCTTCCAGCAGTTAAAAAAAATCACATTTGTATCAAGACTACATTTAAACTGTATTTCCTTTTAAAGTCAAGAAATCCAACAATAAAACTATACATTTTCAGCATTTTGCTTAAAGTTCGATTTTCTTGGTGTTTATTGAACTTGTAAAGTATATAGAAAGAGTTTTCACCATAATATGCCTAAAATGAATTATATGCCCCGAAAACATCTAACTTATCGCTTAATTTGCTTTAAAACCATAAATTTGCTCGCCCCATAAATCTCTCATTGCATCACTCATAAATTATTTCCCCAATTACAATTTTATTACTACCAGAGTTAAATTTTATGCACGTAGAATAATAATGATAAACCAAATAACAAAATTAATTTTCTCTCCTACTGTCATATACTTACATATTCACAATCACAACCATATAGTGACGGAGACCCGGGTGGGTAATCATTATAGTATAAGGGTCAAACAAAGTACTATTTAGTAGTCCGTCCGTGGCCTGTGGCAAAAGCACAACCAGCATTTTACATTATTATGATAGAACAGAAAGAGGGTCTCTAGCAAGGATAGTAGTCAGTAAGTGGGAGATATAAATATCGATATCTTTAAACGCTGACTTTGGAGCACAGTTTGATTTTTGATTCATGTTTAGTTGTTAGTTTCCGAGGATTTCGTAAAGTTCATGGTTTGTGACAAAACTAATTAAAATTAACACAAAAGAGTTTAGAGACAAAGACAAAATTTTATAAACAAACAGGTGCCACACTTTAATTTATAGCCATATTAAACCATTTCCACCCAAAATAGATCGTAGTAGTACATTGATTGACGCACATTTATTTTTTACAGCTCCTGAGATGAAATGGATCAGAATTCTGTGCTGGAATACACGTACGCCATAGTTGGTGGTGGTATAGCTGGAGTTTCTTGCGTGGAACAAATTTTGGAATTTGAGCCTGATGCAAAAATCCTTCTAATCAGTTCGTCTTCAGTAGTCAAAGAAGCCTCAAACGTCACAAGACTAAGCAAAACATTGGATGACTTTATTGTCTTAGAGAAAACTCTTAAATCCTTCAAAGATGTTCATCAAAGTGTCCAAATTCTTCAAGACCATGTAATATCCTTGAGATACGACGAGAGGAAAATTATAACACAAAGTGGCCAAGAGTTTTTCTATAGAAAAGTTTGTATTTGCTCCGGAGCGTCCCCAAAGGTATTATTTCCAGATAATGAACGAGTTTTGGGAATTCGAGATACTGAATCTGTGGAAGAACTTGCTGGGAGAATTTCGTCAGCCAGACAAGTTTTACTTTTGGGCAACGGCGGAATTGCCACTGAATTTGTACACGAAGTGAAGGGGGTTGATGTAATTTGGGCCATAAAAGACAAATCTATTTCAGCTCATTATGTAGATGCAGGTGCTGCAGAATTTTTCATTCAATGTAAAATCCCCACAAAGGAATCTCAGGAAGGCGCTGATGCTGTTACTAAAAGTGATGACAATTTTGAGACAAAAAGCACTGCTACTGTAAAAAGTGAACTTAGTAAAATAGACAGCGTGACTGATAATCCGGAACCTCGTAAACGTATGCGGTATACTATATCCTGTATTAATATGGACGAAGATAAGGGATCCAAATTGTCTTCAAACTCAAATGAACAACATGACAAGGGAAGTGCCTTAGGACCAGATTGGCATGCTGGTCTTAGTCTTCAAGGCGATAGCTCTAATAAAAATGTGACAATAGAATATGAAACGGAATGTTTATGGCTTATGACACCAGAAGAATATGAACTAGAAATAGGTCATTTAGACGGTATTGACAATGAAACAAAACAAAAGTGGCCCCTATACGCAAAGTTAAACTCCGGGAAAATCTATGGTTGTGATTTAGTTATTTCTGCCACCGGTGTTATTCCAAATTGTAGGTGGTTTGCAGGAGATTTCGATATTGAAAAGGGGATTTACGTTAATGATAACATGAGAACGTCCTTGACAAATGTGTTTGCTGCGGGGGATGTGTGTTATCCGAAGTGGCCTTGGAGCAAGCATTGGTTTCAAATGCGCTTATGGACACAAGCGAGACAAATGGGACTTTTTGCTGGAAAATGTATGGTGATGTCTGTGCAAAATGAAGATGGATTAAAGAATGATCCCGAATATGTGAAGGAGGAAATCGAATTAGATTTTTGTTTCGAAATGTTTTCTCATGTAACTCGATTTTTTGGTTTTAAAGTTGTGCTTTTAGGATTGTATAACGGACAAGGACTGGACACCAAAGGTCAACATCTTCTCATTCGATGCACAAAAGGTTTAGAATATATCAAAGTTGTTCTAGTCGACTGGAGAATGCAAGGAGCTATTCTTATAGGGGAAACTGGTCTAGAAGAAACTTTTGAAAATCTTATTTTGAACCAGATCGATCTAAGTTCATATGGGGAAGATTTGTTAAACCCCAAAATAGACATTGAAGATTATTTTGATTGAATTGAAATAAAACATAATACATACATAATATAATACATTTATGCCATAAAATTGATTTATTTGTTATTCTAATTCACTTTTGCTGACCTTGCATCATAATGTCCGGAATATGTTTGGAAACCTAACTCTCCCCTAACGTATGAGTGAGTGATAAGTTTAATTCTGTAATAGGAATTCTGTTTGGGGCTAAATGCAACCCGCGGCACATCCCTATGGGGAAATTAAAAAATGAAAAGTGGGTGGGAAAAGCTCGCCAATGACGTCATTGGCGAAGGCTTATTTACATAGAGATCCCCAAGTGGGGGGAATTAGGGATCGGCTGTAGTCATGTAAATTTTCCACACATTTTCAATTGTTCCGAACCCCCAATAAATCGAATAATACACCATTCCTTCTCAGTATATTACTGATCCTGTCACTCCATGGGGACTATTTTCAAATCGAGGGGGACATGAAAATCGCTTCTCATTGGTGGATGAAATTTTTTATTGACCAATCAGAACGCAGCATTTCATTTCAAAATTTTATATGATTTTCAAAAAGCATTCCCAGGGGAAATATTTATTGTAAAATTTATTGACTTCTGAGATTTATCTTAATTACTTGCTGTAAGGAGTAACTGTTGACTCAACTATTATTACGTTGACACTCAAAATAGACAGTAGACACACTACATAGGGTTTAGGGTAGATTTTGTTACTATAAATCATCAATACTGCAAGTCACTGCATAATGATTAGTCTCCCCAAGGAGCTTGGACGGTCAATAAGGAGAGCCAAGTAGAGAATTGCCCGTAATGGATTTTGAAGATCTATAAGGTACATTTTATTCCTAATTCTGTGTGAATATCTGGTTGCTATGCTGTTGGAAACGTATTAAATTATTAGAGGATAGCAAGTGAGACATCAATGTTTATAGCAGCTTGATAAAGACAGGGGTAGGGGACGTTTTCCAAAAAACGTCCCTTATAAATCTTAAAATTCGCTTATGGTAAAATTCCCTACTCGGCTCTCCTGATAAAGCGCTACTATACTATATGGCAACGTCCATGCTCCTTGAGTCTCCCTAAAATAATACAGATACAAGCCAGTGGATTATCTTACAATTATGTATGCTAAAATACTCTGGTATGTCTTCTAGCTTAGTCTACTAGTCTTGTTACATCCCAGTACCGTATTTAGAAGTCGATTTCGGAGGGGGCAATGATATCATAGGACAATATACATAAGGTATAATCGCGCGCAGCGCGAAAAATTTTGGCTTATTTTGTCTAAAATGAGTCAAAAATAGCCTAAAAATCACATAAAATCGCGCGGAGCGCGAAATTTTTTGGTATTTTGAGAAAAAATTTCCCTTTTTCTTGGATTTCGGGGGGGGCATTTGCCCCCAATGCCCCCCCCTCAATACAGCCTTGTTACATCCGTAGAGTTAAGTACGCAATGTGGTAAGTATATAGCTTAGGATGGTGATTATAAAATTACATGCTAAAGTGTATAATATCTCAGAAGTCAAGACAGCTTTACTTTAATACACATAACTTATTATGGTTACTAAGGTATTTATTCTATGAAAATATCTAACCCCCTTATTGTATTAAAGCTGTCAAATGTTGCAATAAATATTTCCCCTGGGAATGCTTTTTGAAAATCATATAAAATTTTGAAATGAAATGCTGCGTTCTGATTGGTCAATAAAAAATTTCATCCACCAATGAGAAGCGATTTTCATGTCCCCCTCGATTTGAAAATAGTCCCCATGGAGTGACAGGATCAGTATATTCTATTTTCCTTGGGCTAAATGTATTAGTAGCTAAGCAACATGAAAATAGTATTAATTACAAACAAACGTTGTTATTTGATTAGATGTTAGTTTCCATAAAAAGTAGAAATAGAAGTCATTCTTGTCACAATCAGTCCAAGAGTCACACGTCACATTCGTCCTCTCGTCAATGTCCATGATTTGTAAGGTTTTCAGAGGTTCCAATAAACTATTGTTGTGTTAAAACTACAGTCATTGTCTTCTGCATCAGCAGCATACATTTTGGTCCTTCGAGCCGGATATTCTGGTACCAACCCTATAGGAAAAACAGCAGTTTTTTCTCGGACCCATCTCTGTGACAGCGAGTACAGCAGTAACTCCCTCAAAGATGGAAGCATTAATCAGAAAACGTGGAATACTGAAAGGAACTCTGACAAGGATAAGAGCATTTTTGGACAATTTGGACGAAAATCAGTATGATATTGAAGCAGCCGAAATAAGACTACAACGGTTAGAAAAGGCTTGTTCAACATATGAAGACATTCATGTGGAAATCATTCTATCATGCGCAAATCAGGAAGAACAGGATCTACACGAAGCTGAAAGCGATCAGTTCGGAGAAAATTATGATGCTATGAAGATCAAGCTAATGCAATTGATCAAGAAAAAACAAGTCATTCAGCAGCCGCAGCAGGGCAGTAGCAGTCATTCATCGGGATCTCAACCTATCATTTTCCAGCAGGAATATGCAGCGGAAGTCAAACTTCCTAGGATTGATTTACCCACATTTTCTGGAGAATATCAAGATTGGACACCATTTTGGGATCAGTTCAATGCTTGTGTCCATAACAACAGGAGATTGTCTGGATCTCAGAAATTAAATTACCTCAAGTCATCTCTAAAAGGTGATGCAAACAAACTACTGAAATCTTTAACTATCACGGATGCAAATTACGTTTTAGCTATGAAGATTCTTCAGGAACGCTACGATAACAAGAGGAATATCGTAGATGCACACTTAAGTATATTATTCAATTTACCTTCATGTACAAATGAATCAGCAATTTTATTAAGAAAGCTCTTAGATTCAACAGTAGAAAATGTCCGAGCTTTAAACGTTCTTGGAGAGCCTACGGATCATTGGGATTCAGTACTCGTTTACATGTTATCATCAAAAATGGATGAAGAGACTCCCAGACAGTGGGAACTATCATTTGAGTCAACAGACTTACCCACATTTGAGCAATGCACGAAATTCATGCAGAAAAGATGCAATGCACTTGAAGTGATTGGAAAGGACATCCACCCATTTGTAATGTTGGATGAGAAAATTAAAGACACACCAGAAATATCAACAAATCACCTAACTTTTGACTCGGATGAAATTTTACAGAAATTCGAGCAGTTTGAGGAGGTATTTTCGCAAGCTCCAGCAATTTCCCCGGAGGAGGAGTGCGAAAAACATTTCAAAGAACAGCCAAATCATTGGAAAATGTTGGATGCAAATCGAGTATCCGAAAATCAAAATGTACTAGGTCCCCAACAATGGAGCAACCTAATTTCGAAGGAAAATTCTGCGGATATGGCTTCCTGTGACAAACTCAGAAAGAAAATCGTGTCTTCTGGACCTTTAACAACATTGGAATTGAAAAGAGCAAAATATGCATGGATTAAACAAGTACAGAAACTTTCCTTTGTCCAAGAAATCAAATGTTGCACCACTGGAGAGAATCTACACAAGAAAAACCAACTAAAATCTCTAAATCCCTTTCTTGATGAAGCAGGAATTTTGAGGGTGGGCGGGCGCATCCGTCATTCATCAATTCCTTTCCGCCACAAGTCAGCAACATCTCAGCAACTTATGGGAAACTTACCTCAGTATCGTTTACAGCCTTGTCGTCCTTTTCTGCGAAAGTGGAATCATAAAACGACCTATCGTTAAATTGTGCAAATTACCTTTCGATTCTTAGAAAGTTGTAATCTTTCTAGGTGCCCGGCATGTTTGGGGCTAAATGTATTAGTAGCTAAGCAACATGAAAATAGTATTAATTACAAACAAACGTTGTTATTTGATTAGATGTTAGTTTCCATAAAAAGTAGAAATAGAAGTCATTCTTGTCACAATCAGTCCAAGAGTCACACGTCACATTCGTCCTCTCGTCAATGTCCATGATTTGTAAGGTTTTCAGAGGTTCCAATAAACTATTGTTGTGTTAAAACTACAGTCATTGTCTTCTGCATCAGCAGCATACAAATTCTATTAAATTAGCATGTCATGGTATCTACACTGGATATTGCATATAAGAATTATAGTATAGCTATATAGCATATGCGTCAGAGAATAATAAATGGAATAAGATAAATGAAGATTGAGCGAGAACTGCCGCATGCACAATCAGATTCGTCAAGGTTAAGATTTAAGATCTAAATTATTTCTCGCCTTACAAGGAAATAAATATGATCCAGAATCCATATTTCTAAATAAAGAAACATTACGATTCCATCACCTATTCCGTCATATAGTCTCAAGCCCGTGCTGCGTCGGTCGTTTGTGAGTCTCGGCTGCTGAGATGGTTCAAGGGAATAAAATCTTGGTATTAGTCATTCACATAGAATTTTAAGCCGACGATGCCGCCTACAGCTCATCGGCATGCATTTGGCACCTACACAAATGGTGCAATAAAACGCAGTAACTAAAATTGCACTGGCATGTTGAACTTGAAATGTACTGGAACGGTAATCGCCTGTGGAGTGGCATAATATTCATATTTACTAAGTTTAGCATTTGTAAATACCTAAGAAATGTCCTCCCACACAGTTCTCTACACCAGGAATCGCCATCGCCAAGATACTATCAGAAATCAAGATCAACCTCGATGATGTAAATGTAATATTTTGTTTGCCAAACTATAAACCATGTATACATTAGTACCCATTATGTATCTACCTACATAAATAATACTAGAAGCATAGCCATATGTATAATACTACCAAACAGAAGATATATTGCATAGGCATCTGTTGCACCGTGTGGTTGGTACCTACTAAATGTATACACTTGATAAGTAATCAAAATCAACTTGATTTTGGTGTGGGTGTATTTTTTTCTTGTGGGTCTTAGAATGCGTTGAAGTTACAAGTAGGTGTACCACACATGATAGAGAAGATTCTAGAGGAAGACTGGATCTGTTGTTGTGTGTGAGTGAATTCACTGACACGAACATGACTGCATGACACCTTCTTCTTTTTCGCCCATTGGGTTTTGGCAACTAGCCCCGTAGCTCAGCTCGTTTTAGATGTGTAGGAAGATTCTTGATATATAAAGGAAACTGAAGTAGTATTCCTCAATTCATTGATACAAGAAGAGTTCCATCAAGAAGAACAACTTGAGTTAGTAAGAACTAGCAAAGTATCTACTTAAGAAGCACAAATAAGTATTATTACGCAAGGAAAAGTATTCTATATTAAGACATCCACGGATACAGAAGGAGCCTGTCTTGAGAGTCTCAGAAGTAAACAAAGGAGTAAAGTAACTGAAAGTAAACCGACAATTTGCTTTTATCTGGAACATCTTTCCATTTCCTGAAACAAGTAAGTAAAATGTAAAGTAGCGAAGTAAAAGTATTTTTCTAATGTTTACTTACAGAAAGGGATCTTAAATATTTATTTGTAAGCATTATACAAGAGCTATATTTATAGTATAATAATATTAACTTACTCTCAATGCTTTTGCATGGAAAATCTACTCAGATTCTCATTTTCACATTAAAAGTTCCCAGGCTGTTTTCTTTTGACGCAAAACATTGGCACTACACGGCTTTGTTTAAGTATCTTTAGTTTTATTGTACTCAAGAAAAACAGGTTTTATTTTACTTATGAGAATTTCCTTTTGGCAGAAAGAAACAAAATGTTTTCCGTATCCAGCCCATTTCGTGAAGATCCTTTCTTCAACTCTACCATTAAAAACTTTCAACAGCAAAAGGAAGACTTCTTTGGGAAGGAATTCAACACAAACTCACCATCAGTATTTACTACTACTACACAAAAGAGCGAAACTCGTCAAGAACAGAGCTCTTCCAGTAAACCCACGCCTTCTCGACCGACAAACTCCCAGACTAATGAGAATAATAGTAGTAGTAGTGAAGACGAACAAGATACTTTCACCGTAAGTTTCCTCTTCCTGTTTTGTTTTACTTGTCTCATTTTTCCTTTTCAATACAAACTGATATACTCTCAAAAGTACCTTTCTTGAAATGTTCTGTTGTAGGCAATGTTTCCCCAAATTTAATAAGTAGATGTATTTATCTAAACTTTCATTAGCGAAGTAACCTTTTCATGTTAATTAAAACTCTATCTCCTTTCCATTTCAGGTCAAAGTAGATGTGCAGCAATATACTCCAGAAGAGCTAGAAGTCAAAACAGTCGACAATTTCATTTGCATCTCAGGAAAACACGAAGAAAAGAAAGAAGACGGAACAGCCCATGTTTCCAGGCAATTTTCTCGCCGCTATGGAATTCCAAGAGGAGTCAAGCCTGAAGCAATCACCTGTAAACTCACCTCTGAAGGGGTAATGGTCTTGTCCGCCCCAAGAGTTGTCGAAAAACCAAAACCGATTGCCAATCAAATTAATATCTCCATTTCCTCTTCTTCCAAAAATCAATCCTCCAGCTAAGAAAATTAGTTGAAACTCGTACTCGTATTTTTGGCTTGTTATTATATCCAAGTATAAAATTCATTTTCTTGCAAAGTAAATATTTATGCTGTTCCATTTGTTTGTATTACGTGTATACGATGGTTATTAATAAGCTTAAGTTTAAATTACTCTTATGATCGATATATTTGTTTTAAAGTCCGACATCTACTGACATTCGATATTCCTTATAGAAAAATATCCAATGGTCATTCTACATAATACTCATTCAGAAGAACATAACATAAAACACTGAAATATTCAATAAAAATTGATTAAATATTGTACACTGTTTCATTAACATTTTTATGGACTAAAGTTCCAGGCTCTTTAGTGTAGTAGTGGCATTTTTTACTGTCTAAAGATACTAAGCCTTTCTAGAAAACTCTTAATTTAAGGTATTATTGAATCTATACAGTTGTATTTATAAACCTCAGGAGTCGATGAAAACGAATTTTCCCTATCTTCAGACTCTATGCGCATCTTACAATGCCCTTCAATTTAGACGGGTGCTACTGACGATAAAAAACTTGAAGTTAGACCATTTATTTAAGTAGTATCTAAGTACTAGGACTACAGAGTATATTTCTTGGTTTAGAAATAGCTTGGAGTTTAGGTAACAAAGTCTAGAACAGAGAACAGAAAAGTTTTATTTAGTCTAGAGTCAACCCACAAAATGTTTTGGGTATGCATATAGTGTGCAGACGAAGCTAAATATGTAATAGTATATACAGTATGTCTCGTGACATATCGACGTGTCAAAGAAAGTAGTTTTCCCTTAGAGCAATATACCACTGTATACAAGTTTCACTATAGAAGAGATAAAAGTTTGTCACACACCCAAGGGACATAGTACTTTGTGTGAGTACATCAATGTGAAGGAATGAGGCTTCTTTAACGATGACATTCTCGGGTAGCATATGCAGAGAGTATCACATTTAATTAATTTCAGATTCCGAGTATTTTGCATAATGTATAGGTGTTTCATGTGTAGTTATCTTTGGGGAGTGTATTTCAATGATGATGATTATCTATCTATTGTATAGATGTGTGTGGGACACATGGGTATTAAAGTATAATAGGGGATGTTGACGTTGACGCGACATTTGGAAAAGAGTGTCAAGAAGACAGATGTAAAGTGGAATGGGAAAGCTGATTTCTTTGAAGGTCCGTGGATGAGAGCGAGCGTGAGTGAGAACACATGAAGGGGAATTGAGCAGTAACACAAACATAATAAGACCCATGCACCTAATTATTGATCTACCCATCCAATTCTAGTAGGACGTCAATGTGGGCTGGTACAC
Organism: Tomocerus qinae; assembly: GCA_020055645.1. Classification (NCBI taxonomy): domain Eukaryota; kingdom Metazoa; phylum Arthropoda; class Collembola; order Entomobryomorpha; family Tomoceridae; genus Tomocerus; species Tomocerus qinae. The sequence continues at coordinate 105,705,821 of CM034546.1, read as the reverse complement.
ATTACATGAAAGTTTGTTTGTTTTGCATTAGTGTCGACTGACATGTATCCAGCGTTCATGGCGAAAGAAGCCAACGTAACGTAAGTAAAAGCAAACCACACAGAGCTCAGCGTCCTAGAAAAATAAATCTCGGGCACACAATGGGTACCACACTATCATACCACTAACACATACATACAAATGGGGCAAAGGAAAGGAAAACCACGTAAAAGGACATAAAATGCTTACAGAGATTCTGTGGAAAATGTAAACTTGACAGAATATCTGTGTACTCAAGTTGAACGAGAGTGGAGGAACATTTGTATGCTTTACTAGTAGTAGATACAGGGTTGCTGAAGGAAATTGTTTGCATTTGGATCCTTGAGTGTCTATCTACAGTTGTTTGGTTTACACTCAGACTTTCCCCTAGTCCTGCTCAATTGCTCATATTACCATCCCACTTTTTTACTTGCATACTCTTACTTAATGCTAAAGAATGACATTGTTTTATTTTAATGGCTTTTAGACAGATAGATTCGTACTATAACATAATTATAGAGTGCACTTTAGTCAAGTAGAGCAAAGTTATTGTTAATGAAGTTTATATCTGCATTCATCTCCACTGTCACCAATCCTTTTCCCAAACTACAACAATTTTTTTGTGCAGAGACACATAATACTAACTGATACTGCATTCCAGAAGAAAGAGAATGCATATAATAGCGGGTACTAACGATAAGTATGGATTGACTATAGATCAGATGTATAATATAAGTTAGTAAGGAAAGGAAAGTAGTGTCACTGCGCACGGAATTTTTCGCGCTTTCTCCGAAAGCTCTTTCTATTCTGTCTGTGGACTTTCCTACTTTGACTTGGCCTGACTTACTTACATTTCCAGATATATATATACTGCATAACATAACCTACATTGCTTTAGAAAACTTTAACTCAATGTACACATAATAATATATATATAGCCAGTAGAAAGTAGATAGCTTTCCTCTTGCTTTCTCCTTTCTCGGAGTAAATACATACCTACATCTGTAGAGTAGTACCTATCTGTGCATTATATAATGTAGGTAATCGTGTGCTGTCTAGTTCTAGTTGGAATGGTCTCTGGAGGTAGTTGGTAGTGTGTAGGTGATTCCGCCTTCTACATAATATTGTATTAAAGTCAGGAAACTGAGAGATTTTACCACAGACATATTTCAACAGCTTCGAGATTCGAGAGCTTATTTTTTGCCTACCTACACTTACCTAGCTCTAGCAGATTTTATGTCATCTTCTATTTTCGTCAGCCACTCTGATTGCCTTACTACCTCCGATATTATCAAAAACCTCAATTAACCAATAAGCCACCGCACAGATTTAATCTTTGCGTCCACACACTCCAATTAAGTAAATAGTAAATACACCGCTCACCGTGAAAAGTAAAACCAAGCAGAGAAAGGATGACAAATACTTCACTAAGTCAGCAGTATTTAGCTACATTACAAAGTAAACAACAGGAAACTGGAGTCTGTCATTTTACCGGAACGGTGGACAAATTTGAGGTTTGGACTTTGTACTACAAAAATATTTATTAGTTACTAATTACTAACTATAGAAAAGCAGTAGATTTATCTTGCTGGGTTGTTTTGGTTTGAACAGGTGAAAGTCGACGTGCAGCAATTTACACCGGATGAGCTCTGTGTGAAAACAGTGGATAAATACGTAGTAATTGAAGCGAAGCACCAAGAGAAACGAGATCAACATGGACTGATTTCTCGTCATTTTGTTCGTCGCTACTTGCTACCTGAGGGTGTCCAGCCGGAAGCTATTACTTGCACGCTAAGTTCCGATAAAATTTTAACTGTCTCCGCTCCGAGAGTCATTGAAACTCCGCCGACGAAGGAAGTTATCATCCCCATAATTCAAACGGGACAACCTTGCTTACTGACAAGTCCCGTTGACAGTATGTTTTCTTCTTCTTAAATAGTTACTCTACATTCTCTGTAGTCACGTACTTCTCCATCATTTATCTGTGTATCTTGATGTAAGTACTATCTCTCTCTAGGATTTCTTTATTGAAACAGAAATAGGCTACGAGCTATGGCTTCCTTTTAAAATATTCGCCGATCAATATTCTTTTTCTGGCTTTCATGTTCTTACCACATTTCACCAAAATTACCAAAGTATTGTATCGTTTTATTTGTCTGCACAACAACTAAATTATGTACATACTTTTATCCAAGTTCTACTGAAATACCTCATAGAGAAATATACTCACAAAAGAAGTACTTTAAAATGTAGCCGGCCAGATACCTAGCCGGCTACATACAACTATTAATTTAAGATGTATACGGAAAGTTTTATTTTCCCCCATCTACTAGTATATAGAGTATTCCTAATTTATTTCCTCCATGATTGAACTCTTTGCCGTAGATTTGAGTCTCAAGAGACCATCTGAGCTCAATTTGTGCAGCTGGCCGTGCAGAGTTTCTTCATGAAATACTTACTACAATGTAACCATCATAGTAAATATAGATGATTAGTTTTTACCTATACATTCTGTAAGTCCTTGTAGACTGTACTCCTGTATAAGTATTATCGGTAAATCTAAATATGTTTAAATTCAAGTAATCTATCTACTCTTCCCCTTATTTCCGTAAACGATGCATTTAAACATAAATATACCGACTATTGCCAAGAACTGATTCTGAACATCTGTCCATGTCAAATGTCTACATACCTATAGCTAAATAAGGATATTAAATACGACAAAATGTCATTTACATGGTGCATTGAAAGTGTGTATAATAGCATATACCATTTAGATTACTGATGGATATCCTTTCACTCTAACTTCCTTTAATCTCCATGTATACTTCTTGGATTTCAAAGCTATACTAGGCTGCTATATAGTCATTCCAGTAAGTGAGACTGGAATTTAGGGATGTATTTTGTTTTTTTGGGTTACACACTGCTTTTGAGGTACTTTTTTACTTATGCATGATGCAAGTGAAAGGAAATATGTTGTCATAACGTGAAATAGTTCAAGCAAGTAAATAGCGTAGGCTAGAAAATAATTTGCCTAGATTACATAGTGGCTTGTTGGCCTGTTTTCTCCAGCAAAAATACTCTCCGCTGTATTACAGATAGACAACGTATAAAAAACAGAAGATTGTTCTGTCTCCTGTGCGTATGTCTGTGTATATAGCCAGGCAGGTCCAGATGTAGACGATGTAAATTACTTTCTGACTAGCTTATAATAAGATTACTTCTGGTTGTGCTCTGGTTGTGCATTGTGTTGTGCGAAATGAAAAGCAAAGATAAACATGACCCACTTAGCATCACATCACACACCTCCTTACCTATTCATCTCATTTGCTCTGACCGTCAGATAGATGTGGGCTCTCCCTCCTTTCCAAAGAATCCCCTCTTGTACTATACCAGACATGCATGAATCCGATTTCATAAGAATGAGATGGAAATTAACATCGAAATGAAAAAAACAAGTCTACCTAAATAATGTACCACATATTAAATAATAATATTCTACGAGTAGCACTAGAGTAGGGAAAGTAGGAATGAGTTCAGTCATATGATAACCTACATATTACATAACGCTAACATAACTGTCTATTTTATCCAGTTCATGAAGTATTTATGTACCTGCGCTTTAATCCTATAAATAAGAACAACAACAGGACATACTAAAGTCTCTATCTGCAATGGAAACTAAATCTTATAATATAAAGATACTGCCTATAATAACCACATAATAAATGTAAACAGATAAAAATATAACAACTCTATTAAAACTTATAATACTACTATAATATTCTATCTAAATCTAGATGTACCTACATAGAAAGAGCTCTTTATGTGAAAGAAACGCTATACGCTACATATTATATTGTTCAACTTATAATTTATCAGCATCCGTTGGTTTTACCATATTTTTAATGTTTATTTTAAGTCTACTCCTGCATTGCATGCGTAATGCTATTTACCTTATGTATGTGTATCTAAAACTTCGTCCGAAAATCGCATCATCGACTTGAATCTCTATGTCCTGTGTGCTAAAACTTGTATAGTATTATTTACAAACGTGTGAATAAATTATGTATTATTACAATGTACTTAAATCTTTAATTATCATAGTTCTCCTGCCTTACATCTCTTTTCAACAGTACATCCTTCTTGAATGTAGTACAAGAATACAAGACCGTAAAAACCATTTCAGTGAATACCTTATTAAATGTCAATAAATATTCTACAGATTCCATCTTCTTGGCATATAAATGGTTCATGATCTCATGAAAAAGGGTAATTAAAATCTAATCATTTGCATATTAGTAGTCTCAAATGAATAACCTAGAGTTCTGGACCCAAGACTGTCAATTGCTATAAGTAAAATATCTAAACACTATATAGCTCTATAGCTCTGGCCTTGGAACTCACGTTTGCCATTATTAAAGTAAGTTAAGCATGCAAATGTGTATTACATTCCTAACCAAAACTTCAAATAAATAGAAGCATAGAGCATTAATTTGGAAAGTTAATTAATTCGAGAAATAGTAAATTTGAACAAAGATTTTAATTTCTACTGATGTCATGATCCTAATGAAAATGGGAATAAATCTGTGATTACTAATCATAATGGTAACTGTTGAGTACAGATAAATGTTATGACGCATGAGTGTGTCCTGACTACAAAGGCCATCAGAAACAGAATTTTTGTGACATGCCTACCTTGGATTAGGTAAATTAATAATTATTTTATTTGAAGCGCATTGATAGTGTCTATTCACTTTCATGGAGTAAGCAAATATTGTTTTGACAAGAGCGAAGTGATTAGTAGTTAATATTGTTTGATCTCTCTATAGAATATTGTAATACATAGGAGTTGTGTTTGTGGAGATAAAAGCTCATTGGAGTCTGGAGAGTTGAGCTGACAAGGGTTTATATATAGTGATATGAGTATTGCCAGTCACTTCTCCACCCAGGCAGTGTCAGGGAGGAATAGAGTCGGCTTAGGAATTCAGAATTCAATCCTAGATTCGTATTGTGAGTTCTCTGGAAATGTCAAGTTGAATTATTGGAATGATAATAGTGCAGAACATGAAAATGGAAACTAATTGCTTTCGATCGATCGCATCATTACTTTTTGAATGATGAAGCCAGAACTTGCCGACCTTTGCTCTCCTTTCTCTCCATTGTAAAAAGTGGAGCTATGTAATTTTATCGGAGACGGGAAATAATAATAAACTAGCATATAATCAGACTGCATCCTACAAAGAGAACACTAATAATATATAAGTTATAGACAGATACTAAGAAGCACATTACCATACCGCATGTGAATGCGAGTTTTGTAAAGGTCTGCAAATAGAAGTAAATTGATCAGAATATTAAATGTGCTCGAGGGAGCCATTCATGCCTGCCGTTAGTGTTACTATCCTATTCTTCCTCTTATACCTAGTTAACTCACATTCAGAAACATTTTACCTTTGTAATTACACGCTCTACAAAAGAAGAAAATATACGTGCACTCACTATAAGTAATGATAATGAATGTTCACCCATTACATTCTCTATAAACTACCAAAATGGAGACAGTCCTGATGAATTTATAGTCGCTTCCGTTAACCAAACCATAATCGATTTTATAGGTCATTTCTAATTACTTACAAGGCAATTAGCGACTGTTTTCTTCCAATTTACCGTAATCATCCAATAAATCATAATCATACTCTTAGCCCTTCTCTATACCATTTATACAGTTAGATTTATCATAGAATATCAATAATTTACCTTATATGGAATCAAGTTCATAGATAGTCAGCTCAAATACTTCATTCAGGTTTTATAATGTCAAAAGGGTTTTAAGATCAAGTCATTATGGTATACCTACTCAAAACGTGCATGGGTTATATCATATCTTATCAAAAGTAGGTATAAGCAAAAATAATAAACACCTAACGATAAGTGCATGTCAAATTGCATTTAGTAGAGCAATGCTGAACGAATGAAGAACACAATTGTTACATAATTGACGAAATCAACATAGTAGAGGAGAAATAATTGGTGGGAGAGCATTTCGTGATCTTGTACATTATACGGAATTGTGCCAACATAATATTCGTGCTTTGTAAACAGGAACACATCTCCACAGATCTCATCATCACTATACAAACCATTATGCATTAGCCTGTTTTAATTGTTCATTGTAGCAAAGACGGAGGAAACAACGAGCAGGAAGTTCATCCCATTACCTCCTTTTTTAGCTCTCGTCTATAAATTCTCGGGATTTTCCTTGTTGGCTAATGAAATAAATGCAATGCCACTTTTGCAAGGTTTTAATTTAAGCAGAAGAGGAGACTAATGAAAGTGAAGCAAGAAAAGCATGAATTTAAGTGATATTTACGTTCTATCTAATCACATTCATTCACTTAGCATGTCCATCTCTAGAATTCTGAACATGCCATAGTTTATATGTTTCTGGATTTGCATATTGTTTATATAGCTTTATCATATAACCCTGGTAGACATAAGAGATCTCTTTGGGTAGTACTTTAACAAGTTTTAAATAAACAAGCATCATCAGTAGAAGAAATGACGAATGTGCTAACTACAGTTTTGTTTTATAGTTTTAGCATATTACGTATTAGATGTGGTTGTCTTTGCAATTTAATATTTATGTATAGTATCCATATGCACTATGATGGTTTATTACTATGCATTTATATTATGTGCATGCAAGGGAATGTGGAGACCGTATGGACATGGTATATTTAGGGTAAAGAATGATGATGCTTTTACGAGACGTTTTAAATGTGAATGCGACGGCGGAGTTTGTTCTATGGAAGCTTTATAGGCTTCTTCATGCAATCCCATCCAATAATTCCAAACTGAGAGCTGAACACTATTATCCTGCATGCTGACATCCACGTCTACGGACGGACATACTATACATGGCCAGAACTTGAGTTAGGCGTTACATCATACGAAGCCAGTTAAATAGTGCCAGTCTGTTACATCACAGTCTAAAAGCTGTAGCTGAATGAAAGAGAAATCCCAGCAGTTCCTTTTACATTAATTGTTAATGCGAATCGGACAAAGAAGAAGTGTTAACTGCTAAACGAACTTTGTGGAGGCAGCTTCCTCAAAATTCCATCACTTCACTACCCGTCGAAAAGCAACGTAAGTTATTTCCCCGTTGATGTAGTGCTACATTAAGGACACCCATTTGTATCTGTTACAACCAATTTTCACGTTTTCTTCAACAATAAAATGCTTTTGTAGCAAATTAACTAGTTTATTACATTGTGTCTGCGTCTGTAGTACTATGTGATGTACTAGAGTCTATCCTGCCTCACATAAAAGAGGATTTCCTAGCTCGTGTTTTATCCCAACCCGTGTTCAATTTTGCAGATGTCGACAATTCCGATAAGGCGCCCGTTCTTTTACGACCCATTCTACGATACTTTTGATCGCTCTCGATTTTTTGATCACCATTTCGCTCATGGCATTAATGAAGACGACTTTTTCGTTCCGATGTCTCATTTTCCCCACTATCACAGACCTACCAGATTTCCCAACAGACTCAATCACGACAACCAAACGGGATTCTCCCAAGTTGTAAATGACAAAGAAAAGTTTGAGGTAAGCAAATCTAGAGCCCAATTAATTTTCTTCATTTACTTTTCCGGAATCTGGGGCAATCAGCATTTAGTAATAAATAAAACTTAATAAGAATTAATATTACTCATGCATACCTGTAGAAAGAAATATATACGATTTACCAATAATTTTATAAATTAATTACAACTTTGCTACTACAAATAAAGATTGCATGTAGGCGGAGACTACATGTCGATGAAAAAATTGCTATTTGAGAAAGGCGGGTAGGCGGAGACTACATATCGATGAAAAAAATATTATGTTGAGAAAGGGCGGGGAGCTGAAGACTACATGTCGATAAAAAAAATTATGTTATTTGGGAAGGGGCGGTTTGTAAGAGACTACATGTCGATGAAAAAATTATGCTATTTGGGAAGGGGAAGGGAGGTGGAGACTACATGTCGATGAAAAACTTTAGCTTTGTGTTGAATGTTGAATGGGTACGGATTTTTCGAGGTTTTATAGCAAACTTGTAGAATGTGGTGAAGTGATATGAGTTATGCCTTTAGCCTGTAACCTATATCACACTTATTATTATTGTGTTTACGTAAGGTAATAGGTATTCAATGACTTATAATATTATTGACCAAATGACAAATAGAATGAGCCGATATTATGATTTGTGCGCTACTATGCCTTACCCTACCAAAATGACCCAGTTTCCAACAATGAGATGCCGTTGCAGCCGATCCTCAGGTAAGTGTAGTTAGGTAAGATGTGCACTTTTATTTACAATCAATTAGTATAAGATAGAAAACCAATTCGAAAGGTAGAGTTAATTTGACGGACTATGAATGTCCTCGCAAGGCTTCTTCCCAGTCTCCGCTTGTTCCGCTCCGCTACTCCAACAACGACTAACTGCACTGCACGATCGCAGTTCTCGTTGCTTCTACCCAAAGTCCATTCCGTCCGTGGCAGAGTTAACACCGTAGATTAGTTAAGTATTGGAGCCGAGGAGACCGCTATGGGGGTCTCTACAGTATTCCTCTCAGAAAAGGAAGTTTACCGGGCAAAGACCTTGTGAGATGAACTTCCTCAGGTGTTGGTGTTGAGGCACCGCTCTCTGCGGCGAATTCATTTGTAGATGAGCTTTGCATGACTTGGTGCCATTTCCTTCGGAGAATTTCTTTGCACCGCTGGCTGCGTCTGATTTTGCCGGAGGAGATCTTTGTATACCGCTTGCTGCGGCTGTGTTTGAAGTTGGGGATGTGTCGGCACCGCTTACTACGGAGATCCTTAGTTTATGTGGTAGTCCGGAAGACGTCTGGTTTCGTGCACGATTTTGCAGCCCAATGTGACGTTTGGCGTTGCGGCGAAAATTTTCATGTCTCCAGTGAGGGTTTTCGCCGTGAGAAATTGTGAAACAAATCCGTTCTTCTGGTTGGCGCAATGTTTCATGAAGTGGAGAAGAGGAAACCTGCAATGGTAGCGAAAGAATTTAGAAGATTTAGAGGAGGTTCTCCGCGTTTTTCGTCTGGTGACGTAAATTGGTTTCCTTGTGAGGTCTTAATTTCGTGTAGAAAAGGTTCGAAAGTACCACTTGCCGTGGCGAAGATCTGAAAGTATTAAACAAAAATCCACACTAGGGGTGGATAATAGGGGAAGATTAAGGCTTTAGATTTAAGAGAAGGAGATTGCTACATAAGGAGGTTGAAAAATGAGAAATTAGACTTTATAGTTAAAATAAGAACTCCTTGGTTGTAATTTTCATTAAGATAGTAGGTAGGAATCAGGAAATTTTTAGTAATAAGTATATTATTTTTGGTTAGATTTTGAGCACGTTTTTTCTGAAAGGATATAGTGTGCACAATATGACGAATTTTAATTAACCTTTTTCCATTTTTAATAATAATATAACTATTTACATGTTTCGCTAGTGCTGAGTGGAATGGAGTGCTCGCACTCGATTTCAGTCAGTACAAAGCAAATAAATATTTCCAAACACTTCCTAGATTTTGTTTGTCGAATTTTTTATGTTATGATTAGTGAGCTGGGTAAACGATTGCTGTCCGTGGTTCCAGGAACTTCTCATGCCACGACAGGAAATCTGTAAAAACTCAATCAATAATTAGGTGTGTGACCATAGCTTCAAGTGTTATAAAAATAAGGTTTGTAAAATACAAGACTGCTGTTAGTAGCTCCGGGAACTTCTCCTACTACAACAGAAAGTCTAAAACATTTAGTAAAAACATTTTTTGGTGTGAGGCCTTATGTTCAGAATTGATACCGTATTACTATTTGTCTACATTACTGGCGTGAGAGCCTTATATTATTATTTCAAATATCGGCTTGAGAGCCTGGTACAAATTATTTCAATTATTGGCGTGAGAGCCTTAAAACCTTATACTGCATTGTTGGTGCAGAGAGCCTAAAATAGTTTGTTTAAATGATTGGCGTGAGAGCCTAGTACAAATAACTACAATTATTGGCGTGAGAGCCTAATATTCCTATTACTGGGGTGAGACCAAGGAATCAACTGCTAACATGGACCGGAAGCTAATCCTAAATACAACCCTGCATGTAGCTACACAAAACATTGATTATGAAAACAGAATTTTTAAGTTAAATGGTAAAAAGGAATTGTTTTAGGAAATTTTAGTGAGGGATAAATGGATGTTTCTGATTGAAGTGAATTGCTATTTTGATTTTAATCGTGTCTTTCTGTTCTTCTGAATTTTGTTGGTTGTTGACTGTTGTCGCACCACTGACTGTGGCGGTGATCCGTAAGTGGAAGTGAAACCTTGTGTTACTTGCATGCTCCCAATGGTCCCGTCCGACTCCAGTAAATGTTTATCATGTAACGTTTTGTTAGATTGTGGATGTGGATGAGTTTTGATAGTTTCGGTTTTGCGTATGAGTGGTGACCGTATAGGAGTTATATTGAGTATTGTCTGCATGTTTGACTGCTGTAGTTGTGTTAAGTGAGTAGCTTCGATCGTTTTCGGTGGGGTCATTTTGAAGAGAATGTTGACTTCCTCGAATCGATGCCATTTGGTTGTACTTGCAATAGTTGTAATGTTTGGTATTTTTCTTTTGAAAGGCAAAAAATTCAGCCTGTGTTAGGTTTTCTGGTATTGGAATAGACATCGTTGTAGCCGTTGAAGTTTGTCGCCTTGATGTCGGGGAGGGTGCAGTACTAGTTATGGAAATAGGTTGACCAATGTTCGTTGCTTTAGACTTGACCTTTGGTAGACGTCAGTGCTATATCTCGATGTTTGTTGTACCCGGCGTGTCTTTGGTCTCTGTTTCTGTACTGATAAGCATAAGACTTCTTCATGGATAAGGTAGTTGAATGATTAGACTTGTATGAATATTTGTAACTACGTAGTTATTTTAAAACTTCGGAAAAGGTTAGGCTTGACTCAAGAATGTATGAGTTTTCCTTTTTTCTCACAGACTGTGATGATGAAAGTTATAGCTTATAGGTCGAAAGCAACTTGAACAAGTAAGATAGGTGGAGACTACATGTCGATGAAAAACTTTAGCTTTGTGTTGAATGTTGAATGGGTACGGATTTTTCGAGGTTTTATAGCAAACTTGTAGAATGTGGCATGAAATATCAGGGCACTTGAGTTTGAGATTAGTCATATTTGAATCTTTAATTTTTGCTTATGGGAAACAGAACCCTGTCGTAGAACGGGCTAACCAGCTAGCTTAATCATATTTTCTTGGGCAATATTGTTAGTTCCGAATTTTCAGATTAAAACATTTTCGAATATTTATTTTTATCTCATCTTTTGCACTTTGTTTTCTAATATTACGCTGTATTGTGTACACGATTTAAGTAATTGATAATTGATAATCGTTTTGTAGGTGAAGTTAGATGTTCAGCAATTTGCTCCGGAGGAATTGCAGGTGAAAACTATTGAGAATGCAATTATAGTTGAAGGGAAACACGAAGAGAGGCAAGATCAGTATGGATTCATATCACGCCATTTCGTACGGCGCTACATCCTACCTGAAGACATAAAACCGGATGATGTGAATTGCAACTTAGGATCTGATGGAGTATTGGCAATATTTGCCCCTAGAAGTGTTGATATGAGTGATGCAAGCGAAGTTATCATTCCAATTAAACAAACAGGAAAACCAATTTCCATACCCAGAAAAATATCTTCGGACGAAAACAAATCGGATGCATCTGCATAACTTCCTAGTGTATAGTTACCCTGTCCGTACCCATTTATCTATAGTATAAGTACTTAAATGTGTAAATGGATCGACTGTAAATGGATCGACTCCTACGAAGGAATCACTCTTAAAAGACTTTACTCCTAAAGGACCCATAATGCAAGCTAATGTGTAATGCAGCTTCTTCGTACACTTAAAAGTTATTGAAAATTAAACTGATTTGTGAACACATTGAAGAGTTACCATAATAAATGTTTACTAAAGGGTACCTGGAGAAGAACTTTTAGGAGTTGTTTAGTTAGAAGTAAAGTCTGTTAGGAATAATTCCCTCGTTGGAGTCAGTTATATGGACAGTCTTATCTTTCACTGTTACTTTAATATGGACAACTCATATATAATATTCATTTCATGGAAACTTTTTGCGTTTCATTTCATTTAATGCTTTTCTTTTAGTAGTCTTTCATATAATTGTACATAATTTAATAACTCTTTATGTATATGATATTGCGTGTATTTTCTTGCTAATTATGTGCTTAGCAAATAGCAAGCTTGAATTGAAACCATCATCAGTATGGTTATGAAGTCGAGATCTGGAAGTTGTCTCACAAAAAATTGTACTGACAACTATGAAATATTCATTTCAATGTAAAGTACTCATTACCATATTGTTTTTTGGTTCTTGGTCAACAATTGAAGAATAATTATTATAAGACATGACCTTGTATGTGTTTAACACTAAAACTATCCTATATATACAAGGAAGACATTTCTTAAATAATGTCTTAAATAGCTCTCTTAAATGTCTATCTGCTTGACTCGCAACAAAATAAAGCTTGACTTCTCAGCTACTTGACATTGGCAGTGATTACTTTTGCATAGAACTCAAACATAAGAATTAGCACATTAATACTTACGAACACCAATATTGATGTGTTTTTGATGCATGAAGTTATCATTACGTAGTAAGGAGCATACTACTATAGTAGCATATAGTACACAGTACATAGTTGGAATTTTGACGTGCACTCAAATTTATATGTAAGTGATTACGCAATAGTAATTGGTGAATAGATGAATATTACACTTAAAAAATAAGAAGCTATTTGCCCAAGTGCTGTTTTCAAATACAGAATGGTGTTATCAACAACATTTGCTAAACACTTGAGGATTAAGTTTAACCCTCTGAGCTTAGCTTCAACAATGACTATATTTTTTATTGAAAGGGGTACCTCCTTTGCTTGTATATTTGCAGTTTTACTATTTCTATCGACCTGTCTTGTATTGAGTGTAAGAATATTATTACTCATCTTTTATTTCTGTGGATGCATTGTAAAATAAAACATGTAGAGTGACCTTTGGAAAACCTACAGGGTTGCGCAGATAATGTATGAGTGACACTTAATCTTAATAATTCCAAATAATTCGAATAAATTCCGAATAGTTCTATTAAATTTTAGATAATTCCGATAATTCGAACAAATTCTAAACGATTCCAAAGAATGCAAGAAAAATATTATACTATAACATACTGAAAAGGAATGGCATGTAAAATCAATCTATTTGGGTTTCGTAACTGTCGGGCCACCCCTCGGGGGTTGACTATCAAAATGTTTTAAATTATTGAATTAATTTTGTCAATTCGTGACCTTTTTCAAACAATAACCGCAGTGAAAATCGCTTCTGATTGATGGATGCATTTTTAAAATTGACCAATCAGAACACAGAATTCCATGGCAAAATTTTATATGATTTTCATAAATCATTTCCAGGGGAAATATTTATTTCAACACTGAACTTTGAACTACAGACATGTGATAGGAAAATACGGACTAACACTTTTAGCATCATCGCAAACTAATACACCAACTCTATGATGTAATTATTTGATTAACTTCAACTGTGAACTTGAAACTGTGAAAAGGTTACAATAGACGGTTATAGACTAACTAAATTACTTGCTGGACTGAAAATGTTATGATTATTATATGTTTGTTCAGGTCCAGACTGCTTACAGTAGGGAAGTAATAGTCAAATTTGTAAATTGGGCCAAATTGGGCAGAATTGGGCGGAATTAGGAAGAATTGGGCGGAATTGGGAAGAATTGGCCCAAATTGGGCAGAATTGGGAAGAATTAGGCAGAATTGGGAAGAATTAGGCAGAATTGGGAAGAATTAGGCAGAATTGGGAAGAATTGGCTTTTCACAGTTTCAAGTTCACAGTTGAAGTTAATCCTTTATAATTTTAATTACATCATAGAGTTGGTACGTTTCAAAATTCGTATCGAAAATGACGTCATTGGCGGGCTCGGTTCGGGTACCACTTTTAATTTTCCATAGAGATCTGCTACGGGGGTTGCCAAGAATGCAATTGAAACTACTTAGAAAGGAATTGCAAACTAACAGCCATGACTACAGTTTATGCTTTTTGGATGGACTTCAACGAGAAGGCGAAAGTCCAAGCTGGACACAAAAGTGTGCAGGGAAGGAAGAGGTGTGCGTTGATTGGCATTGATTGAGTGTAGCACAACGGTGTTTACTGGTTATGAACTGAAGAAGTTTTAAGATATTAGCATATTATGGTTATTTATTTATTTAAAATGGGCAATTGAAGGTATATAGGAACGGACGACTTTGGCCATTTTATTTTCAGGGATCCCAAAAAAGAAAGTGAAGATGAAGGAAGATAAAAGAAATACAGAAGATAAGTCTGGTACCGAACGTTTATATTACTTCACTACTATATACAGGAACTTACCAGTCGTATTTTAAAATGCAAAAATGGTCGTTTTTTTGTGTCATTTATTTTGGTCGTTAATTGATTGTTTCATTTATGTATGCAGAAGAGCGGACCCAACGGAAGGTTAAGAAAAAACATCTAGTAGAACCAGATAGTGACGAGGAGGTATTAGATGGTGCCATTTATCATAAACGTATGTATGGATACCTTATAGAAGAAGTCGATACTGCTGTGGAAAATGTAAGATTTTTTGAGCAGGTATGATAGCGAAATAGTTTATGTGATGGATAAAAGTAGCGACTAAAAGTCCGTAATTAAATTGAAACAAAGCACGATGCATGGAAAAAGTGCATAATATAATTTTTCTGAATGTTGTACGTGATAACGTGCGATGATATTATTTTAGCGATCACCAGAATCACCTCACTCTCACCATTTCCATCTTACTTCCATTCGAACTAGAGAAAATAATTTTTCATTAGTGTTCACTACTACATGTAATTTATTCCTGTTATACATATTATAACTATATTTTTTACTTTCCTTGGTGAAAAGAAAGTGAAAATACCAATGTACTCCAGTCTACGTTGACAGTCACGAGTACATAATGTGATGGTGAAAACAATATTTCGTTTAAGTAAAGGTAACGGTGAAAGTCCTATGAACTATGAACAGTTTCTTCAAGAAGTTACTGACTTCATTTTAACTGCATGTAGATATTCTTTGCAATATTATTTAAATAATAACGAATTCTGGATTTCAGACGGTGTGCGTGATCGCAAAAAAGTTTCAGAAGCATTACATATGTCGATTTTCTGCGGATAAATCCTTGGGGTTATTTTCCGTATCATGCCGTGTACGAAGATTTGCAATATCTACTGTTACCCACCAGTACTTCAATAATTTCATTATTTTCACTATTCTATGTAATTGCGCTACACTTGCAATGAGTGTGAATACTTTCAATGAGGACGGACAGTTGATTCGGGCATCCTACGATGTGAGTATAATTTGTTGCATTATATTTCTTCAACTTTCGATAGGCTATTGTGACTGATGTTTCAAACAAAAGATAAAATGATACAAGCTTACTGATTAACAGATATGATTAACGTAATTTATGTGCTCCCATTTCCATGTCCTTCAATAGATCGAGACTGACCGTTTGGAATATGTGTTTCTGGCCATTTATTTGGCGGAAATGTTTTTGAAGATAATCGCTAAAGGATTTGCCAGGGGCAAGTTTTCCTATATGAGAAATAGGTGGAATATGGTTGACTTCATTGTTGTGTCTTCGGGAATAATGGCTACTATTCTCGAGTTTTTGGATTTTGACCCTTCTACAGAAGAGGACCTAATGGACGGCAATGATAAACAAATCAGTTTTTTACATCTCCTACGACTTTTTCGGGTTTTTCGAGCTGTGAAAACAATTACTGTGCTACCGGGGCTTCGGACAATAATAAGTGCTTTGTCAAAGTCTGCGGTACAGTTGTTGGAGGTGATGGCCCTTAATTGTTTCTGCTTGATGGTCTTCGCTCTCTTTGCCTTGGTTATGTACAAAGGAAAACTTCGACAAAAATGTGTTGCTGTTCCCTTTGGGCCTGCTGGTATGAAAACTCAATAAAATAGAAATTACCACGTATAAATGCCTGAGTGAGCAATAAAAATAATGTTATTTAAGTGCTTAGTATAATAATAATAATAGCTAAAAAATACCTATATAACAGCATATAAAATTAACTTAGACTATATGTAAATTGTCTAACAATGAATTATTACAGACGACGGAAAGCAACTTTGGGATTATACAATCGATCAACAAAAAATGTGGTACGATTGGGTTAATAATCCAGATCATTGGGCCTCGAGGAGTCAAACTTACCCTAAAGAAGAAGTTCAGCCTTGCGGCAACTTTTCTTTAATGAGAAAGTGCTCAGATGGTTATCTCTGTCTTCAAGTAGGCGACAATTTTTTTTAAATTAAGAAAATGTTTTCCAAGAATTTTTTGAATTTTTATTTATAAATAGGTAGGCGACAATTTTGACGACGGCTGGACTGGTAAACATAAAATTATTAATCGTATAAATTATATTTGTTTACTACAATTAAACCGTGACACATTTCCTTGTGTGTAGGTTTTGACAATTTCTTTATGTCCTTGTTAACAACTTTTCAACTCCTAACCACAGGTAAAGATTTTTTAATTCATAAAAGAATAACCAAGCATATATGTTTGCGAAAAATCTCTATTATGAGTTATAAAAATATAATTATTTAGACTTCTGGGAGAGGCCTTACGAATTAATACTATCAAGTAGTGGCCCTTGGAGCATCATTTTCTTTTTAATAGTGCTTTTCTTTGGTTCATTTTACCTGCTAAATTTGATGCTGGCTGTAGTAGCGATGAGTTACGAAACGGAAGCTGCAAGAAGACGACTAATGGGCGGGCTTACAAAAAAGCGAAAATTTTTTGATAATCGGGCTTCGTCTCAATTCAGTTTTGATGAACCCCATAGGTTGGATTTACATCTAATGGACGTGTTCCGTAAGAAAGGAAATCCAGAAGAGGAAAGCTTTCGCAAAATGAGCAGACCCCCGCCTAGTAAAAGTTTTATTTCTTTACTCCATAAAAGATTAAATTTGGGTGACACGATATGGGGTATCATTGGGAGACAGTTACCTACCGGAGGAAAAGCTAGAGCTGGGTCAAATTCGTTAGAAGACATTAGTAGTGATGACATAAAAACCTCTACCGAAAACGTCGGAAAAGGTATTACCATCGAAATAGATCCAACACCGAAAGAAGAATTTAAAAAATTAGAAGATAAATTGGATTTAAACGGCGAGTTTTACATCAAAATGGATCAATGTGATATATACCCACATTCTTACAGCCGAGGAAAACATATAAATGTAGAAGGTCACATTAGACTGATGGCTCTAATTCTTAGGAGAAGGCTCCGACCAATTGTTGATAATCCAGTATTCGACACAGGCATGACATTTTTTATTATACTTAACACCATGTTTTTCGCATTGGAACACCATGGAATGTCCAAGATTATGGTTCTGGTATTGGAGGGAGCAAACTTTTTCTTCGTGGCCATTTTCAGTAAATATTTTATACTTTTTTTATTATTTATATAATTTATAACAATAAAAATGATTCTTTATGAAGGTTTGATATAATTATTTTTACACTTATTTTCAGCAATTGAATGTATTCTAAAATTACTAGCTCTTCAAAAAGAATATTTTGCAGCAGGATGGAATGTATTCGATATTTTCCTGGTATTAATCAGCTATCTGGACATGATTGTCCCCAGCAATACTACTTATCTCCGCAGTATGAGACTTTTGCGAATTTTTAAGCTGGCACAAAGTTGGATCACAATGAAAGTTCTATTAAGTATCATATTAGCTACGTTTGGTGCTGTGGGAAATTTAGTATTGCTATTAGTAATTGTAATTTACGTATTGGCTATACTGTGTATGCAAGTTATTGGCAGATCCTATAGCCCTGAAAGTTTTGATGCAACAATAGACCCTGATAATTTTCCTAGATGGAATTTCCATAATTTTTGGTACGCTTTCTTGGTCGTGTTTCGTGTCATTTGTGGAGAATGGTAATCTTATTGTGTGATTTTGAAGTACTAAAATTACTTGAAAAAATTATTAATTTGTAAACAAGTTTATTATTTATTATTATTATTTAGGATTGAATTATCATATGACTGCTTCCAAGCTCACAAAATTTCTCATGAGGCTTACAAGTGCTTTTCAATTTTTATGCCAACGTTAATTCTTGGAAATTACATTGTTTTGAATCTATTTCTTGCACTACTACTTGATAGTTTTAATACCGAGGATTTAGACAAAGCGAAAGCCAAAGAGTTGGAGGCAACAGGAAAAGCTCAGAATCTAAAGAAGATTGTTTTACTGATGCTAGTAAAGGATATTGATAACAAAGGGGCAGTAAAAAAATTAAGTGACAACACAAATACAGATAAAAAAAATAGTGATCCCAGCAATATTTCGAAACGAAGCATTGTAGTTCCCACTAAGGAAATTGAACCTATAGCCAAAGTACGATTTAGAGCGTCTGTTAATAGAGTGATTATTAAAAATCGGGTTGCAGTTGCTGAGAGAGTAATTGAAAAAACATTAGCAAAGCTTCCGAAAGAAAAAAAGAACTCAAGCTTTGATTTGGATCGTCGTGAGGTAAGCAAAATTATTTAATTATTTTCCATGATAGTTTATTATTAGTTATGTAATTATTCCAATATTTCCAATGCAAAACATAATATATCTTGTAATAGACGCCTAGTGCATCTGGTGCATCAGGAGAAGCGAAATTATTGGGTAGCTGCTTGCCGAAATGTTGCACGAATATGAAATGTGCAATGTGTAACAAACTAAGCAAAGTAGATTGGAAAAAGTGGGATCGATTTAGGATCGCAACTGCCAACATAGTCGGGCATTCATCTTTTGAGTAATTTTTATTTTTTTTAGTATTTTTTCTGATTGCCTCAGAATCTTTGTAGTTTTAGGGGAATTTGTCAAACGTTTTCTGATTACTTAAATTGGGTTTTTAGAATTTTTTAGGATCTCTTTAATTTCTAACTTGTTTTATAATTTTTACAGGTGGGCGATATTATCCTTTATATTCCTATCCAGTATTACTCTCTGTTTTGAAGACATCTACCTGGAAAGCAGGCCTATCCTTAAAGACATTTTATTTTATCTCAATTCTACTTTTTGTGTCATTTTCATTATTGAAATGGTACTGAAATGGTTTGCCTTTGGACTTTGGGGCTACTTTTCTAACGCTTGGTGTTTACTAGATTTTTTCATAGTTGTGGTAAGTACCAAGAAAATTCTATTAGCAATGCTTAACATGTTTCTTATTTTATTTATACCTATTTAATATTTTAACTCAAGTGTTTCTAAAAACATTGATATTTGTTTAGGTTAGTTTGATCACGCTACACTTTGATATACAACTGCGTGTCAATTATGTGTCAAGCCATAGGGGACAAGCATATCGTTCAAATATAGCTGCTCTGAAAGCGTTGAGGACTTTACGAGCGTTGCGTCCATTAAGGGCTATTTCCCGGTGGGAAGGAATGAAGGTTTTTTTTTTTAAATCAAAACCATTTAATGATAGAAATATTTAATCTGGTTTATTTCCACTTCCAGTAGTTTAGATACCATCTATTATTACTGAACTATACTTTATTTTTAACGCAGATTGTCGTGAATGCTCTTATTTATGCAATTCCTTTGATTTTCAACGTATTTCTAGTCTGCCTTCTTTTTTGGTTAATTTTTTCCATAATGGGAGTACAGCTGTTCAAAGGAAAGTTTTGGAAATGTGTAGATAAGGATGGGGAGCGCATTAATTATTTGGTAATTTGTACCATAAATGTACGATATGATAAATGTACGAAAAGGTTGAATTTTGCATTTTATAGCGTAATGTTGAATTTATCCATGAAAATTTTATCCATGGTTATATTCATGCTGAAAGTAGTTTTGGATCCTGAATGATTAGAAACCTTATATAAACCACTGAAAATAAATATCAGGTAGTTCCTACTAAACGTATATGCTGTGCTAAGGCGGATACTGAAAAATATTCTTGGATCAACTCTTTTCCTAGTTTCGACAACGTTTTGGATGGATATCTTTCATTGTTTCAAATTGTAAGCATGCCAGTGAATTTTAAAAGTTTACATATAAAACTATTTAGTTGATAATAGTTATGAATGAACCTTGTATGCATGAGACTATTATTTTTTTTAATTATCCTCTATAGGCTACCTACGAAGGTTGGGTAAGTGCAATAACATAATATATATCCTATTAATTTTCGTATAAAAGTAAAAATGGTAGATCGCTTATTAAAATTTTATGTAACAGATGGAATTAATGGCAGCTGGTAAGTTGAATTTTTTTATGACTAAATATTCATACTAAATACTATAAAATATAACTTTAATAGTAGTAATTTTAAATAATGGAAACTGTCATTTATGTCATTTTAGGAATTGATTCGGATGAAGTTGATTTACAGCCTAAGCGTGAAAATGCACCACTCTATTACATATTTTTTCTAATATTTATTGTTTTCGGTGCATTTTTTACCCTTAATCTATTCATAGGAGTAATGGTAATATTATAAAATATTTTATGTTTTATTATGAATTTTAGTTTATTTTTTGTTTGTCGAAAATACGATTATTGCTTATTAACCCTACTGTAATTAGAATTTTATTATTAGGTTGACAACTTTGGAATGTTAAAAAAGAAGGTTTACATGCTAAAAATTTATAAATTATCCATATTAGCAAATGGAGCATGGAGTTCTAACAAAAATAATTTTTTTAATACTTAGTACGAAGGAAATTTAATTGAAATTCTCCTCACTCCAAGCCAGCGTAACTATTTACAAGCGCTTAAGAAAGTTCTACAAATGAAGCCTCAAAAACTTATTAAAAGTCCCAATAATAAATTTCTCTGTGTATTTTATGATTTGGCAATGTCACGAAGGTCCAATTTAATTTTTTGCTATTTAATGTCATCTTGTATTATACAGAATATAAATGTATTGAATTAATTCCATTTTCAGATTCGAAATCGCAGTATTTTCCATCATTTTCCTGAACTTATTTTTCATCTCGTTTGAAGTACTTGACGAATCTAATATGTGGGAAGATGTATTAACTGGAATAAACTCCTTCTTCACTGTTATTTATATCTTGGGTATATTATCTAATTTTTCTGGCATTATTTGTCATTACAAATAGAGGTTTCTCGGTGGTCGACCACCAAATTAACATGAATAGGCATTGAAATGCCTCTAATACCTGTCTGTGTTATCCTGGAGTTGTGATTGTGAGAGACGTCTTGTTCTAAAGAAGTCTTATTTATTTTGAAATGCTTTTTTATTACTTTGCAGAGTGTGTGGTGAAAATTTTAGGGCTTCGCCATCACTACTTTTTTAAGCCTTGGAACATCTTGGATTTTGTTTTGGTGATGACTTCATTGGCTAATCTCCTCATATTGCATGATGTTGAGTTAGTTAATATTCTAGAATTTGACTTGGTTATAAGCTCTTTTAATTCAGTGTTTTATTGGATTACTTACAATTGCTTTTAATTGTGTCCATTACAGTTTTCCAATTCCTCCTACCATGTTAAGAGTGGTACGTGTTGTACGTATAGGAAAGGTCTTACGTCTCGTAAAAGTAAATTGATATATTTTTTATTGTAATACATGAATTTTTTTAAGTTAATAAAATAAATTTCTGGCTAACTAATATTATTTCAATATTTCTTTCTCAGTCGGCCAGAGGGATAAGGTAATTTTTTCGAAATCTTAGATAAAAATAAAAATTTTATAGGAATTCAGTTTTATTTATTTAATGAATGCTCTCAGGAAACTGTTAAATGCTTTAGTGGTATCTCTGCCGGCTTTGGGAAATATAGGTATTTTTTGTTTGTAAATAATATTGTATTTAATTTCATGAAAGTACTATTATTGATTATATCTTTGTAATCATGTTGTAATTTTTATTTTTATTATTTTTAAGATATTTGTACGAGAAATGGTCACAGTTTTAAATATTGTAATTTTTAATTTTTAACAGGAGCACTTATCAGCCTCATTACTTTTATCTACGCTATTCTTGGCATGGCCACATTTAGTGGGGCACCAAAATATGAAGCTGTTGATCAAATTGTTAACTGGGACACATTTTTGAATAGTTGTTTCGTTTTGCTCAGGTAAGGTAGTACTACATTACTCTGTAAACATTATTTTTTTAAATGTCAATTTACTGAAAATGTCAAACTAACTCAAATTTTAAAATTATGAGTTTTGACACATATCTTATTGTGTTTTAAAACTAATCGAGTTTCAGTGCACTTTGTAACAAATATTATTTATATCCAAAATGCCTTTGTAGATTACTGTTGGCTGCTGGGTGGAATGATTTACTGGACGCTCTTACTCAAGCTCCAACACAATGCGGTTCATACCGAAAAATGCAATGTGGGCTGGAGGGTGAGCCCGATTGTCCCAGTAAAGCTATTGCTATAACCTACTTTGTTTCGTACATTTTAATCGTTTTCTTAATAATAATCAACATGTACACTGCCATCATTCTTGAAAATTACGAGGAAGCATGTAATGAAGATGAAGGAGGAATTAACGACGATGACTTAGATGCATTTTACATTCGTTGGGCAAGGTAAGTAAATCATTTTGTATAGCTACCCACTTGTACTGAAATATTTCAATAATATACTATTTTAATAGACCATATTATAGGACTGCGCATTACATAAATTGCTGTATCGCTGGATAAAAGTTAATGGAAATGTATTTACAACAGGTTTGACCCACAGGCAACTCAGTTCATTCGTTTTGATCATGTCAGTGATTTTCTCTCCTCTTTGGACCCCCCTTTCTGCTGTCGTAAACCTAACATCGTTTCAATAGTCGCATTTAACTTGCCGATTTGTCGCGGAAACAAAATCCATTGTTTAGATATTCTGTATGCACTAGTAAAGCGTGTTGTTGGTAATATTCAGGAAGATAATGAGGAATTTAAAAAGGTAAGTGAAATCAATTGAAATAGAAACAAAATTGAAATAAGAAGATTACACATTTAGATTGCGGCAATGTAGGCAACGGAATATTATTGTTGCTCCGTTGCCTCTAGTTTGGGCGCTTAATAAACTTTAATATTACTATATTGTCCCGTTGCCCCCCTCCCCAATTCAGTATTTATATTTATCAACCATTTAATATAATATTTATGCTTTTGCTAATGTCAGTTGCAAGAAAAAATGGAACGTAAATTTTATAAGCAATTCCCAGTTAGAAAACTTTTAGATGTCATTTCAACCACAAGAATATGGAAAATTCAAATACACGCTGCGACTGTCATTCAAAAAGCTTGGAGAGCTTACTACAAACGTACCCATCAGGATGGTCCCCCGCAAATCCCAAATGCTAGTCAAAAACCAACTGTACCACCCACTCAAAAGCCAACTGTACCACCGACTCAAAAACCAACTGTACCACCAACTCAAAAACCGACTGTGCCACCCACTCAAAAACCAACTGTACCACCAACTCAAATACCAACTGTACCACCCGCTC
The DNA here is from genome assembly GCA_020055645.1 of Tomocerus qinae. Classification (NCBI taxonomy): domain Eukaryota; kingdom Metazoa; phylum Arthropoda; class Collembola; order Entomobryomorpha; family Tomoceridae; genus Tomocerus; species Tomocerus qinae. The sequence goes on along the minus strand of CM034546.1, from coordinate 105,682,133 downwards.
AAAAACCAACTGTACCACCCACTCAAAAACCAACTAAAATAGGAAAAAAGTCATAGTAATTGGGATAATGGGAATATTATGTTCCAAATCTATTATGTTAGTATATTATATTGTATCTTGTTAATATCCTAAATGAAAAGGTAAAAAAATATGTGCCAATAATTATAAATTTAATTTATATTAAATTAATTTTAATTTACTTTGAACTTGGAGGGTTGAATGAATGATTTTACTTGAAAGACATCTTAACATCATCTTAAAATGCGCAATTTGACTTTTGAAATATTTATTTCTATTGGCCAAACCAACACCAATAAAATATTTTTATGGTCATTTTTGTTGTAAATTTCTTCTCCTTTCGAACAGCACCTACCGTTTCTGGTGGTATTAAAAGTTAAAAAGTTACAATCAAAAATGGTCAGCCTAAAATTCATACAAATATAGGACGATTTGGCATTTAGAATAAAAATATTCTGGTATCTTATTTTGTTGCCAATATATTGTCTTCTTTTCAATGGTGGTCGTCTTATTCCTGTAGCAGTCTCCGATTAGTGATTTGATTAGGAGCTAAGGAACCAAGACCGTTTTAACACATACCGGACCTATGTCCTATGCAAATCCAAATTGGAAAATTGGGTGAAGATTCTGCAGATTGCTCTTGGCTCAACTGTCAGACAGTCACAAATGACATATTATCACGTTCAAAATTCAGAATTGGGGTGTAAATATTTTGTTATTTAGATTAGAGTATAGCACTATGTGTTAGGTTTTTCAATACAAATGACTGCCTGTGGATTGCACATAAAGTTTGTCGGTTAGTAGAGCATTGGGTTTGGCTACCATTAGAAGCATATTTTTATGCCAATTTTGAAATTATGGGTCAACATAATTCGATAATCATTTTCTACAAGATTTTAACTTTTCTTTACTTAGTTTTCAGACCTGCATCATTGTTCATTAAAGAAACGGTTGCACATGCATTAAAATAATACTTGAATTCATAGTGGTGGTACATATTTTAATTAGCTATTGTGTGCACTGATGCGGAAATGTTACCGAAACATAAACAACACACAAACCCCGATTTTATAAATTAATCCTAAGTTTATGAGGATATTTAATAGGAATGAATGAACAACTGGGACTGAGAGTAATGAACTCAATGCTATGTGGCTTTATATAGCCGAAGGTGACCATTCCTAATTATTTTTTTGTGACAGCATCTGCTGTAAAACTTGTGGATTATGATGGCCATAAAGTACGGTCAGTATAGTATTCTAATTCTCTGTGCAGCTTGTATATCAAATTTAGGATTTACAGGAGCAAATCCTGTTCCAGACGATGGACCGACCAAAAGTGACGCGAATTTCGACGAAGCTGCTATCGCTTTGGTGAAAGAAATGGCAGCAAAGCTTCCTTCTGATAGCTTTGATTTGGACGTAACACTCATCCAAAAGTACAATGAAACATCTGGACAAACTGACTATTTTACACAAGGAGTCCCAATATCCATGTACACACGCAAAGGTGACGATAGTAAGGAAAATGTCATTGTCTTATCCAGATCCGAAGATTTTACAAACTATAAGAAAACTCCCCGAAAGAAAAATTATTATGTCGCCCTTAGGAAAGTTGAAGGAGATGCCCAACCTCAAAAATACAATCCATTTGTGGCCTATCTGAGGTAGTTACTATTTTTAATACCTGTTTAACTATCTTTTCTATCTCATCTCTATTGGCTAATTAAAATCTCTGTGTAATCTGCTAGGTCCCCTACACCTAAAGATACAGATGTTGTTACAATCACCGGGAAGAAAAAGGTGATTGAATGGGATCAATGGTAATGATTAGAAAAAGTATTGAATATTATTGCACTGCTGCGTACCCCGCGGAATAACATTATCAATCACAATCAATCTTAGTACTATATGTTTTGCTGCATATTATAATGAGAATGAAAATTTTACATCCCTAGGGAAGACAAAATGTCCCCCAATGGCAATGCCGCTTCAGCTCAAGTCCTGTTTTGCATCTCCAGTTTTCTTGTTCCTTGTGGAACAAATGTGGAACTTCTCAGTGGTCCTAATATGACAAAGTCAGTAAGATATGTTCCGAAAATTCCTAGTGACTCAGATATGTCAGCTATTAAAAATGCTAAGTATGAGTCGGATGACAAAAAGCAAGCTGGCCGTGGACTTTTAGGTTTGTGGATAACATACGACTGATTTATAACTGTATTTGTATATAAATTGTACATTTATTTCAATGCAATGTTTTGTTCTCAAAGGGGGTGGTGGAGGTGACGACGGTGGTCTTATAGGTAAGTGGAGTCAATAAACAAAAATATTTTTTTTAATTTTTATAATAATAAGCCTAATTTTGTCCCGTTTAATAAACAAGGTGGCCTACTTGGAGGAATATTGGGAGGTGGAGAAGGAGGAGGTCTGCTTGGTGGGCTCTTAGGTGGTGGCGACGATGGGGGAGGACTCATTGGAGGTCTCCTTGGGGGAATTTTAGGTGGAGGCGACGATGGGGGAGGACTCATTGGAGGTCTCCTTGGTGGGATTTTGGGTGGGGGCGACGATGGAGGAGGACTAATTGGAGGTCTCCTTGGTGGGATTTTGGGTGGAGGAGAAGAAGGCGGAGGACTTGTAGGGAATGGTATATTTAAAAACCACTGCTTAATGATGCAAAATATTATTTAGTTCGAAAATGATATAATTTTAAATGATTGTTTTATAGTTCTTGGAGCAGCCGGAGGTGTCGTGTGCTCTGTATTGTCGATTTTGGGTGGTTGTGGAAAAAAGACTACGAAGAAAACAAATGTCGTAAATGTTGTACAGCATGTAGCTGTTCCGGTGGTCGGTCATCCGGCATATGGTCGCAGAAAGAAAGAAGGTAATAAAAAATGTTATCTTTTGGCCAAGTCAAATGGCTGATATTCTAACACTGAGGTATTTTAAATAGCTGTTTCGGATACCAATCTTTTGGATTTCCCTGGATGGAAAACTCAGTTTGTTGCAGCAAAACCAGGAGTTTACCTGATTGATTCATCGGAAATATTCCATGGATTTGGAAATTGCCCAAGTCCTGTTGTTGGGAAAGAACAACTTGATAAAGCCAGCACTAACGAAGAAATAGTAGACTTTTATTTGACTGTTTTGAGAACTGAATGTGTCGCGTGGATGAAGCCAGTGCTTTTGAAAATGATAGACGATAAAATTTTGGAAGTCAAAAACAAAGCATTAGCAATGGCCAATAGCCCCTTAATGTAAGTCATTATTCCTTCAAAATTGTTGTCCCTTCTTATTTATGAAATTCAAATGTATTATTTAATTACAGAAATAAACCTAAATTAAACATGAGGGAGGCCATGCAGATGGCAACAGCTGCAGAAATGTGCGCCCTGACCCATGCATATCTAGAGGAAATTAAAGTTCCCACTGAAGGTGAACCAAAATCCCTAGACGAAAAGCCCATATCCAGAAGTATAGATTTTTTCGTCAGACTTGCTCTCGCCAGTTTAATGAAAACAAGAGAACTCGTGCGTCTTCATATCATCCGTTTGACAAAGAATATAATAGCTACATCAAACATGGTATTGCTAAAACTGAGCGAAGATGGACAAAACCTCAAAGCATGTTCTAAAGAGTGTGAAAAAGATGCTGATGTCAATTACAACGATCGGGTCATGCTTGTGGCATTGCAGCAGTTTATAAAACATGGACTAAGTCCTGTAGAATCAGGGGGCAGTGCTTCTGAAGCCTTTAAGAAGTTTTACATGAACGAAAAGAACTTGGCTTCAATCAAATTTGAGGTTAACGTTCGGACATAGATGGACAATAGACATAACTGAACATATATTTGTTAAAATGATCGCTGTAATTATATGTATTATTTATTTACATATTGTTTCATACTAAAATTACTATTGTGTTGAATTCGCATGCATGACTTAAATAAAATATTTTCTATGATTAATTTGTTGTTGATACAGAATAAAAAATAATATATAATGTTCACTTGTTGAAGTAATGAAATTGAAAGGACCAGGCACTATCCTTATGGGAAACGTGAACCGACGGATGGGGCCCATTTCGATATATGTTTTTGACACTTATATAGTGGTCAAAAGTGAAGAAGGAAAAACTCTGAATGTTGACACTTCGGGAGATAATGGGGGTCAAAGGTCAGCATTCCATTCCCTTATGACGTCCATCGTGTCGTGCGTCATTCGAAAGGCCTCACTTTCCTGAGTCCAAAAATACCACACACTTGACCTCTGTGACCGATAGGTCAAAAGCTATTAGCGAAAGAGTAGACATAGTTTAGTATTTATTGTATACTAGTATATTACCCGTCCTACGGACGGGGCAAAAGGTAGGTGGGTTTATAATAATATACTCAGTGTTTGGTGCTTAATGTCACCGAAATGGCGAATGTTGCCGGTGGTACCCCGTCGGAATGTAACATTCAGTGAGCGCAAAGCATATGCATTACAAAACATGAAGTTAGTTGATAATCAACCAAGTGAAAAGTGCCAAGAGAGTGCAATTGGTCTAAAGAATCCTATTGATTCAATGACCTATGCGGGTTTTCATTTAAAACGACAAACTGCTTTGCAGCTTTTATTATCATTATTCAATTATCGTCATTTATGTACGGACTCAGACAAACACACTAGGAAAATATCTTTAATGACAAGCCTTCAAATACGAAGACGTCGGCTGGACATTTGCCACCCAGGGCAGGGGAACGTGGACCCTCTTCGCTTGCTGCCCCACAGGGGTTGCTACAACCCACGGGCAGTACATTTGGTAAGTAAGTATAATAAGTATGACTAGATTGGGATGTATGGCTAACCTAACCTAACCTAACCTAACCTAACCTAACCTATAACTAGATTGGGATGTATAACTAGATGGGGATGTATGACTAGATGGGGATGAATGACTAGATGGGGATGAATGACTAGATGGGGATGTATGACTAGATGGGGATGTATGACTAGATGGGGATGTATGACTAGATGGGGATGTATGACTGGATGGGGATGTATGAGTAGATGGGGATGAATGACTAGATAGGGATGTATGACTAGATGGGGATGTATGACTAAATGGGGATGTATGACTAGATGGACAAGTGTATTGGATATCTTCGGCCTTATATTTCGTAATGCATATGCTTTGCGCTCACTGAATGTTACATTCCGACGGTGTACCACTGGCAACATTCGCCATTTCGGTGACATTAAGCACCAAACACTGAGTATATTATTATAAACCCACCTACCTTTTGCCCCGTCCGTAGGACGGGTAATATACTAGTATACAATAAATACTAAACTATGTCTACTCTTTCGCTAATAGCTTTTGACCTATCGGTCACAGAGGTCAAGTGTGTGGTATTTTTGGACTCAGGAAAGTGAGGCCTTTCGAATGACGCACGACACGATGGACGTCATAAGGGAATGGAATGCTGACCTTTGACCCCCATTATCTCCCGAAGTGTCAACATTCAGAGTTTTTCCTTCTTCACTTTTGACCACTATATAAGTGTCAAAAACATATATCGAAATGGGCCCCATCCGTCGGTTCACGTTTCCCATAAGGATAGTGCCTGGTCCTTTTTTTAGTAGTTAGTGTTAATTTACTAGTTAGTTAATAGTTAGTTCATTAATGCGGAAGTGTGTGCACGTTTCCTGAATTTGTACCAGGTAAACCATTTTACACCTTTGAATTCTTCAATTATATTCACCTCACCCATCTGCACGAAATAGGTGGTAGGTAATTCAGGTACTACACGACTTTTCACTAAAAGCAGGTGTCAATTTGTCACTCCAATTTCTCCCATTTCTAACACCCAGGTCCCGTTCAAGGTATTTGCACCCACCATACTAACTAATATTAACCTAAATTCTATCGAAATGAAAAATGAGCCAAGTCATCAAACGAAGCGTATAGCGCTTGCTTAGTAATAAACATTAATTGAAACGAACGGGAGTAACCTTTTGACAATTAACTTTTGTGGCATTATTGATCCCAATCTATCTAGGTGAACCCTGCTTTGAAACTTCCTATTCCATACACATATGCTGAAATAAATTGCCACTGCATTAAAGTTGTCAACATTTTCAATTCGAGAAATATGGCTGTTGAGATTCATCTCCGACTTTTTGTCCTTTTTATGCTATCATGTACAGTAGTATATGCAGCTAAACCAGTGGCAGTAAAGCCTAAAGCAGCGCCTAAAGCAGCGCCTAAAGCAGGGGCAGCTGGAGGAAAAGGAGATTTTGAAAGCGAAGCAATCAAACACATTGAAAGTGCAGCAGCAAATTTGCCAGAAAGCGCTTTTTCTTTCGATCCCATTCTATTCCAAGTTGTCGAAAATTCGGAAACAAAATATAGGATTCCGGAAACAGATAAACCAGATAAAGCAGATATTTACACGAGAAAATCAGATGACACTGGCAAAGAAACAGTTGTACTTACCTCAGGAGAAGATCGTTTGGAATGGAAAGCTAAGAAACGAGTTTACATTGTTCTCAGGAAAAACTCGCAACCTAAATCAGCTCAGGCTGAATATTATACATCTGTAGCATATATCAGGTATTGAAATATATATTTTTTTCTTTTAATTTTCACAATTTTTTGCAGTTTTCTAACAATAATAATGGCTGTACTTTCAGAGACTCTGGCGACAAAGACAAAGATCCTTTGAAAATCAGTGGTGGTTCATATAAAATCGAATGGGATCTTTGGGAGGACCATTTTGTTGCGGGCGGAAGCACAATGACACTTAACTCTATATTTTGCACCTCCAGTGTAATTATCCCCTGCCTTTTTAGTGACACGCCAATCGAAGATGGAAAAGACGGAATAGTCAAAGCACCAAAGCGTTATGAGCCTAAATCAGTTGATTCGACTAGTTTAGATGCGGCCACAAAGATTGCGGTGGATGCCGGGGTTTCCGATGATAGCTTTGATATGTACAGGGATATCGACTCCAGGAGAGTAATGTCAGGTCGCTATTATGGTACGGCACAGACATATACCACTACGACTCAGACAAATGATGGCAATCCTGGGTAAGTTAATAACAATGGCTGTAAATATCATTACATGTTGGAATCCAGAATTAATCTATATATATGTTTACTATTTTATCAGGGTTGTTGGAAGTGTTGTCAAAGGTAAGAATATCAAGAATATAATATAGGGTTTTAGAAATGTAGGGGATTGGATTATAAAGAGATACGTATACTTGAACCTCCGTTATTGATTCACTTTACTAATTTTTTTCTTGTGAAACTTAATTTCTATAGGTGTTGGTGGAATAATGTGCTCCATTTTTGGAGGATGTAATAAGAAAGCATCATCATCAACAACAACAATCAATATCGACGCGACAGACCACACTATGATGGGGGCACCGATGGCTGTCGGAGTGGGATACAATCCTTACGGCTATACGGCTGCGGGTAATAATAAAAATAATTATGAATAATAAATTGATGTTAAGATATAAGATATCTACATTCTTCATTGATTTTCAATTTTTGCACAGAAGATCACTAATAAAATACCTATAATGTAGGTCCAGCACCTGCAGCATATTACGGAACTGCAGGCGGAGGTTACGATCCTAATATGGCGTACGGAAGAAGGAAAAAGAGGGGTATTAAAGAATTATTACAAAAACATAAATTGATAAAGGAAACATTTTGCCAAATATTTTAACAAAGCATGCCATAATAATATAGAGCACTATCAATACTATCAAACTAACTTTTAAATTGCAGAAGGCGAAGCAGCGACAGATGTGTTGGATTTTCCGGGATGGAAAACGCAGTATCTTGCTATAGAAAAAGGAATTTATCTTAAACCAGAAACTTTACCTTTTTATGGTTTTGGAAATTGTCCTTCGAAACCAATGACTGATGCGGATTTAGACAAAGCCAAAACTGGCGAAGAGCTCGTGAGTTACTATTTGAATGTGTTGAGATCGGACTGTACTGAACTTTTGAAAAAGCAGCTTTCAAAACTTTTGGAAATGGGTGCCCTACACATCAAAGACAAAACCTTGGTCATTAATGACGAAGTCCAGAAAGCGTAAGTTTAAAAAGAACTGCCTTTATCGTTTTGCTCTCGCTCGGAGTCTTTTAGGTCCGAATTATGAAACTCGTTTAAGTTTTGAGGGCATCTCGAGACGTCTCAAAGACGTGGGTGGATGACTTCTTTTCTTGCAAATATAAAAATATTGGTACTTAATATCTATTTCTATCACTTGTACACTGTATTTTACCCACACTTGCCCTAAAAATACCCAAAAGCACTTATTTTACTACCTTTCTCCCTATCTGTGGGAAATGGGAAAAATCAAGACTCGGGAAAAATGAATGAAAAAAACTTTGATTGAAATGAGTTGCTTAACATCGTATTCCACGTTACCTCATGAGTCCCTTTCCTCCGTTTCTCTAATGTATAACACACGACCCGTACCATCTTCAATATACAGTCGCACCCACCCCCCAATTAGGGTAGCTAACATAATTTATTCAATACATGTTTATTTATGATTATCATTACTAATTCCAGGAACAATCCAAAATTCACTCTACATGAAACGATTTTCTCTCAAACTGCTCTTGAAATGGATGCTTTTACTACAACTTACATCAAACACAAAAAAGCAGAAAAACCAATGACCCCTGATGGGAAATCACCTATTTCTCGCACTGTGAATCTTGCAGTGGAACTGATTTTAAATATAATTTCTAAATCAAGGGATTTTGGCCGACTTCATATGATAGCTAAAACTCGTCATGCTATCATTGGATGTAGATACGCCTTCTCTAAATTGGCACAAGATGAACAGAATATGGCAGGATGTGCCGATTGTGTAGAGGATTTGAAACTCAACTTAGCTGACAGAATTATGATCATGGGGTTAATGCAGTATCTCAAGTTTGGTCTACGGGATATTGATGCCCATAATAAAGATGTCAACAAGTCCTTTAAAACATTCTTCACCAAAAATAAGGACTTCATTACCAAAAAAGTGAATTTGTATTCTTAAATTATGTTCTACTAATGAGTGGGTATGATGATTTATTTGATAATAAAGTGTGATTTTTAGTTAACTTTGCAAATAAAAACAGTAGAGATTTGTATTACAGTATCATTAGAGAATATTAATGACGAATTCCAGATATTAATTTGGTTATTTCGGCCAGTCCTACTATAAATTTAATTTTTGCTTCACTGAGGGCAATGACGGCGTCACCTTCAATGTTCTTCAAATTCAAGACGCAAATCAACGCGGTTTTATTTGGATGCAATAATCATCCATTTCCATTTACCATCACTTCTTCCATAGAAAAAATTATTTAGTCTTTCATTCAATCAGGTGACTGTCCACTGCCTTGTCAGTTGTCACATAAGAGTGTAAGTTGTTCATTGAATCATATCCCGCAATCAAACGTATACAGTTGTTGGTAGCCCAACATACCCCAATAAAACTTATACAGTTGGCGGTAGCTCAACAAATGCTAATCAACATCAAACCAATATTACCCCATCACCTTTTCTTTGACCTGCATGCATTTTCGATTCATGTCCAGTGTGCGAAACAACATCCACTACCCCCTCTACAAATATGAGAGTTTTCGTTCACACTGTACAGTTCCCATTCAAACTCGTAGACAAAAGAAATTTTCCGAGTCGAGGAAGGCTGACATTATAGGTGATAGTGGCCAGTGGTAAAAACTGGCACGAACGGAATAGGCCGACAGAAACAGTCCAAAATGGAAGATAATGTCCACACACTTCCAATTTCAGCATTTGTGTCGTTCTTTTGACATCAAGGCGTGTCAAAGGGCAAGGTCGACAGGCTCGACACTCAACACTCAACAGGGCAAGGTCGACACTCAACGCCCCCTATAATAATACCAAGGGCTGTCTCCGCTAATTATGTAATGATATAAATTATAAAATTCCGATTCCGGAGAAATTGGGAAAAATTCCGGAGAAATTGGGAAAAATTCAGGAGAAATTAGGAAAATTTCCGGAGAAATTGGGAAAAATTCCGGAGAAATTCGGAAAATTTCCGGAGAAATTGGGAAGAATTCCGGAGAAATTCGGAAAATTTCCGGAGAAATTGTGAAAAATTCCGGAGAAATTCGGAAAAATTCCGGAGAAATTCGGAAAATTTCCGGAGAAATTCGGAAAATTTCCGGAGAAATTGGGAAAAATTCCGGAGAAATTGGGAAAAATTCTGGAGAAATTCGGAAAATTTCCGGAGAAATTGGGAAAAATTCCGGAGAAATTCGGAAAATTTCCGGAGAAATTGGGAAAAATTCCGGAGAAATTGGGAAAATTTCCGGAGAAATTGGGAAAAATTCCGGAGAAATTGGGAAAATTTCCGGAGAAATTGGGAAAAATTCCGGAGAAATTGGGAAAAATTCCGGAGAAATTCGCAAAACTTCCGGAGAAATTGGGAAAAATTCCGGAGAAATTGGGAAAATTTCCGGAGAAATTGGGAAAAATTCCGGAGAAATTCGGAAAATTTCCGGAGAAATTCGGAAAATTTCCAGAGAAATTGGGAAAATTTCCGGAGAAATTGGGAAAAATTCCGGAGAAATTGGGAAAAATTCCGGAGAAATTCGGAAAATTTCCGGAGAAATTGGGAAAAATTCCGGAGAAATTGGGAAAAATTCCGGAGAAATTGGGAAAAATTCCGGAGAAATTCAGAAAATTTCCGGAGAAATTCGGAAAATTTCCGGAGAAATTGGGAAATTTTCCAGAGAAATTGGGAAAAATTCCGGAGAAATTGGGAAAAATTCCGGAGAAATTGGGAAAAATTCCGGAGAAATTGGGAAAAATTCCGGAGAAATTGGGAAAATTTCCGGAGAAATTGGGAAAAATTCCGGAGAAATTGGGAAAAATTCCGGAGAAATTCGGAAACATTCCGGAGAAATTGGGAAAATTTCCGGAGAAATTGGGAAAAATTCCGGAGAAATTCAGAAAATTTCCGGAGAAATTCGGAAAATTTCCAGAGAAATTGGGAAATTTTCCAGAGAAATTGGGAAAAATTCCGGAGAAATTGGGAAAAATTCCGGAGAAATTGGGAAAAATTCCGGAGAAATTGGGAAAATTTCCGGAGAAATTGGGAAAAATTCCGGAGAAATTGGGAAAAATTTCCGGAGAAATTGGGAAAATTTCCGGAGAAATTGGGAAAAATTCCGGAGAAATTCGGAAAATTTCCGGAGAAATTGGGAAAATTTCCGGAGAAATTGGGAAAAATTCCGGAGAAATTGGGAAAAATTCCGGAGAAATTGGGAAAATTTCCGGAGAAATTGGGAAAATTTCCGGAGAAATTGGGAAAAATTCCGGAGAAATTCGGAAAATTTCCGGAGAAATTGGGAAAAATTCCGGAGAAATTCGGAAAGGGAAAAATTCCGGAGAAATTCGGAAAATTTCCGGAGAAATTGGGAAAAATACCGGAGAAATTGGGAAAAATTCCGGAGAAATTCGGAAAAATTCTGGAGAAATTCGGAAAATTTCCGGAGAAATTGGGAAAATTTCCGGAGAAATTCGGAAAATTTCCGGAGAAATTGGGAAAATTTCCGGAGAAATTGGGAAAAATTCCGGAGAAATTGGGAAAATTTCCGGAGAAATTGGGAAAATTTCCGGAGAAATTGGGAAAATTTCCGGAGAAATTGGGAAAAATTCCGGAGAAACTGGGAAAATTTCCGGAGAAATTCGGAAAGGGAAAAATTCCGGAGAAATTCGGAAAATTTCCGGAGAAATTGGGAAAAATACCGGAGAAATTGGGAAAAATTCCGGAGAAATTGGGAAAAATTCTGGAGAAATTCGGAAAATTTCCGGAGAAATTGGGAAAAATTCCGGAGAAATTCGGAAAATTTCCGGAGAAATTGGGAAAAATTCCGGAGAAATTCGGAAAAATTTTGGAGAAATTCGGAAAATTTCCGGAGAAATTGGGAAAAATTCCGGAGAAATTGGGAAAAATTCCGGAGAAATTGGGAAAAATTCCGGAGAAATTGGGAAAAATTCCGGAGAAATTGGGAAAAATTCCGGAGAAATTGGGAAAATTTCCGGAGAAATTGGGAAAAATTCCGGAGAAATTGGGAAAATTTCCGGAGAAATTGGGAAAAATTCCGGAGAAATTCGGAAAATTTCCGGAGAAATTGGGAAAATTTCCGGAGAAATTGGGAAAAATTCCGGAGAAATTGGGAAAAATTCAGGAGAAATTCGGAAAATTTCCGGAGAAATTGGGAAAAATTCCGGAGAAATTCGGAAAGGGAATAATTCCGGAGAAATTCGGAAAATTTCCGGAGAAATTGGGAAAAATTCCGGAGAAATTGGGAAAAATTCCGGAGAAATTCGGAAAATTTCCGGAGAAATTGGGAAAAATTCCGGAGAAATTGGGAAAATTTCCGGAGAAATTGGGAAAAATTCCGGAGAAATTGGGAAAATTTCCGGAGAAATTGGGAAAAATTCCGGAGAAATTGGGAAAAATTTTGGAGAAATTCGGAAAATTTCCGGAGAAATTGGGAAAAATTCCGGAGAAATTCGGAAAATTTCCGGAGAAATTGGGAAAAATTCCGGAGAAATTGGGAAAAATTCCGGAGAAATTGGGAAAAATTCCGGAGAAATTCGGAAAAATTCCGGAGAAATTGGGAAAAATACCGGAGAAATTGGGAAAAATTCCGGAGAAATTCGGAAAATTTCCGGAGAAATTGGGAAAAATTCCGGAGAAATTGGGAAAAATTCCGGAGAAATTGGGAAAAATTCCGGAGAAACTCTCATATTTGTAGAGGGGGTAGTGGATGTTGTTTCGCACACTGGACATGAATCGAAAATGCATGCAGGTCAAAGAAAAGGTGATGGGGTAATACCTACGCACACGTTGTGATTCCGCTAGTACCACCGTGATTGTGATTGTGATTCTGTGCCTCAAAAACTTAAGAGGTTACGTGGCGGACGGAGTAGGCAGGTGCTACTTGTACCGCTGATGGTGTGCATCGGAACCTATCAGATTTGGCCCCATCTTACACACAAAGTATGGACAAACCTACGTACTCTTAGTGTATGTACCAAACTCCGTGAAATTTACGCTACTTTAAAAAACTTTACATACACAAATAGTAGGTACGAATCTACGTACTCTTAGTGTATGTACCAAATTGCATGAAATTTACGCTACTTTAAAAAACTTTACATACACAAATAGTAGGTACGAATCTACGTACTCTTAGTGTATGTACCAAATTGCATGAAATTTACGCTACTTTTAAAAACTTTACATACACATATATTACGTACGTTCGTTCGTGCTATTTGTGAATGTACCACGGTTGCGTACATTTACACGCTCGTTTTTTCCAAACAGAAAAAATACGTCGTTTGGTCGTCCATACTATTTGTGTGTGTACCAAAGTAGCGTGCGTACATTTCGCGCAACTTTGGTGCATACACAAATAGTACGTAGGTTCGTACACACTATTTGTGCATGGACCGAAGGCGCGTACATTTCGCGCATAATGGTGCATACACAAATAGTACGTAGGTTCGTCCACACTATTTGTGCATGTACCGAAGGCGCGTACATTTCGCGTAACTTTGGTGCATAGACAAATAGTACGTAGGTTTTACGTGCACTATTTGTACATGTACAAATAATAGGCACGTACATTTCACGCCACTTTGGTGCATACACAAATGGTACGTAGGTTCGTTATAACTATAACACTATTTATGAATGTTTTGAAGGCATGTACATTTCACGCAATTATGGTGCATCCATTTTCGGACAGGGCTAAAATTTCATTTCATGTTGACAAATTGCCTAAGTGTGAAAAAATCTAGATGTCTTTGAAAATGTTAAACCTCTATACTAGTAACGATCCAATCTCGAACAACCAAACTGACTATATAGCAAATATATCTGCTATGACAAAAAAAAATTCCAGATGAGACAGTCAACAGTCAACCGATCCATTTTTGGGAGATCGTTAATGTTAGATGCTAGTAGGTAAATATAGAAAGTGGGTATCATTTTATCATTTTTACTATCATTCAGATGTTTCATAATATGACTTCGTTGAATTTTGCAACAATTTCATAAATTTTGGAAATATGTCCCCATTTAGGTAACCTATAGAATTTTTGTCATAGAAATAACCAATCAGATTGCAGCATTTCAAAAATTATCAACCAATGAAAATGCGTATCGCTATGCAACTTAGGGATAGAAAAATGTAAAAGTTAAAAGCAGACTACAAGGAGACAATGAATAATGCTAATTTGCCAATACAGAAATCAGCATAATATCACATTGAATTCGTTAGACAAATTAAAAATAGTGCTTTTTCTGAAGAAGTTTTGCTGAAATATTTATAAACTGACAACTAATTAATTATGGTCTTCCACAAACTCTTCAGATCTTCAAATACTTTGCTTTTGCTAGGAAGGAGTTTCTCTTCAACCTCTGTGGTAAAATGCTTCAATCCTGTTGTTATTCAGACAAAAATTTGTTGATTCACCTGGTTATTAAAAAATATATTATTGTTTATTCACAAACTAGAGATCCGTCCGAGTAGCTGTGCTAGGAGCCTCTGGTGGAATCGGTCAACCATTGTCGCTGCTATTAAAGCATTCTGATAAAATATCTGCTCTGGCTTTATATGATATAGTTCATTCTCCTGGTGTAGCGGCCGATATAAGTCACATTCCAACTAGGCCAAAAGTTCAAGGCTATGGACCTGGTCAACTAAGAGATGCTCTCACCGATTGTTCCATCGTCGTCATTCCTGCTGGTCTTCCACGGAAGCCGGGAATGTCCAGAGACGATTTGTTCAAAACGAATGCAAGCATTGTCAGAGACTTGGCGAAAGGCTGTGCCGATACTTGTCCTAAAGCATTGATAGCAATCATCACAAATCCTGTAATTGATTTACTATACTTTTGGCCAGTAATAAATCTATGATCACGACCAATAATTTTTCACCACCGCAAACACCACAGTATTTTTTATCTGAATGAATATTAACTAATTCTATTCCCAGGTAAATAGTATGGTTCCTATTGTTGCTGAAATGTTTAAAAAGGCCAAGGTGTATGATGAAAAGAAAATCTTCGGAATAACCACGCTGGATGTAATCAGGGCAAGTACTTTCATTGGAGAAGCTTTGGTATGCAACTGACAATTTGCTATATCCATTTATTTGAATTATTTCTTACAACCGTCTTTAAAACAGTTTATACAAAATTTTTTGATGATACCTACAGGGTGTATCTCCCACCACAGTTAACTGTCCTGTAATTTGTGGTCATTCAGGGGTAACAATTATTCCTTTGTTTTCGCAATGCAAACCTTCTGCTGCGAATTTGCCAGAACATAAGATCAAAGCACTTACAAAGCGGATTCAGGTAATAAGAAATACCTACATTACTAACTACAAAAATAATGGCTTCAATCGAAATAATTGAAAATTAAATTACGATTGATATATAGGAAGCTGGTACTGAAGTTGTGGAGGCCAAAGCTGGTTTGGGCTCTGCCACACTATCAATGGCTTATGCTGCAGCCAGATTTACAGATTCTCTTCTAAAAGCTGTTAATGGTGAAAATGTTACTGAATGTACCTACGTCAAGTCTTCTGTTTGTGGCGGGGTGGAATATTTTGCTACGCCGGTTGTATTAGGGGTGAATTATTACTTTTCCAATTTTATTTCTATTGTATACAATTCAAAGGTATTTTAAAATTTTTTGTGATCTTACGTAGAAAGATGGTGTCGTAAAAAATCTAGGTTTTGGAACATTGAATTCCTTCGAACAAGATCAACTTAAGATAGCCATTCCAGAATTAAAAAAGAATATTGAAACAGGCGCAAACTTTATTACTAAAAAGTAGTGACGTGAAAAACTTGTTCCAATTTCGACTGAATTTGCCTGATATTTTAAATGATGGTAGTATAATATCCCACTAATTCTTTAGTAAATTACATTTTATGATGAAAAATGAAGACAAACAAATGAATTGTACAGTTTGAGAAAAATACTGTATTTCACTGAATATTTTACGACTCAGTACATTTTGTTGATATATAAGATAAGACCAATGAAAATGCTACATTTATTTACAAGATTCATACAGACTGGAACGGGGTAAATATTTACATTTTAATAGCCATTAAATGTTGGCTAGTGAGGGATAAATCTGTACCAATTCCAGTTTTGTCTCGATCATTATTGTTTGAATTTTGTTAGTTTATTGTTGACTCATAGAATGCCCTTTTCACTTTTGTTCTTGGCTTCAGCACAGATGACATTAAGAACGGGAGTTATCATCACTTTGAAATCTAAGCATATTAAAAATTTAGATAAAATCGATTATCGATAGTATATTATATTATTGATAATTTGTAGAATTCTTAGACCAAAGTCTTTACCATCGTAGCTAAGATTTCCATCCTTGTCGGTGTCATAAACAGCAATTTCAGTTCTAATTTCATCATCTGAATTGGGTTCACTTCCCAACTCTTTGAACACACGACGCATATCTTCGACTATTTGAAAATCAATAGTTCATTTAGGTAAATACAACAATCTTTAATTATTAGCCAGTTGCCACTAATTGGAATTTAAGCTCGCAAAGGTTAATATATTATGACTTTATGAGGTATGAGTGTTTCCGCTGAACATTTACATATTCAAAAAAATACAGAAGTAAAATGAAAGTAAATGTTTGTAATTTAATGGAATTAAATGTAGTTCAAAGTTCAATATATTGGAATTGGGGCGAATTGGTCTAAATTATTGGTGCGCTGCGCGTGCATTGCTCCACATTTAACAGAAATCATCATGACCATAAATGTCCTTCCAAAAATTGCATACAATAGTAAGTTACTGCTATAAAATGCAAAGAGCGAGGTCATGAACTCTGAACTATCTTTACTAAAGCTTACACTTTTCCTTTATATAGGACTAACCGTCTAAATATCCTTTGTTCCCATTGTCATACGAATCAAATAACTTTAAACAGACTGCATCTGTTTTCATGTGGTACACTTTGGGGATGTTCTTCATGAAATCAGCCCATTCTTCAAAGTCAATTCTTCCTTGTTCTAATATACCTCAAAGTACAAATCACATTAAATTCAATTGAAATGGAAAACTGTTATGGAAAAAATTACAACAACCATATCGGTACTACAACTTAGTCCAATAATGAAAATAATAATAAAATAATGCAGTACCATCTAATTCAAAGGTAGAGAAATAAAGATCCAAATCTTCTTCTGAGGGCACTTTCCGGAAATGAAATTTTAACTGTTCTGTCAAGTTTTCCCTGGTTAATTTACCGGTACCAGTAAAGTCAACAAAATTCAATGGTTCTAGAGGGATTTCCAAGGTAGAATCCTGTGGCACTTCTTCTTCATTCTATACATGGTACAAAACAAAGTAAAAAGACATTAATACATTAATTGTCAATATCAGATAGGTACTTAAAAATCTATGCAAAAGCTAAACAAAAATTACAATTTTGAAAATGATATACCATTTCTGGAGTCTCTGTCTTGATTGGAGGAAAATTGTATATTGTACACAGGCGTTTTTGGAACGTCGCGATTATTCCTACAGGTTGATAAATGCTTGGCCAAATTGAATATTTGAAAATAAAGGCTCGGCAGTTGATAATAAAGTTGCACTAAAAGAAAATCGCAAATAGTTTTCTCTAATCATTCTTTCGAATCGAGTCCCGTGTCCATTGTAAATTCCGGATTGTATTACATGACAACCGTGCAAAATGGTGCCATTTTTAAATTTTGGTATTGTGAAAATGGCACTAAAGAACGTAATTTGACATTTTCCGTACTAAAAAATTTACCTTTTTCGGTCTTGTGGTCTTCATTTACTAAAACTGACTTTCGGTTAGTCATTAGGCATTAAGGTGACTGTGTATACGATTTGGGAATCTCTGGTGACTATCAAAATACATGTTAAAATTTTTTGCCATTCTTGATATAACTTCCAGAGTTTTACTCCGATTTTCTAATGAAGTACATTTACGGAAAGGTAAAAACATTGGCTAGGATTTAATTTGGGAAAATTTTCGATTTTTTTGATTATTTAGCAGTAGCAATGGTTCAAAATTTTATGCGAATTTCTATCCAGATGTCATCATTAAAGTGTGACATGTATAAAAACTGAGGCAATAATCGAACATTTTCCCAAATTAAATCCTAGCCAATGCGTTTGCCTTTCCGAAAATGTACATCATTAGAAAATCGGAGTAAAACTCTGGAAGTTATATCAAAAATAGCAAAGAGAGTTTCATAAAAAAGGTTGAAATGTAAACTGCCTCATACTTGACCGGATGTGCAAGTCATAGAATATCCGACATTGAAGCAATGGACTGATATCAACTTGACATGAGCTAGAGCATTGAGCTTTTTCTCTATGCCAACGCTGATGGTGTCATAATTTTCATAGTGTCATTGCTTGATTACAGTCAGTAGTAATTCGATCCCATGGTTACTGATGTCCCACCCAAGAGATAGCAGTGCAATACTCGAAATAATGTGTGGAAATGCAAATGTGCCTCTACATCCAAATGTAGCCAGTTCATGGCATGAACAAATTCTTGTGCACATTGGATGAAGATTTTGCAGTGCAGATTGCTGTTGCTATTGGCTCCCTGTGTTAAATAGCTACATACCATTCAAAATTAGGAACTTCCTTGGAAACTTTCAATTTTGTTATTTTGAAGTATTGCAATATACTGCCCAGCGTCGAATACTGCGATTGTGTGGTTATCTCCAGTTAGTTTTTCGGTTAGTAGGGCTATGGGTTTCGGCTACCGTTAGAAGCATATTTTTATTTGAATTTTGAAATATTTAAAAATTTCGAATTTCGAAATAAAAGAGGAACAGCCACCTTAATAAAAAAAGTAATAGCTATGAGTTCTGACGATAACATATCAGGATCGGAAACATGTTCTTTGGAATATTCTTCGGATAACTTCACAAGTGACTGTGACGAGAACAGCGGGTCTTCAAGGAATTCTAATTTTAGCTCAGCCTCCGATGTGTCCCTTTTGAGTGATTGTTCAGTTGCTAATAAATTAGCGGAAATAACAAAGACCAGCAGTAAACGATTTATGGAATTGAGTCAAAGTCATGATTCCTTATTTTCTCGATTTCAAAATGGGCTTCGATCCGTATCCAATCATAACTTTCGAATAGGTGGACATTTAAATTGTTCCCCTGATGAAACATGTCAATGCTACCATTGTGTTATTCTAAACACCAAAGACGATGCATTTAACGATCACACTGACTCTCTTGACGCATTAGATGTATGTTGGAGAAATAAGGACCATACTTTTTACTACGATATTCAAAATAGAAATTTGCATTCGAGAAGTTCGACCTCAGAGAGCGATAGTGTCACTAATCCTTCCAACCGTTACATGTATGACTCTAGAGAATGCGTATTGGAAATCGAAAACCGTCGAACTAGAGAATTTCAAATCAGATTCGAACACAATTTAATCAGGACCAGTACAAAACGAAATGGAATTTACGAATCTACCAGAACAAGCATAGTATCTTTTGGAAAAGCGTTAATTTGTATATGGAGATGTATGCGAAGAAAATTTTCCAAGAACCATGGAGTTAAAGCTGTGCTCATCAGTAAGGCAAACTCGTGTCATATTCAAATCAAGGATGAAGCTACCAGTTCGGAAAATGAACAGCCAAATCCCAACAACATCTCTGATGTCAATGAAAATACTAATCAGATCGTAAATTAGCCCCTTTCAGTTGATTTGATTTTTAAATCACGCATGTATTTATTCATTATAGGTCTTTGGGACGCGTTTGAGGGTATTCCGAGTAAATAATATTATTACATTATTAGGCATGTAGCATAGCATATAATACAAATACTTACTCCTACGAACATATTGTTGGTTGCAATAATTTTTAATACCATAATGTTTAATTAATAGAAAGTCAGACTACGATTGAAGTCTGCAGTATGTTAGAAGGTTGAAGGATTACTAGTAGATTGCAATCTGCACTATATTTAATGTATTGTAAAATATTCATTACAAATAAATTAATGTAGTAGAATATAATGTGTGGATAAACAGAAACAGCGCCAGATTGACCTTTTGTACACTGCACACTGCATTGCATACTAATGCTAATATGTACTTGCTGCATGCACTTCCTTGTGTAATGGGAAGCAACCAGATTCTAAGATTCGGTGCCCAAAGAAGATTTAGGTCTTGAAAACTGGTTTTGCTCACTTTATGTTATAAAGTGTTTACCAATGTCTGCTACAAACAAATCTTATATAACACGTATGTTAATGTTTTGTTTTGCAGACCAGCAGACCTCAATATACATAGAAATGTTGAAGTTTTTCTTCACACCTGATACACTTAAAAAAGGATACTATATTCTCTGTCTACATAATTTGCTTACATGATACATGTAATAGTTTATTAGAATGTGTGCATTTTCCTTAGACACGAAAAGCGTGCAAAATACTTGCATCTAAATATATTATGCTATGAATGAACTATACGACTAGTATTTTAGAAGCTATCATTGCATAAAGAACTGTTTCCGCAACCGCATCTCTCCAACGGATATACCTGCGTGTTACATACGGTATAATAATTCGGATAAAAGACTTTTCAGGATTTACAAATCCACAATCACTCTTATGTATGATAACAAAGGTCCTATAGTCAGTGTCTGGTGTATGTGAAGCATGTTGTGGTTGAAAGTTACAAATCTTGGGGTGGCAAAGTAAAGTATCTCTATGTAGTAACCAATTAGATGATGGTCTTCATTTTAGGGTTAACCGTTAGTAACAGTATGCAACAAGAAGTTTAGAAGATTCTACTAAGAATTTGTGTGTTGCAAAGCATAAGCAGTCTCCCCTCAACATCCATTCATTCTGATGGTGTGGGTGAACTTAAGATCACGTAAACAGAAGGGTTTGCACGGGCAATGTCCTGCAGGCATTAAAATTGTACCGCAACACTGCACACAACAACTCAACTTTCTTTAATCATGAACCCTTTTCGTTACTAGTTAGTTACATAGTTAAGATTCGTGTTGCCGCTGTGTCGTGTGCAGTGTATAAGAACCAAAATTTCGAAAAATATGCCTGAAAAGTGTTCATTGTGGACTTCTCTACTAGGCGAATTCTGTATTCATAAAAGTTACTTTGTTATGTGCGGTTTTTATTTCACTGTGTAAGTTAATCTTCATTCCTTATGACTGGGTAAGTAAATACAGCTAAAACACAATAAGATAAATACGATTTTCATTTGCTGGTGGTCTACATTTTATATGGAAATACATCTTTAAATCTCTAAGTTAAGACTTTTGGAATGCAATCAAGACTCAAGATGTACTATCGGTAGGGATAATTTGGTGCAAAAACCTGAGGTACAATTTGGCAGTCTTGTTAGATCAAGCACATCCAAGAAATGCAAGTTTGTAAGCTAACAGCACACCTATAACTGTACCTCATGTTATGTGTTGTAATAATTGGAAATGAGGATAGCCTAATCCAAGGCCAGAGTATTGAAATCCCGAGCTAAGGTCTAATCAAATGAATTGCAAGCACCAAAACACCAGAACCAGCTTTTTACGGTACTTATGGAACTCTGTCAACTTACACTTCCATTAATTCCATTCATTGGATATTATTCCTGAACTTCAATGAGCCAAGACTCTAAGCTCCGAAAGTACAACCTATAGTGGAGAGTGAGAAGACACTTAATACCATTCTTAGCTCAATTGTCACATTCAGGTAAGCGATTTACTAATTTAAGACCCAGAATTTAATGAATCCAAATACCGATTTTGTTGAAGAATATATAACTACATGTGACAAAATTGACAGCACTCTTCGAATTAATCTTCTGAGAAATAATTTCTAGTCCAATAAAAAGCTCTTCTAAATAGATTGTCACAATGGGGTATCATATCCAAGAAAATATCAAAAAGCGAAGTATAGAGAAGGAAAAAGAAGTTAAAAGTCATGGAGAAGCGAAAGAACTTCTGATACAAAACTTCTACTATGATGTGACGAATTTCATAGAGAGACACCCTGGAGGGCGCGTCATTGAATTTTACACAAATACCGGAGAAGATGCTACACATGCCATTCAACAGTTCCATTACAGATCTAAGAATAAAGTCAGCCTTATCATGAAATCATTAAAAAAACGACCCGCACGGACATTTGAAGGTTATTTTTCTATGAAAAATTCAAAATTAATAAAATGATGCAATTTAAATGTAATTGAATATGGAATGTAATTGAATGTAATATTCTCCATGTTTCGGAATATTTAGGTTTTGACGCAGATACGGAAGAAAAACGAAAAATATTAACCGATGATTTTAATAAACTTTACAAAGAATTGGAAAATGAAGGAATGTTCAAAACATCTTATATTCACAATGGTCTACGATTTCTGGAGATTTTAGCCTTGCTTGGTCTTGGCTACTATTTGATCTGCTACGGAAATAGTTATCTGTACGTGATCGGTCTATTCCTTGCCACTTTAGCCCATGGAAGATGTTGTTGGCTTGAACATGAAGCTGGTCATAGATCTTTAACAGGAATTCCTAATGTAGATCAATTTCTTCAATCCATATTTTTTGGTAATTTAATTTTGCTCTAATGACCTACCAATTAGCAACCTAGAGAATTAATGTAACGGGATTTGATTGAAATGAATTAATTTGACATTGAAGGTGTTGGTGTTGGTCTATCAGCGCGGGTTTGGAATACCCGGCATAAGCGACATCATTCCATGCCAAATAAATTAGACTATGATATAGATCTGGAACTGATGCCAGTATTTTTAAGTGATGTCAAAATTCTGAAAGAGCCTGATAAACAATTTCTGGGTTTTGCTAAATATCAAGTAATGCAAGATCATAATCAAGATCATTTAAAGAAACTTTTCCATAAAATTTTCTAATTTTTTGTATTTGTTTCAGATGTTTCTTGTGCCTGTAACAGCAGTAGGATTTATTGCTTGTCATCAATTTTACCACCATCCAATATACGTTTGGAAACATGGCCACTACATGGATGGGATATGCATGATCCTGCACTATTTATTACTGGGTCAACTGGGACTTATTCCCTTTCTAGTCATTAACTACCTTTCATTGTTTTATAATCAAGTAATTCTTGCGTTAAACCACACCTCTCTACCTGTTCATTCAACCACTTACCACTGGGTTGAATTTACATTTTACCACACGTTGAATGTGACTCAGAATTGGTACACCGATTGGTGGATGGGCTACGTGAATACTCAGATCGAACATCATCTATTCCCCACAATGCCTCACTTCCGCCATAAACTGATTACTGACAGAGTGAGAGCTCTTGCCAAAAAACATAGTCTACCCTACTATGAATATTCATTCTGGGGTGCATTTTATAAGACTATCCAATGTCATTACCTAGTTCAAAAAGAATTGCAACAAATGTTTTAGTCTTATATCGAAACGCAATGTTAATTATTTGTATCTTATATTTTATACAAATTTATTTTTGTCCCTACAGTGTATTCAGCTCAATAATAAACTTTATTTCATTGATATTTTCCTAACTATATCAAGCTTGTACTTAATTCTTAGTTTTTGCCGATGGTAAATTAACATTTTGATTTTACATGAATTCATGTCCGGGGGGTCCCTTTAAAATAACCAACTGTGAGTCTTTTTTGTGCAGATCCAATGGAATATGTTGTTGAAGTTCATGTTCTTCCTCTTGCATTTCTCGCTCGTGCATTTCTTTCTCATGACGATGACGAATGTGCTCTGTAAATTTTTCTGTCATACTTTCCAATGATTTTCTGACTGGATGACTCCGTTGGGAAGGAGCTGGAACTATCTTCCCTTTTTGAGAATGTATAGATTTGGTCGATTTCACCTGGGAATTGTCTGTATTGTGAGATCTGTCGGTATTATAAGATTTAGTCCTCCTTATAGACTTTGCACTTTTTCTGCCGTATACGCCCAACGGGTTATCTGATGCATTGTGGCTAGACATGGAGGATTTAGAAGCATCTTCACTTCCACCTTCAAGATGCCCTTCCGCGACAGCATTTGTTTGTGTTGGAGCATGAACCCGGTTCCGGGCTTTATTCCCTTTGACATCGAATACCATTGTTGCCCTCTCGTCCTCATCCCGTGGTTTAGCTCCACTTTTAATTATTGGAAACCCAATTTCATCCAAAGGAATGACATTATTTTTGTACGCTCCCGCATAAATATCATAAGTTGTTTTGAAGTCAGTCGCAGCTTCAGTAACTAACTGTAAATTATATCATGTGTATTATCCAACGTAAATATAATATTACCTACCCTGACTAAAACACTAAAAAACTTGATCAGGAAAGATCGTGACAAAATTATCATTAAACCGGACGTATTTTACCTGTAAGATATCGCTAAGTTTTTCATCTCTCTTATTGAGAACCAGCTGGTAATGATCAACATTCGCATCTTCCAAATTACTAGAAATAGCACTGAATATTTCAGCTTCCCTTGTGGCAGCTTTTCTTTGGAGGGCAGTCACTAATTTTTTCATGGAAGTTTTTCTTTGCATATCAACAATTGCATGGGCAAAACTTTTGCGAAGTTCATCCCGCTCCTTCTCGGCAATGCCAATTCTCTGCAGTAAAGCTACAAAAAATAATATCGTAAAAATAATTAAAATTCTCAGTTTTACTAGAAAAATTACCTTCGTTTGAATATTCCATCATTTTTGCCTGTCTCTTTAATCGCCCTTTTGATTTTAGTAGAGTTTTCAAATCCTTTTCCATTTCTTCAGCGTCAAGACCTTCATCCATGATTTCCCACTCTTTCATTGTATCATTGGATTTATTTATGGGACCAGCAACAGAGTTCAAAGTTTCTGCTAAGGCAGCCTCTTGTCTTCTTAGTCGTATTTCATTTTCCCTACTCTGTCGCAATTCTATTTCCATTTTAGAAATCAGAGTCAAATTATTCAATGTTAACTCATTGAAGAACATCTTCATATCTCTCATTTTCATTTCATGGGCGTTGACCATTGCCCTGAATTGATCTTCTTTGATCGTAATAACTTGTGATATCGCTTCATCTTGGCCTTCATCTTCTTTATCATTCAAGGCAAATAATCTGCTATTGAAAGATACATCGAGGACGCGAATTTCTTCGCAAAAACTTTTGCGCATATTGCTCAAATCTTTGCCGTGTTTCAAATGAAGCGCTCGCATTATTTCAAAAAGAGCCATCTGAGCTTTTCGAATTAAACTCTTTTTGACCAGTAAGGAATCTCGCATCAACAATTGCAAATTCCAGGCGTCATCTTGAACCATTTTCATTCTTTCCAAATGGAATAAACGAACTTCCCCTAATTTTCTACTTTGTTCCGATTTCAGGAGTCGTAACTGTTGCTCGTAATCAGCATCTTGTTTGTCCTTGTCTTTCAATGTCTATTCCGGAGATAGATCGGGATATCACAACATGGAATAAACTGAGTAAAGTACGGCATTTGACTAGAAACCCAAAGAATTAACCTAACCCTTACAGTATTTTACGTACATCTTCCATATGAGATTTCATTAAATCCAGTTTCTCCTTTTGTGTATCGACTCGCTCCATAACCAACTGCCACAAAAGATAATATCTTTCCCGTTCGAACATAAATCTATTTCGCTCCTCAAGTTCTCTTCGAATTTCATCCTTTTAAAGTTTGAGAGTGTAAATTACGCAATTAAAAATCTAGTGAAATATTTTAACGATATTCCTATCAATATCACCAAAAAATATAAATTCAATTCGAACCTGCAGTCTTTTGCAATGGCCATATAGTTGAGGTCTGCTCATTTGGTTTATTTCAATACCATCGACAACCGGCTTGGCCTTTTTCTCCTTTTTTCCTTTGCCCCCCTTTTTCCCAGCCATTTCTATTTCTATGTATGAAACTTAGGAATGGAAAAAAGTAAGCGTGATCTAATGACGAGTTATACCATGCAGAAGCACCTGTAGATTAGAGATTGTACTTGGCAATAATCAAATATTATGTACAAAATCCTTTTTTCCTAAAAAATTATTTTCTAGGAAATAATACCAATTTCAAAGTTCATCGTGGTCGTAAATCAAAAAGCCATGCTAGTCTTGATTCTTGATGTCAGTCAATCAATGCAATAGATCTGGAAATCCCCCAACCTGCGGCATTCCAGGCTTCATTCGATTTTTTTGTAATGCATTCGATTTGTGACGTCACACGGCGACATTTCCTATACATTTCTATGGGACAGAAAAATATTTTTGACAAAACTTTTTAAATTTTTTGACATGCACTTTCACCATGGTGATGCCCCATGCAAATGTATAGGAAGTCGCCGTGTGACGTCATAAATCGGTTTACATACACAAAAATTCAGAAGTGCCTGGGAATTCCAAACCTATTTTACTTCTACTAGCCTTGGAAATCCCCTATATAGGAAAATAGCTACAAAATATTGTTATAGAAATCTGTAATTTCATTGGCTAAGTCAAATTTGAATCCACCAATACCATGACGATCTTGATGACGATCTTTGTCCTCAAAATGCAGTCGTGTCATCGTGTCGTGGTTCCACTTGGCTGTCTAGGTCAATATTCAATATTACAAGAATCTTGACTTGACAATTTCCCATTTGTTTCCACTCTTGAGTATCTTACGTAACTTTGAACCATATAGCGCAACTTGAAAAATGATGGGCTGTGAATATTACACACAAGTTTCAAGTTGTTTCGAGATCATATTATTATAGTTTTGGTCTTAACAAATCAGTAGCTGAATATTTTTCGGTATGGAAATGCATACCAGTAAATAAGTTCTGAATAATGGCCAACAAAAGGCACATTTCACAACGGCTCGTTAGGTTCTACTACGTTGTACACTGTCTAACTCTGGTAAAGACTCATACTTGACTAACAGATTCTTTCATGATCATGATTAATATTCTTATGTCTGTATGCATTCAGAATTACTAATTCTGTTATTTGTAAATTGACTTTAGATTGCTAGCTTAGGATTTTTCTTAACAGGTAAGGTAAGAATTAACACATTGTGGGTTGCAAAAATAGATTCTGTCTGAATAATGTCAAAATTAACCGTAAACAAATTATGCACTTCAGCTCTATTTACGCATAATGCAGAAGAAAATACAATAGGAAAATTTCGCCTGAAAATAACGATGGGGGTCGTCGTCATGTATTACGCTTGCTCAGCTCTATTACTAGGCGCTCTAATTACAGGTCTTTTCGCTCATGGCATCTGTCATAAACCGGCCCTGTGGGTTTTGGTACGAATAACTTTATTCAGTCATAGAATTTTGTACTATTAATACCTTCTTGGGGCAATTTTTTGATAAAAACAAAATTGCTTAATGAATAATGGTTTTTCGCTTTCAGTATTGTATTTTGACGTGTATTCTTGTTTTGATGGAGTTTGCTGGTAGTGCAACTGCTTTGAGTATAGTAAACAACCGTGACCATATTACAGAAGCTCTTATGGAAAAAATGGAAGAGTATAACAAGGCTAGAGCAAAAGATGTCAGAGCCAGTTGGGATTATCTTCAAGACGCAGTTATTAATAATTTAGCCTACTGTACTTGTACTTTCTAATTAAATTCTAATACAATTCCAATGTTTCTGTTATTACTATTTTTTATATTATTTAGTACCAATGCTGCGGTGTAAATAACTATTCTGATTGGCAAGACGTTCAGTTTGGAATGACAAGTCTCACGGTCCCCGTTTCATGTTGTCTTCCACAATTTCGGAACAATAGCTACTGTGGACAAAATATGCTACCTGATCACGAAGATGCCGATAGCTACATTAACACTAGGGTAATCCCACTGTAATATACAACCCCATCATAACCATAAACTTGTATAAATATAAATGTTTCTGTCAAATTTTTTAAACCCAGGGATGCTTGCAACAAGTTATTGGCAATATAGACAACAGTTTGATCATCATGGGAATTTTTGGAATAGTCATATCGTTTCCTCATACGGCCCTGGTCTCGCTCTCTTGCTTTTTAGTAATAACAAAGAAAATCTGATTTCTAGAACTGTTGTGTAAATGTGGACTCAAGCGGACTAAATGTAACAAATTATGTAGAATGTATATTTAAAGTTCCTAAATATGTTTGTTAATTTAACAAGAACTTTTTAGCATTTAGTAAATAATTGCATAATTTTTATTAACTAACTCATATTACATTATTTAATTATTATTGTAATAACCCGTAGGACTTTTCTACATTAGATAAAATACAAGGTAACGTTAGCGTCTATAAAGATTCGGGGCTTTAAAAAATTTAGGTGCATTATCCTCTACTTCCTCCTCTCCTTCCGTGACTACTTCGTCATCCTCAATATCTTCATCTTCTACCTCTTCCTCAACGAGTTCATCGTCTTCCAACAATTCCTCCCCTTCAGCATCCCCTTCTTCGTCATCTTCATAATTTCCGTTGACATTCATGTACGAATGGTTTGTATTAGACTCGTTTACCAAACGGTTACTTTGTAAATAAGGTAAAGTCTCCTCTAAAGAGTTCATTGTTGAAGAATTAGGAATGGATTTTCTGGTCGCTCCAGATCCCCCTCGGAAAATAGAGCCTATATTCAAGGCCGATTCGATGGTCTAAGAAATAAAGATTATTGTAAGAATTTATTGAAGCTAAATTTCAATAGAAAATAACAAAATACTAAATTAGGTTGCCGATATCAATATTCTATTACTTGGACAGTTGATGCCTTAAGGAATTTACTAGTATTTTGGTAGCCAAGTAAAGATTTCATTTCTTCGACAATTTGAAGAGCTAAGCGATGTTGTCCAACCGAAGTGTAATGATCCACCATTACGGCATAAATATCCCCTCTGTTTACCCCACTGGCATTAAAATTTGGATCTTCAAGGAATTTCTTTAATTCTAATACTCCATGGTCTGGATCATTACGGAAGTTTCTAAAAAAAAGCAGAGCAAAAAAGCAAAATAATGACACATGATAGTATTTTAAAAGTCAAGATCTAAGGAAATCAAACTTACTCTCGGACGCTGAGGAATCTTTGAATATAATGACATTTCGTTTGAACCGCATGCAAATTCGAAACGTAGTGGGCAGTTCCATGTTCAATGACTTCCTTCCAAGTTTGCTCAGCCTTCCTGTACTCATGCAGACCCCGTCTGTAGTCATGATCTTCGTCAATTTCAATTTGTGCTGCCACTTCGTAAAAGCCAGCAAGTGACTCCTCCGCTTTGGCTTTTTTGTAGAAACTCTCAATTTTCTCCACTATTTTTGGCGTTTTTCTGAAATCTATTGTTTGAAGGTAGTTGGCAGCCATCATGTAAATGTCTCTTTGTCGGCATACATTTGTATAGAAAATTATTCTTTCCGTATCGCCACTCTTTAAAAGGGATTTCATTGCCATACCCTGAAAAATATCATTTGATGAATTATACACAGAAAATAGACATTATTATAGGTACTTAGGTACATTAGATATTTGCAATAAAACGAAACGTGAACCGAATATGACGGAATATGTTTACAATTTTTTCGGACTGAAGGTTTGAAGGATTTAAGTGTAAATAGTTTAGTGGGCTAATAAAACCTCGAAGAAAGTTTCTTCAATCTTTACCTTTTGTCCAGCTTGAGTGTATTTTTTAGCAGATAAGTGGTAATCCCCTTGAAGCATGCAACATTCTCCCATTTTCTCCAGTAAGCCAATTCGCGTTTGTTCGTCAAGCCCTACTCCTTTTGGTGCAGTAAGTCGTTCAGCCAACTCCTCGGTTATTGTGAAGTGGTACTTGACACATAACTCCATCGCTTCAGTATACTGTAACAAATTTTATTAGGTAGAATGAATCAATTTGCAGTTGCAATTGAAACTTTGTAAATTGTGAGACCAAACCTTTTTAGCAGCCGCTAGCATGTCAATAGCTTTATCAATTTGATTATTCTCAACAAAGAAGTCCGCACACTTTTGTAAAAGGAAAGGATCAGTCTGTTGTCCTTCCATGGAGAGTATATCTTTAGCCACCATTTGCAAAGCACCGAATTCTTGCATCCTGATCCATTAAAGAATATTAATCAAAATGCTTTCAAACTTTCAGTTATAAAAACAACATGAAAATCTTACGAAAATGCTAAATCCAAAGCTCTTGATGTGTATCCGGCTTTATGGTATAATTGGATTGCTTTATCGTAATCAGGTTGATCCGCTTTGGATTCATAGTATTTAGCTGCATCTGCTTGTTCCGAAGGTAAGGCTTGAAGAGCCAAGGACCACAAAGTATCATTCATTTGATTGTCTTTGCAAATGCGAATTGCATTTCCAAAAGCTCCAGCTTTGGAATAAAATCGAATCGCTTTATCGTTTTCTCCTTTGTCTTCCAATGTTCGTGCTAAATGGTAACTTGAAGCCGGATCGTTAACTTTCTCAGCACACTGAACAGCTTTTTCATGGTCTCCACAAAAACACAAAAGTCGGACGAGAGATAACCAATCTTTGGCTAATTCATAGTATTGAAGTGCTGTGTCGATTTCTCCTGTACTCTCCATATATTGTGCCCACCATTGATACAACTCTCTGAAAAAGACCAATCGATATTACACACTTGTTATTTAGTAGCTATATAGTGAAAACAGTCGTAAAATTGATTTTACTTGTCTTGTTTCTGATTAATGTAGCTTTCTAAATATGCTGGATCTTCGACGAGCATTCTTGGAACTTCGTAGCGATGTGTTTCTGCCTTTTCGTACATTGTGATGGCTTCTTTAAAACGCTTTTCCTCCTCAAGAAATTTACCGTAAAGATGGTAAGTTGTTCTTAGGCGAATTCGTATTTTCTTCTCGCACAACTGAATGGCCTTGTCCCATTTACGAAGAGCTATGTACAAGTTCAGTAACAAATCGTAGCGCTCGCATTGTATATAAATTGCTTCAGCTTCGTCCTGAAAATATTTGAAATTTTTAGTCACTATTTATGCATCAATAAAGTTGGGGAATTTCAAGGATTGATAAATTGAAACAACATACATTCATTCCTAGTTGTAAGGCTAACATGGCCACTACAGGTTCTATATTCTCCTCCTTTTCTCTACAAACCCGAACTTCTTTCGCTGCTCGGCAGTTGTTCATTCTGGCAAGACAAATTAACGCAATATCGATCCTCCTGGTTTTCACACAACTTTTTGCCATATTCTTGTAAATTTTGTTGCTGGAAGTTTTGAAATCAATTAACAACAGCTTTCAAACTGAAATCATGGTTGAAAATTGTCATAAAAATACCTTTTTATAACCCTCATGAATTTTAGTGCGTTTTCAATATCCCCAAGAAGATTACAATGTACATAGTTTATAAGTGCAGTCCTCCCAGCTTCCTCTTCTTCCTCAATCCCTTCAAAATCTTTAATAATGACTTTCTCAATAGTGACTTTAGAAATTTCGGAAAGTTTATCATCAACTGTTTCTTCTTCGTTTTTCTAGATAGGTCACAATTTAATTTAATTAGCAGCAGATATTTTTAATTATTGTAAAAGTGTCTCAAAATCTTACTTTAAAATCCGTGGTTAACCCAAGTAAAGATTTGGAACTTGTCATTTCTTTAATTTCTTTTAGCTTAGGTTTCTTTCGTCTGCCCGGTCCATGGTACATTGTAAAGTACAAGTAAGGGACGTCCATTCCAATAAGACGATCGTATGTGATTTCCACATCGCATCTTTCATGAATTATAAATCCCCGATTAGGATCAGCAAACATAGTAACAACGATCTGGTCAGTTTCCTCCTTTTCCGGCTTTAATGTTGCAATTTTCCCAGCGTGAATCCAATCCTCAACAAATCTCTCAATGATAGTCCGACTTTCAACAACTTGATTTTCATCATCATCGTTGGCAATTGATGGAACGGTTATTGTAGCGCCCATACCAACTGGAGATGTACTATGTCGAGCATTTCTCGCTAATCTATTAATCGTAGGAGATCTCAGACTTTCTCTTCTTATTCTTGCAGGTCCTATTGATCTCCTCTCCCCGGAGTCAACATCTGTTTCAAAAGCACTCCGATAAGAGCTTGCACTAGAGTTAATCAAGCCTAGACCATTGATTTCTTTGGGAATCATTTTCGTTTCAGCAACAATGAATAGAGGATTGTGTTTGTCCCAAAAAAAATTCACGGCAAATCTTCCGGGGAATTCGATTTCGATTATTTTCCCATTTGAAAGATCCCAAAGGAAAAAACGCGAGTCAGGCATCAAATTGTATTGAGCTACTGTGAAAGCTACATGAGTACCCGAATTATTTGTATTGGCTTGTATCACTTCACCTAAATTGTCCACACTTTCGTTCAAGTTTTTAGTTGGGACATGTTGTCTTGCTTCACGTCGGGCTACATGCCATATTTTCACAAATGCATTAGCAGTTGCAACTGTTAAATACTCTCCACCAGTTTGTAATGTTATGGGAGAGCCTTCATTGTTGACTGAGGCAAGAGACTGCTTGACCGTTCCTTGAAATGTTCTAATTTGAACTTGGTCCTTTTCTAATGTAAATATACTTTGTTCGTAAACACGCACGTAATCACACTTTAGTAGAAATGTTCCTGAAAAGCAAACATTTATCATCGTTTTGATTATTATTGATTTTCAGCCTTAAAACATCTGTATTTAATTCATAAAAAATGATGATACCTGCTATTCTATAATTCGATGGAACATTTGGTCCCACTTCATACGAAGAAATCCTGCTTCCACTCCAAAATACAATGTGCGTCTTTGTTGCAGAAATGCCGGAGATCTGGACATCTGCTTTTAAGTCAAAGTTGAGTTTTTCTTCAAACATCATAACCGTAGCCTGCGATGGAAGTGTTTGGACAACACACAACTGATCACCGACGCAAAAGCATAGTTCTTGTTCCCAAAATATCAAAATATCTCGAACTGCATTAACTGCCAAAACTCCTTGAGAATTGTGGCACCAACGGGCAGCCTTTGAAGTCAGAGGTATGGATGTTGTGTGAGACCATTCCCAATGATCTTCTTCTGTTAGGGAAGACCCAGTTATTTCATGCAAGCTAGTTTCTTTCCACATCACTAATTTCCCTCGACTTGTACATGCACACAACACACCTG
The DNA here is from genome assembly GCA_020055645.1 of Tomocerus qinae. NCBI lineage: Eukaryota > Metazoa > Arthropoda > Collembola > Entomobryomorpha > Tomoceridae > Tomocerus > Tomocerus qinae. Next base: position 105,648,868 of record CM034546.1, on the reverse strand, counting down.
CGTGAAAATATAGAAATAGAATTAAAATACGATTTATCATCTCTGACAAAAGATGATTGAGAAAAGTACCCGTTTTTTTGTTATAATCTATTGTTAGAAAGCACTCTTCTATATTAGTTTCGTATCCTCTGGGCTCCAAAATAACATTATCATTTGTATCCACATCCCAAAGTCGTAAAAATGGTTCTTCACTTAAAACTCCTAAAGTAGTGGTTGTTCCTATCCAGCAAAGACGGACTTCTCCATTTCCACTAATTTTCATCTGTACCCAAATTTAATCAAATAATTTTAATTCCGTGCAAAGTGTTTCCTATTTAGAATGTCATTACCTTATTGACTTCTGTAAGACTACCAGTTGAATCAACACTGAATAACCCCATTATCATAGCATCAGTCATCACAACAAGAATATCTTTTGTGGGATGATATAGAAGACTTTTCACTGCACATCCCGCCGTTAAAACCTCCTCACTACTCCCACTCTCTTTGACAAAGTATATGCCTCCTAATGTTCGGAAAGTTCATTAGTATTAATTTGAAATAGCAAAATAATCAATATCCTTGTTTGACTAACCACTTAGCAATCCGACGAACAAAGTACATTCTTTACTGCTTAAGTCAGAGTTCAAAGCATTTCTACGGGAAGGATTTCTTCTTTGTCCAGTTTTAGGTCTCCATGTTGTCATCATTCCCAAAGTTCTATCTGAATCTTCATTTCTACAGAAAATAACCGTCTTATTTTAATAGGTCATTAAATGCGCATGTAAATAAGAACCATGAAAAATACCTTGAGCTGTTGAGCCTTCGGAAAACAATTTCACAAACGGGATCCTTGAAGTCATGCAGAGCAGTGTTTTGTATGTGTCCCTGCGAATCACTTTTCCAGACAACAAGACATCCCATATTATCAGTAGAAACCAAAATAGATCCACATTCACTCCATTGAATCATCATAACTGGGGAAGCATGAGCTTTGGACCCTTCAAAAATTTCTCCTTCTTCGTGATTCCAAATGAGCACTTCTCCCATTTCGTACCCAATTGCTATGTACTTTTGGGTTGGATGCCAAGCCATGCTTATCACCTGGATGTGAATACTTGGAGGAGAGTCCACATCGATTGATTCCTCTTTCTGAATAAATTCCACAAAATAAAATCATGCTTATTAACATTCTTCCACATAAAATTACTACTGAATCTCTAGATAATAGAAATTGCACGCGCAGATGTTAAACATAAAGAATATCATTAACTCTATTGATCTGGACGATATATTCCTTAAAACTACATTTCTCAATTTTTTCGTTTCTTTACCGTGTGATCGTAAATTGACACAACACCTCCTCTCTTTTCGTCAAGGTTGGCAACAGCTAACAGGGGATAGAGTTTGTGCCATTCTATATTGATGTTGATACGAGTTCCTCCTCCAGCTACGATTGGGGGTTGCACTCGTTTTTCGAAATACAAAGACATGCTTAGTGCAACTGAAGAAAAAGTTATTAGTTTTCCAAATTAAAGTCGCAAAAGACGAAAGAAGAAAGTTCTTTCGTGTCCTTCAGCAATAAGCAAAAACAACGAATCAGATAAGTCCGAAAGTCCGATTATCTACTTTGTTTACAAATTGTCCTCCTTTCGTAGCCAGGTAACTGTTCACCTCCCGGCCTTCTACGCACCGCACCGGGCTTTTTGGAACTGGAGGATTATCTAGGGGAAGCGAAAGGTGAGCGTGGCAAAGAATGCGAGTTATTACTCTCGCTGGATTAACTTAGATGATGCTAGCAGTACGCAATGGACTTGCTGCTCGTTACTCCGCTATCATTCAATGCAACTCTCAATCTCAATTCATGCAAGATGCACCTGGAACTCAATGCATATCATTGAAGTATCAAAAAGTTCCAAGCGGAGATATGGAAACAAGTGAAACAAGCTGTTGATATGATGATCAAAATATTGTACCAAATGTTTGTTCAATAATTTGATGAAAAACTACAGCAAGCCGTAACAGAAGCTCGCCTGATTAAAGGTTAACGTGTACACATTTTGGTAGACGAAAAGTACTCGCACGTAGAACAAAACCGAACGTACGGATTTTGATCAAACTTTCAGAATTGGGTCTCTATATATGTAGCTATGACATATTAAAAAATTCAGACATTGATATTATAAGGAAACGAAGCTATATTATTTGAAAAATCAATAAAAAATCTAAATTGATTAATGTTGACTATGAAAATCAACAGAAAATCAAAATTTATTAATGTTGACTATGAAAATCAACAGAAAATCAAAGTTGATTAATGTTGACTATGAAAATCAACAGAAAATCAAAGTTGATTAATGTTGACTATGAAAATCAACAGAAAATCAAAATTGATTAATATTGACTATCAAAATCTATACAAAATCAAAATATATTAATATCGACTATCAAGATCAATGCTTAAGAAAATATATTAATATTGACTATCAAGATCAATGCATAAGAAAATATATTAATATTGACTATCAAAGTCAATACATAATGAAAATATATTAATATTGACTATCAAAATCTATACAAAATCAAAATATATTAATATTGACTATCAAAGTCAATACATAATGAATATATATTAATATTGACTATCAAAGTCAATACATAATGAAAATATATTAATATTGACTGTTAAAATCAAGACAAACTTGAAACAGATTTGTTATTTTATTTTTCATGGTAATTTTCCGTTTTGTTATTTTACTATATAATTTCAGTTTTAGTAGAAGCGGTATGATATAGTTTATACTATCTCGCTAACAATCTATAGGAAACGGTATTACAATTTTCAGTGTCCATTTTTCTACTTTGATTATCAAAATGAAGACAAAGTGAGCGCGCGGTATCTCAGCAACCGATGGACCGATTAACCCCAAAATCAATAGGGATCGTCAGTCTTGCATAGGCATTGTATTTGCCAAGTTTGGTCAATATCCGTCTTTGTGTTCGAAAGTTATCGTGGGTACGGACGGACGGACGGACGGACGGACGGACGTACGGACGGACAGACTGTGCGATTCTATAAGCTGCCTTATTCAGGCGAGCTAAAAAGCAGTTTTAGTTTCGACTCGGTCATCATTCTTTGCTGACTTTCTTTCGTGGAACAAAAGGAAACGGGCGTATTTTTATGCACATTTCAACAATTTTAAAGATAGTGATTTTTCATTGAAAATATAATTACCTTATAAGAAGACATAATGAGTTTAAGCGTTTGCAATGTGGATTTTGAGGCTGCTTCCCTACCTTTGATTTCTACGATAGGATTCGAAGGTAAAGAATACCAAAAATCTTGGACTATTTCCTTTTCTTACAACTTTCTTTAAATTAATCATTTTTCTTTGTTTAATATTTAAAATCTGTAACAATTTCGGACAGGGAAAATCGCTCAAGGGCTCCATGTAGACCCTACAGGACAGTACTTGGTGTATGCCATTGGAACTAATGTAATAAAAGCAGACACGAAAACAGGAAGACAGACTTTCATGATAGGACATGGAAATAACATCACTTGTTTGGATATGGACCGTTGTGGCAGATACATTGCTTCAGGAGCTATGAACTACATGGGATTTAAAGTAAAAATTATTTTCATACACTTTTCCTATTACCCATCTGAATAACTAACTCATATTCACGAGGGTATAAAATTCATTTTTTTCAGACGGATGTGATCATTTGGGACTTTTACTCTGGTTGTAAATTAGGACAGTACAATCATCATCTAACCCGCGTGAATGCTGTTTGTTTCTCTCACGACGGTCGTTACTTGATGAGTGTTGGAAACATGGATGACGGGAATGTTTGCATTTATGATATGGAAGCAAAGAAAGTTATTTGTGGTAAATATGATCACTATACAAAATCTTATAGTTTTAAGTATTTTAGTAATTCACACATATATTTCGTATAACGATTTCAGGGATGCAGGCCATACGGGGAAGAAACGGATTCCCATTTACGATTGCAGCTACTAACGGAAGAAATGATGTTTGGGTCGTTGGCGGTGATGATTATTTATCATACTGGATTCTCGACACTTATCAGAATCGACTGAGGACTGAAAAGGCTAACCTCAAAAAAATCAAAAGGGATATTAAAGTTATCCGGGTACTGTTCAACAAATATTATCAAATTACATTTCCGCAGTACTAATAATAGGTGTTGTTTTCTGGAGAATTATTTTACCATGTTTCACAGATTGACGATGCGGATGAATTTGCTTATTGCGGCACTGCAACTGGAGATGTTATAAAACTGAAACTTAACCTTCCTCGCCGTGGTGGTGGATGCGACCCAGTTGGACCACCTTCTCCGGGTCCCGTCATCAACTGCACAATAGGTCGAAAACCTTGTAAAGCTGAAAAAGGTCGCAATGTACATCTGTACAAAGGAGGTAATTAGACAATTGCAAATTTTCTAAACTCATATCCAGCATAAATTACCCATACGCTATAAAAATACATTCTTATAACTTTAAAAGTTTGATTTGCAACCGAAAACCAGGAAATCTCCCACTTCGGCGATATGTTTTAAGTTCCACAATAGCAATAATGTAAATTATAACAGGAGATACTCACTTCTTCTCTGTAAATCACAATTAAAAATGAATTGTGTTTTGCAGGAGTTACGGCATTACAAATTCTAAAATCCGGGGATTTTGTAATTGGTGGAGGGAACGGAGTTGTTTCACAATCGCGAATGAAGACTATTTGCAAAGGGGGAGGACCAGAAGAACTTTTTGAAGAGTACGGACCACAGATGTTGGTTCGTGGTCAAGTGACATCAATTGTACTGAGCGGTGAGGATGTCCTCGTCGGGTCTACCATGAATGAAATTTACTATGCTCGATTGGGATTTTTGGATGGGACGAAAATGCTTGTTTCTGCACATTACTCAGTCGTCAATGATATAAGCTTCCCAAAATGTTTTTCAGAGGTGCCTACTATTTAATACTATATACTTCCGACTTCTGTGGCGTCGGTCCATGTAAAACATTTGAAGTACCCTCGGACTGTACCAAAATAATTATATTTAATTTATTGAGTGTAGGTTTTCGCTTCGTGCAATTATGAAGATGTACGAATTTGGAATTCCGTGGCAATGAGAGAACTTGTACGAATCAATGTCGCTAATATGACTTGCCAAGCAGTTATCTTTAGTACAGACGGTCGTTCTGTTATAAGTGGTAGGTACTTATCTATACCGTATTTAACATTAACCTTTGGGATATGCATCTGTGTACATTTAATGTCAATGTCATCATTTCGTTTGTGTATAGGCTGGAACGATTCCCACATAAGAACTTACACACCCCAAAGTGGCTCTCCCCTCTGGGTAATTCATCATGCTCATCTTCGAGGAGTATCGGCATTGGCCATTACAAGTGATAATCGTCGTTTGGTGACCGGGGGAGACGAAGGACAGGTTTTTAATAAAGAGACATATAGGGCTATATTACGAACCTCGTCTCAGATTCTGAGGGCTCCTCAAGATTCATTTTAAAATCGCTGATTGGGCCTGACCATGGTAATCGAGGACTTGAGTAGCCCTCAGAATCTGAGACGAGGTTCATATAATATTATATAGCCCATAGACTGTTAATATACTGTATTGGGTTTGAGAATGTCAATTTTCTGCCAATTATCATCTATAGGTTCGAGTTTGGAGTTTGTGTCCACAGCAGATGACTCCAATTGGAATCATGAAAGAACATTTGGGTCCAGTGACTGGTCTGAGAATGAGAGGGGATGACACAGAAGTTGCCAGCTCTTCCGGAGACGGTTCTATCATAATATGGGATTTAGAAAAGTTTGTGCGACGAGCTTTGGTTCTACAAGATACTCTTTTCCTTGATGTCGCATGGCACCCTTCTGAATGCCAGGTACTTACTTAATACTTTTTAATACTATTATACATTTTCTGTAATTATTTGCTACGTATGTATATTTTATGAACGAAAAAATTTCATACAGGTTTTAGGAGTGACCCACAATCACAAATTAGGATACTTTGAAGCTTTCGATGGGTCCAGTGTCCGTGAAATCATGGCTTCCGAATCTGACCCTATTCATTCTGTTGACGTGTCTTCCTGTGGTTTATACATTGTCACTGGTGGTGCAGATAGACAAGTCAAGGTAGATATTACTGCTTTTCATGAACGAGTTACTTTAAAATCTTTCTTTTGTACAATTAAATTATGTCTTATTTGCTTATCTTATAGCTGTGGTCCTACAAAGAAGCCAAATTGCTCAGAAAAGGAGTTGTTCATAGTGCAGAGGTAACTCGAGTAAGATTTTCCCCGTGTTCTGATTACATTCTAAGTTGCTGCCAAGATGGTTCGATTTTCAAATGGGAATTCCCCAAAGACTTGGCATGTGTTTCTGTATCAATATGCCCACAGAAATGCCACGCTAAATTAGATCAACCAGCTGTGACTGATGGAGCTGGATATCCAGGATTACCTCGATGTAGTTAAAAACCCCAAACTTTCACCCATATAAGCACTATGTTCAATATCATACTGGCATAAAAAACCTTAAATGTAACAAACTATTATAAAATAGTTGTCATTTCTGTACGTATTTGTAAATAAATGCTTCAAAGTAAATGTTTATTTCCATTTTGATTCTGATTACTTATACAAAACTGTAAATATTATTATAAAAAGTCAATAAAAGGACATTACATTATTTAAATTAAGGAAATCGAACAAAAACTGAATGTTACCAATTCAGATTTGGCTTATTTTATGATTTCGTTTTTGCTAAAATTAGCTTTGGGGCTTAAGGCATATGATCACTTGACCACTATGGATGGTTTTATAGTTTCGCGATATAAGGATAATAACGGTATAATGTTTAATCTTATTAGAGTAGTACAATTTAATCCAGATACAATTCAATATACAATTAATAAGTGAAATAAAAAGTTCAAGTTTAGAAATTCAGTAAAGACTACTAAAAACTAAGTAATTTCTAAACAGTTATCAGAACAAAAAATTTTATGGTGCACATGCACATATTATGAAGTCAGAAATCGTCTTTGTTCTTGTCTGCCGCTTCCTTTTCATTATAAGCTAAAATTTTTCTGACGGAATTTTCTTTTACTTCCTTAAACGCTCTTTCCTAAATGACCCAGATTTTAAATTAGCAAAAGAAAAAACATCTGTCCGATATATAGAACGAAAATGACCATAGTTTTTAATAAAGAATGTGTGTAACTAAATAGTGTTTAACTCAGTAAATCTTACCATAACCCCGATATTACTTTCAGTAAAGATGTCCATCAGTTGTTTAATGGTGTACCCATCAGGTTTATTTGGCTTACCAATTTTTATAATGATACAATCCGGATTTTTATTGGCATGCAATTTCCTGAATATTTAAAAATTTAATTAGATTTGTCTGAATTTTAATTTTGCCTAAGGTTGATACATTTAGTTTTTCACACGATGAGTAAAAGTTAGATAATAGATTTAAATTTAACTCGCCAAGGGTCAGAGTTTTTATTAAGGTCAGTAAAAACATGAGCGCAAACAACACATCTTGCACTAAGTCTATCATCATTCTGAATGTAACTGAGGCCCGCTAAAGCCAACTGTAAACAGTAAAAGGCGAAATTACGTATTAAAAATAGTGTAATGTTTATGTAAATCAGTACATATAGATAAAACATAATTATTATGATGAAGATGAAAATTAGAATAAACACCTCTTTAGGGTTGCAGAGATCGCCTTCGGGTTCCGAAAAAGGCCAATTATTTTGAACAAAAGACTCGAATCTGTAGTCAAACAGTAGATCTGCAACGGAAAAGTTTTCTATTAAATGAAGTATGTTTCGACATTGAATTTGTAAATTGACCTTCCCCTGTGCTCAGTACCCTCCCACTCCCGCTATTGACTGTCCTCTTGTTTTGAATATTCGTGTTTCTTAAAGAAACTAAATTGAGGTATACTACAATAAACCAATATGACAATAAATATAATGGCAGAGATGTTTATATTTTCTGATTTTGACCCACTAGCTGGATTTAGGCAACGAGATCTTGTTGCTCCAATTGCCCCCGTTGCCCAAAGTTTGGCCATTTTAACCAATTATCTTAATTTATTTTCCCCGTTGCCCCAAGTAGTTCTAATCTAAGTGCAAGTGTCTACCTAATCTATTGAAATCGTTGCCCCCAATGCCCCAATATATTGCATTCATTGCCCCCGTTGTCCCAATATATTGCATTCGTTGCCCCCTTTGTCCCAATGTATTGCATTCGTTGCCCCCTTTATCCCAATATATTGAATTCGTTGCCCCCGTTGTCCCAATATATTGCATTCGTTGTCCCCGTTGTCGCAATATATTGCATTCGTTGCCCCAATATAGTGCACATGTACTGCTTTTTACTACGCTTGGGGCAACGGAGGCAACGAATTAAATAGATTAGGTACAATAGGCACATTAACCCTTTGCCTTGGTAAGACGACTATTGCAGTTCGATAATTCTGACTCGTAGCTTGGGGAGACGGCAATTGTTGCCAAAAATTTATTTTCTTTTTCACGGACTGACGGCTTATGGCGTACCAAAAAATTTGCCGTAGCCATGGGACAACTGCAATTGCCGTCGTAATTATGTTAGTGCAAACGTGGCCTGGCGGCAAAAGCCGTTTTTACCAAGGGTTGTATTAGATCATGTGATAACAAAGCAACACCAAGGTCTTAAGTCTGCAGTTTAGCAGATGGGTGCACATTTACAGAGCTGAGTATCGGGAGGGGGGCTAACATGCAATCAAGATATTTCTATTATATATGCGAAAATGTTTTGACGAAAATGAGTCTAAAATGGCTAAAATGGGCAAATAATCGGGAGAGCGTAAATTTGTAAATTAAATTAATTAAACCGTTACGTGTACAAGAAACTTGAATTTTAAATTTTTAGACCCCTACGTTCTCGCTATTGTGTTAGTGGTCAGTGGTTTCATTTGGTAAGTTCAGTGGGAGGGGTAAACTTTTGAGCGTAGGAAAATTTGAAGGCTGAATTTAGGCAGCGGGATACCGTTTCCTCCTCCGTCTCCTCCAACCCTGTTTCTTCCAAAGTGCCACATAACCTATATTATCCGTTTCCTCCAAACTTAATAAAATACCCTATCTCTATCTCTCTATAAATTCATGCACCCTAACATCCATTGCTTTCCGTAACTATTTGGCCTCTTTTCTAACCTAACCTAACCTAACGTAATAAAAATAAACATGATATTTGTTAACTATGTTTATTTTTTATTACGTTAGGTTAGATAAGAGGGTAAAATAGTTACGGGAGGCAATATATTAGGATAATAGTTTATGTGGCAACTTGGAGGAAATGGGATTGGAGGAAACGATATCACGCTGACTAAATTCAGCCAATTTGGTTGGACCCCACCTTGACTTGGGAATAGTGTACGGTCCACGACCAGCCGGCTGATCGGCTAAAATGGCTTTTATGCCATTTAAAAACGGTTGAAATTCTTTGTTAGCCAGTCGCTAATTATTTCCGAATAGGCTAAAATGGTCAAAAATAAGGCTCTGTGGACTGAATAAATCAACCTTGATTTGGGCTATTAAAACAATGACTTTTGGCCATTTTGGTCACAAGCCGGCTGGGTAGTCAAAATCAGCCAGCAAAATTGGAGCGCTGTTAGCGACTGAAGCCACTCCCTGATCTCGTCTATGGTCAATATAAGGAAATGTTATCAGCTTTTTGAGTAACAGGTTACGGTTGTCGGGTACTTCAAAAATATAGTTTCACAGATTTCCAAATAAAAATTTCATTGTTTTTGAAAAGTGCACTATCCCATTCAATTACTAACATTATTATTCAGTTGTCAGGTGCGTTGTGAAGTTACTAACGAATAATTAGTTTGTTTACAGTTACTATTGTAAAATAAATACCAGGGTGAGCATTATTCTAATATACACCGCTCTTTGGCTTAAGCCCGCATATACTCCCGAATCCCAACCCCCACTGACATACCCGGTAGTTCCCGTTTAGGGACCTTGGCAATATGAAACTTCCCCACGTTTACGTATTTCCAATTTGATCTATTCCCCATGTTTGTTTGTTTTTCTACGTGGAACACTCCCTAACTTAGGATCAACATGTAAAAGTCAGACCCCTTGGTAACGCAAGATTTTATCTTCCCCACTACCAAGGCAAAGGGTTAAAAGCACTTGGGGCAACGGGAAAATAAATTAAGGTAATAGGTTAAGTGACAAAACTTAGGGCAACGGGGGAGGGGGCACCGGGGGAAACGGAGGTAATTGAGGCAACGAGATCCCGCTGCCTAAATACAGCCGACCCACTTCCCGTGTCAAGGGCCAGGGGGTAACTGTAACCAATTAGTAGTGATAGAATGGACGTTACATCGATATTCAGTTACTAAGTATCAGGGGATGACTGTACTGGACTAGACTTTGAACGATGAATTCGGCTTAAAGTATTAACGATTTTCAGTGATTTTGAAGTTTTTCACGGACTTCACATATCAGGGGAAGGTTGTAATCTATTTATTAGTGTCCGAGGACCTATCAGCTTTCAATCGAGCTATTGCATGACTTCGTACGATGGATAGAACCAAAGTTACATCAATTTTACATCGAGAATAACCGGCCATCAGCCATACAAAATACACAGTAATATAAACATTATGGCCATAGTCACAATACCTACACACGTTGTGATTCCGCTTGTACCACCGTGATTGTGATTCCGTGCATCAAAAACTTTAAGGTAGGAGGTTACGTGGCGGACGGAGTAGGCAGGCACAGCTTGTACCGCTGATACCGCGCATCGGAACCTTTCAGATTTAAGAGGTTACGTGGCGGACGGAGTAGGCAGGTACTACTTGTACCGCTGATGCCGTACATAGGAACCTATCAGATTTGGCCCCATCTTACATACAAAGTATGGACGAACCTACGTACTCTTAGTGTATGAACCAAACTCGCGTGAAATTTACGCTACTTTAAAAAACTTTACATAAAAATATAGTAGGTACGAATCTATGTACTCTTAGTGTATGTTCCAAGTTGTGTGAAATTTACGCTAATTTAAAAAACTTTATATACGCAAATAGTAGGTACGTTCGTCAGTGCTACTGTGTATGTACCGCGGTTGCGTACATTTCCACGCTCGTTTTTTCCGAACAGAAAAAATACGTCGTTTGGTTGTCCATACTATTTGTGTGTGTACCAAAGTAGCGTGCGTACATTTCGCGCAACTTTGGTGCATACACAATTAGTACGTAGGTTCGTACACACTATTTGTGCATGTACCGAAGAAGCGTACGTTTCACGCAACTTTGGTGCATACACAAATAGTACGTAGGTTCGTACACACTATTTGTGCATGTACCGAAGAAGCGTACATTACGCGCAACTTTGGTGTATGCACAAGTAGTACGTGTAGGTTTTCCCTGCACTATTTGTGCATGTACCGAAGTAGCGTACATTTCGCGGAACTTTGGTTCTTACACAAATGGTACGTAGGATGTCTACACTATTTGCGCATGTAAGAATCATACATTTCGCGCAACTTTGGTGTTTAAGCAAATTGGCATGATTTCGTAAAATTCGTACATTTATCAATGTACAATAACGAAGTCAAAAAATGTTTTAAATATTTACCCGATGGAAAATACTTTTTAAAATGTTTTCAGATTTTCCCCCAAAGCTTAGAACTTTTTTGACTTTTTTTTTGCATTGGGAAAGGGAAAAAATTAAAATATTTTAACTTTCCAACCGATCCAATTCCAATCCACCGGATTAAATTTAAAACTTGTGATATAAGATTAATAAGTGGCCCTGGCCAATAATAAAAATCAACTGAAAATTGAAATGATTCATATTGCTTTGTACTGGTATGATGACTGGCGAGTGGCGAATGAGTTACGAATTAAGCTAGGTTTTGAGTTTCACTTTTCCTTTCACTTCACGCGCAAAGGAACATTCACAAATAAAACATTGCCGTTGCCCCAGGTGAGGGGATTTGGAATTGTAGGCAGAATAAGTAACTGAATGGTCCTTTTTCCGCGTGAAGTGAAAGGTAAAGTGAAACTCAAAACCTAGCTTTAGACCTTATACTTCTCACTTTCACTTCACTTTCACGTTTAGTGACGTCAAAATGACGTCATTACGTTGGAAACCAAATTGGAAACATTTTTGCTAATTACAAATTAATTGTAGTGACGTCACAAAACGTGAACAGTGAAAGTGAAGTGATAGTGATAAGTATAAAACAGATCTTAAGTCTTAAGCTAGGTTTTGAGTGTCACTTTCGCTTTCACTTCACGCGGGAAAAGGACCATTTAGTTACTTATTCTGCCTAAAATTCCAAATCCCCTTACCTGGGGCAACGGAAATGTTTTGCTTATGAATATTACTTTGCGCGTGAAGTGAAAAGGAAGTAACACTCAAAACCTAGCTTTAAAATTGAAATTTTTTTTATACCAGAGGCGTCATTCATAAATCCCATGTGTTTTCTCTTATCATGCACAGAGTATACGGGCTGATTTTCCATATTGGCTATTTTCACTGGAAACTTTGGGTGTACTTCTCTTTGTTTTGTCCTTTCACCGTCAAAGTCGAACTCCTGAGAAGATGAGGAAGTACTGCTCAATAGTTGACTGTGATTGATGTCAAACTTTTTAGCGGATGACTTCACCTTCCTTCCTTTGGGAGCCATTGTTCGTTAACTACAATTACGATCGATCCAAGTTGTCAAAAATATTCAAATATTACGTGACAACGCAACTGGTCACTGGTTACTGACAGCTAAGTAATCTTATGATTTGTTGTGATTTCAACAGAAATTAAAAATACGTAACATTTTTGAGAAAAATAGACAGTTAGTTTTTTTCCTTAACTTAACTTTGAGCCTGACGTAACGTAAGTTTTACGTTAAGCTCCTCCCCTTTTCCTCAAGAGTCCAACACTACGCCAAAAAAATCGACTTACGTCGCGTAAAAATGGCTACACTACGTTTGAGACTTACGCTCGTACGTAAGACTCTCAGGATTTAGTCTGCCGGCAAAAATTAAAAGCGCACATTGTAATTTTTACAAACTACAACTACACTGAAACTGTTACAAGTTACAAAAACAAAAAACTAATTGTTTTTCAAGTCATCACGATGAAATAGCTGAAACGTCAAGTCAAAAAGTAAAAATTATTCAAAAACGGTAAATTAAAATTAAAGCAATTACCAATTCATATTTCACGGATACAGTGAATTGAAAAATGATTTGTTATGAATCGAAAGGCTGCATGGAAGCACATTAGACATTCAGCAGTTAACCAATTTTAGATGTCCATTAAATCTAAAAATATGGTTATCTCGAATGTGTACTCATTTATTTTTGTAGAATGGAGATAAACATAGGTTTGTTTTCACAATTTGCAAAGATATAGCCCTGTTAAAATGCGCCTTACAACACAATCCGCGGCAGTTCATTTCAGATGCTTCAAGCCTTGTATTTCGTAATGGTACATTTCAAACTTTTGTAAAATAATTTAAAATTTGCGGCATCATTTTACGTAATCTAATACTTACGAAAAATCACTAACTGTTCGACGTAAACGTAGCGTAAGTTTATTTAGTAAGGAAAATCGCGTAAAGACTTAAGTTACGTCAGGCTCAAAGTTAAGTTAAAGAGAAAAACTAACTGTCTTAGTGAAAGTATCTTCTACTTTTTTACGTGTTTACTAATTTTACTGTTTAAATTTAGAGCTGGAGGGAAAGCGTTGACATATTCAACGCATACGTAAGGGCATTGTAAGACCGATCAGATCTTATTGCAAACAGCAATGGTAGCACTAACATTATTATTATACAGTAAGGGCAAAAAGTCGGCTGTAAGACATTTCTTCGAATCTTGATTCTTAAAATACTTTATTCCTATACACGCTTTTCTTCTTACTGATGATTATTATGATTATGTATCATTTTTTCCATTTTGCTTACTGCTACCTTGTTTATTGAAATCTAATACATAAGATATCGCTAAGAATTTAAAAAATGAAAAAAAAATAAGGGATTAACATTTGTATTCCGTTAGAATAGATCCTCAAAAAAATTATACCCATTGTATTGTATCTGAAACCTGTAAATTTGGAGGTAATAGGAAAGGAATGGCAACCGTGGAGGCAACGAGGTACTGCTGTTTGTTACAAAAATCTAAAAATAAGTCGACAAAAGTAAGAACAAAACCAGAAAATAAATTTTGAAAAATTAAAACAAGGAAAATAACTATATGGTATTAATTGAAATAGTTCGCCATATCGAAATAGTTCACCAGGAGGTGAATTATATGACAATTTTTTTTGCAAAATTGAGCCTTCCAAACCAATAGTTTGACATATCGAAATAATTCATTCCTCTTAAATCCCACATTAAATTTCTATGAACATTCAACTGCTAGTGGATGTAATGTACCTAGTGGATGGCATTAAAAATGACTGTCTAAAATGAAAAGATGACTTAAAAATAATAAACAGGAACTGACTTGGACTTGGAAATAAGAAGGAGACTTTTTGAATAATAATAAACCATAACGAAATAATTTTCCATGTGGTGAATTATATCAATAGTTTTGGGAAAAACGGCGGGTGAATTTAGGCAGCGGTACTTTGTTGCCACTGTCTCCGCTGTTGCCGCTGGGGGGTATCGGGGGTTAGCGGCAACAGCAAATTAGCGGAGACTGTGGCAACAGTGGCGACACGCAAAAACCACTAGCGGCAACAGCGGCGAAACTCAAAAACCACTGGCGGTAACAGCGGCGACACAGCTAGAACCACCAGCGGCAATAAATTTTTAGACCTTATGGTAGTTGACTTTGCTTTATTTTTTCCTGCTGCAGCACTACAATAGTACATTAGCACGTAGTGCCACCAGTGGATGTGTTTTCCAAATCCAAATCTGTCTGCCTTGATACGCCACAGCTGGCTAGCCCTATTACTTTTTCCATGTCAATATTGCTATGTCATATGTCTACTCAGTCTACTTGATTGGGATTCTCCTTTCGTCTTGTGTATTTCATTAGTTGTTAGTCTTGTGTTAGTGTTGTCCATGTCCACTTGTTCACTGACGTTCTAGTCGCGGTCTTCGGTTCACTCAATTTTTAAATTTTTGGAAAGGGACACCAGAATTTTGTTGTAAGTATTTTTAAGTTATCATATCAATTTTGAATTTCTATTTTAATGTTGAATGTTAATGTTCAATGGTTGATGGCTACTTTTGTTTGAATTAACTATGCTATTCTTGGAAGCAATGCCAATCATACTAATGATCAAGGCTAATCAGAAGCATGAAGCAATTCTTCCCATTATGTTATTTATTACGTTATTACACCAATTAATGTGGTTACGGCCCATTTAGTTTAGCTCTCGCAACAGTATCGTTATAATATATTTCAAATGTCAAAAATGAACAAACGTTGACCCAAACACCAATACGGAAATTATTTTTAAGGCAAAATATTCTTCATTTTATTATTCTTCCTTATATAATAGTTGACACTGTCACTGTAGTTGATAGTCACAATCACAAATGACTCATTTACTTTGTCATACTACGAATTGTTTACTCAATACTTACGTCACGTCAACCGAAAAGCGATTAACATCGCGTGAAGGGCATGAAGTGATCCTCCTGTGTTGTTTGTAGCATTAATCACGATGCCTAATCACTATAATCTACTGAATCTACTCATGGTATATAGTATACATAATGGTTTTATAGTTTAATTTTAACTTCGTTGGTCATTGGCCATTGGTATTATCCATTGCCCATTATTGATGTTTGAGGAAAGTCATAATTTAAATATACGAATAATACATTCTCATTCTTTAAATATAGTAATAATATATTGTATATTCTTATTCTCTAAATATACTAATAACAAAATATATATTCTCATTCTCTAAATGTACTAATAATATTATATTTATATATATTATTCACATTCTCTAAGTATACGAATAATATTATATACTCATTTGTCATTCTTTTTTCCATCCATTCTTTCCTGAAGGCAGAATGTTTTGTAATAATGTTAATACCAGACCAGATTAATTAATTATTAATATTATCAACTTTCTATTTGTCCAGTTTACATTTGTTGTTTGTGAACAGTTTTTCAATTTAAAACAGTTAAAAGAATATGCTATAACATTATTACTACATAACTTGTTTAGTATATAGTATACCTTTTTTAAGCGAATGCTTCTATAATCCTTATCCTTATTCATTATTTGTTTTAGTAAAAGTCGGAGCGGACGTCAATCGATGAATCATTAGTCGAGCCTTTGAAAAAATCCAATATCAAAATGTTTAAAACAGCAGGACATGGACAGTATGATAAGCTACTGGGTACATCAAATTATTTTACTACCACCAATGATCAACCATTTATTATTTCCTCTCTTAATATGACATATTTACTAACATAAATTATTGTAATTATTCAGAAAAAGCAACTAGCAATCTTCTTTTGGAACCTGACTGGGGGTCGATTATGCAAATTTGTGATTTAATTCGACAAAAGGACTGCCTGTAAGTTAATCATCAAAGAATAGCGCATAACTATAAAAGAATTATTAGGTTTATGAAAGTTAATACTGACATATATTTGTATTTTGTCGAAGGCCCAAGTATGCTTTACAACAAATCAAGAAAAAGATAAATCACACCAATCCTCACGTAGCTATGTTTGGTTTACAGGTATTTGTCTTTAAGTTTATGTAGATGTTCTTAGTACAAAATTACAAGAATATTATTTATTATTTTTTTGAAAAATTATTATTTGTGAAGGTCTTGGAATCGGTTGTGAAAAATTGTGGAAGCCCTATTCATGACGAGGTTGCTACAAAAACGTTTATGGAAGAACTCCGCGAATTAGCTAAAACAACTCAACATGAAAATGTAAAAGAAAAGATTTATGAGTTAGTGCAAACCT
Source organism: Tomocerus qinae (assembly GCA_020055645.1). Taxonomy (NCBI): domain Eukaryota; kingdom Metazoa; phylum Arthropoda; class Collembola; order Entomobryomorpha; family Tomoceridae; genus Tomocerus; species Tomocerus qinae. The sequence continues at coordinate 105,631,859 of CM034546.1, read as the reverse complement.
GGGCTCATGCTTTTCGGAAATTGACGACATATCGGGCGGTTCAAGACGTTCTGAATATAATGAAAGCTGAGGGATGCAAGTTTCCTCCTTTAGTAGAAACTGATGCCATGTTTGTAGCAGATACAGCTCCAGAGTGGGCAGACGGAGGTTGCTGTCACAGATGTAGAGTAGAATTCGGAATAATGAACCGCAAGGTGGACTTTATGAGCTTTTTAAAATCACTATTCTATATAATATTGCCAATTCCATAGTGCCGGTAGTATTGTGATATAATTTTTACTGCAAATGTAGGTATATAATGTAATAATATGAATTTGTTTCATTGCAGCATCACTGTAGAGCATGCGGTCAAATTTTTTGTAGTAAGTGCTCTTCTAAACTATGCACACTTCCTAAGTTTGGCATCGAAAAAGAGGTCCGTGTTTGTGATTCTTGCTACGACAAGTATGCCAAGTAAGTTTGAATTCCGTCATCAAGTTTAAAAAATATGAAATTAGACATGACTACTCAACTTTATAATTACAAAGTTTCAGTCTGGAATTTTTAATATTTAAACTTATATTCTCCGTTGTTTTCATTCTTCATTGTTTTAAAATACATTTGGCTTTGAATAACACGGTCTTATTTTGTTTTTTAAGATGTGTCTTATAAAACGTCTTTTAGCTAACTTTATTTACAATTCAAAACTTTTTATAAATTTTTTTATTCTAAGCCAAGTGTTTTTGATATTACGTGCGATGGATAAACATTGTGATGGTTACATGACAATGATTTAGGGATGGTGTAATCGATGACCCTGAAGAATTATTATTGAGGGCTGCTCAGCCGCCACCTAAATCTCCGGTATTTTAATTGCTGTTTCCGTCTCTTTTTTAACCTCTTCTTCTGTTTGTCTCGCTTTGTTGTAGAGTGCCGCCTAGCATAACCCAAAATCCCAGCAGCAAGGATAGTATGGACAGAATTCTCAAAGAAGTAATGGCTGCTTCCTTGGCAGAAGCCCATTCCAAAGTAGGTTCCAACTTCCAATACCAATGTTCCATTTCATTCCGTTCCATTTCCTTTTTTCAACTCATTAAATTGTGACTACCAAATTCGATTTCAAAGGAATGCATAGATTATAAAGGCTTGTCTTTCTAAAAACTCTAAAGATTTCTTCTAATATGATAGGTTGAATATATTTAGGTAGGCTGACAAAGTTGAATACCTTTAATGGATTTTATGCATTTGGCAGAATAAAAGGCTTACAATATCTAGAATATCTACTGAATATCATGCTAGACAGTTTCTTAACAGTGCATTATATGTGTGGGTGGACGCAGTATTTAGAATTGATTAGGAGAATTATAATAGTATACTATACTGTGTATAATTAAATTATACTTTTGCCTAGCTTGCAGTATCATTAACTTTATGTGCATATAAACTAAGTATATAAATAATGTTCCTATAATGTGAACCCACTGGACCCACTCTCATATTGTGTATTAATAATATATAAATATGATATATAGAAAGATATTTTTCTATTTCTATGAAAATTAGAAACATTACTAAGGCAAGTTAGTAGACATAGTACACACTAGACTAGTTTAAAGCTGGAGATCTTGGAAAGAAGTTACAATTAAAAAGTTCTAACCTGAGTTTATAGCAATGGTCAATAATGATGATTCAGCCTCTTCGTACAGATAGAGTTATTAGATCATGCTCAATGCTCTCCTCACACACACAAAGCCCATACAATAAATGTAAAGTAAATAGTGAGGTAAAGGTAAGGAAGGGCAATTGAACAACTGCTACCTTATGCCTATAACCTATTCATTTCTACATGCGCAAGCGAAGTCACATAATATTATACTGTATGCTAAACAAGATATATCATTAACAGATAACATGATAACGTTGATACGCCAGGGGCAAAGCAAGAGAAAATAATATATGTAGTTCATTCACATTCACTTACATAGTTGATGATTAATTCTAACCTGACTGCACACTGTGTGCAAGTGTTGTGCACACTCTGGGTGAACTTGAGTTGTTTTTGCTTTGCAATAGGAGTTGTTGTACAGTGTGTGTGTATAGTCTAATGTAAACAGCATAAGAAGGAGCAACGAATATTTATCACAACAAGCAAGCAGTAAGAGAAAAACATTTCTAGTCAAGATTTGTAGCACATTATTTATTTGCTGTCTTCTCTAGTTCTGCACAAATTTTAAGTTTGTAATTTTAGTTTGCTCTTTTTTAACCCCTTCTTGTTATTATACTCTGATTATTTCATATTTTATTTTAAATCATCTACGTTGACTTTAGCTTTTATGCTTTGATAATTTGAAGTTTGGATTTGAACAGCAACAAAGTGCTCCTGCGAGTAAGTCTGGGAAAACTGAAGAAGAGCTTCAGGAAGAGGAACAGCTGCAACTTGCATTGGCAATTTCTCAATCTGAAGCAGAAGCCAAAGAACGTGAAGCGAAATCTCGCTCTCATGGCGGAATTTCGTCTTTGAAAAGTCATAATCATTCTACTTTTTCGAACGACACTGATAAAAGTGCAGAGAAGACTTCTCCTATAAAATCCAGTGGATATAATACAATGGAATCTGAAGATCCTGAATTAGCAAAATATTTAAATAGAACGTATTGGGAACAAAGACAGTCAGTAACTAAAGAAGAAGATTCTAAAGAGGAAACGGGAATAAAATCCGCTCCCGATAAAGTCGCAATGTCATCAGGGGCGAAGCAAACAAACTTTTTAGCAAATTCCAATCAATTTTCCGCATTCATGCCTTCAGCCCCTATAACGGAGAACAGGGATCGAGTGGAACCCGAAGAGACGGATGCATTTGTAGAATCTCTCCGAGGTCAAATTGAAATGTTTGTTAATCGAATGAGATCTAACTCAAGTAGAGGACGACCAATTTCTTATGATACGTCTGTGCAATCTCTTTTTATGAATATTACTACGTTGCATTCCCAACTGTTGAATTCTATTCAAATCCAGGAAAATGCTAGAGGTTAGTTAATTTAGTTCACTTCCCTTCCAATTTTTATGTTATAGTAGAGGGAAACCTATATTTTTTGGTTAATTAATTTTTAATATTGATAGTTTTAAACCGTTTTATATGGTCAGCTGTAATGTTTGTGTATTTTTGCTAGCATACTATGAGGGACTACAAGAAAAGTTAAGTGAAGTTAAAGATGCTCGTGGTGCTTTGGATGCTTTGAGACAAGAACATACAGATAGGCTACGGCGGGAAGCAGAGGAGGCAGAAAGACTAAGGCAGTACCAAATGGCTCAGAAGCTTCAAGTTATGAGGCAACAGAAGCAGCAATATCTTCAATGTCAAAGACAAATGGCCATGCAACGAATGCAGGAGCAAGAAAGAGAAATGCAGATGAGGATAGAACAGCAAAAAATCGGAGGAGCACCTGTGCCTTATGGGGCATATATACCCCCTGGGATGCCAGGTAGTCAAAAGTTTTCGGTTTTCGCGGTTGTAAAACATTTAGATAGAAAACTTTATTGGACGTTTTTTGCTTAAAGGTTATATGCCGGGTCCTAATGTACCACCTGGAGCAGAAATGCATTATATGCCGCAGATGCCTACAGGCCAGTACATGCCCCCTCCTAATGTAGGGCCGGGTGGAGTTCCACAACAGCCAGTGGGCTATCCGCCCCCAACCGGGCAACAAGGTCAATTCATGCCCCAGCAGCCTATACCCGGTCAGTTACAAGGAATGCCACCCCAGCAACCTGTTCAACAACAGCAACCTCCTCCCACACAAGTACATAACCCGCAGATGGCTGGACAACCTGGTCCTCCGCCGCAGCAGCAACCGAACTCTATTCCGCCTCAAGTTCAGCAACAGCAGCAATTCTATCCTCAATCGCAAATAATCCCTCAACAAGGAATTCCTAATGGGATGCCTAACAATATTCCCGCTCAAGTTGTAATGCCACCGCCGCCACCACCTCCCCCAGAAGCGACTGTAGAGGAACTCATATCTTTTGACTAATTATTGTATGATAAATGTCAACAGCTTTCCAAAATTTAGGATCTTGTACTGAGATAACGTAATGGTCCACTAATCCAATTCCCTTTTCATTGAGGTAATTTAATAAATCGTCAATAGTAGCAAAGTAGCAATGATATAGCATTTTATAGGATACTGAAACTTGTACCGTTATTGTACTCCAGTAAATGACATTGTCTTCGTCTGATCCGTTTTATCTTTAGTTTCGAAAGGGAATATGGCATGTGGACACTCAAGCTGTTCAATGCATTAAAGTTGCATTTAGGTTTGTTAACCTCTATGCTATCAGTTTATTACCGTCGTGTTTAGTATACGTATGTGAGAAATAGGAGTTTTGTTCTATGTTCTATCTATGTTTGTAATTTTAATTATTAGAATATTGCACTTCGTATACTATTATATATTATTAATATACGCTCCTCGAGTCTTCGCGGCCATGATCACTGAAAAACTTGACTAAAACTCGTCCCAGATGTAGAATCGAAAGAATAACTAACATTATAACTTTTTGATTGAATTTGAATATATACTATAATAATGTAAGTCAACAATACAATATTTTGCTTTTGCTTATCGTCATTGATATGTATATGTTGAAATTCTTAGTGATCCCCAATGTGCGATCGTATTTCTATATTATTATAGTTATATCCATATTCGAGACTATTACGTCTAGCTTGTTAAACTATACAATACACGGGCCTTCCTAATTGGGCTTTAATTAGGTTATGTAATTATCGCAAATAAAAATGGACTTTAACTATTATTGATAATTTGTAATGGTATTTGAGTGCGGGCGTAATAAAAGTGACTATCATAATCATATATTTGGCTTTTGAATTGAAACCACAACAGTTAGTTACTTCGTAGCGTAGTTTTGGATTTATTAGGAGTTCCGTCGAATCGTTTTCATATACTTAAAATATGACTAATGCATTGATATGTTTTAAATATTGAAGTATATGTTGATTACATTGCATGCATGCGGGTATGCTGAACTGCATTTTCATAGTACTTGGCTGGATTGTTGCGGTAAAGATGAGCAATGGATGGAACGAGAGGATCGTCTGGGTTAGGGTCGGTCAGTAAAGAACAAATCGAAAGGAGAAGTTTGGAAATGCTCAAAGCAGGATTCCATTTCTTGCGAAGGATATCCAAACAAATATTCCCTTGACTGTCAATATTAGGATGATAGACTTTGGTGGTGAAAGTAATAGTTGGGGGTTTGAACGGATAATCTTGAGGAAATATAATCTTTAGAGAAAATACTCCTCCTTGGTAGGCACTGTCTGGTGGCCCAATTATTGTGGCTATTTCATGCAAACAAAAAATTATGAAATTAAATGTATTAAACATTATTCCTATGACTAAAAATATCGCTGATATTTTCTAAAATTGTACCAATCCATACGAACAAGTCATCTTCAACTGGCCCTGCTGAACACTGGGCTGGAGGATCACGTTTCAACTCTCGGAATTCTCTCTTGATGCGCTTTTTAGCCTAAAATTTTCATGTTACAAAAATAGTTAGGATGTTGGAAATAGATTTGTAATTTGATTAAATGTTATTTTGCTTATCCACTAAGCCAAGAGTTTTAGCAAAAAGCTTACCAACGAATCCCCCATTTGTGTATAGATCGGAACTTCTGTACAACTTATATGAATTTTACTTAAAATTTTGGACAATCAATTTATTGGTCATTGCTGAGAACATGCACTGCACAGCTATGTAATATGTAACCCCCTCCTTCTCCCAATAAATTCTATGTTGTTCCCTTCTATTTTTATCTCTATCGATACAGATTTTTATGTTCATTTCATGGCCAAAATATTCTGTTCAAAATCAAGGATAGGATTAGTATTGGGATTAGTATAGGGGTGACAATGACAATCGAAAGCGAAAAAAGTGCTTATTTCTATAATAAATATAACACGAATATCTTATAGCGATGTTTATTCAATGGAATTACACGTAGATGATTATCAAGTTCATCAAATTAACGCTTTAACGTGACTTGTTTTTCATAGTTATAACACTTTATTATATACTGGCGGTAAACGAGGATCATGGACGAAACTGAGGATATGGATTCTAAATTGGACATTAACTGCAATAATGAGGGTGGACTCACGATGAAATAATTTTGGACAAGATTTTCATATAGGATATTCCTTTAAGTAATACACGCAGAGTACAGAATCGCTCCAAAAAGGAATACTGCATTTTTTGTTCTTACAACATTTTTTAGTACTTTACATAAATACAAATGTATAGCAATATTTTATTATAAGAGTTATTACGAGTTACTTACAATTACATTTTGGGTTGGGGTTTAGAGAGATCCATTATAAGGTTAATAAGTACTAACAAAAATCACATCCAACAACATTCACATTACAAACACAACCGGATTGGTAAGCACAGTTAATTCCAGATTTGTGACGTTGTTTTATGTACAAAGCACAAATACAGAAATTTAATTAGAAATTGAATCAGTCTAGTTTTAGTGACCAATTCAACGCTTAGTTAGGAGACATCCAATCCAAAAAACTACATACAAACTCTAATGCTTCACATAAAATCACGAAAAAGTAAACAGGAAAAATCGATGGTGATGTTTTGATACTTGTGCATTGCTCACTTTACAAACTTTATTTGAAAATTCAACACTAAATTAGTGAAGTGAAATTTTAGATAATGTACTGTGATTAAGAGACGTAGTAGATTTATTTTTGATGTACGAAAGGATTGAATTCGGCATTAGTTATTTGAAATCAGTTCTTGAGATGATGGAGAATTGACATTAGGATTTATCTAAAATTATATTTAATGATCATAACAAAAACAAGAGTATAAAAAGTTTTCGATCATGTCTTAATTTCAGATTCATAATGTTGACAAAATGTTAATGCAGCGGAGATACTATAATGAACAATGAAAATGAACTATAATTATTATTAATCATTGATTAACGAGAATTGAAATTTGGATTAAAAATGTTCATGAGAATCAATTACGCAATTTAATTTACATCGAATCAATACATGTTTCAGAAAAAATTCATTCAGTTAGACATTAAATAAGACGAGTTATGGATAGACACGCAGGTATGGACACGACTTTAGAAAAATTGAGCTGATAACATTTTTCATCCGAAACAATTTCATTCAATATTCAACGTAAAAAATTTAATTCACCATTTGGCATTGCGACTTGCGATGTCATTTCTACCATGTCATCCAATTACCCACCCAATGTTTCTTTAATTGCCTCGATATACTGCAAAAAATTAGTTATAATGTCAGGTAATATGTCTCACCCTCCTGATCCAAATAAATTACTTTTTTTATTTAGTCATAAAAATCCATTTACCTGAGCAGGAACCCAATACACGTAGTATCGAGATGCTTCAGTAGGACCAAGCTGGATAGCAAGAATGTGATAATGTTCAAATCCAGTTATAGGCTGGGAGACTACGCTGCGAATAGTACTAATGGCTATTTTATCAGTTCTCTCTTTAGTACCGATCCACAACTAAAATATTAACAACGCATTTATTAATTAATAAATATTTTGATCCAAACAAGATACATTCAGATATAACTATAATATTTCATTACCATGCACTCAAAAAATTTCAAAATTGAGTATAATATTTAAAAGAATTTTAGCAAATGAACAGGAAGGAATTTTCGGCAAAAAATGATGATTAATGGTTACAACTATAAAATAACATTACCTGTTTTGGTGTTACATGGTAAATTATCAATATATTATATTAAAATTCATTTTTAAATTTTGTATACTGTATTCAATATTTTGATTTTTAGTTTCCAATCAAAAATACAGCTGTTAAGTAAGAAAATTAACAGGAAATAAGAATCAAAAAGATGAATTTACTTCGTCCGATTCCAGCTTAAATGTCAGTCGAACTTTTGCTCCCTTGCTACTAAGCATCCCATGCAAAGGAATAGGAGGAAGTTGATCTACGTCATTCATAATTCCAGGCATCACATCTTCTGGAACTCCCTAAAAATAACACCATGAACATAAATATAATATTTTTAAGACAAATTAAAATTTAATTGATAATTAAATCATTAAAATCATGAGTATAGCATTAAATGTTCAGTCTATTTTGATGGGTTCCAAAAACCCACACTTGCATTAACAACCAATTAATAAATGTTTATTATAGATAAACTAGTACATTATTTTATTACTTTATCTATGATTTTTCTATGTTGAGCTAATGTGCACCAGTTCTGAGAATCGCTAACTCCGCTGCCATTTGCTTCGTCTTTGGCTAATGTAGCAGCATCCGGAGGTTTTGCAACTGCCATTACTTCATCAATTGTTGACCCAATCACAAGAAACTTTTGGCCATTAGTAAGCTTAATTGATTTTAGAGTTGCGGCATCATTATTTGCACCTTTGACAAGAACTTTTTGTAAAGCTGGAGAAACTTTGGTAGCTATTTCAATCATTTTCTTTAAATCTCCTGCAAAATTGAATGTCCCAAAATAATAATTAATTACATAACAGATGTGATGCTAAGCAATATACATTTCTGATTTGAAGTAAAAGAAATGGACCAATGGAAATGGTATTTTCAGCTCACCAACAGTCTTATGAAGTGAAATCTTAATGGGGTAAACTTGCTTGTTATACATGACTTTAAGTTCAACAAGCTCTTCCTTAACTTCTTCCTTTGGTGGATCCGGCACAGCAACATCAGCAGGAGGTGACAACTCCATTGATATCTCTTTGCCTACAAGTGGAGAATTTTCCTTCAGTTTAAACACCTCTGGTTGGGGATCTCCTGACAAGGGTACAGCTTCTTTAGAAGACGCCAAGGAAATAGAAACATTCGCTTCTGGATCAATTTCCATTTTCTTCGTAGGAGGTTGTTCTCCTTTATCATTGGGATCTGTTGACGAATTTGGGTAATCTTGTTCACTGTCTCCCATCTTTGTAGCCTTACAAGTTGAACTGCATACAATTTTAGCTATGGCTAAACTACAGATAAAGAATAGAGAAATAATAATTAAAAAAACGTTTTCTACAACGATTAATAATAGTTAAAATATTTATACTCATTCTAACTTTACATTTTGGAAGTCAGAAAGAACTGAACGGTAAATAATAAATACCAATTATTTTAGCTTGGGTCAGTGATCCTTGTCGGTGTCGTATCGTCAAGATTATTCAAAGACAAACGATTGGTTCCACCGTTCTCAAAAACTGCAAAGTCAATAATAAATAATCAAATCTTCAATCGTTCAATCCTACTTACCGTTCTTACCACATTTGACATTTACCACCACAAAACTATGGCATTATTACTTATAATCAATAGTTATCCATCTTAGATTTATGAAGTTCAAAGTTTAGAAATCATTACGAGATTAAATTATGACACAATGACAAATGAGATTTTTAGACGAATAGGACAATGGTAAAAGTTCTTATACTAATACTCCATCCATATTATTCTATAATGTCCATGTCCATGATTGATGATATAGCATGACACATGAAGAACTGTATTAAACTTAAACCATAACTTACCGTTGACTGATCGTCAACTTTGAATTCTCCTATCACTGGTTTCGCTCAACACTCGTCGCTCAACTCTGTAGAATTCAGAAAATGCTATCTAATTTACAGTTTTGTAAATTAGTAAACTGCTTGTCAAATCAGAAAAATCGAAATATTTTGAAAAGCAATTTACCAAAACGTTACGATTCTGCTAATCATTTAACGTGGAAATTATTTAAATTGAGCGCTGTTGCTATTTGTGGCAAATTCAAACATATGTTTGTAAATAAACTAATCGGCTAACATTGCAAATTAAAAAAGTTTCTTTTTTTGGCGTTTGAATTGTTAACTTATGCTGTCCATTATTGTTCAGCAACTAAATCTAGGACAAAAATAACAAAGAGGGACAACTTAAAAATTAAAAATGTAATTAAGTATAGGTGTTAAGTTGCAAATTAAAATAAGAGATTTTACGAAGCAAGGTGAAACATTAGACGTCAAACAAGCAAGTGATAAAATGTAAACACTAATCATCATCACCTGTGCTTGGAGTTTGAAGATGTCAAAGGTTACGAATTAGTTGGCATCTAACGTTAACGAGCTCCCAAAAATGGATCGGTTGACTGTCACATCTGGAATTTTATTTGTCATAGCAGATATATTTGCTATAGTAAGTTTGGTTGTTCCTGATTGGATCGTTACCAATATAGGAGGTAAGACATTTTCAAAGACATCTAGATGTTTTCACACAGGCAATTTTTCTACATGAAATTTTAATTAACCCTGCCGAAAATGGATGCACCATAGTTGCGTGAAATGTACGCGCCTTCGGTACACGCACAAACAGTGTAAACGAACCTACGTACCATTTGTGTATGCACCAAAGTTGCGTGAAATGTACGCGCCTTCGGTACACGCACAAACAGTGTAAACGAACCTACGTACCATTTGTGTATGCACCAAAGTTGCGTGAAACGTACGCGGTTTCGGTACACGCACAAATAGTGTGGACGAACCTACGTACTATTTGTGTATGCACCAAAGTTGCGCGAAATGTACGCGGTTTCGGTACACGCACAAATAGTGTGGACGAACCTACGTACTATTTGTGTATGCACCAAAGTTGCGCGAAATGTACGCGGTTTCGGTACATGCACAAATAGTGTGGACGAACCTAAGTACTATTTGTGTATGCACCAAAGTTGCGCGAAATCCACGCACGCTACTTTGGTACACACACAAAGAGTATGGACGACCAAACAACGTATTTTTGCTGTTCGGAAAAAACGAGCGTGGAAATGTACGCAACCGTGGTACATACACAAATAGCATGGACGAACATACCTACTATTTGTGTATGTAAAGATTTTTAAATTAGCGTAAATTTCACGCAACTTGGTACATACACTAAGATTACGTAGATTGGTACCTACTATTTGTGTATGTAAAGTTTTTTAAAGCGTAAATTTCACGCGAGTTTGGTATATACACTAAGAACTATACTATACACTAAGGTTCGTCCATACGTTGTGTGTAAGATGGGACCAAATCTGATAGGTTCCTATGCACGGCATCAGCGGGACAAGTAGCACCTGCCTACTCCGTCCGCCACGTAACCTCTTAAATCTGAAAGGTTCCGATGCGCGGTATCAGCGGTACAAGCTGTGCCTGCCTACTCCGTCCGCCACGTAACCTCCTACCTTAAAGTTTTTGATGCACGGAATCACAATCACGGTGGTACAAGCGGAATAGGTAGGTTTTGTGACTATGGCCATAATGTTTACATTACATAGTGTGTAGTGTATGACTGATTGTCCGGATATTCTCGATGTAAAATTGATGGTATACATACGGTGAACTGACCTGAGAAACTGGTCTAAAAAGGAAAAGGTGATTTGTTCCAATGACATAGATGAATTGTTCCAAAGCAAAAGGTGAACTGTTCTAAGTTCTAATGCTGCGTTTGAAAATTGTACTCCATATTTTGATTAATTTCGCGTCTTGAATACATTATAGATGCCTTTTGTCAACCTTTACATGGGAGAAAACAAGCTGTACTTAGCACCGAAGTCCAGAGAACCTATTTTTATAATGTAGTGGTTTCAGGCCTGTTCACCTAAATCTAAAATCGATGTAACTTTGGTTCTATAGCCATGCAATAGCTCGATTAAAAGCTGACAGGTCTTTGGACACTAATAAATAGATTACAACCTCCCCTGATAGGAGAAGTCCGTGAAAAACTTAAAAATAACTAAAAATCATGAAAAAAGCAGGGAATTTATTCCACTATTACCATATACCAGTGACTAGTGACCAGTGAGAAAAAGTTTTTTTTCACTAGCAGAGCGGTTTGATGTGTTGTTTTATAGGTGACACAAAACTGGGGCTAATGAGGGAATGTTTAACGATTTATAATCGTCCACAAACATGTATTTCACCGACTATTCCAACAGAATGGGCTATAACTCTGCTATGCATTTTCGTTGGTTGTGTTGCAATTACGACAACTATCGTTCTACTGATAGTGTCCTATTGGGAACGAAGTGTCATATCTCATGCTAGATGGATTGGATTTGTAGCCAGTAAGTCATTCAATATCAGAATTCTATTTATACTAATATAATTTCAAACTTTTCGTTACATGTCAACTTGTTTATTAGTGGTCCTTTTTTGCTTGGCGGCTGTCATTTTTCCATTGGGATTCTGGATACCACAAATCGGAGGAGAACCATACCAGTTGCCAAATTCTCATCAAGTTGGCGTATCATATATTTTCTTCGTTCTTGCTCTCTGGATAACAGTAATTTCTGAACTATTCGTGGGAAAAGTTTGTCTGCCTCACTTGTAGACTCGGATTCGATACATCAGTCAAGTCAAACACTTTCATTTACCTACCTTACTAGGGATTAGGTTTTTAAATGTTATAATATTATAGATATGTATAAAGTAGTTATTGTCTGAATTACTTATTATTTGTATAGTATCGCATTGAGTATTATGAATAATAATTCAAATAAACAAGTCTTTGTAACCAAAACTAAAAAGAGATAATTTTTCATAGAAGGAGGGCTTTAGTGCCCTTGTTCATGAGTCGATTTTAATACCTATGCTTGGAGGGGTGGCATTATTTATTTAAGGTAGGGGCGTTTATAAGATATAAAGTATTATTACGATATTATACTTTAATTTATTTAGTTTTGACGTATTATAAGTAAACGTAACTTACAATTTTATTTATTGATAATATGGTGTAACTTTAAATTGTATTAAATTAAATAGAAGATAGTAGCAATATTTACTAATAACAGACCGGTTCTTTATGATTTGAATTGAAGCATTTTGCTTAACTTCGAAGTATGAAGTAATAATTATTAATTTTACTTTAGGAATTCAGAATTACGCATATTATTACGATTAGGTACACTTTTATTATTACATCTCTCATCTTCCCGTAAGTAGAGACAATGGGTTCGTTCCGTTTCGTTTGCGTACAAGGTGGGCACATACTGAAAAATTACATTTATTAAGAACATCATTATTCATAACCATAGGCTAGAAATCCAGTAGTATTAAATAAGAATTTATATTTATTTGCTTACATGCAATATCCCTCGGCGTTACCTCCATATTCAAAATGTCACTAATTTTTTCTACCCATCGATCTCTTTCCGATTGAGTTTCGGCAGCCAATATAAACGTTCTGTAAGAAGGCAATAATATTTTATTATTTATGTGTATAGTTATTCTTTTCATGTATAAATGAGTTAAGAACGAATTGAAAAAGACTATAACGTTATCATAGAATTTTAACTACGTCATTTATTAAAGTTAGTTAATTTTTAACCTGTATGGCGTATGCAGGGAAAAACTCCAACGTTGTGGATCCATTTTATCGGTACCGAATCCTCCAAGAGAAACTTTATAAGATCCAATTCCCCAAATACTTTTAATGTCGTCTATTCCTGCTGCTGCAGCTGCGGCTTCGATATCTTCTTGAGTTCTATATTCGTCGTTGCAACTTCCGAGAAATATCTCTCCTTTAGGGTAAGCGTCTAAAGCGTCTAAATGGTACATGAGTTTACGGTGTTCTAAAGTGAACCACCTTTTTCTATGAGCATAACTGGGAGATGGACCTGCTTTCCATAGCCAACCTTCTACTAATGCGTCTTGTGGCAGGTAGGACACTAACTGAAATTCATTATTTTCAATTATGTTTAAAATATTTCAGACAATCTATACAATTATTTGTGTTATTCGCGTAAATATGTTTTACTTTATTGAAATATCATGCTATAATACCTGTTGTTCACTTAATCTTGGCCATGCAGATTGGTAATAGAGCATCTTGGCTTGACGAAGGGCATGGTACCATTGTATGATTTGCTCTGGGTCATCGTGGGTAACTAAAATATATTGGCAAATCAGTCATTATATTACATCTCCAAAAATCATCCATCCTTTGTGTAAGTATAGAGCAATTTATATGCAAGTTAACAACTTTAACAAAATTAGTACCGTAAAGGTGTCTTGTGGATCCGTCTTTGAGATAGCTAATCTGTAGAGAACTAGAGTTGCCCAATTTCGGTGGAGAAAGTGTTACGCTTAAATCACTAAGAGGAATCACTGCTTTCGGATTTTTATTTTCTTTGACGTAATATCGTAGGCTACAATTCTCTAGGACGAATTTCCTCGGGAAAAACCTTGGGTCTTCTCGTCCTTTTTTCATTAGGAAGCTTTCCATCTGACCCGTCAAATAAGATTGCTGCTTGTCCACTGAGGTAAATTCTTCCCGTAAATACTTGCTTTGAATCCATTGTTCGATTAAAATACTGCAATTTAATAAAAACGATTTTGTAATGTAGATATTTCAGTGTCTCAAGTTCAAGTTCAGGTTGTATATTGTTATTGTTAATATCTTGTACAGTAGATATTGTACTATTTAGCATTTAGTTTGTTTTACTATTATTGTGTATATTTAGTACATTCCCGAGGAGGGGTATTATTATATAGTAATCTCATATCGATAAAATTATACCATTTGTTATTATGTCACTGGTGTATACAGTAGATGAAAAATATGTTTACAAATTGTAATAAACGACTCCTGATAAGCAATAGCGGAAGAAGTTTGATCTGAGTGACCGTGATTTAATCTTCTATAGCGATGTTGATTAAAAGGAGAGATTAAATATTAATCCTTATCCTTATTAATGTTAAATACTACGAAACTATGAATGCTATATGGTTATTAAAAGGGAATCAATAATTATTTATGTAGTATTATGATGTTTGCGATTTACCTAGAAATTTCCTAATACCACAGATAATAATTAGCCTTCAGAGTTAGTTAACCTCAAACCTTAGCCTTCATTTCTAGCGGCAGATGTTTTCATGTCTTCTCCAAATGACTTCAGCTAATCATAATCATGTCTGTATTCTTAGCTTGCCTCATCGACACACACACTTCGACTTCACGTTCATCATCGTGTAATACTTTTATTTATTCATAGGAAAACAACATTCAGCATTATCACATTTGTATTTATCATCAATGACACTATTGACACAGTACTAATAATACTGATGGGATGATGGAGCCACACCTATTTAAATGGGTGATGGGGAAAACTCAGTTCTCCCTTATCTGCTATATACGTATAAAGTACCTATAATCATTTATATTCCTATAAATTCATCCAACCTATCCTGGCCCTTGTTTAACCCTGGACTATTATTTCAGTCACACAAATAAAAACCCAGGCTATCAATGTTTTTCCGATTCTTTGCTTATTTTTAACCGTTTCAAAAATAGCATAATAAATAAATATAACCGTGATTACCTAATTTTCAGTATAATAAATCCAAATAGTTTGCATATTTAATGCATGATCATTTCGGATAAAATTTTACTATTTTGTATAAAAATAACGTTATATATATTTCAACTATGTAAAATCAATGTTTGGTCCCCTATGATCGTCTTTGTTATCTAGAATACATTTTCTAAAATCTGGAGTCTGTCTTGCAAAAACTTAGCATTTATTGTTTCAGATCATTGGCATTAGCACATTTAAATCTCGTGTAAATACTACAATGACAAATATCATTTTAATGAGGTAAGGGTGTGGTGTATTATACACAATCTCAAATTATAATGAATTTTGGTATATAAATAGATTCATTATCCATTGCAAAGCTTTCGTTATTTTTTCGTTATTCTTAAGAACATGTCTTGCAAGAAACTTTTAATATGTAGAATGTAAAGAATCATGTAAAATGTAGCACTACCACGAAATGGTTAAAGAATTATCACGTAATATTCATCTCATATACCATCCACAGTGTCGGAAACAAGTTTAAGACGGACTGTTAAAAATGCTATATTTCTATCGTATTTGCTTGGTATAAAAATCTGCAAACGACGAGGACATTTTTCCTGTTTAATATCCCATGCTGTATGATTCATATGAATATCTTAAATTGCGGTCCATCAATTCATTCATGTAAATACACCGAGTCGGGTTATGACGTTCTTGCTCAATAGGCATAAGTAGTGCTCCTTATTGTGATTCATTCTATGCTACTAAATACAAGGTCGATCCATTCTCATGATTCTCAAAAATCTTTGATCTCTGCTGTACAGTTATGTAAAGTAAAAGAACAAAGGAGTATATCTTGGTGCATTATCTTTGATAAACGCACGTAATGGAGGATTCTCATATGATATGCCATCAATCATTCACTCATGTACTGCACAGTACATGATACGCATAAATATCTTTATGGATATAAGTTTTTCGTAAACAATTTTCATCCATGTTTCACAGATTAGCACATGTATCTATAGATATGCAAAACGAGACAATGACGCCAAATGACGGGCGCCTAATTTCCGCTGCCGTTTTTGCAATATGAGTTTCTTGTAATCATTTGAATACCCAAATGAATAACTAAATGGTTTGAGAAACATTCCACCTGGATCCAATTTCCAATTAACATTGGACAATTGGGCGCTAAGAATTGTAAAGTTTCGTCATTGGTCAGCATTTTATTTCCCCCATCAAAAATAATAGCCGTAATTAGACAAGCTGAATATTTAGCAAACAAACTTCAATTGGGTGTTTAACATTATTCAATTGTATGTAGTCTGTCTACGTTAGTATGTTGATTATAATGGTATATCCCTATAATACATGCATGGTTCTCACTCGTGGGAAATCTTGGAATTTGGTCACATTTCATTCAACCTATCAAAACAGGCAGTAACCAGGAAAGGAAAAGAGGAAGAGATATACTTGTGTAATGAAAACAATTCTAAGAAATCTTTGTTAACGAATTCCAGTTGAAAGGCTGATTTCCGAAGGGAATAAAAGCTACAATCAAAAGGAAACGGTACCGGCTGCGGCTATTTGTCTTTTATCATATTGTAAAATGCAAACTAAAGCAGAAAGAAATTCTGAGATTCCAAGAAAGAGATATGATTCAAAGAGTAACGAGCAATAAACCTTGTGGATTACATTACTACGGATGGAAATTAATATTATTTCATGTGCATTCATTTTCTGTCTCCTCTCTATTCATATGCATACATTAATTTACATATTATACATGCAGTCATTGATTGTGATACACAAAGTTGGTTGGAGCCAACTTGTGCAAATATTTTGCAACATTAACATTATTACTGGAATGTATTACCATTCCACTTATTTTCCGCAAACCAAACATTTACAATGTATTGCAGATAAAGTTTGCTTATTCAACCGGATGTCTTAAATGGATAATAAATTATTACGGCGAATTGACATTAATTACCAATGCTATGTGGTCAAATTGAGAAATGTAGACGTAACTCTACTTACTACTAAATGTAATATCGTGTAGTAAGCGATAATTTAAGTCCTTATGCATTCATAATATACTTAGAGACAAAGTAATATTATTCTTACCTAGGATCGCCTTCCTTCGGCCTGCGAAAGGACAGAGGGACTCTTTGCTCATATTTATATTTTGCATTGGTATTTCCCACTTGGCGTAATCTTTCTATTTGACTATCTTCCCAATGGTCAAGTTTCAGATGTTTTACTTTTGAAATGTGTGAACCCATTAGTCCATGAATTCTGGCACATCTTGGACATAGTAAGACTCCGATATTATACGACGCGTACTCCACATCTAAATCCAAACATCATTTTTAAAAGATTGGATTTCTTCCTAAATAGTCTGTATAATTGAAAAATAATATTTTGTCTCACCTTTCCTGCCACATTCTGCACATACGCCGTTTCCCGGTTTCTTTATCAGTTCAGTCAAAATTTTAATATTTTTCTCCGCCATCCTTACACTATGGAAGAGGATGAACAGTCAAAATATGTATTATTGCAAGAATTCGTAGCACGAGTACGAAGAAGCTGGAAAGAACAAGAATTAGATTGTCATTTTTATGTAAATGTTAGTTTCATGAATGAAACTATACCTATGTATACATATACATCCTACGTGAATTGGGAAAATGGTCACTGTTAGACAGTAATGGATGTTTTTAATCCTGATTTGATCAGAAAACTCACTTACCGTTGTTCTGAGAAGGAGGACTCAAGCTAATGTAAACTTTTATTGGTGCAAGTAGGTAGACTATGTTTATTGGCAGGTATAAGTATGTCTACATTCATTCACAACGTGTATACCTGAGTTTATTACAATAATTTAAGGTTTGTGAACCTTAAATATTTCCTTCAATTTTACAGAACTAATAAAAGTTATCTTTTCATATTGTTAACAAAAGTAGAATATGAAAAGGTATATTGTGTCTATAAATCCTATACGGACAATTTAAGAAAATAGTGTGTAATAACAGTATTTACTGTAAATATGTAGAGGTAGTATTAGTTTTTAAACGTTATATTGTTGTTTTCTATTACAAAGTAGATTGTCCATTGTAGAATCTTATTGTGGAGGTGGATGCATACCAAATTGAGAATCAAAAATAAATGAATGGTATTAAAATGTTGTTGTGTGGAAAAGAGTGTTAATTGTGTTATCGATGAGTCTCGTGACTTTGTTGGAGATAATTGGTTGTGTCAACAAGATTAAATTTTTTTGTACAGGTAGACAGAGGAAAATAAATAGAAGAGTAAAATCAAGTTTAGCCAGTGAGTGCGGCGAGTAAGGGAGCTAGGTCACTTATGCTAATACTATGAATATGAATCCATTCATTCACAACAGAGTTTTAATTCAGAGAAAAGTGTGGAAATGCGTAGTTATATGGATAAGTTAGGATAGAAGTAGTACAATAACAGGAAGGATGTCTAATAATAATTATGAGTAAAGTAACACATGTCGCAGAGAACTGAATAAGTGTAGAACTGCACGGTTTGAGTATGATGAGTGTATAGATATGTATTTAAAGAGGATATACCTAAGTAAACAATGAAATTATTGCTGCATTCGTCATGTGTCCGTAGAACTGGAGGGAGGAAGGCACAAGTAAAATTACGATGAGGTCGTTTCCACCAATAAACAATACAATCAGCAAGCACACGTTCCGTCTCTCTTTCAGATCATATGTGTTGAACAATATGACACTTTTGCTACGCACAGCAGAAAATCAGTTCACTCTTATCCTTTCGACTCCTTTCATAAAAACAAGTTATTCTTAGGCAAAAACTATATACCGGGTTTTTGCATATAATGATGATTCTTGTATAGACAGGCTTATAAATACACTTGTCTGCATCTGCTCCTCGCACTTGACTCCATTTCCTTCAACTCACGCTCTGTAATAAAGTCAGAGTACTATTAATGGCCTTTTATTACCTATTATTATTTATCACGGATATTACGTTAGTATTCCGTTAACTACTACCTATCTAGGTATTTCCTCAGATTACTTACTACATGATGCTACGTTAGTCACGGCTCCTTATTAATAATATATAGATACATTGTATTGCGACTAAATCCACCCTCTCAATTTGTGTGTCAACTCAAATCTTATTTACTTACAGTCAAGCTAGACTCAAACTACTACTGGATTCAAGTTAACTGAACTGAAGTAACTCAACTAATAGAAATGGTTACATTATAATATATCCACTCAAGTAAGTAGTAAGTATAGTGTTTTATTTGTCTGTGTTGTAGAAAGAAGGAGATACATTACATAGTCTCTCCAACATTCTCTCCTATCTCTTTGACTTGTTTTGACTTGACTCCTGTTTTGTTCGTTGTGGTTTCGTTTTTCGTTCTCTCTCTCGAATGCAAGGATAGGATCTCTCAAATACTTTGTGTACTAGAAGGATTATAATAATTTCAGAGAGGAGTAATAAACACTGGTTATATTCAGTTCAGTGCATGTTGTATATTGCTATGTGCTTCGAATCAAACCCAAATAATCCAGTATCGCAAATGTAATTTACGTTGTTGTTTACAAGTTCTAGTGTCCTATAGCCTTGCCAGCTTCTTATTCTCTCATCTATCTACATATGTACTCTACTATAATAATATAGTAGCTGTAATATTATAGCAAAGCAAGCTGAAGAACAACAACACAACGTCACAAACAAACATCAAAGCAGTCCTCGTCTGTCCTACTACAATATTATGAAGTGCAGTGCAACAAAACAGCCAGAGAACACTTTTCACATAATATTATGATTCTTAAATACAAAGGATAGCTTTAGCTACAGTTTCTATAGGTCTATATCCACAATAATTCAATCTTATGAGATAATGAACACTTATAACGTATCCTTTGTCCTATACACTCGATTCAATACGCCTATGTATACATATATTGTCTACAACTCTCTACTTGGTTTGTAACTAAATAAGACAACGGAGGAGCTATATCTGTTGTTGTTGTTTTCTTTTGCAACAAAGAACCTATTAAATAACTAGTCCTTTACTTTCGAACAAAATAAGTGTCCAATTTATATTATTATGCTCAAGGATCACAATAATTTTTATTTTTACCTCATTTATATATTTTTAGTTCACTTTAGAATTATTTGGGTAGTAAACGGTACTAAATAGGGATTACATAATGTATATGTGTGTCTGGCTACTTGGTTTAGAGCGTACTGGATTGTAAATGGTATGTAGTGGGTTGATAAAACGTATAATATGGATGTGATGATGATTTGATGCAAGACGAGATAACTATTTATCATTCACAACTTTGTTGCGTTGCGCTGTTTTAGCCTGTTCTTATTTCTACACTACATAGCCACGTTTATTTAACACTTTGCAGAATGCTTTTTGCTCGCTACAGACAGACAAATATTATACACTTTGTATTGTGTACTATACTTATGTATTTATGTACCTACCTGACTTAGTTACAGATAGGTATGCTTTGTCCATTTATTTATTTATTATTGGTTGTTCAGTACCTACTGTCTGCATACTTGCACACTGTACTTAGAGTCTTTGTACTCTCCAAAATAAAAGAGTGAAACGAAACTCGTCAGACGCAGACATAGGCTTAATCCTCCTAAAAAATGACGCAGACATAGGCTTAACATGAACCCGCTATATCCGTACATACATACATACTACCAAACAAAACAACGCAAAACGGCTTATACATAATATTACTACAAGGTGATACATTCATACATTTTGCCTCTCTACAATGTATATACTTATCTCATAATACTATATATAGAGCTTACCTTATAGACACCCGTTTGTAAATAGTACAGTCATTTGCACGAAAGGCTCCAGACCTGACCCACCTCATTTCCGCAAAGGACTCTACATAACATCAAAATCCCATTACGTCTTCCCAACCTTCTTCTCCGCACTCAGAATAAAATTCTACGAGCTAAAAAGTCCAATTCCTTCCACGCTCTAGCCTCATGCACATTTTAACAGAACCAACCCTCATCTCCGCTACGACTGGCAAAACTGGATTCATGAAAGTAAAAGTGTTTCTCCAGAAACACGCCTTTCCAGTTGCCCTACCCTGCTTTCCAGAGTATCAAACAGACCAGACGAAAACAGAACTAGACACACAACATAGAAAATGATATCAAAACCCATACACTCGCGATTAATCTAACTACGTAATAGTTCCAACTTGAAATAACGTCGTAGCTCTCTATACACGAGCACCTGTTTAGTTCAGAGAGTACTTATTCATTTTTGCATATAGGTTAAGTTTTCTATATTATTATATCGATGGTACGGAGAAACGGAATTATATAATTCATATAAAGAATATAGATTCTATAATTAGTATAGGAAGTTATAAAGGTAACATGATAGACATAGACTTTGTATACATACATAAATCCTCTTTACAATTACATTACTACAACTCGTGCAGCGTAGCGTGAGCGTAATGTAGCCAAGTCATTCACGAAACCAACTCCGCAGTTGTACTCCGTTTTTCTATGCAGTAGAACGTATAGATAAACGTAATCTCTAATTTAACATGCCTAGCTATGAAAATGAGACTAACTGCATTGAAGATGGATCTGTATATATAATAACTATCGTATCTGTGTTCATAAAGAGGAACAACTCATTATTATTAAACATATACTTGTAAATGGACTGATTCAAAAGTATATGTACTCTCTATACATACACAATTTACTACAATATACAGGATATTCATTTACACTTACCTCCATTTGCTATCACTATGAAATAAAGACAGATGCAAAAATCATGCTTTAAAGTTCCATTGACTAAGCTACGAAGGATTTCCTTCGTTGCATTCATTATCTTGCCTATCAGCACCAGACAGACAATCACATAACAGAACAAAGCAAATATTATTGCTACAACTTACAGTTCATATCTGCAGACAGCCAGACAGATCTCTTACCCCTATATTGCAGTGCAAGTGAGCATACGCCGGCGTTTTCCTTTGCAAAAACTAGACAGAAATCGCAAAAAAGGATTCCGAGCGAGGGATCGCGACCCAGAGCGAATATTCCATACATGTCTAACCAGAACCAAAACCAGACTCGGAAAACAGTTTGCTAGACTCTAATTGAAGAAAAGGAAAACCTGAGAAGGGCTATGCACAGACAATGAAAGAGAAGAATAAAAAAATAGCGTTAGTTTGACTTGACTGTATCTCGTCTTCGTCTGGCTTCCTCGCCTTTTTCCTTTGAAACTGATATGCTCATTTGCTTTGACTCGGTGTGGTTGCTTGGAATGCATGAGATTTCGGCGATAAGTATCGAATCATTGCGGAATGGGTTCGTCTATTACATAGTCTAACCTAGGTAGACCAGTTATGTACATTCTACTTAATTCATACAAATATTATATGGGAACGGAATTTGGCGAAGCCTCCCACAAGGGGCAACAGGAAATTCTACATGCACAATGTTGATGCACATCATACAATGTTAAGATAAAGGATATACATGCTTGCTAAGTAGACTACTTTCCAAGAACCCAAACAAATATCAAGTTCACAAGCAACTATTTAATCCACCCTATCCTACCTACTACTAATGATATCACACACCTACACTCATACAACTATTCGCTATATACAATCAGTGCATATAACTATATGCTTATTAACCTCTTTTATACACGGCAATTCATATGGAAGAATGACATTTCCACTTAAGGTACTTTTTTTTGCAATTAGACGCAATTCGCTACATTCGCATAGACGGATTGGCAAATTCATCTTATGTTCATCATCGCAAATTGCATGGTGGATTTAAGTTAGATATACAACTTTAATTACGTATTATTAACATTTTATCTCTATACTACACTTTTTTCAAATAATTCTATACACACTCGCTCCTATCAATGTTACATGATATAACGCATACATAATTGCACACTCTTGAAAACTAGTGTTTTTGTTCCGTGAATTTTACTCGGTTGTATTTTCCTTTCTAGTACAAGTTCATTCATACTTTTCAAGATGGTTATGTAGCACTTTGCATTTATTTACCCTGCATTGTTATCGTGTTGAGTGTGATGTACTACTAAATACGTCCGCCGCACACAGTAATTATTTTACTACCAGTTGTGTGGCATTTGCTATCATACGCTTAGCTACCCTCTATTTTACAGCTCTGCATAAAATTCAACGCAATCCACTTCAGTTCACCTACCTAAGCACTCTCATAGAGAAATGAATGAATGAAATATGATTAAATTATTCTCAACAGGAAATGTACAATTTCATTGTGATAGAAAAATGCATCTGCTCAAGCACTGTTTTATTCTCCATTGATCATTTCTCAAAAATAATTCCGTACAGTTCACTACCAGAAAGAGAAGGGAGCTATTCTAGTATCAATGCGCAAATCACACAGAATACATAGAATTGTTTCATTTGTATGTATCTGTACATTTCACAGCATAATTTACCAACATGACCTTTCATTGTTTACATACTTTTTTATATTAGTCCGAAATTATCAAAAATGGTTAATAATCAATTATTTTGTAACTTTTTAAGAAATTAATTCAGGCAAATCCCAATTATAATAAAATTTATCAAAGTTTACATTTTAAACAATTTTTCAAAGCAATCTGGACAATTAAATCATTGAAGTACCCCTGCCACCTTTATGACAATAATAATATAAATCTAAATAGAAACAGGAATAATAAAATTATTTTGAAGGATATACTATTTTTAAACAATAATATTTCGTTTTGGAGTTATTAGTTTAGTAATTTAACGACAGTCGTTGTCCAAAAGGGAAATTATTATTTTGATATCTTTATCTTTGAGGTATCAATCAGCATTAAAATTTTCCACGTGAAAAACAAGGTAACGATGATTAATACCGGGAGCACAATGTAATTTGACGATAGATTCCAAAGCTCCACATTTGGGGGATTTAAAGGTATAGAAAACTCGCTTAACCCTAGAATGAAGTAAGGCCATAGCACACATTACACAAGGTTCATTGGTTAAATATGCATCTAGTCCGGTGCAAAGATAATCACTGTGTTCATTTCGTGGGCGTTTTGAAGAATAACTGGCTAGGAAATCATCTGACGGCATATCGGGCCATTGGCACACAGAACCACCTTGCAGTCTTGCGACACCATCAATAGCAGAAATTGTAGCGTGTTGTATTGGGTGTTTGTATTTAAAAGCTCCAGGGCTGACACTGATGATTTCTTTAGCACCATCGGCAGGGTCATAGATAAGACAGCTAGGTCGGTTATCATTCATCTCACGAATTGTAAATAAATATTCAAAGTTTCGTATGACTTCATCTTTTTCTTCCTGACTAAATGCACAGTCTTGCGTAAGAAGGTTTTCAATGTTTTTGTCCGGGTGGAAATTACATGGCCAATATGTATTCACTGTATTAAATTGGAAGCGAGTTAATGGAGGTCTGGAAGATACTTGGGCAGTACGAAACGTACTGAAGTCTAAACCTTGGAAATAGTCTTTCGAGTCTCCAGATGCTTCCACTAGAATATTGTGAACATTTTTGATAGGATCTTCTGGATCGTCTGATGGAGGGCAAATTAAAATTTGGAGAAGGCCTTGCCGACTTCGAATTCTTTTGAGATGACTTAAATTTTGGGATAATTTAGGGAGACGCGTTGCGAGAATGGATGCTTCGCGTCTATCTGTTATATTTGCTATGATCATATCGATAAGAGGAATGTCTGTTGTGTAGTCGTCATTGAGAATAGCTCTTACAGTGATATTAGATACGGATGCATTTTTCTCTTTCGACTTGGAATCTTTAAGTCGAGCTTTTTTTGGAGTACTGGGTCCAGGGGATGAGTGGGCACTAATTTGTGAACATTTATTTTTAATATTTTGATTTTCAGGAATATCAGAAGATGTAACGTTCTGATCAGTAATTTCAGTAGCATTAGTACGCGTTATTGTTGCTATTTCCGCAGGTGAAGGGGATAGATTTATAGTGACAATGACATCAGGTTCAATTTCATTATCTGGATCTGAATTTTCGCAGAGTATTTCGACAGTGACAGTTTCTATTTTCTCAGTAGGACTTCCTCTTTCCATTACGTCTTCTTCTAAAATTTCGGGAACATCGAGATCGTTGTTGATGTTGCTCATTTTAACGAGAAAATCAAGCAAACCGAAGTTTTTAAGTGGTAGCTAGAACTTTATTGCTTTTACACGAACAAAGCACACGCCATTTCGGCGTGGCGTATTTTTCGGTTTTGTATCTTGAGATTTCGGTTTTTGATCTTCTGAGCTATCTTTCACGAAATTGCCGTTCGTAGAAGAATTCGGATTTTTGGAGGAAGACTGAGAAGTAGTAGAAGAATTATCACTGTCGCTGTCACTTATATTACAGGCTTTGCCTTTCAACTTTTTGCCACTTGCAAAACTATGATTATTGTTTATCGATAAAGGGTTACTGTCTACTCTGGAGTTAGGAATGCTTTTTGGACCCGCAAACACCACAATACAAAGACCATTCGGAGATAAGCGATTGAATACTTTTTCACACCAATTATCTAATTGGGACAAACATCTTTCCTTATTTTCTAAAGCTGCCAAACTGTTTTCTTTTGGATCATCCATTTCACTTGCTAAGTCGAGGTGAGCCAAAGAAAAGTTATGACTTGATGTGGTTTTTAGAAGTTGATTTATGACGTCTTCGTTTCCAGAAGCTTTTACTGGGTAAAATTTCCGATTTTCCCCACTATTGACACTTTTGTAGATATTTAAGACGTCTTCAGGTGCCACTACAGCAACTGTAATTACAATGCCAATTATAATGTTACAAGCTTTAATGATTTTTATCGACAACAATTTGCTTTAAAAAATGGCAAGCTTGGCGAGAAGAAATACTTCGATACTGTACTATACATCGAACGATACAATAATTTCACTCTCTACTTAAAAAATAATTTTAATTCCATTCTCAGAAGGATACAAATTAATGCTTTTTGGTGTAACTGTTTTTAGGTGAGATGCTTCGAAAAATATTTAAAAAGCACTAATTACATTAATTACTATTAATACAAAATCTGTAACATAAATTGTGGACCAACCTGATTTCTTCACTTTTTGTGTATGTGCAAATAAGGAGGATGCCAATTCACACTCCGGAACATGTTTGTCCCCTGTTATTGTGTTGTCCCCAAATGAGTATCCTAGTTAAATTAAAAACCATTTAAAGCAATTTTCTAGTTAGAAAATAATGTTATACATCTGTCGAATTAAAAACAATGTATACACACATTATTCGTAGAAATTGTGTTTTACTTTAAGGCTATCCCTAATGAATGCAATATCAGATTGTACTATACAATACAACATACATGGGGATTTCATATTGGTATCAAGTTGGTAATATCATTTATTAGGCATTGTTAGAGTATACAAAATACCTTTTTGAAGCTTCAATTTTACAAGCTTCATACACGTTATGGCATCTTCAGTGGGACAATGACCTTTATTGCCTTGTTGGATATTTTCTTTCAGTAATTCTTCTGCAAGTACAGAAAGCTTCGATTTGCGACCACGGAGTCCACTTAAGTTGAAAATAACGCTCGTGTCTATCACATATGGATGGAAAACCTATATGTCATTTTTAAAATATTTGCAAACAATTCGTCATTTCGTATAATTTAATTAGTATGCGCTATCTTTTGTACAACTTACCTGTAAGGCTAATAAATCGCAATTTAGGGATTGTCCAATTAAAATGGCATCATCTGGTAAAAGCTTTCTGAGAGCACGTTGTACATCCTTTAAAGATGTCGTCACATCATTCAACATCTTTTCGGTTATGCCGGACCACTTGGTCAGGTAGTTCGTAATGCGCTCTTTAGGCTTAACCAATGTTTCATAGATGACCTAAATCCATTAAAAAATTAACAGTACAATAAGACCGATGCAACTTATTACTATTGCATATCCGTCCTTATTATTATTGCTTAAAATGGTATCTTTATTTGATTGACTATTGAAATATGTAGCATGGTAGGTAGTATGTCATAAATGATAACGATGTGTCAATATTGATAATGATAACTAACCCGACTAACTGAAAATTTCTTTACACATAAAATTGACATTATTGTTCTTAAACCCACCTTAAAAATCATTGCACAGTAAAAATTATTACGTACCTCTAAGTTTTCATTGACAACGGATATACGTGTCAGAGCTTGTGGACATTTTTCTGTTGAACACATTTCGCAATCGATTGCAAACATAGGCGAATTCACGCTGACCTCTTTGTATGACTTTTTAAGAAATTTAAATTTTGTGTACCTAAATTGAATATTGGTTAAATTATAGAAATGCATTTCACAATAAAAATTTTGATTTTCATATTCCTATTGATAATTTTATTCTTACTTTCCCGACATTTCTGCCTCAAATGGCTGCGGATATCCTTCTGCCAACTGTTGGGCCATGCTAAGAAGTAAATACGTCCTGGGAAAGACATCTGATGGCGGAAGATCAGCTTCCTTTACCGGCTCTTCTAGTATATCTTCATTGTGTTTGACTGGAAAAACTGACCGAAATACTTTCAAAATCTCTCGAGAGCTTACGGCTGCCTCCAGGGTTCCACACTCTGCCAAAATATTCGTTAATCAGCTTAAGACTTAGGTCATAGGTAATAGGTACATAATAAAATACTGTCGTCTAAATTAGTCTGAATTAGGCTGATGTAGAAAATAAAAATACCATAGGATGTATACATAACAAACAGATATACAAATAAATACCCCTAGACTGTGTTTATATAGTGTTATAGTATAGATTGTTTGTTCATTGTAATTTGAATAAAAGATGTAACATTACAGTACTAAACAGACACCTCCACCTCAAGCGCCGTAAAAAGCGCCTCACCCAGGTCGAGTGAAGATGACGATGGAAATGTCTGGTGATGAAGGACGGTGTTCTTCGTCATTATATTGTATGGTAAATACAGAGAGTAAAACAAAAACTTACGTTGAATAATGTTTTGTTTCTGAGACTCGGTAAGGGGTACACATGTCATTTCCTTTGTTACATCTGTTCCGTAATAAACAGGGGCGACAACTTCGACGCGGTTTTGAAAATATTTTGTTACATTAGGAAACAAATGTTCAAACATATGGAAATCATAAGATGTTACTCCGTCCACAATTAGAGTTACCACTTGAAGGAGTCGATTAAATTTTTGAGTTGAGCACCAGCTATGAAGTCAAAATACAAAAAAAACAATACAGAATTTCATATATCACTTTAAGCATGTATAAAAATACCATCAAGCTAAGTAAAACAATTACTTTTGTTCTGCTCTTAATATTTCACAAACAATAGATTCTACAATATCTCTACCAAATGACGCTTTCTGGAATTTAATCATACCCATTAACATGAGAAAAATTATCTATTAAGGGTTGTTGTCCCTACCGGGAAGGAGCAGGAGTAACGTCGTTTCCGCATACAGAATACAAAATCAATTGCTGGACATCAGACATAAGAATTGGCGTTCGTTGGTCATACTTTGTTGACAGAGATGCTGTAGTTCCGGCAAGTTGTAAATTGAAACGAGGAATGTTCTAAAAACACCAAAAATTTAAATAATATACAATCAAACTGAAGAGTTCTAGAAATCGGTGATATTATAAAATATAATGTCGGGGCTAAATAAACGTAGTAGTTGTGATATCATACCATAAGAAGTTTCTTCCGCTCTGCTAATTGTTTCTTCATGTCTTTATATTCCTCTTCGGTTAATTTTTCTCCACTTTTTGGTTCAATTACCTTCAATTTCTTTACTTCCACTGCATCTGCATCCCCATTGAAATTCGCCACCTGTAAATGCCAAAAAACCCAAAAATAAAATATTTAATATCCGAAATTGGGATTATACAATATGCATGCCTAAAACTATATAGTGACTAGACCAACTAAGTAAAACAACAGTGAACAATGAAAACTTATGACATATGTGCTTACAAAATATAAACTATTGACTGTATCTTGTATTATCAATTATTACCCTTTTGCTGTCTTCATTGCTTTTGGTCAACTCAAATTCTGCCATAAGCTTTCGTCGCTTATTTTGTGCTCGAATTTCCTTCTTCAGGCTGAAACTTTGGGCAACCACGCTCATAATTACAGCGATGTGAGCACTGGCTGACACGTTTTCAATTCAAAATTCAAATGTTATTTCGCTGTTATATTAACTCAACTACTACTATAAGCTACTCTTTCTTTTCAATAACCGTCCTATAATATAGTGAATATTTGATATATTTTGAAAATTTGGAATCACACGCACAGGAGGCACTAATTTGAGTTTTGACTACACATTGACAGTGAAATTCAAATCATGAAAAAGTCATTTAAATGTGAAATGTAAAACTGTAAGTGATATAATCTTTAAGTCACGTTAAGACACAAGAAAGACAAAAGAAAGCCTCGGATAATCGTTGCCATTTACTGCAAACGATAAGTTCATCAAAAGCACTCTTCTTTTGGGTGACAATAACACGTCTACAGTGTTCCAGCAGCCGCAGTAGGAGAGGAATATTTTTATTGTCTTTGCAAGACCACGATTCTCATTAACACTTTCGAATTTGTACACTAAACTAAAATACGGGTTCACTGTAAATAAAAAAAGTTAGCTTTATATTCGTAGCTAGTGATTACACGGGCGGTTTTTTAAGCCGCCCGTGCTGTTTATTGAAATTTCGAATTTCCAAAGCACTTTGATTTTCTTCCTTCTTTTGGTTTTTTATTTGCCTTCTTTTTGGCACCGCGTGCATGGAGGAAGAATCAGACGATTTTCATTTTTCCCAGAAATTATTTCTTCCTTGCACAATCTTACTTTATTCAATCGCTTCTTTTACTTTTACTGCGTTTCTCACTTGGCATGCATGGCATTGGCATAATGAACAAGCATGAAGGGTTACCCTTTGTAATACAAAATACAATACAAAAGAACGGTTACAAAAAAGTTGAGACTTGAGACAATATAATGTAGCTACACTCATACAATTGTGGTTTGTTGGAGGATTCTACTAAATAATGTGTAGATTTGATGTTAATATATTATTGCCCATGGAATGTCATATCCTTACGAACGATTATGGCGAATTGCAAGCTTTTTAAATCTACCAGTTGCAACTATAAGAACATTATCAGTTTTGCATCTTACATTTTTTAATTTGTTTTATGAGCACATCGGATCTCTAATAATAAGTAATTAACAGTAAGATCTAGGGAGAATAAAATAAACGTAAGTATGTTAACAATGGGTCATTTTAATTGAATCGATTAGGTCTAAAATTAAATACATTATAAAATCTCTAAGAAATAAGATAAGTGAAGTATACACTTCAACCTTTGTTAACAGATAATAATTTTGACCACAGAGCAAACCATCAAATTCAAGTTCAAAATGTTCTCAAGTATATATTTACAAAATGTTTGGAATTTGCAACTTGATAGCGAACCTGAATTCTAGAGTAAGAGCTGTTTGATTAGAATTGAAATGATGGCTAATGTTACAATAAATTATTTATACGTACTATAACCTAACTGCTCACATTGATTGTCTATCTCTCTATAATACCTATACAATGAACAGTATGTAAATGGGATCTATCCAAACAATCCAAAGAACACAGGACTATCTAGTCAAATCATTTGCCCTTATAACTGTAGCTGTAACCACATACTTTTGCACAGCACACTTATGGTAAACTATATCTTACAGGTACAGGTAGTCGGAAGTAGTAAGGTGGTAATGTAATAGCTATGCTTTTAGTAATTTACGACTTTACGACACAGGGTAAGCACACAAAAGTAATGGTATAGGGGTAACTAGCAACTCCTACCAGTCCATTCCAATAAAAATCAGCTGAGAAGACAATTAAAGTTACAAACGAAACAATAATCGTAAGTGTAAATGATCCCAAATGCATGTCAGCATGTAGTAACGAACTAGAATACTTTTCCCAGCCAGCAAGTAAATAGTTTTTACTTTTCCTCTCGGATTCGTATTTCTGTAACGAAGCTTCCGTTTCCTCCGAACTGTCTTCATGTCAGTTTCTGTTTCATCCTAAAAAATTCTTATTTGGCAAAGTTGCATGAATAGGTGGTTATAGTTTTGTGAAATTCTTTCTCGGACTTTTTATTTCATACAGTACTACAGACTAGAGTGTGTTCAGTTAGACCATGAGACTAGGCTAAATGTCTTTACTTTACTAGCCAGCATATCTATTTGTGTAGCCTTTATTACACTTCACGCAATACCTACATATAAACATATTTGTACCTACGTCCAATGTAGTACTGTATAACTAGTGAATGCAGAGACATTGCATTTCACAAGGACATTTTCTCGTTTCGAAGACTTCCTTCCTTAACTGTTTGCTATTAAAGTCGTTCTGCAATGTTCTCCAATACACATGCTCCTGTCTTGTTTATTTTTTCACTTTGCTCACGGTACAAACTACACATAAGGATAAAAACAAAATAGTCTATAGAGCAGATTACTTTTCTGGGTGAAGAAAACTCTTTGGGAAGAAGTCTTAGAATTCATTGCTTTCAACGAGAGCCTTAAGTAAAATGTCTCTTTTCTCCTTTTATTGTCCAAGAAGGTCCATAAAATCTTCAGAAAAAGAACAAGTTCCGGTCAATGCTATTTGAACAAGTGGGGCTTCACTTCTCAACTAACCAATTTAAGTATAAAGAAAAGTATATTTTGTACTTAATAAATATAGTGGACACCAAAATGTAATTTATTGTTTCATAGATAAGACACGAAATGACGATGAATAGATGTACCTATATATACACCTATTTGTACCTATAAGTACAAAGTGTTTCCTAAATGCGTATAAACATGTGTATTTTCCATGCTACGAGTTGATTTCTTAATTCTTCACCTGACTATTCAAACATAAATACTTGTTTCATTCTTACCATCATTTCTAAGATGATCACAAGTTCAATCATTTGTGATATAATTATTATAACAACAAGTTAAGCTTATCGTTTTATGTCACAGCAATGTGATCTGTATCGTACTGCTTGGTCAGTAGTCAGTATAGTAAGAAATTCGTAAACAGAGAATAAGAATATAAAAATGGTCGTAATACAATAGTTCTGATTGTTCAATACAATACTGGATCATTATTTCTGGTTGTTCGTATCGATAATAGTGTTGTTTTTGTAAGAATTTAGCTTCCGTACTATGAAAACATTTGCTTACTTTGCAGTACTAATAGAAACGACAACAACATTAGAAATCAGCAAACCCTTCGACCAAAAACAGCAAGTCAGAACAAACTAATTAGTTTTGTTTGTAGAAAAACATCAACACTGCTACAAATACTGCTCTCATTTACCATCAATACATGCAATAAACACACAGTACGCATTTTATGTGCTATTACCAGTGTAATATTCATTTGTTATATACATTTGTAGCAGATTAAGACAGAAAAGGCATCTACAATGCAAGTCCTCACATTCACAAACAGTAGTTGTAGGGTTTAGCTCGAAAAGGCTTTTCTTTTCATACAAACAAACACTTTGCCTTGCCTTGCGTGTCATTCAATTGCAAATTGAGACGCAGCCAACGCCGGCAAGTGATGCTTGCTAAGCGAAACCGAATGAAAAGACAGACAAATAAACTCTGCGAAAAAAGAACTAATGTGTACTGGAACAGATGCACATTTATTTTAAGCCATGTAGCTATATCATGTCCTGTTGAATCACGAACCCATGAGAGTATTACCGAGTATTTTAAGAATTAGCCAAGCTGTGAACATCCAGTTTTTAATTTTGGTGTCCGTGCACTACTGTTGGTCTACTCTAGCATTTACTGTCCCTTTAATCACCTTAATACCTCCACCTACCAAGACATAAGTTACCTTTAGGTTAGGTACGTTTCAAAGCATTGAAAGCTAAGCTAACATTTCCAAGTAGAAGAACTAAACCAAAACGTTTAAAACTTGGATTCAATAACAAATGGACTATGGACTAAATCAAATATCTAACTAAGGAATGGTATTTGCAGTTTGCAGCAGTATGCCTAATGACATGGCATACTGCTGCATTTTTTGCATTATCGGGATGAAAACAAATCATATCTGTAACATGAGCATACATTTTTAATACGTAACGATAAACTCGGCATTTATTCTATCTGAATTTGCATTGACACTCAGCGTGATCGTTTATTTGTATGTAAAGCTCTTTGTCTTGCATTTTTCTTCTGGTAAAAATCTTGCACCTTGCCCACGCAAAGGCACGCACTCTGCCAACATTCTCTTTCATAGGGGCTCTGACAATAAGAAAGAATGGAGATAGCTACCAAAGGAGAGTGAGACGAAGCCAAGTAAGTAAACAAAGCCTGCATATTATACCGCTTTGTTTTCACTTGGTCTCCGACTAATTGTTGCAAGTGCCACACACTCGTATCCGACTACCAATAACTTTTCTGTTTGGATCACAGCACAAAATGCATAGAAAATTTCAGTTGACTTAACTTGGCCTTTATCCCAATTTCTTTCCGTTGCATGTGTATACCATGAACTTTACATTAGAGGATTTTGATAGATATAATGCATACCAACAAAATGTACGTTCATAAGCATATTAATGCATTTAGGTTGGGATCGGGCATAATACTACACATTAATATTATATAGCGCATATCATAAAACGAGCATATACTTCCTACGCTACTTTGTACACTAAAATAAATTAGTCCATAATTACATTGGTAATATCAACTAATTTCTTTACAGCTTCCTATCCTAGAGGGGAGATTTGGCAAATTCGTTCCGGGGGTAAATGACAACTTGGAATTTCCACCCGGAGACGTGTAGGGCCTTGCCAACGCTAAAATAGAGCTGACTAAGAAGTAAGAGTGTAAGGTTATGTTGCAAGAAGTAAATATAAAAATATGAATTCTTTCCATGTAGTCACAAACCAATACCCTCCTACGTCGGCGTTGTGGTTAGTCTGATTTTCTCTTGGTTATAATTTGGTTTGCCAAACCAAGATAACAATGTTAGCCATGGGGAAAACAAAGTAGATATTATTGAAATAATATTTATGTCTGCTTTGGGTGGTTATATTAGCGATGCTTATACATGCTACACATATACAGTTGATGTCCTATCAGTTTTGGAATCTAACTACTGAGGTTGCTTTGCTTTAGTTATTACTGATATAAACAGTTGTACCCAAATGTATTGTTACTAAAAGAACTCAAAATTCTAGCGTTTGTTTCCCTATTTGTTGTATATGGGCATTAACTTTAAATATTTGAATGTGCTAGTAAATGATGTAAATGCAGCATTGTATATTGGATTGAGCCTGTGCTAGTTAGCTTGTGCATTTTATTCAGCTTAAAACACAAAGCAATTGGTATGAGTAGTGTTATAGTGTACATTTGAGACTAGCAATATAATCCAATGTTTTCTTTATGCATAATAAATACAGTTGAAGTTTTGTAAACAGAAGTCTACTGGGTATAGGAGACAATAAATCCAAGTATTTACATCACAGTAGTCGACAGTACGTGACGAACGGCGGTTGTAAACCAAAGTCTCCAGCAAACTTCTTCGTGTGAGATGTGATTGAAAGAATAATAAAAGTAACAAGATATTAGGTATTACATTTGGTGAGATGGCATAGCTATATACAAAGTAAATAGAGTAGTAAAATAACTTTTGCAAAAAGTCATCTTAAAATCAAACTTAAAAAGCCGACAAAGCAAAGTACTGGAAAAACTTTAGAATTTAATGCCAATTTCAAGTCACCGAAAGTGTCCTGTAAATAGTAGTTTGCGTATACATTAATCAGAAGTGTAATAGTAGAAGAGGCAGGGCCACACTTTGGTATCTACAATCTATTGTGATTCTTTTAGGATTTCCTTATCAGAATATATTGAGTACAAACAAAAGCCATACGACTGACTGGAGCCCCCAACTTTTCATGATGGGAGAGAAATCCAATTCAGGATTAAGAGCATGCTGACGACTGACACTGACTCAACTCGCAAAATTGGGATATATTTCGCGAAGGATCATAGAGCTGTCGGGCAAATTCGGTTCCCGTTCTCATGAAGTTATATAATGACTATATGCCTAATAAAATAAGACTAATATTGCAAAGTTTACAATATGAACCCTAGTCTGTCATTGCCTGTTAGATTCACTTAGCGATATTAAAGTTGCACATACGCACATTGAAGAGAGCGTGTGAGCTGTAGGGTTCATTTTGCTAATGCAAAGCCAACGTGTGTACATACATACGCAATACATACATCAACTGCCACATTATCAGCTCAAGTACCGAAAGAAACTTGCGGATCGATATACTTTACTCCGACTCGTGTAAGTTTTTGCCAGCTTTTTACTTTCTTCCACGTGAATCTATATCGCAGATATATTTATGCCATATGAGAATTTGGCTCTGTCTCCCGTCTCTCAGAAAGAGAATCGGGAATTCGGACTCGTTTCTCTTACTTTGACTCATTCACTTGGCATTGGCATACACAGATGTAAAGTCCCTTCTTTTCTTTGCAGAATGGGAGAACAAACACAGTACAAGCAGAGAGAGGAGCTGAAACTGAAACTTAGTGAGATTCTATGAGTCGGGTTCTTGGGCTGGCTCTGCCTGTTTCTCTCTCTCGTCTGAAGTCGTTTTACTCTTCGTCCTCATTCTGCAATCTCTCTCCTTCCTTCCTACGTGCGCGTTCGTTCACCCTGCCCCGAACCGAATTCGCACTAACACTCACTCAGTGACCTATTTTCCATCAACCGAAACTCAGCTGACCACTCTCCTTTTCTGTGTCATCTCTCAGGTGAGCCATTACTATTCATCTATTATCTATTATTTGGAGACAAAAAATATACAAGAAAAACAAAGTAGTAGCTACTAAAAATTATTTGCAAAGAAGATAAGCGAAATACTGTATTTAGAACATTTTAAAGCTAAGGAATAAGTTTATTGTTTTCATTTGTCTTGTGCGAAGGATAAAATCAATATATTGAATAATAGTGTGCAGTGCACTTGTCAGTTGTGACCGAATTCGGTAGAAAGTACATAAATAATTCCAGGCTGAAGTGGTTTATACGATACATCGATACTTTGTTAAAACTGTTTTCAGCAGGTAAGAATTAGTTTTGTGACAATATTCGGTAAATTACCACAGCTAATGCATGAGTGCATACTGCATGAGTCATTATGGAAGATTTTCTGCACTGTGGAAAATAAGTAGGGTGATGATCTCGTTACATTTAGTGTAATCACTTGTTTATGTCGTTGTTGCCCAAAAACAAAATTGTTATTGGTGAGATATATATTCAATACTGTCGTATGCAAAGTTATAAGCAAATTATGGTACTCTACGTGGAGGATAAAGAAGGTCAAGTGTAGCAGGAAAAAAGAAAAAAATAAAAGCTGCAAATACAAACGGTTTTATACTAACGGTCGACGTAAGGAAATTAAATGGCAAGATATGTAACAATCTTACACATCTTAGTTAAGTTCATTCTGATTAATCTAATTTTGTTTAGTTACAGTTGGTTATGCACTGTAGTACAAACTTATATTTTATTTGCGAACTGGGACATTTAATGAAAACATATACCTTTATTATGGCAAAAGTAATTGTTCATGTAAAATAAAAAAGCATAAAAGATATAATAGGCAGTGACTGTTCATAAATAAATATTTATTATTGAACACATTAGAATAAGATCACAAACACAATGACATTGACATTTATTATTTAACAAATAGTAACACCTGTACTCAAATTCGTAGAACTAAGTATTACAAGCAAGTGATTCATGGTCATCCATTTTAATTAGTGTGAATTGATGTGTTTATCAACTGAACTGTCAAATTCAGGTAAATTGGTGTAACACAGATACTTTAAAATTGCATTGCAGATGCATAAGTATTTGCTTCACTTAGAACATTCTCATTCATGTATAACAAACAGATTTACTAAAAATGATAATAAATATGATACCGTTTTATTTTGGTTGCTTACGTCAATTCTATTCCATGCAGGAGATATTTTGGCTCTAGTTTCGTTCTCCGTTGGAGAAGAGAAAACGGTTGATTTTTAAGAAAAGGGGAGAGTCAGCTAATAGGAAATCCTTATTTACATTTACAATTAGATCATTGAATAGGGCAGGACACAGGACACTCATAATATTATGATGTGCAAATGTCGTATAGTAAACTTACTGCGTAGATATTGCACCAGGTATGTACTAGATCCAAATATTTATTATGTGCAATATTTAGCTGGTGAAGCAATCGGACAATAGTTTGTCCCTAGTAGAAATTTGCCTATACGTATAATATACTGTTTGTTGTATATATATCTCGTATAGTAAAATATACGAATGAAGCCAGGTGTGTTTTGCGAATTCTAAAGCAGTCTGTTGAACTTAAAGTAACCCAGGCCCTCCTATTGCTGGACTTAACTAACCAACTTACCTTGACATGAGAAGAAGGAGCAGGGCAAACCACCTAATAAAACTTCATCCCTACCTCTTGAATTTTTGTCTTATTTCAGTTATCCATATAGAACACGCAGTACTTATGCAGAGCAGATTGCAAAATAAAGTTTAAACTGACATACATAGTAGCTATAAACATCCGCAAGGATATAGGGTATACAAAATTGGATACCAAGTCATCTGCTTCATTTCCTTTGGCGAGTGCCCCGTTGATACAATGTGAGACAGGAGTTTTTGGCACAAAGTAGGGGAGCGACTCATGCTAATATTTTCACGGCACCACCGCACCGGCTTCCTTTCGTTTTTTGCCACTGTCAAATTAGTATCAATGACCACTGTTGCAAAAAATCAATAACAACTTTATTTTACATTAAACTAAAAAATTAATTAATTATGCGCCGGAGGTTTATGCAGGTTGTGTCAATTGTCTTAGATAGCTTATCTATACTTGCCGTGTTCAAAAGTGGATCAGAAAAGGCAAACAACGACAAATGAGCAATACTTATTTTTAGAGTTGGTAGAAAATACATAATAGAATAGTATAGATATTATTAGAAGAAGACCCTGACTATAGAGTAGGGTTTATCCATAAAGAACTTCTCTGCTTTCATACCATGTTCATTGATTAGATTATGTGCTCCGAATTGAAATATATTTATATAATCATGATTTGTTGATCTAAATTCCATTGGCTGATTCAACATCTGAATTAATTAAAATTAGGCAATCTAGTAATAACTAGACGTACCAATTCGTACTTTGTACACAAGCACTTTAGTATTTGGAGTATTCTAAGTAATAATGCGTACATTCAACTATCTACTTGCATATACCACTTGAAGTAGTAATACACATACATCTTACTATTTTGTCACTTGTGCAAAAAACCCCTATTTTATATCCGATAATATCGCAGGATGGATCAGTATGTTATTTGAAATAAGTTTGCTAATTAGATATGTTTTTTTAATTGAAACTGCGCATTACTAGGCGAAAAAATTCCAATTGACGTCAATTGATACGATAAGTAACCTATTTCATCTATGATCTACATCAACTAGGTTTTTTATTTATAAGTAAACAAAACACTCGCACATTGACATATTGGTGATACTGTTTGAATGTATGGTTATATAAGTTATCACAATAATAATTACAGACCGAATTCTCATTAAAATTAATACCTGACGCATTTTATTGATTAGCTTAGCCCCTATATTGGCATACATCAATTGGTAATTCGGTGCCTGGCGTCATAATATACAAGCTTATGCAAGATAGAGCTTAAGCGTTATCTCTTTTTGCGCATTAAATTTTTGCTATATAAACATTTGCGAAGACTGGACATTACACAGTTGTAACCGGAGTCCTGTTATAGTAGGACTCCTAAAGTTAATTTATTTTATGTTGCGTTACTCTGTATATTATTTTTTATGAAATTAATTATGCTATGACTTTCTACATATACATAAAATAAATCTTTCTATTTTATGACAAATATGCATTGATTGATGAAGCTATTTTCATTGTTTTCTAAAGCGGATTAAATTTATAGAAAAAAACAATGCAATCAAGGCGAATAGCATGTCAACTCTAGTCATAGATTTGGATAGATTGGACATCTCCATTCATTTAATGTATTGCATTTTTATGACCTGCGAAGGACAGACTTAAGAGTGAATTGGGTAAAAGGCGGGGCAATTTAAAAGCTCAATTGATTTGTTTGACAACATTGAGAATATTGAGATTGTCATATTGTATTAGGCAAGCGACATTTTTTGTATTTGCCTCAGTTTACCCAAATTCCAAATGTAAACAAAAGTTCAATCATGTGACCGTATGTCGCATCTAGATCTACAGTACTAGTTATATAATCTAAGACTCTAGTACCTTCGTCTTTAAGTTATCTTACGCTGGCTACTTACATTATGGCCTAGAATAATGCCTAACACCCATTTACTAGTAAAACAAAATGATAACTGCTTTACTATAATGCATTCTTCCAAAGTTCCAAATACCATCAACTTATGATTTTAAAAGCATATTAGGCATATTGTTTGGCATTACATTGTGCATTTTAATGTTCAAAAGAGTGTATTTGGAAATGATGAAATATAATCCTATTTCTGTTATCTTGATTATCCTCTATGTATTATAAATCTCAAAATGTAAAATTTAACACAGACACATTTATTCTTTTTCTGAGAAAATGATGAATGATTCACCCGCACAAAGTATTATATATACGTGGCAGAGTTAGTGAGAGATTCTATAATGTCAATGTTTAATTAAATTGACTCATAATTCAGTGTTCATGTAAAAATGTCAACTTGGTTATCCATAGGACTCTACAGTCGACATTAAAATTAAACTAAAATAGGAGGCTATCTCTATATAATAAAACTGTTTGTAAGTATATGTCGTATGTCTCTATCTATCTATCTATGCCATGGATGATGCGGCTTATTGTTGAAATGCACATGCGACATTGCAATTTTTATAAAAGAAGGAAGTGCAATATGGGTGAACATTAGCTTATTTCGAAATTAAACAATCTAATCTGCTTATATAATCATTTTGAAATTCAGAATTAGTACTGGGGGCTTAGTATTACCTAAATGGGGATTTACATTTGCACTTTGCACCTGTACTTTTTTACCATGAAAGAGGACTCTAAATTGATGTATAGAGGGATCAATTATCAACTATACTTTTCACGTATACAAAAAGTTCCACTTTAAAATTTGGTTAGCTGACTACCAAGGTTTAAACGATTTTAGATATATGAATTATTTATTTGAGGTTATAAAAGATTAAAATAATAATACTATTTACTTTTCAATGTATTATTAGTCATTTCGACACTATCAAAATCAATTGACTTGATTAGAAATATTAGAATGTCTGTCTGTCTATTTGCATTTTTTTGCTAAAGATTAACAATGTATCTGTATGTAGTTTATTACATGTATAGTAGTCCATGTCTATACATGAGCAACTGTAATTAATTTTAGATAAATGCATAAACGTAAAAAAACATGTATACGTATTTATATGAATGGAATTGTTTGCTTACTATGGTGAGGTGTGTCCAAATCTTATCTTTAGGGCTATTATAAATACAGAGAGTTTGTGTTTCTCACTTTCACTTGTTCCTTCACCGCTGCATTGAGCACTCTACCCACGCTCCTTTTTCGTTGCATTTAAAAGAAAGATCGAAATAACTTGACGAAAGAAGTATAGAAATATAGCAAATCCGTAAAAGTAACAGATTTTACTCACTTTCTGCTCTAGAGAATGGATAGTAGGAAACTAGTCTACATTGGGTCGTCTCTTGTCGAAAAATTATTGGGACGCGCCTGCTTCCACCTTCAAATTGCGCTTAGCTGACATAATATCATAGGTTACAAAAATCCTTACAGAATCCTCCGGTAACGACAATCGAAAAGTGTGGCAAAATAAGGTACGTTTTTTATCTTTACGTTCATTAGGTACTTAGCGTTTCTAGGTAAATTGCCTTAAAATTGAACCTTATTAACCTTTTAAGAGGTAGGTATGGTTTCTAATGACGATTGGGCTTGACTATCATATTCGCTCTTAACTTTTTTTGGGAAACTTGGATCTAGTCCGAGAACATTGGTCGTAGAAAGACCAAGTTGGTCTCTAAAAACGCAGAAAATGTCAATTTATAGCAGCTTGCACTTAGATTTCTACCTTTTACCTTCG
Source organism: Tomocerus qinae (assembly GCA_020055645.1). NCBI lineage: Eukaryota > Metazoa > Arthropoda > Collembola > Entomobryomorpha > Tomoceridae > Tomocerus > Tomocerus qinae. The sequence continues at coordinate 105,590,111 of CM034546.1, read as the reverse complement.
TTTGCGAGTTATTGCAATTTTAATTAATATCTTGTAACCAGAGGTAAAAATTAGGAATCTAAGTGCAAGCTGCTATAAATTAACATTTTCTGCGTTTTTAGAGACCAAATTCGTCTTTCTACGACCAATATTCTCGGACTAGATTCAAGTTTCCCAAAAAAATCGTCACTTTTATGCCCTATTCATTTTGTGGTATTGTCATGGAGTAAATTTCTATGGTTATGTGTATTTTAAATCGTAGCCATAGAGACTTCCCCATTACCTGCCCCTCATTGAATTTCCCCGTATTTTGAACCACCCCTGAACCTTAAGGTCCAAATCTGCTAAATGGTATAATTTTGCGAATTTCATAATTTAAGGTAAAAAATAGAAATTAAATGTATTACTAAATTTTGATTTTAGTGTACGAAATAGTGTCTGACGCTATTTTGAAACTTACGATTTTAAGGTTTTTTCCTCTTGAGACTAAAACCCTAAGTACCTATATTGTCTATTAAAGGAGGTGAATATTGGCATGCTTCGTTTCAGGGTTTTGAGATATTTCACAAGTCTGTACGTAGCAAGGTGTCGAGTGTGCCGTAAATGCCGCATGCCGTAAATGCCGTAAATAGAATTTACGGCATTTGGTATTTGGCGGCATGCCGTAAATGCCGTAAATGCCTTAAATTATTTTTTACGTTTTTAGCTGATTTTATACATAAATTGATGTGGTAAGTTAGTAAAAACACGCTAAAAGTGATTTTATATATAAATATTGTGTATTAACACCATTATATGCCACTCCTTGTGGCTGAAAAGCTTTGAAAAGTGAAAACTCATTTTATAACTTATGACAGTTGTCATTTATTATAAAATGATCAAAATTATATTTTTTGTTCTTCCAGTAGTTGAATATAACTATTAAACTGCCAATGCCGTGTATTATGTATTTTACGGCATTTACGGCATTTACGGCATTTACGGCATTTACGGCATGCGGCATCTGAAAATAATTTACGGCATGCCGACTTTATACTCTGGTACGTAGTATGTATTTTATGCTTAGGACGGATTCCTAAATCAAGGTTAAATTTGTAGTATTGATCAAAGAACCTAGAATACAGGTATTGAATAATAGAATACAGTTATCTGGTATTGATGGTTGATTGGTGACAAATAGACAGAAGTTTAATCTGTCCACTTCATCATGTCATATTAATTGGATTACTTACGTAGCATTAGAGATTGCCATTGTCGCTGACTGTTATACTGGAAGTTGATTTGCATGCTTTGTTAAAGGGTCTCATTTTAGACAACTGATTTCTTTCATACATTGTTTATATTAAATCCAGTTATAGCTACACTATCTGTAATATTAACAATGTACAAAAATCATCTTTAATAATAGAACAACAAGTGGCTATTAGATATTAATGGGGCGAAAGTAACGCATCCGTGTGGCTGGTTAAAAGCAGTATATGTACCTTGTAGTACATTACAACTTATGTTTCCACTTGAGTTAATTACCATCATGTATAGCTAATAACAATTACTACACTGTACTGGTACAATACTGCTCTAAACGAACTAGTTAATGATGTTCATAACCAGAGTACCCAATAATTAGTTATTAGATTCAGATTGCTTTGATTACCTCCTATAATATGTCACTTGTCAACATGCAATCACTTCATTTTTACCCCATTTGGGAACATATTGACCTGCTACTCATTATAGCATTAACATTCACCAATGCTTTGATAATGTAGTGTCGCCAGCCTGGCGCTTGCAACAAAAAGAGTCAAAAATTGTATTCAATTAGCAATAAACTAGGTTTTTCCTTTTTGTTCATATTTGTGATTTACCTACATTTCTTAGAAAACACAAACCCACCTTTTATGCTAATAATATGACTTTGTATCCTTCCTAAGTATGGACATCAATATAAGAAAATTAAAACGCAAACTAGGAACTTTCCTACAAAATTCAACAGTCTCCTAATAAGCTTAATCGCTTTAGTCTTTTGAGAGTTTCTAAATATGCGAAAAAATCTTTACAATAACAGAAAAGCAAGTCAAATACCTAAACCATAAATTTTCTGTTCAAAATTAGTACTACCCGATTTTCTCCTTAACTATTTTCTTACTTTATTTAGCAGTTGTTTCCATTTCAAAATCAACCAACTTACTTGGTCATTATTACTTAGTTTGTATTTGTAGGCTGCAGTGATAAATTTAATGCATTAGTATAGACGATAAGCCTTACATAGAGAAGTTAAATTAGATGTTTGTGGAATTTCATGACGATAACAAAATTAGATGAAAATGAGACTGTCTAAATTAATTGCCAAAAGCATCGTGTAGGTCTCTGGCTCTAGCCAGTAGTCAGTAGATTTGGCTGGATGTAAATTACTCAATGCTGAAAATCTATTTTGGGTCTGCAGAAAGAAAGCAACATGTGCTGAGCAATTCCAAGTATAGTCAAGTCGAGTGTGATAAATGCAGCATCTCGACGAGGGGTATACCCTAGGCATCTATTATAGCTTCTAAGAGTATATCAGATTCGCGTTTACATAATCCTATGCATTGATTTATTCGTCAGTTTCATGATCAAATTGGGGAAACACTCCATAAAGTAGTATCCAAACCAAACCACTTTAATCTATTCAATACAAATACATGGAGCTCTTCCTGTAGCATTTACTACTTACACATTGCTTATGAATATTTCAGCAGTCTAGAGCAAGGAGCTATTCATCTGATAGTAAATAACATGGGATAAATTATCTCACAACAGTTTAATGACAACAAGTCACTAAACTCACAGAATTTAAGCTTAGCTTCCAAGTTTTGCTAAAATATTACCGTTTAATACGATCTTTTAGATTAAACAAAGTCGAACGTAGTAATTATTAGCATTATACTATGTAGGTAGTAGGATAATATTGAATGGAAGATTTAATTTTCTTGGACGAATATTAATGGTACTAAAAGCATCTCATCTCAAAATTTTGTATATTAACTAGACTTTGACTTATATAATAATAATATGTTTTTAGTATATGTTTTTACGTAATTACTCGCGCAATATGTAAAGTAATTATTGAACAACAGTGGCCGGAAGTTATTTAGATTGTTTATGTATTTATTTTACTGATAAGATTATAACGTACTTCAACGAGCAACGATCTATTATGTCTGTGATGTGTTTATATATACATACAGTAGCTCTTTACGTCTGAGTGTCAATACGTTAACAGTTTATAATAAATTGATGGCTGTATTAACACGTATAACAGAGTAAAGTCTCTGTTGGATAGCACATCTCTTTTGTTAGTAATTACGCGCATTTATTCATGACTGACTCATCGTTTGTCTACATTCAAAGGGGTGGATTACAAACTCTATGAACATGATTCAAGTAGCAAAACATACATAATAAATATTTTATTCGTATTACAACGTTTTTTGGATACACAAAAATCCAAAAACAACCAATTTCATCTAAAAATAGAGAATAATATTTGCAATGACTAATCTTCTACTCCTACTGTATTATCATTTAGTAGGGTTTGACTGACAATGTTGAGATAAATATTGTCAGTAAAACGTTGCTAGTTAATTACACATTTTTTTACGTAGTGGACATTGTAAAAAAACCTACAGCAAGCCGTAACAGAAGCTCGCCTGATTAAAGGGTTAGCGTGTACACATTTTGATAGACGAAAAGTACTACCACGTAGCACAAAACCGAGCGTACGGATGTTGATCAAACTTTCAGAATTGGGTCTTTATATATGTAGCTATGACATATTAAAAATTCAGATATTGATATTATAAGGAAACGAAGCTATATTATTTGAAAAATCAATAGAAAAACAAAATTGATTAATGTTGACTATGAAAATCAACAGAAAATCAAAATTGATTAATGTTGACTATGAAAATCAACAGAAAATCAAAATTGATTAATGTTGACTATGAAAATCAACAGAAAATCAAAATTGATTAATGTTGACTATGAAAATCAACAGAAAATCAAAATTGATTAATGTTGACTATGAAAATCAACAGAAAATCAAAATTGATTAATGTTGACTATGAAAATCAACAGAAAATCACAATTGATTAATGTTGACTATGAAAATCAACAGAAAATCAAAATTGATTAATATGGACTATGAAAATCAACAGAAAATCAAAATTGATTAATGTGGACTATGAAAATCAACAGAAAATCAAAATTGATTAATGTTGACTATGAAAATCTACAGAAAATTAAAATTTGGTAGAAGCGGATTTAAATATTTTATACTATCCGGCTAACAATTTGTAGGAAACGCCTTTGAACTTTCCAATGTCCATTTAATGGCAAATTATCACTTTGACTATCAAAATGAAGACAAAGTGAGCGCGCGGTATCTCGGTAACCAATGGACCGATTTACCCCCAATTCAATAGGGATCGTCAGTGGTCCGTAGGCATTGTTTTTGCCAAGTTTGGTCAATATCCGTCATTGCTTTCGAAAGTTAGCGTGGGGACGGACGGACGGACGGACGGACGGACGGACGGACGGACGGACGGACGGACGTACGGACGTACGGACGGACTGTGCGATTCTATAAGCTCGCTTTATCAGGCGAGCTAATGAGGACATTTTCCAAATATTATTTATTGCATGGTTGTAAACAAGCATATAGCTGCACAATACAGACTTAGAGCTGATAGCATGTGTGAGAGAAAGCTTGGGACGAAGGAAGGAATTCTGCACGTGTCTGAATTTTTTTGTCAAATGTATTTATGTACTGGAATTCTTACATCTCTTTGCTCTTTTATCAATGTTGGTACTTTAGGTAGGGTCCATAGTTTTATTTAAATATTTCATATTTAAACCTGTGTGCGAATAATCAGCAGGTAAATGTTACCACAAACAATGCCAATGACACTAGATCATATAGCGTTATTTGCATGAACTGTTTTTGCCATTCTTCCCATCTACAATTTATATTGAATTATATTAAAACGTGTCTCCTAAATTGTAATTACAGTGTTCTAGTGTCAAAAATAATTTAAACTAATTTTGAAGTGTCCTAACAGCATAAAAAAGATTAGCATAGCTGCGCAGTTATTTATTATAACTCATGAGAACGACAAGGTGAAATTATAATTTCTCTTTAAACCTCCATTGTTTGACTGTCTTTCATTTAAGAAGTTTGCCCAGGTTTGTAACATTTATAATTGTAAATTTTATTTTTAAAAACAATATCTTCGTTTCTTTAAAGCAGCTACACTAGTATATATTCTTTATTTCACATTGCCCCAGTATACCTTTACGTGGAACATGGCAGTAGAATATTAGTTGCTGCTTGCATATACTTCTTACGATGCATTATGTAGACTCTGAAATCCGTTCATCAACTGCTGTCTCCAAATATTAACAATGAAAGAAAGGTTATCTCACAGGTGAACAAAATATCTTTTAACTGAGACGTATTTGCATATATTAATGCTTTAGAATTTACATTGAAGGCATGCTGTGACTATATACCATAAAGACCAGCTAACGTAATCGTGTTGTACAGATAGTAGTATGTGTAACTAAAATGTACAAATTCGACGTACACTTCAATATGCATGCATAACTACACACAAGTACTTGACACAATAAGGCTTGACAGAAAAACATGATTTATTATCACTCAATTCTAAGCCCTTTTGTTATCCAATGTCAAAAGACATTGCCTCACCGTTAGAAATACATATGAAATCGAACTATTGCTTTTATCTTATTGTTACAAAGAGCTACACTCACGCTATACCATGGCTCATATTACTTAGCATAGCTAGTAGTAGATAAATCTTTAAAAGAATCAGAATAAATTATGGCTTATTGTTTCCAGAAGGAAGCTGGATTTATGCGAAAAAAATATATTACTTTTAGTATCAATGCTTAATAGACTTCCAGAGAAAACCACATTTAAGTAAAAGGAAGACCAAAAAGTTTTGACGAGTAGTGTCTAGACTAAAAGACTTTGCTTAAAAGTACTACATTACCTTAGTACTTTATTGAGTCGAAAATTTCAGTAACCAATGAGTTGTAAACAATTTCTTTGTGTTATACTAAATCGAGTATGTTCAGCTATCGTTCGTGTAAGTAGATCGTATGAATCATTAACAGTATATTTTCGGTAGAAGTCAAAGCATAAATTTTCAAGAATTACGACTTAATTTACAAGATTTTTCTGATACCACAAGAGGATGAAGGTTATATATTAGATAAGAGCGTGAGAATGGCTAGTGTGAAAGCCACTATCAACAAAGCATAGATTTAACAACAGTAGTCATTGTGAACTAGTTTTGTGGACAAAAGTGAGTACACACTACATAAAAAGCAAAAGTTGTAAATATTATCATTGTTTATCATTTAATTTTTTCCAAGAATCAATTAGTAGTGAAACAAGATTCTTATGCAGCATTTTTTAAAACCGAATGATAATGCATGATGGAAACAAGGAGTTAGCACGTCAACGTTCTGCTTTATAATTGATTTCATTAATGGTAGGGGTTAGTCAGTGCATTCTTGACGAATTTATAAGCTGTGCATGCATCGTTGTTTCTACACAGCCAAGGCCGATATTGAGATTTTACAAATAACTCCAGGAGCTGAATATTTTATATAGATTTTATGTGCTTAGAGCAGACATTTATAAAATGGGATTGTTTAACGCATGATATAAGACTGGGACTTTGGAACTACTGTTCTCCATTGTTAGAGCGGCATTAGGCGTGAAATTAATTTGTGAGTGACATGACAGAATGGTTTGGACAGAAGCATTAAATTATTATCTTATAGCATGATGATGTGTGTTTGTGCTCGTTGGTCACGCTTCATAAACTCTTTGACTTTAATGAAGTCGTGGTGTTAAAGCGTGAAAACCCTTGTCGACTAATAACTACAGAGGAATATGCTTAGCCAGCAAATTCATTTTTATATTCTGGATAACTAGAGACGAGGAACAAGTAGGAGATCAAATGTCAAGTTGTCAAACAAATTTTTAAGATCGACTTGATGATGTACTACTGGTATTTGTAGATCGTGAAAAAGATTGACTAACCTACAATGACATGTTGCAAAAAGGGAGAAAAGGGGGAGAATGTGATTTACTTTCTTGTTTTTCTTGGTGGTTATTATGTTACAGTAAATTAACTTCAATTCGACTGCTCCGCTCGTAAAATCTAAGGGGTCGTCTCAAAACTTTACTACGTACTGCATGATGGCAATAAGGCACCTTTGCGTAAAGTTTTATGATAAGGCATTATAGGATACTTAAACATATTAGCAAATAAGTAATGATATAGCCTAGGATAAAGTACCTTATGCTCTCATATGAATACCATCTAAATATCATCCCAAATTGTAATAGCTTACCATAATATACCTATACTAAATTAAATAAGCAAGATTCATCACATAATAGAGGTGCTATTGCATATAGAATGATACACAGTATAACATATTACTGTAAAAGGAAAAGTAAATAGAGCCCTGGGATTTCTTTGTAAGTTATTTGGCACGCGAATTTCATTGTTATCATTTTTGAAGTTGTTTTATGCGAAATAAATATGGAAATAAACAGTATTCAACAGTGACATTATGCGGTTGTCTAGGATAATAGAGGTAGTTGCCAAGACAGTTGCCAATAAAATTTTGCGTTTTTCTGAAAACCTTTCAAAATTCGCTTATGGAAATTCGGGCTCCCAGGGCTCTATTTACTTTTCCTTCGACAGTAGTAGTGATACCTATGCCGTTCATCACTGCTTTACCAAAAATGAATTACCATTTACGAAAACAAATAGATTTGGTTTTTGCATCGTGAACTATTATAAAATTAAAAAAATTATAAAATGTGTGAAAATCCTTTCTGTTATGAAGATGACATGAAAGTAGATACTTTCTTAAGCATAGCTACATTTTTAGCAGTTGTTTTGTATTTCTGAGAATTATCTTAAAAAGTAAACTAAAACATTCTAAGAAATAAGTAGCATATTTGCTAAGCATGCTGATTGCTGATAAGAAAATATTCTTTGGGAGAATGTCATCATACTAATAATAACTCTTTAACTGCGGAGGCGATTCAAGTGGCAAATTAGTAAACATTAAAGAGTAATTGATGACTAACAGGGATATGAGTAGCAAGATAATCAGTATGTGTGCATCTTTACATTTTTCTAACGAGTCAAGTAACTATTTGATAAAAACTATGACCATTCTATTTTATTGCTGCTTTATGACTTCACTTTCCTTGTACCTTAATTTTCAGTTATTCTCTGTAGTAGAGAGAATTAGCATTAGGAAGAGGAGGGCAGTTATTTTAGCTAAGCATCATTCGTTTGCATAGCATGAGTCTTGAAATTTGAAGCTGGCAAGACGCATGATAATGTTATATAGCCATGTTAATAAGTAAAATATGTAAAAGTAGATGCATTTCACAACAGTTTGACTTCGATAGGTAATTAATGCGACTTCATATTATAGGCTTACAATTACCAACCATTTCTACAGTAGTTCAGAGATAACATTGTCACTAATTTTATGTGAGTTGGGAACGTATTATTTTCTGGTTAAGCATAGGAATACAAAGGATATAGGTATATCTATAAAGTAAAACGAACTAATTACTTTTCGTTTACTATTATAACTTGGCTCCGACTTGATCTAGGATTTCAGTCGGCATAAAGACTCTATCTGCTGCAGTCAAAGCTTTTCTCCTAGCTTTCGTGTCTACAGACACTATTGTTCTTCCAATAGACATAGTTCGGAGATTTCATAAATTATGAATTTGGATACCAAATAACTGTATTCATCGATATTCATTGACCTCTGACTGTTTCACAAATGTTCAGTGTGCCTTGTTTTATCTGTTTAATCTTTAGATTGTTTTGTAAACATTTCTTTACTAGTATTTACGTTGATTGCTGCGATAAAAACAAGTACGTTTCACTAACAGTAGGTGATGCACTAACTACAAGTCAATATTGAACATACTGAAATAAACAGTTGAGAATTAACATGGAGCTGTTTATAGTAAAAACAATTGTGATTTTATGACGGATTAAAACTCTCTTTCGGTAACTACTTTTCTTTAAACCTTCTTATAAAAAATATAATTCATCCATAAGTATAGTACCGGCACTAATGTGGTTGTAGAGAATGAATTAGCTTGATAAGAAGAGAATAATTTTGTAGGTAGATATTTACTTCGATTTTATAAATGATTGTTTTTTTCTTTCATACTAAAACAACTTTTTAAGCATTGCATTTCCCAATTGAGAAGATCACATTACATAGACGTTTGAAAGTGTAAATTCGTCTCAGTACAACTGTCACGTAGATACTCGTTAGCATTCACACATGCCGATAACGAAAATACACAACAAGAGCTATCTATTTAAATACAGAGCAGAACAGAGTCATAAGTTCAAGTGAGTTAAACTGAAAAGCCAACGAAATGGAAGTCGTTTCTGTTGTTTGTAAATATAGCCGTATCTGCCTCTGCATAAGTGTGTGTCTATTACACGCATAAACACGTAGATAAGATCAACACAAATCTCTTTGTCAGCAGAATCTCATGAGCTTTGTTTTCTCGTGTTATTTCATGAGTGCCAATGAGACTTAAGTCACAATTGCCAGCGGTTGTTCTTTTTCTATTTGTATATTCTTTTGAAAAGACCCTAGTCAACGACTTGACAGTTTACGGGGAAAAGATAATACATCTTATTTTACCTCTTAATTTATTCCAACCTACACCAATGCCCTCATAATAGTTCTGTACTTGGCATGTTTGACATTTTCATTTCATATCAAGCAGGATGTGTGCTAGTGCTAGAATGCTTTCAACAAAACCGTATAATTTTTTAAATCAGGATATGTACAAAATACAAATACGCAGGTATATAATTTTTTTTAAAGTTATACTATGAGGACTAGGCGTTTATTGCAAGCGAATCATTTTTAAATATTATATATTTACTTCAGATCAAAAAACTTTGAATATTGTTTGTTCTATGATTGACTATAAATGTTTGATTTTTTAAAATTTAGAGTCAAATTAATATCTGGAGACGACAGCAAGGAATCTAAGTGGAGGTTCTTCTTAATTCTGTGACCAATTTCTGGAATGGTAACTGATCCAACATCCAGAAACTGTTTTTGTGCCAAAACATCGATCAAGAACATCCGATTGAAAAGTGATTTGACGGAAGGAAGTACCTTAAATAATTTGAGAACATCGGACAAGAATCCTAATCCTAGAATCAACTGAGAAGTAGCTAGCCAATAGAAGTTGGGATTCGAGATGACACCTAGTAAACTGAGTCAAGATAAGAAGTGTTCGAGACTTAGTTATGGATCGGAACAAGGCTGTGATGTAGCTTTCCTGGTTGGTCCGGAAGAGGACCGTTGGCGGTTGCCTGCACACAAAGAAGTTCTTCGGAAATCGAACATAGTATTCCATGCTATGTTTAAGGATCAGTACGTGTACACAATGGAAAGTCCACAAATTGTACCTGATGTGGAAGCAAGGGCTTTCGAAAAACTTTTAAGGTGCTTATCTGTCCATCTTGTTTTGACATTTTATCTACCACTACGTAGTACCCAATAATATGCTAATGTGCAAGTTATGCCGGTATTAGATTTGAGGTATAATTACATATAAATCAAATCCTATTGCTCATTAGTAATAATAGTCATTAGCGAGAGTAAAATGGGATAGGTTGAAAACATTGGTGATAATAATATGCTGCGCGTGTTCAAGCTCAGGTCACTATGCTGTTTATGCAGAATGTCCATCCGATAAGGAATTAATGTCAATTTAATAATAGAAACAACTATTTTTCTTCTCCGCTGTCTCCTTTTCTTTATTACTTTAGCCGTTAGCGGTCTTGTTGTGCTTCGTTATTGGGCTTATCGTTAATTAGAGGAGCCCAATGATAAAGAGACTAATGAACACGTTTTATCTCTTCTTTCTGTGCTACTTCATGACAGCGTCCTTATGAAGGTTATTGTTCTTCAAAATCTGAAAAGAATGTGTGTCTATACACTTATATTGATGCTACAGCACAAATTAGTAATTATAATGTACTATGTACTTATATGAATAACACTGATTAGACTAATAGACAGTGCATTATATTATTCAGTTTGTATTTCAGGACTTTATTATCTGTAACTGATGTACTAGCCTTTTATAAGCTCAACTAAATTTCAAAAGAAATTCTTTTTGCCAAGGGTATTCATTTAAAAGAAAGGAGAAAGCAGACTGCATATTAAGTTCCCGTGTAGCATCAGGGAAATTATATATGAATATGTCTCAATTCTTTCCATGAAAGCAGATGAATAAGTTACTTAAAATAACAAATGCAGTAAGATGAATAAGTTACTTAAAATAACAAATGCAGTAAGATGAATAAGTACCACATAAGCAGTTGTGTAAAGCAGAATGTGCTTTTTTGTCTCGACATCAGATTTCTTTGGTCTGTACTGTAGTTACAATCAGTGGGGGATTTCTTCACTTGCCGTAATAAATAGGCTACATTTAGAGATGAAAGAAAGAAGGAATACAAATAACCCAATTAGAGATCAAATAGAGAAATGCAAGATTTAAAGCTATACAGGATGAAATCAGGGAGACCGACCCACGCTATATTTTATAGACGTAAATAAGGCTAGTGTTACCTGTTCATTTCATGGATTCAAATATCCAAGAAATTAAAGCTATTGAAAAATTTAGAATACCACATTTTATGCGTAGATTATTCTATTTATATATCTTTGTAGTTAACTATTTAATGTAAGTTTTGGTGGAAATTATAGGTATCGGTTCAATTTAAGAATTCATGTTAATCAAAACGAATTTGAATATTTCAGGTTCCAGTACAAGGAAGAGGTTGACTTGCAGACATGGCAAACAGCTTTACAAACGCTTTACGCAGCGCATAAATATCAATGCCCTGAATTGGTCAAACTATGTGTAGAGTTTCTTTCGGATAAGATTGACAACTCGAATGTCCTAAGTATACTCAAATACGTTCAAGTTCTCTGTGTCAACTACGAAAATCTTGAGGTAAACTATTATTCTCGATTTTTAGATCAGTTTGAAATATATTTCTCTTGAAATAGAGCAAATTCTAAATAAATTTGTTTTTGCTTGCAGAATGTAAGCAGAGAAAATAAACTATCAGGACAAGGATCAGAGAACACCAAGACTGGAAAGAAAATGTCATTGAGTGACATGCAAAACAGTGAAAATGAACAAGCTGACTATTTGAACAGTATTGAAAAGTATTGTGCAACTCTTCTGCAAAGATGTCTGTGTTACGTGGACAAGGAAGCAGAGACAATCCTCCGTTCGGACGAATTCGAAGATTTAAATTTAGCAACAATCAAGTTGATACTCTCTAGAGACACATTAGATATACCTGATGAGCTTATGGTCTTTATTGCTTTAGACAAGTGAGATTTTCAATAGTTTACATAATGGATATAATTTTGATTTCCTCGACGAAATATTTATTGTTTCAAATTCTTTTGTTAGATGGGCCGATAAGGAATGTAAAAGAACGCAGCTACCATTGACCCCGGTCTCAAAACGTGAAGTTCTTGGAGAGTCATTGTTTTTGGCAAGATATTTGACCATGTCAAGACTGTCATTTGAAAAGCCAGATGGTCCAGCTAAATCCAATCTCTTCACTCAAAAAGAAGTAACCACGCTACTGAAAATTATTTCTGGTGCTAACTATGAAACAACTCCGAATTCATCAGTACCAAACTCTCCTGTTCATCAAGCTAACAATCCTTACAATTCTCGGCACATTGTCCAGCCTCCTGAAACCTTGTATCCATTTATCAAGACAATGACCAAACGTCGAAGTCCTCTTCGATTATCAACAGTGAACAAGTCTCCAAAAAAGCGCTTCAGCCTCCTTGAAAAATTGAAGAATAGGAAAAGCTGTTGTTGCAGGAAGACTGCCAGTCAAAATTCTACTCCTGCGAATAGCAATCAATCTAGTCCGGTTCATCGAGTTCAGTCACAGAATCAGAGTCAACGGGTCTCCTCCAGGGGAAATACTGTCATTGAACATATTTTCATTTGCTTAGCATGTATTTTTGACTGAATTTACTGTCATTATATGTAGCTCAATCCATAATTATTAACATTAAGTTTACTGTCCAGCTTAATTTACTTTATCTTATAATTTGACATTATTTATTAGTATTACAATTTACTTCCCTTCCTATTGTAAATGAACTTCATCTTAATTACTATAACACATCAGATATTATATTCAACAGACATAGTTAATTTTAGAACCCAGATTATGTAAATTGTAACCGATCCCTTTCTTCCGATGATTTATGAACTATTCTTGTAAATACCATTTCGGAAATGATTTGTAACGACTAGTATAACTGTATTGTAGTAGAACATGTTCTAGTTTGATTATTATAGTCTTCCATAAAACTAAATTGACTATTCATTAAGCATCTAAGGCACTTAGTTGTAGTTTCTGTCCTAAGGGATAAGAAATCTACTTCAAGCATTTATTTACAAATTGACAGTAATTAAGTGTAAAGTTCCTGATAGGAACTTGTTTCATAATTTTTAAAATCTGACTCATTTTGCGAATTATTAGTATCACATCTGAATAATGTTATCATACTCACAGATGGGAGTACTACCCTTAAGACTTATAATTTACATCGTTAGATCTGTAGTTGATCTTTTATGTACTTCTTTGTTACAATTAGTACAACCCCAGAAAGACTTAAATTAACTCACAAACTTATCCCTTACGCTTGCCTTTATCATTTGACTAAAAAGTGTTCGTTCCCACAAATGGTACTGAAGCCAGAAAAAATGTTACCACGTACTCAATATTCATGTCACAAAATTGAGTGTTAGCATTTAATAATTATGCAATTTTTTGAATGAATTTTTGCCATTTTCTGTAGTGTTCCTATGCATAATACTGTTTGTTTTACCTTTCCCTGACCCAAAGCAATATTCTCATTACTACGTTGATTTATGTAGCTTATTCTTTAGTGTACATGAAGAGTGATATTTCCATGTTTACATTTCAATTATGTCATTGTCAATGTTAATTAACTAATTGAGTTCGACATATGTAAATTATGTTTGCAATATTAAGTTACTTAAATTGATCTTTGGATCTTTTGGATCTTCATAAATACGGCCAGTTGTGGATGCGTATTATTTACTTAACTATTATGATAACAGCTGATAAATTAATGTTTTTGTTACCGTTAGTATGTAATAGGATGATTTATGTGAATGTAAATACTACTTATGCATAGTATTAGCAATATTGTATTTGCTGGTCATAATATGTGTATTATATACATTAGTAAACTATAATATTATCTCAAAGTACGGTTTATGTATCCTAGATCTTCAAAGTAGTCGAGTTAAATTACAATTGAACAATTTATTAGTGTTCATTATTGATCTGTAGTATTTTACGGTCTTTGTGCAGTAATCTATATTGAAATACTAGATCTTTCCCTTAGTTTATAAATGAAATCTATATGTGCACAAAATACTTTAAAAAATCGTTTAGATAGTAATCCAAGTCGAAATACTTCTATTATACGAGATCGATTAATATGTATTAATTAGTCATAGCTATCTACGTAATATTAAGTTAGGATTGTCGCAAGAGAGAAATAGGAAAGATGGATGAGTACAGAAAATGTTTCAGATTGAAAGCGTGTGATGATATTTCGATATTTGCTTACAGCTAAGCTCTACAAATAAGATTGTAATTTGTTCAATGGATATATACTTAGAGGTACGGGGATTTAATCGTACCTGTTTATGTACAATTAAGGGAATAAACAAATCAGCTCTTGGTATTTTAATTTATATCAATTGTAATTATATGGAAATATTTCACTGGCATATGCCTCTTGATTACATTTATATCAAAATTGTATCGTATTTCTACTTCGGAATTATAAAAACAAAATTATCCTGTTCAAAAAATAGATTTGAATCGCTGTACTATTAATAGATATGTACCAAAGAACTTTGAATGATCTACGAGACAGATTACCTTAACTTGTGTAGCTGTAAGTAAAGTTTGTACAAAAATCGAAAGATTATAATGGATTGTGAATGTTTTGATGGAACGGTAAGTGATATGCTAATGCTAACTAACTATAGATAGATTACAATGAAATAAAGCCAACTTACTTTGAATCTTACTACTATCCTAGTCCTAGTGATATTCAATTATTAAACGCCTGCCTACACTTGTGTTATTACGCTCGTCATAACAAAAAACATAAGCGTAGCGTTTATAACAATATGCATAGATTAAACTATCACAAACAAGAAAAAAAACATTTTTCCATGCGTTTTGTCTATGTATCATATATAAGTTGTCAATCCTTGTTGTTTTTTGAAAATATTCCATGCATGCCAATTATTTTGCATCGCTGAAGGCTTTAACAGATCTAAATCCAAGAATTCCGTCTAGATAAACACATTTTGCTGTTTTGCCAGAATTGTTTAAAAAGAATAGGATATTCAATACTTCCGTAAATGGAGAAAAAATATATTTTTAAACAAGCTACTATATACTATCATATTATTAAACAAATCCTATTGCTCTAAGCAATCAGGTTATACAATATCATGTTACTATTTTGAAAATATTGTGAGTCAGCATAAAAAATCTGCACTACAATTTGTATTAAAATATTATGATCATTATAGCTCTGATTCTCACTAATGTTAGTAGTTTATTAGATCTATTAGATGAGAAAAGGTTTCATCGTTACAAATTGGATTCTGTTCTAAGTTAAGTTAATCCACAAATCTTAACGACAAAACTTTATAAGATATGATCTTTGATCCACTACAGCCTACAACAAACGGGAACAAGACAATAGAGAAGCTGAGGGCATATTCATCGAAGATCCTTGATACTTTTTTAATACTGGTCTGACTGGTGATTACTTTTATCTCTAGTCTGAGTATAATATAATATAGAGCATGTATAAAGTGAAGTAGATGGTAAAAGTAATTGTATGTGTCGAATAGAGAAAGTTCACTCATATTAGATAACAAGGATGGAGTAATTAGCTACTGAGTGGCTTATAGGATCACTAAGAAAATCAGGTCAACGACTAAGAAAAGGGAATAAAAACCTTTAAAAGCATATAGGGCATGAAATGAAACGTAGGAAGACTAAGATGCCCGTCAAGCGAATGTGGTCAGTGGCAGTTGCCCAAAAGGTAATAAAAAAGATGGCAACATAATACAAAGATAATAGCATTTTTCTAGCTTTGATCCAGCATGTTGCGAGTGAAGTGAACTAATACATTTTGTCAAAGAAATAGGAAATAAAACAAGTACGTCTTGTCTACTTACAGATAAGAATGTTCAGATCAGAATGTCGTGTAGGTAGGAGAAAAAGGCTAGGAGATGGAAGATATTACTTCATACTAACTAACAAAGAGCAATTGTACTGCGTTCTTTGTGCTTCATAAGGTAAGGAAAAGTTGGAGATCAATGAAAGGTTACATAAAACAGAAACATACGACGTTTTTTATAGAGTTGAATTGAATTACATTGCGACGACTAAAAAGAAGCAAGTTTAAAAGGCTTTTCTTCATTTCTCTAACCTTTTATTTATTTCTTAAGCTCCTCATTGCACCTGGGAATACAATAAAGATTTATATTTTCTTTCATGTGGTTTTATTTGTGTCCTTAGGAAAAGAGCTCTATCTCGACTACACGTTTAAATGCTTCGAAAAGCTCTTTACTTTTAATTTTGCTTTCACCTTCCGTTATTCAAGAAGACTCTACTTAAGTATCCTCCTTCCAAGTTCCACATCTTGTTGGCCAATGAGAACTGATTGTACCCATTAAGCTTTATATAAAGTACAAACATAATGTTACTCAATTCTTCTCGAAGTAACATACTCAAATGGCAACTACTCCTTCCGCTCTTAAAGAATTGGCAAAAGTTACAAAAGATACTAAAGATTGATCTAATTTACTGAAAGTTTTTTTGTTGTTGTGTATTTATTCTATTGAGTACCATCTTCATCTTTGCAATTTAATCAATCTTATACTTGAGTTCCCTCGGGATTTCACTAGGGAATTCTCTTTTTACCCTTCGCTGCTTTTTTTCGTGTTTAAATAGTTACTTTTTACTAATGAATCTCCATCACATAAAACATATCTTCATATAGAAGAGATTTTAATTGTTATTACAAACATACGATCTGAAATCAACGAAAAAAGTAGCTACTTGTAGTAGCTATATCGTTTTCGGTACATGTTTTTGCTCTTCCATTATGAGATCTTTACAAAAAATCGAGCACAATAGCATCAATGCTTTTATTGGATCTATAGTGTTTGACAAAGAAGAAACGAGACACTCTTGTACAAAGAGTGTTGACTTTTTCCTTGTTTCTGCGACTTTTTCTAGCAGAGATGCAGTCAATTGCAGATTCCAGATCCAATGCCAAGTCTAGCAAGAAATAAGTATCCTCCGAGGGTGGCTGCCTGGATGGAACAATCAAGTCAAGTCATTCATGGACCCGTGGGCGGTAGAAAACTTTTCCTTTACTTATCTTCGTCGAATGAGTTCTTTCCGTCCACCTGTTAGAGTACATGGAGTACTTGTAGATCTTCAATCTCATATAAACGACATGTTTCTTCCATTTCTCATTTTGTAACTGAAGGGTGGTGGGTGCCTGCCGCTACTCTATTCTCGCCTCGCCTGACATTTCTTTCCTCTTGGGTAATTCTAAATACTTTCCTTTCAAGTTCTAGCTGTAATGACCTAAGAAATTCAATTTAACAACCACGTGGTCAATACCTCCAGCTTCTACTCCTATATGATACTTCTCAAACAAAAACTTTATCGTCAAGAATAAACAAACATTATTACTACTATTCCCAGCTACACAAACTGAAACATTCATTACTCATTACTTCCAGAGAAGGAACTCCATTATAGAAAGTGTAATGTGTAATTCCATTTTAATAATAGCATGAGTGCTAATACTATAGCTATAACAATATTATATACAAACATCACATACTGCGTTTCATTTCCGTCTCAACTTTCTAAAATGAGTCAGATTCTCCTCAGTGTGATCCTCTACTTGTCTCTTGCCCTAGGAAAATTGCTTTATTTTACTACGCAGTTTATCCTATCTATTGTATAGTTCCTTGTTTCTACTTTTAAATATATGAAACATATTCTACTATATGAATCGTTCAATCAAGTCATTAAGAAATGTAGCTCACTACTAGAAATGCCTATCATGTTGGTAATGTTGTTAATTAACATTTACAAAGAAAAGATAACTGAAAAACTGAATAAAAATGAAAATAAGAAGCAAAATTATAACACAACGAAGATTTGATTGGTTAAATACAGTAAAGAATTCTGTCGGATGGTATCAAATCAACAGCAGTAACACATCTCAATGACCCAAAATATTATACTCTACATTTACTAAGTAATATTTACACGGACATTTTCGATTTTTACATAGCATCTGAATAACATGAAATGGTATAAAGATTCGTAGCAAGTTATAGTAATAGCAAAACTTGTGCTCATTAAAAAAGTACATTCTTAGCTCGCCCGATGTAGGGATTTTATAATCACACATTTCCTCCATGGTTTCAAGATATTTCCAAAGATGATAATTATGAGAATAGTTGACGAATACACCAATCGGAGTCTTCTAACTTTGATTCATCGACGCACAGATAGAGAAAATATTTTTCAGAAACAATAGAAATAAAATCTTAGTTCTTATTTTGTATCAATATAATTTAATATGTATAGCAATCCGAAAGATGTTGAAATACAGTTGACGACTACAAAAATCGGAGGTCCGTGTCACTACTTTTTCAACAGCCACTTCCATAATCTAGCTTATATAGGAGGTAAACAAAGTAAAAATGTTTTCTAAATGAATTTTTCTTGTAAACTCTTAGTTCATCCACCTTCCTTTTGAAAGTGGAACATAGGACCATATCTATCATTCCGGGGGCACCATAACATTGCTAGATAAGAAAAATATCACATCAACATTATCACGGTAAGGGAACATGAGAAAGACCATGGAAAGGAACATGAAAAAGGATCCTAAGGCAAATATGACAATCGGTCTAAGTTCGTCTAAATTGGTTGAATTGGTCTGAATTAGGTTAAATTGAACTATTACGGAAAATAAAAATATATAAGTCCGGTGTGTACCAACGATTTGATTAGCTTTGATTGAATATATTTAGTCAGTGAAAAAAGCATACATATTTTGTTATTAGATCATTTTGTTAGGATAGTAAAAATGTGAGCTTTTAGTTTGAATGTAAAACTTCTTTTTATACAATTTCTCGGTAAGTGAACAAGATCTCGGATTTCATGGAAGTTGTAATATAAATTTTCAAAAAAATAAAGCAGGATAAAATACAAAGGAAGTATACAGTATAATATTATGTAATGCAATACTGTGTATATAGTTTAGTTTTCTTAGAAGAGATATTTAAGCTGGATAGAAAGGAATGCTGGATTAGAGTTGAACAATATCCACATTCTATATTACAAATCTTGGACGATCGTCAATCCAATATATCTTCGCATCATCTGACCTCAATAAAGTGCGGCACACAAAGAAGAATCACTAGATACTGACTGTAGTGTTTATTAGAGGCTAGAAATGGATTATATTACCTATAGACACATTATATTATTCCCCAATTCCCAACCCATATTACTACGAAGGGTAATAGTCCCTCTTTAAGTTAGGGACTATGAGTACAGTACTATAATAATATTCTTGCATCTGTCTCAACATATAAGGCGTAGCATCTAATGATAATAAATGTTGTATCAGTAGCCAAAAGTGTCTATTTGTGTGTATCTGTCTATCTATGTAGTTATTTTGACTTAAATTAAATCCTTAGCGGTATATTGTAGTTAGATTGGCAATCCTTTATGTGTGAGATTGAGTCGCTGTCTAATTCCTAGAGCAATTCAGTAAAATCAACGACCATAGCCCAATACTGACCACTTAGAGTAGATTTCATGGAAACTTGAATTGCATTTACGTTACGGCAGAATGCCTCTTTTCCTATTTTGTTTCTCTGCTTTCTCCAGATCTGCTTCTGCTAACACTATTTGAGGAAAACTGACTAAGCCACCCGGGTAGGCTCTACATGTTGCATTGCATTCACAAAGATATCCCGCACAGCTCAGCTTAACTCCTACAAAATACAACATAAAGAAAAATGTAGGGAAGAGTGTGGGGAGAGCAGATGCGAGGTGGCTTAATATGTAGTGGCCAAGCAAGCAACTGTAGTAGGGCCATCATCATTACCAACTAGTTTACTACCGCAGAGATAGAGCTAGGCAAATAAATGAATGTATTGCCGTGTATAGAAAAGGTTCACTTTTATATTTCGTCTGGGACACGAACGAGGTTTAAAAGGATTTATTTCTTTCGTTTCGTGACGGCACAGAAATCTATGGTCTGTCAGACTTAAGGAGATCAGATCAGAACCAATCTGAGGATTCCGATTGACGCATTCTGTCTGCCTAACCGAAAACCTTGATTGATGCTTAGCAAAGGTACTTTCACCCTTACCAACCATACTACTATGATACTTACACTACAATATTCCAACGAATCTTCAATAAGTACCTCAATGTATTTACCCAGAATGTACATACAACGTAAGCTTAGTAGTTTACATTAGTGTCTATTTATTGATCCGCAAATACGGAGATAAATAAATATGTAGGCAAGAGTTCCCTGACAAATGTTGGATTTAAAACACCTTCCTACTGCACTAGACAAAAACGTAAATAATTGCACCAACCCCTAACCACACCATAATATACCGGTATGTTGGTTTTCATCCGCTGCTTTCTCAAATTCACATACACCTAATTGATGTACCATAATCAAAATTTTATGTATTTTGTAGTAGCCCAAATTGAACCTAATATTAAATATTTTGTATCCATTTAAGAATATGGTGATGATGGAAATTATATACCTAGATTAGATGATCATCAGATGAAATAAAAACGGGAGGTTGACCATATAGTACATTTAAGTTAATAGTAAATGTTATTCATTGCCAAAGTTTCCTTTTCACTTCCTGCATATGGAGACTGCAGATCCCCTGTTATACACAACACTGTTGTGGAGGTTAGAGAAATCAAATGCCTAGTCAAATTGGACTCAATGGAATAGAAAGGAGTATTTGGAGCCAGACATTAAAGGTTCATTGTCATATACACAAGTATGATTCCCAGTCAACAGAAATAAACGATTTGTTAAAGAGTCCTTCAATGAGGAAAATGGTCTTATTCATTTCCATACTTCCGGGAAACGAAATGAATGGTTTCATTTCCATTTTGAATGTATTTCAAAAGGATCGTGCTATTCACATCAATAATCTCGATACAGTATACCAAGTTCTATGACGTTATTAGCAAATTCAGTTAGATCAATTCACTTTCTATTTTAGCTAGAACTATGTAAGTAAATAATGTGTATCAATATCCTCCCACTCGCTCAACGGACTTGTCCTATTAGAAATACATCTTCCGCATACTAAATAGGGATTCCTTTCTTGGAATCCGAAACCAAGTTTTAGGATCTCATGTATTCTATTGGAACAAAAATGTTAAATAATGCGGAATAAACGATGCTTTACGATGGGAAATATCCTATATGCAGCGAAACCTTTTGTGCCGATATATTGTAGTGATATCTACTGAATCCCATCAAGAGATGAATATAAATTATGCTATTACCTTCTTCCTGCCTTGTTACTGCATTCAATCTTCTGCGTACATTTGATCATAGCCTGGAATATTTCATGAACTACCCTAACTTTCATTCGGTTGTAGGTGTGTGGTCCTGTGGTTCTGTCTGCCTGACGTATTGTAAGTATTGCCCAACCATATCTGCTGCTACATTATTCATTGGATTTTTCTGTCTACTTTGTTTTGCTATGAACTTTTACTACTTATTCTTATACTTACGTTGGCACTCGTCGTCATTTCCTTCTGTATCTAGTGGAATTTACTAATATTTTCCAAAATATGATACAACAATTTCAGTTTTTATAACAAAATGGTATACCATTAAATCTCATCTTATATTTTTCCTATTACTATGTGTGTGTATATCAGCTCCCGTTGCTTTATGCCATCCCACAGGAAGCATTTTATGAAAGGTAACAGGAGATAACTATTTTGCATCATCCATAATAATATTACATAGATAGGCATGACATATTTACAAAATATGATACAATACCTATTCTGTTACACTTATAGCACAAAACTCCCATTCTGAAGCACATTATTGATAGCACCTTTTATAGTAGGTATCTACAGGATGCAATATGTAATGTACCAGCGTTAAATTATTTCTCTAGCACCACAGAAGTAGACTGCATCGACCGTTTACTCCATTTCTTGGTATTAGAGCAGACATATTGGCAAAATGCTCGCTGAATCGAGAAATGCCATAAGAGTTGGAATTGAATGCACGTGCTCACTTTAATGTGTTGACTCAGCTGAATAAATTGGATATCTGAAAAATGTATGAGACGACAGGGATCATTCTCTGAGTGACCTGCCAGAGACTACGGCTGTCTAAAGTGCAATGTATAGGAGACACACTTTTATCTACAATTCAAGGCACTATAGTGCAATATCCACAACTACGTGCTTCAAACTATATGATCATAAGCTACGTCCATTAGAAATGATGTCCAAAGTCCAAACCCCAAAACAATAACAGTCAATTCAAAAATCAAGTCTTCTTATTGTTTGCACAGTAGAAAATAATATGGCTTAAACGATCCGGCTAAGCAAATATTACCATTAACATTCTATTACTATAATAATAGTCTACATGATACTGGGCTTAGTTCCTTGACAATGGCAAGGGTATTACCCACTAGCCGTTGGTTGACATCATGAGAAAGACATAAAAAGCAATAATACATTTTCACAAACGTGAAGGAAACTTTCAGCTTATATAAAGCAAGAAAATAAACTATTCCATATACTGAATACCTCTTAACGTCAATTAGTTATTTTGGTCTTCTTTTTTTGCAATGTCACTATAATTTATGGTATTACTTTTTAACTCCTCTACAGTGTATTTATTGCACTCCTGAAAGTAATTGTGAGAGCAAATTGTAACTTGTAACATCTCAAATCAATTGTAATACTTCGTTAAACACAGATTGCTAAAAGAAAAACAAACATGAAACTTCAGCAGCGCTGCAATAAGGAACAGTGTACATAGCACAATGTCTTCTAGTAGTAGTAAAATTACTTGTGAGATATACCCATTAGCTTGAGTATGTAAAAATTAAATTTC
The DNA here is from genome assembly GCA_020055645.1 of Tomocerus qinae. Lineage (NCBI taxonomy): Eukaryota > Metazoa > Arthropoda > Collembola > Entomobryomorpha > Tomoceridae > Tomocerus > Tomocerus qinae. The sequence goes on along the minus strand of CM034546.1, from coordinate 105,566,669 downwards.
CTTAGCATAAGATGCAGAAAACCTTGGATATATTAGGCATCATAAGAATCTATACTGCAGATGTTCGTTCTTAGGTCGAATTAACTCATTAAAGATTTAGCATAGCAGACGATTTCCTCATTGCTTTGCATAGTACATTGACCTGACCTGCCATTCACAAATGTCTACATTCTGAACACAGTGAAAGCCAACACCAGCTTAAAGCTTGTTGGATGCACATGTTAGCGGTAATAAGTGAATTCAGGCATTAGGCCTAATGCCTAGGCATTAAGCTTAGTGCCTAAAAATGCCCGGCATTAGGCCTAAAGACTAGTCTTTAAGCTTAAAGCCTAGGCATTAAGACTAATGCCTGAATTTTGCTCGGCATTAGGCTTAATTCCTGGTCTTATTGCCTGATTTGGATGGAAATGAAAGTAAACAACAAAAACTTAAGTCTAATACACACTTTCGATGTGTATTCATGTAAAATCTTGATAGGTAATACTAGTAGAACATGAAAATGATTGGAAAAAATAGTATAACATGCGAAAATCCAAATCTTTTAGTTAGACGAATATTGAGGAAATTAAATGGTTTTTATTGAAACCAGGTACAGAAAAGAAAGATTCATCCTATTTCAATGTCAAGAATTTTAAAGTTGTTGAATTCAAAGATCATGTTACTGGTGAAGTGACTACTTTGTTATATAGCATGGACAATACAGATATTTCTGCTACGGAAGATTTATATGACATTATAAGGCACACACACTTGTTAACGGTCACGGTAGAATGTATTAAGAAAAAAATGCATTTTTTTCATTGCGACCAGGCAATGCATAAAACATTTATACATTTGGTTTCATCACGATTGATTTGGAAACTCTTGTTCTCTGTTGTTGACATTGTTCACAATTTATACCCGATATCATTAAAAACTTTTTTCTCTCATTATTCTTCTGACAAGATTTTAATTAAATTTTAAAAAATAAAAATAAGTGAGTTCAATTTCTTTGGTGATGATTTTCTTTCAATCGTTTTCATGTTCTACATGTACATATTAGTATTACCTACCAAGATGCACATATTATACATTTATATTTTACATGAATACACAGCGAAAGTGTGTATTAGACTTAAGTTTTTGTTGTTTACTGTCATTTCCATCCAAATCAGGCAATAAGACCAGGAATTAAGCCTAATGCCGAGCAAAATTCAGGCATTAGTCTTAATGTCTAGGCTTTAAGCTTAAAGACTAGTCTTTAGGCCTAATGCCGGGCATTTTTAGGCATTAAGCTTAATGCCTAGGCATTAGGCCTAATGCCTGAATTCACTTATTGCCGCTAACACATATACACATATTTCCTTCATACCCACTACAACGACGAAACGAGGAAAAATTGTAACATTTAAATGGCTAATGTAGTTAAGATATTCAGATTTCATCAGCAGACTCCTGGAGTATAGAAAACTTTTCAGCATAATATAATCCCTAGCATCTTCGGAGAAAATTAGCATACTCCTGCAGAAGTCGTCGTTGTAATAACAAAAATTATCTTCGTGAGGGAGATAAACTTTAAGAAATATTTTTGAATACAAATATTTACATAGATTCACCAAATACAGCTGGAAAACCAATAGAAGGACATTCTCACGTCGTCGCTTGTTGTAATACAAATGTCATAGTAAGTAGGCTATAAAGGGATGACGATTTCCAGAAGAATCTTTCAACTTCTGAGTAAACTCAGTCGAGGAAAAACTAGGTCACCTCTTTATTTGATAAATAAGAGTACAAAGAGAGCAAGGAAGGATTGACTTCGGCTGCCTGCTTTCTTACAGGTAGGGAGATAGAAATGGTAAATATTTGCATTACATTGCATCCACTATATACAGAATATCCACCCTTACCATGTCCACCGTGGCAGATATATAAATTACGTACGGCATACTATACTTTGCATATTTGTACTAGTCATACATACCTGCAGCATTTTTCTCAAGATTTGCTGATATTTTGGCATGTTGTTATTTATATGCCTATTTAAGGGTACCGGCCATTTCATGTACACTAATTCTGTATATGTTAACGGTAATAAGTAAATTCAGGCATTAAGCTTAATGCCTAGGCAATAAGCTTAATGCCTAAAAATGCCCGGCATTAAGCTTAAAGCCTAGTCTTTAAGCTTAATGCCTAGGCATTAAGCCTAATGCCTGAATTTTACTCGGCATTAAGCTTAATGCCTGGTCTTATTGCCTGATTTGATTGGAAATCATTGTAAACAACAAAAACTTAAGTCTAATACAGACAGTCGATGTGTATTTATGTAAAATGTAAATGTACATGGTTAGGGTTAGTCATTTAAAACAATGTGGGATATTTCATAAATCTTACTAAATGCTCTATGCTAACACCTCCATTCGGATTTTCCATAAGTCAAGCGTTAAAGAGTTGCATCGGTGTAATCCTTGCAACCTCGGCGACAATTCGTGCCTTCAGTTCAGCAATATCTTGAGTCTTGAGGTGTGGTTTCGTAAATGTGTGATTTAAAGTGTCACCAAAGTAAAAATATCAATTGTCAAAAATTTTCATCTTTATCCATTCTCAGGCCTGGCCAATGACATATGAGGAGTGGCATCATTAGCCCATCGCCACCCACGTAATCACCACTACCACACCACGAATGTACAAGACGTCCTGGGGACTGAAGACAGGCCTGGTAGTCCAATTGCGAGTGAAGTCGGATCAGCCGTCTCAGTAGCAGGTGTAAAACGTACTTATAAATTCCCTAAAATAGAAATCAAAAAGTTTGATGGTGAACTGAAAAATTGGTTGAGCTTTTGGTCACAGTTCGAGAAGATTCACGAAGACGACGAATTGCATGACAGCGACAAATTCCAATATTTGGTGCAGAGCATAACCGAGGGAACGAGAGCGAGGAAACTGGTGGATAGCTACCCCCAGACAGCTGCTAATTATCCAAAAGTTATTGCTGCTTTGAGTGACAGGTTTGGAGATAAAGTGCTGCTTGCAGAATTTTATGTACGAGAGTTGTTGAAGTTTGTGAATACAGATTTGGTCAAGTCTTCGTCATTATGCAACATGTACGATGAGCTAGAGTCCCATTTGCGTGCTTTGGAAACTTTGGGAGTATCAGCTGAGCAGAGTGCCATATTTTTATACCCAATGGTTGAATCAAGCTTACCTATAGAAATCATTCGGGTGTGGCAACGTAGTTCGATGTCTGGCTATGGAGATGAAGATGATGACAAGTCAGCAAGTGATCGACTACAACAGCTGATGAAGTTCATTCGACAAGAAGTTAAAGGAGAAGAACGGCTTTTATACGTTTCCGAGGGAGTGAATCAGAATTCAAAAGTAAAGAGAAAGGCTCAAGTGAAACAGCGAGAGAATTTTCAAGAAGACAGTGTACCCACAGTAGCGGGACTCTTCGTTGGGGATAAGCCACAGTGCGTCTTTTGTGACAAGAATCATGACGGGAAGGACTGTTGGAAGGCCCAAACGATGTCGTATGTAGAGAAGTCTGGGAGGATCAAAGATAAGAAAGTATGTTTTATTTGTTTCAAACCAAACCACCAGGCTAAGTTTTGTAAGATGAAAGTGAAATGTCAATTATGTGGAAGCAAAAGACATTACATTGTAATGTGTCAAGATATACCGAGCCACAAATTGAAAAGCACTCAAAAGGCACAGCAGTCTACGTCGAGTGATACTAATCTGTTGACCAATAACCTTTCATGTTCAGCGGAGACGGTACTGAAGATGTTGATGGTGACAGTCGTCGGGACCAAAGGATCAAGAAAAGTTAGAGCAATCCTGGATGACGGTTCACAAAGATCATACATATGTAAAAGTGTAGCTGCAGAGATTGGACTTCCATTGATAGGGGAAGAAAAGATTCGACACACTTTATTTGGAGGAGTACAGATAGAGGCCCACACCTACAGAAAGTATGAAGTAAGTTTAGCGAATTGTGGTGGTGGATACTCTAAAATTGAAGCCCTAGATAAAGAAGAAATTTGCGGACAATTACCAAAGGTTCAGAGAGGTCCGTGGATGCAGAAATTAAAAGATAAGAAAATCTTTGTCAGTGATTTGGCTAGTGGGGATCTGAGAATAGAGTTACTAATTGGAGCACGGGATCTTGCAAATATTCTAACTGGAAATATGGAGAATATTCAAGAAGGCCTCGTTGCAATCGAGACTAAACTCGGATGGACCTTAATGGGAAAATCGCCTAATCAATATGAAGAGTCAACTGCTGTAGCAATGTCAGTTACATGTATGCAAGTCACAGATGCAACAGTTGAGCAGCTTTGGAATCTGGAGGCCATTGGAATAAGAGATCCAGCAGATAGTAAGTCTAAGGAGGAGAAAGAGGAAATTGCCCTGCAGCATTTTCTTGAGACAGTTACTCGCTCCGAGGAAGGACGTTACATTGTCAGTTTGCCATGGATAGATGGAAGGCAAAGGATTCCAAACAATAGAGCTATTGCAGAGAAGAGATTAGCGAGTACAACGAATAAGCTAATGGTAATTAACATGTATAATAAATATGATGATATTTTTGAGAACTGGTTACAGGAAGGCATTATCGAGGAGGTCCCACAAGATAAAGTTGGCGATTTTGGTCACTACCTGCCTCACAGAGCCGTCTTTAAACCAGAGAGTACGACGACACCGATAAGACCGGTATTTGACGCCTCATGCAAATCAGGAAGAAATCCCTCCTTAAACGATTGCCTGGAGAAAGGTCCGAATCTCTTAGATGTCATTCCGTCGATTCTTTTGAGATTTAGAAGTGGAAAGATCGGCGTAACATCGGACATCCGTAAGGCATTCTTAATGATAGCAGTACAAGAGGAGGATAGAGATTTTCTCAGATTTCTATGGTGGGAGGAACCGAATAAAAACTACCGAGTTTTCCGTCATAAGAGAGTCGTGTTCGGCGTTAACTGCAGCCCGTTTCTACTCGGTGCAGTTATTGAATTTCACTTGAGGAATGTTTCTGAAGATCGCAAACCTGTGGCAGAGAAATTACTGAGGTCCCTTTATGTGGACAATTGTGTCACAGCTGTTGAAACTTACGAAGAATACGAAACATTTAAACTAGAGGCATCCGCAATAATGGAAGAGGCTCAGATGGAATTGAGACTTTGGCTGTGTTCCTCTGCGGAGGTACCCGGAGTCGGCTCGCTCGTTAGCAGTGAGTGCGGATTGGGTGCCGGCAGAGAGGATGGCCAGAGTGACTCGACTACATCTGTGTTAGGTCTGAAGTGGAACACAAGTGCGGATACTCTGAGCTGTGATTTTGATATCGAAGAAATGAAAAAGTTAGAGAAAATTACGAAGCGAACTATTTTGTCAGCAGCTCAGAAGATTTTTGACCCTATCGGATTTTTATGCCCTGTTTTGCTGTGCCCCAAGATGATTCTACAAGAAAGTTGGGCAGCAAAGACCGGATGGGATGAGGAACTGTCAACAGATGCAGTGAATCGATTCGGAGATTGGTGTAAAGAACTTCACTGTCTATCGGAAATTCAGATCCCAAGGAATGCAACTGGAAACGTGAGTAATCGTAACAATTGGCAAATTCACACATTTGTTGATTCTAGCAAAGATGCGTACGCTGCAGCAATATTTTTGAGAACTGGAGAAAAAGAAAACATTTCTGTGCAGCTTTTATCAGCAAAGTCAAGAGTGGCTCCCATGAAGAAGATGAGCATACCTCGTTTGGAACTTATGGCCTGTACTATAGGAGCAAGACTTTTTGACTCAGTAACGAAGGCTTTGTCCCTTGAAGAAATTCCCAGATATTTTTGGAGCGATTCCTCGACCTGTCTGTCATGGATCAGGAGGAATGATGAGTGGGGAACGTTTGTGGGGAATCGGGTGAAGCAAATTCTACAATTAACTAGAGAAGAAGATTGGCGCCATGTACCAGGTGTACAGAATCCGGCAGACTTACCCTCGCGGGGATGCAGTCCCTCAAGACTTCTCGAATCTCGATGGTGGGAGGGGCCGTTGTGGCTGAAAAGTAAGAACTCAGATTGGCCTATTGAAAATACATCGTGTAATGAAGAGGAAGTTTTGGCTGAAAGAAAGAAGAGAACGATAACCTGCATGATTTCAACAGTAGAAGATAGACCTTGGTACGTGAAATTTTCATCTTATTATAAGATAATTCGAGTTCTTGCATACGTGAAGAGATTTATTGGAAGAGCAAGAAAGCAAGTGACCAGCAGTGGATTCCTAACGGTAGAAGAAATAATAGCAGCTGAGTCGAACCTTGCAAAGATTGTGCAACAGGAGGCTTTTCCAGGAGAGAAGAACATTTCCGGAATAGTGACTCAGAAAGATGACGCAGGGCTACTCAGAGTGAAAACCAAGTTACTTCATCGTGAAGATTCAGAAGAATTTAAATATCCAATTTTGTTACCAAACAGAAATCCAATTGTCGATCTAATCATCCGAGAAGAGCATCTTGTGAATGGACATGGCGGTATTCAACTCCTGATGGGAAAGTTAAGAGAGCGGTTCTGGATTTTGCAAGGAAGAAGAGCAGTAAGACGCATAGTATCCAGATGTACAACTTGCAGAAAGTTCTCCGCTAAGAAACCGGAAGTCATTTCAAGTGCCCTGCCTAAAGATCGAGTGACATCTGGAAAAGTGTTCGAGACAGTTGGTGTGGATTTAGCCGGCCCTTTATCTATTAAGAAGGGCAAGAAAGCTTGGATTGTGCTTTTCACCTGCGCTGTATACCGTTGTATACATTTGGAATTAGTGAAATCTTTGAGCACAGAAGCATTTTTAGAAGCTTTTCATCGGTTTGTTAGCAGAAGAGGGAGACCGGCTACCGTCTACAGCGATAACGGTACAAACTTCGTTGGCGCCGTCAATTTATTTAAGAGGTTAGACTGGGAGAAGATAACTAAAGAATGCGGACTGCAGAGGATCCAGTGGAAATTTAACCCACCGTCTGGGGCTTGGTGGGGCGGTTTTTTCGAAAGACTTGTTAGATCAGTCAAGGATGTTCTCAGAAGAGTTTTGGGACGATCCACACTTACCTATGACAAGTTACGAAACATTTTGTGCGATGCAGAGTCTTACATCAATAGCCGCCCACTAACTACAGTAACGGAAGAAGTAGACGATCTACGACCTCTGACTCCGGCAATGTTCATGCACGAGTTACCATTTACTTCCCCATCCGATCAAGATTTATTAGACGCCAGCGGATTTCAGAAGATCGTACCACAGAGAAAGAAAATCTTGGAGGAACTGAAAATGCGATTTCGACGGGAATATCTTTCACAACTAGTGCAGAGAGGTAAATCAAAGAATGTCAGAAAGCTTAATATTGGTGATGTCGTGCTTGTGGGCGATGATAATAGGAAACGATGGGAGTGGCCCATGGCAAAAGTCGTGAAGTTGTTTCCAGGCAAAGATGGACATGTCAGGGTGGCTCAAGTGAAAACTGCGAGTGGATTATTGACTAGACCAGTTCAGCGGTTGTTTTCTTTAGAAGTGTCATCGAGATTCGAGTCTCCTGAAGAGCTGGAACAGATTACGGCGGATTCCCAGGTGAAGATGAGTTCACCTCCCAAGGCCGACATTCATCAAGATCAATTTGCAGTGATAACTAAATCTGGCCGTGTTGTGAAGAATCCAAATAGACTTTCATACTCTTAAAGCAGTGATATTCTAAATTGTGTTTTGTTATATAGAGCATTTATTATTTTGAGTTTAAATTTTATTTAATGTGTTTCTTTTGCTCCCACAAAAGAAAGGTGGGAGTGTTGAATGTTTCGTGACTATGACATGGCATTTTTGAGTCTAAAATATTGTATGTGGAATTAGTTTATGTTATATTTTGTATTATGTATTGTTCATTGTATGACACCTAGCGTAAGTTTGTGTACTGATGTGGAGTCATTTCTAGGTTCGTATATTTGAACAAGAAGCACACTCTCGATTTGACCTGGACAGAGTGAAGAATTGGTTAATTAGTATCCGGCCCATTTTATCTAAATTAACTGTGACTGTCACGTTTTTGACTAATGATACTAGTATAAAGTAATTGGAATTAAAGGCTAGTATTCGAAATTACACAGTTTTTGAGAGTCGTAAAGTTTAAAGCCATTTATTTCGGGCAGAGTTCATACGGGCAGATTAAGTAATAATTTGAGCACGATAGAACTGACCTGGAAGTTTATGCACAAGAAAGGCCATAGTCAGGAAATTAGAACAATAATCACAATAAACTGGTCCTTCGTAAATCATTGTCACTTTACAAATATTTCTAGATGTTTGCATAACGCAGCGGTTGGTACTTGTATCGGGTAGATACTTGTCCCCCAACACCCCTAGTCCTTGATCAAAGGCATGCATAAAAACAAGTGCATACTTAGATCATACAATAATGCATAATGTTGCATTTGCATTAGCAAATTAGATGAAGCCCAGCGTAGATTTTGCAGATGTCCTCGTGGTTTGGTAACTAAGTACAAGCTTCATACAAATATACCTATATGTGAGGGTGAGTACACTTATTCACTGTTAATAAAAGTTGCATTTTGGGTTGAACTCTACGTGTGATAGAAACGTGTAGAATGTGCATATAACTGTTTATGTTTCCAAACAGTCATCTCTCATGTATACTAGTCATGGTGTTTTACAAAGAATCAAAACAGATCATTACAAAGTAAAGAGAGTACGCATTAAAAGTAAGGAAACCACAGACACAGCATAAGGGATATAACAGACTATTGAGAAGCTTTCAAATGTTTAATCTACGGATACTGTAGATTGAGATAATATTATTACTATAAGTGTAGACATTTTCAAGTAGTAATAGTAAACTGTTATGCTTATGTAATCCGTAAGGATTGTGCTATATCTTCACAAATTCTGAATGTAACCAGTTCATTCGACAGAATGCAGGGATATTATTGTAGTCCGTCTCCGTCTTGTGTACATTGTAATGTGAGTATGTGAGTACGAATGTTAGGCCAGAAGACATTCATAGAGCCATGAATAAAGCTCAATGCGTTCTAGTATTTGGGGCAAACATCAACTTTCTATGTAAATGTGCTGTTACTCTTAATCAAAGCTCACTCACACTTTCTTCCACTTATGTCTACCGTGCACTATATGTTCAAACTATGCATACTGCTCCTAAAAACCAAGGGAAAAATTCTCCGAATACTTTCTGCAAAGTGCACTGCATTTACTGTGGTTCTGAGTTCCTTCATACTATTTCTATCTGGCAATATTTTATTTCACCACCATTTCATTGCAACATTCAAAAATAGTTTTATAGAGCTTATTACCCCATATACAGATTCAGCAAGGCAACCATCCAGTCATCCCATTCCACTGCACAAGGTTTGGAGGAAAATGTAAAGTACAAAGAAAACACACAATAATGGTATATATAGTCAAAGATATAATATACCGTATAAGGCTAAGATTTTCCTTTAGTATTAGATAAGTTGATTTGATACAGATTTCAGTCTGACACTCTAACTGCATTTACTTATATTTTCTCTTCTTTCTTTGAAGTTATTCTTTTCTCTGAGCTATATCTATCTACTATAGATACCTTCTTACTTTATTTTTACCAGCTCTTTCTATTTCATCTCAAGTTTCTTTGCACTTCAAAAGCATTGGACACAATGTGTACCTGTCTACTTACATTTTTTGAAGGGCACAAACACTAAATGCTAATAAGTAATATCATCAAGTACCAACGACATCAACCAGCTTTAGTCTTGAGTGGGTGGGTGTAACAGAATATACATAAAGACAGCTATAAGTATTCCTATAAGCATATTAAATTAAATCTTTTGTAGTAAGAATATACATGTCCTTGATGCGTAATGTGAAATGTTTAATATTTTTGACAAAGGAAGCAATATTGTAGACACAACTAACCACGTAATAATATTAGGTCTGAGGTCTGTCTGAATATGATGTGAAAATACAAGCATAGAGTTACTGACAAATTTAAAAAAAACATTATTAATATTTTACATTGTTCTCCTAATGTTGGGTTGAACAGCTTTTCGGAGAGGGATCTATAATGCACAAACAAGGAGGATTATTATTAAAGGATCTATCATATAAACAAATCGGATGTAAATGTATAAAAATCCTTGAAAAATACCTCAATGTGTACCGATAGTGTAGAAAAGTTTAAGCGTTTGCAGAGTGAGGGTAATAAAGTTACTGAGCTTGTTTTTCTGTTTTAGGGGTATTATTTGTAATCTGGCCACAATTACAGAATACAAAATGCAACCACTAAAAGAACTAAGTCCAGATTTAGTAGAATTATATTAAATAATTCAATTCGTCACTAGAGAATTGGGAATTTGATCATAGCATTAGTCAATAGTAATGTTATGTGGAACTCTTACTCGGAATCTGTGAAGTCAGTTAGATAATAATACTTGCCACATGAAGTGCATGCACATATTGACGTCCTTTCACCAAAAAGTCATCACGAAATACATCATAGTTGTTTTACTTCCATTATTCCTGGAAGTGCTTCTTTATTATTTAAAACGAGACAGGAGAGCGTGTAAGTGGATTAATACATCGAAATGAACGTTACTACATCACAACTTCTATCCTATTTTATAGATTTTATAGGACAGTATAGCATAATGTTTAGACAGTAGGATAACATAGACACTAACATGTGATAGTTACTTATTCGTATAGATTTGAACTGTATTAGTACATTTGTGAGGAGTTTGGTAGTGGAAAAGAGTGAGCAGTTAGGAAAGCAACTGGCTGAGATCACAGACATTAACATGACACAATCAGCCTGCTCTTCCCGACGACCAAAGTAAAAAGAACTCCGGAGTGCTCTTTCCCTTTTCCCTTCCCCATCATGGTACGGAGAGCGTGTATATATTCCGAGGAATCTCAGTCAGAGTTTCATTGTGCTCCCGACCGGAGTAGTCGACACAAGCCTAAGTTTACGGAAATTGAATCGATTTAGTTGCCGTGCAGGAGACGATACTCACATCAAAGTCACCATAAAGTTGCTCACCCTACGAACCACACGACCAGCAAAAGTAAATGCTGTAAATAATTTAGAGAGTACAACAGTAGATTCATGTGTTGGAATTTAGGGAAGTAGCACCAAAATACCTAAAAGTATAGGTTTCTGAGATGGTGTTGTCCTGCCTTTAGTCTGTCCATCGATAAAACTGAAAGGGCAATAGAAACTAACTACCAGACTCTACCTCCACCTTTGACTATTTCACCAATAGCCAATCCATTGGATTGCAGTAAAAGAACTGGAAGATATACATTTTATTTGACATTGACAAGCTAAGGAGAGCAAGGAAATATAAATAGTTAAAACACGTAAACGAAATCAAAGCCACCAAGGAAAAGAAAACAGAGTAAAACTAACCCAAAGTCTGCTCCACTTGTGCAAAACGAAAAGATAAGTAAATGTGACTGCCGCAGTACATTCACAATCAATTTGACAAGAAATACATTAAACTACCTAAAAACAGTTTATTAACATTTCGCAGGTAAAATAAGTGCACTGTTCCATTTGGTTCCCTATTGATATCAATAGAGAAAATCTATATTAACATCGCAATAGTACTCGATATCGCTGTATTTCCAGTAAACAAAGTACTTTCAACGGGTTACATTTCTGTTAATATTTGATACTAATTCTTGACATTGCCATCATATCAATTTGATTTGGCCCTGAAAAGATTGATTGGGTGGAAAGAGGAAGGAAGAAGGTAGAAAATTGCTACTACTATACTACTAAATACTTCGGCGACGACTGGGACTCTTTTGACTTTTCTCCAGTTCAGTTGTATACTACATTCTGTCCGTGACAGTCACACACGGAAAAGGACATAAAATCAACTCCACCTGAACAATAGTACACTAGCAAATCATTGGGGCTAAAAAAAGAGATTTTACTTACCTTCTTATGATACAAAGAACAAAGCACATTGTATCCTGTGAAAACAAGAAAATCCGAGACGACAGAAGACAAGATCCTCCTCCAGAAGAAAACAGAGCTCAATAACAAAGAAAAAGCGCGTGGCCAGGGAGAAAAGAAGTAATCGCACACGAGAGCTAAATAACTTTCTTGTCTAATCCTTCATAATGGTGGCAGTGAAAATGTTGTGGGTTCTCTGGAAGAGCTTCTCTACCAACTTTTCCTTTTCTAATGGGAAAAATGGGAGCGGGAGTAGCAGCAGCGGCAGTGGTGGTAAGTTCTCATTTTATATCTAATAATAAGGATAAAGAAATTCTATTGGAAATTCAGTCAAGTCAACACCCGACACAAACACAACTCCCTCCACGTCTTTTTTTACTCTCAGTCACAGTAAACTTTACGGAAAAAGTTAGCAGAAGGGAAAGTCTCATAAAAATACGAATTGTTTCGCATGGATGAGCCAAATGTAGGAGTGTTGTTAGTCTGGCTTGGCGAGGTTTGAACATCTTCTTTCCTTTTCTGTCGACTACAAAAGTCTTAACTCAGTAGTTGTTGTGCGAGAAATTTTATAAGTAAATACTCATATATAACTTCCTAATCCTATAATATAGATATGTGCCATGCACACAAATTCTATCTCCTATATACAACAACTTGAGAATGGATGATATCACGGACATGGAAGAATTCAACGAGATGTCGGATAAAGAACTAGGCTGCCAAGGGAAATATTAGATAACGTATCCCATTGCTACTTTTAGTCTGCAGATTCAGTTAGATAAAAGATATTGAACTTGGTCATTGGATTGCATTGCATCCCTTCCTTTTATGCAATTTTCTCATGGACAGATTGCATTAAGACTTTGTTTACTGCCAACGCCAAGTGATGCGACCTAACGCATTGTACACCACGCTGCACTAACCTATTCTATTTTATTAGGACACATACGTTCATAAATTGCTTGTACCTCCCCAAAAAAATAGTTGAACTAACCTAACCCATACAGTTTTCGGGTGTCCATGCGAAAATCCAGTCAAACCATCACTTTTTGCTCATTTTCATATTCTTAACTGGAGTTGACAGTTATTTCCTATACGGGGGTACTATCCCCATTTTTATTTCTTTCACTACGATTACAATAACCTATAATATTAAAGAACCTTGGTCAGATCTCAGATAGGCAAACCGTACAGTGATGTGACCAGAAAGTTAACAATCTCTGTATTATCGTAAGATGCAATTTATTTAGCCAATATAAGTAAAATAAATGAATCGTAAACATTATAACATATACTTATACTGCACTGCTATGCTACATACTAAAGTGCAAAGACCTAGTATGTACTATAAAGCTTTACAAAATTGTTGGATGTAATACGCTTATCTTTTTTACTACTCTTTACTACTAGAAATATCATTAAGATACATAGTGCATGTAACATATATCTTTATGCTTCATCTTATTGGATTAGATATAAAGATGGAGCCCCACAAATAAACACTAAAGAAACGCTTGTTCCGGTGTAGGATTTGGGTTTTTATGAGTTTCTTTGCAATGAGCATTCATAAGACGCAATTAAGGCTGAAGGAAAAGTACACAGTATATATCTATTTTTTACAGGAGGCAGTGATCGACGAGTTCGCTACAACCGACTGAGACCACAGAACAAAAGCCAATCACATCCCGTAGCCCTCAGCTCCAATTGCTCCTCCACTGGCAAAAATAGCAACAGCCCTGGAATAAGCACTTCCCTTTCTTACGACAACAACGGAAACAAAACAAGTTCTTGGAAATATGAATTTGATAATTCCGATAGTGAGTACGAAGATGATGATAATGCATCAAGAAATCGGGCAACCAGTGCTGATGAATCGTCCGATTTTGGTAAATCTCTCTTTATCCCGTTAATATTATACGTAGACTCACTTACTATCTTTATCTACACTACTCCACACTTACACTTTAGTACTTTCATTTTCTATTCTAAATTTCAATGGAAATAGTCTCTTTGAATTCCTTTTGTGAATAGTATTGGCGAGATATCTATAGTAAGGCAGGACGCTTTTAAGTACCTACTTATTATTATTCTCTTTTTCTTCCATTTCACGCTGTGACTTTAGTCTTGTTGAAAATGTGAAAATATTGATATGGCAGGTGTACATGTAGAATGTACATATAATATATGTATCATATATATGTAGTTTGTACTGTAAGTGGAGATAAGTAGGCTGAGGCTCAAAAGATCAAAGCCACCAAGGCGCAAAGTTTTCCTTCCTTGTCGGAAAGAAAGTCGGAAAAGACGATCCATCTAACACCTTTTCTTTTGACTTACATAGTTTTACCTTCACTTGAGCTCTTCACCAAAAATTTTACGTTCTCATCAGAAAAGTTGAGCAAAGTATAGCCCCGGAAAGTTGCTTCACTCGTTAGTGTGCACTTTATGCAATGAAATGACATTATATTTTACCTTTAGTTCCTGAATGTAATATTCTCTTTCTTTTACTACTGCTACGTACTCAGAGGCTACTTTTACAAAATCCTCTAGCGAGATAATTCTACTCTGTAAGTTATACAGTCTACCTAACTTTACATTACATCGCTCTTTACACTGACTCACAAAGAACTATGAACTACTTACCTAAAATACCATTAACATTGCATGCACCTTATCGTGTCACATCACACCTAGTGTGCCAGCTCTATCCTATCGCATCACTTTACTTCACATCATGTCAATGTTCCAAGCTCTAACAAAGTCTTTCTCTCTAAGTGGTCTTCTAAAGTCTTTTCTACTAAAGCACACACATCCCAGGTATGAGCATACATTTACATCTTCAAAGACATTTCTCCTCTGAAGAATTTTCTACGTTGCATTTTTCTATCTTCAACAGCCCTACCAGCAAAATGTTAATGAATTCCTTGCCTTCACTGCTACAAACGAATTGTAATTTGTAATGTGACTGTTCGGTTCTTATTCTAAACCTTTGGTTCCTTTTACGTTGCAATTGCAATCCTACTTTATGCAGGAACAGTGACAGGTAGGACGCCTAAACACGAAATTTACATATTCTAATTTCTCCTTTCCAGCTCAGAAGCTTTATCAGCAGTAAAAATTATAGTAGGAACGCGCGGGGCGATCTAATATACAATGAAATAGTAAATTACATGGTGCTATTGCTTAATACCTAAATTACAAAGATACAACCTTTTATTCCAATTACTAGTTTAGTCATCTTATCTCTATGTATACTTTCTTTTGCTTTCAATATAATATTATTCAATATTGTGCCTAAAAATGTAGCTTATATCTCCAGAAACCTAACAATTTAGTTGCCCGCTTTGCTCATTTTCATCCTAGCTTTCCGTGGTTTCCGGCGATGTGATGTAAACTTATATTTCAAGTACAGTATTTTCAAATTGAACCTATACACCATTTCTACCAACCAATTAAGAAAGTCTGGTGTTGTCCTTACACGGAGTCAGTGGTAAAAAGCTTTAATTATCCATATCTCTGGTTTTAGTAACGGAAGCGTTTTCTCGAATACTTACCTCACTCAAGTACTATAATAGAAATGTAAATACACGGGGCACCGTGTATTAACATTGTGCAGAATATCAGGAAAGTATAACCACGTCAGAAGCCAAAAATATCAGTACTTTCTCTGTTTTATTTTTGTTAACTTTACTTGAAGCTTACACATGAACAAAATATAATTTTAAGTGAGTCAGAAACGCAAATATTTTTAGCCTTACTTTCACTATGTGTAAGCATATGGAATAAAATCATTTAATATCAGTAATTTAAGCCAATTAAGGTATTCCTTAATGGAGTCAAATAGTGTGTAGTATTTGTATATATAGTAGACCACCTATGAAACATGTACTACAATGTATTTCAGTACCACATGATGATGACTTGACAATTGACAAATCTAGTCTTGCTCCAATACGACAGTTTTATGGTCATTAATTTCCCACTCTTGACACAATAGTACAACCTGTGCTGTCCCTATATCATTTGTTGGGTAGGTATGTTGTAGATAATTATATTGAGTAGTTGTAGGTACAAAAGATACACTTTGTATAATACAATTTGCTGGGTTGTTGGGCGATGTATTATCATTAGTGAGGTCTGCCGTCATCAAATTACCGATTGAATGATGTTGATTCACTTTGTAGAATTATATTACTAGAAAAGGACCCATAATCGCCACCTTATGCAAGTTTATATTCCCGGAAAATTATATTGTCCGCAACTCACTCAAAATCAACTTTGTTATGCTTACCCAGCTAATTTAATGTTTATTTTTACCTTGGAGCTGAAGGTCAAAAGCAGACTTTGCAGATAGCAAAAGTATATAATAATACGTCGTTACCAGTCATTAGTAGTCTATAGGTAATTTACGTGTTATTTGATATCTTTCCTATAGTTGATAGTCCATAGTGCTTGGAATAGTGCTATGTTGTATGTAACAACAGCGTGATAAGTTAAATATTCGGTAGCAGTGTACCAGGCACCTTAGATATGTGTAAAAAAGAATTAAGTTTTTCATACTTTGGAGAAAGTAAATTGGAATGGAAGAGAACACGGGGCACAATAAATATTACAATGTAAAAGTAGGTTGAAGCAGAGTGCGGTGATGTAGCGGGTGAATAAATAACATAGACAACACCAACACACCTATAGTCAGTCTAGAGGTAGAGCGTAGTAATTTTTGGCTGCATCATGCTTTTCACTTTGCATACATTGACTTTCCTTGAGATTAACTCGGTAAAAGTGTACGCTAGGTATTTTCAGGATGTGCCGCAAAGGTATTGATGTAGCTCTTTGACTTTTGTGACTTACTAATAAATATGCAAATATTAAATGTATACCCTATAATGGAAGTAGAAAACCAACATTGTATATCTTAGGAAAATCGTTTGGTTATATAGTTAGCAGTGTCCCAAAATAGCAGTTATGTATTAATGGTGCAGTCTGAAGCTGAACAATTGGCTGCAGACTCCACTTGAACTAATGCACAAATATGGTACGCAGCTGAACTCAAAGCGACGGGATGCAAACAATCATGTTTGGTAAAATCGTAGGAAACAAGTCTAACGAGCCCTTGGAGAGTAATAAATAACTTACACCACCTTTCTTTTGGGGAACACTTTGTAGACAGAATCCCATTCGACTCTCGCGTTCAAATTTAAATGAAATTCACTACTACGGTAGTATACTAACAGTTATTTTTCATTCTGTTACATCCATGTTTGGTTAGTGCTACAGATAAAACCACTGTAAATGCTACTCTAACCACATTTGACCAGGAAGAAGCTTTTAGTCTGTATATCCCTATACTGCAGAGAAGTTAAATGGGGATGAGACTAGAAAGTAGTTAAAGTTGAAAAATATATCAATTATTCACAATTAGGCAGAGTTTACTATCACTAATGGTAGTTGCATAGAATTTCCCTAAACTAAACAAGAAATTGAGATTTCATATGCATCATTAATGGATTTCAGTCAGCTCTCTTTCTCCCATAAGCCAAAGGATCATTATTTATTAAGTGTACTTTTGAAGATTGGATAGGAAATAGAGAAGAGTGTTTCGCTGGCTCTTAACTAAATTCAAATTGAATAATAGAATAGAGTAACTGTTTAGTTAGTTTCCGCTTTCCTTTGATTCGATTCTCTGTGTCAACACTCCATGACTAAACAAAGATTGTTTAAATTAACAACTTTCCTTTGATGGAAAGTTGGCGCATGGAATAGCCTTTTCCTGCTTTCACCTTTTCACGCTCAATGTCTAAAAATAGAGACGGGAAATCCTGTTCCCCTCCTATTTGATCCAATTGAAAAAGCGTGACAATATTGGGCGAACCTCTTCATCATAAACCTTATTTGTGAAGAGATTTATTTCTTTGCTTCGTAAATAATGTTTGTACAGCTTGTCTGAGTGAAATTGATACCTATGGAAAAGTCTTCTTGTGTACTTTTGTGGTCACAAAACGAAGCCAGATTAAACTTACACTTACATGGAACTATTTCTATAAAACATTATATCAGTTCGTGGAGTTTGAGGGCCAAAGTACACATCAAACGTAATGTTGTGTAAACAAACCAAACCCCGTTGAATTAAGTTGATTCTTAAACAATATGTTTTCGGAGCAGGCCGTTTCATTTTCACGATCAGCTTGTCTCACAAAGTGTTTGTCCATAATAAAAGCGTTCAGCAACTCTCGTTTATAAAGATACACGATGGCGGATTGCCGATGGCGGATTGCCCAAGACAACTCTTGGACAATTTTGCGACAGAGGTAAATAGTATAGAATCTTGTAACCTGCAACTGTGTAAATATGTGTATCTAATATGTATACCTAACTAAACCGATTTATCTTTTGAGACATCTTATCGTATTCCCACTACTTGCAATCGAAAACTGACTTAATAGAGTACAAGTAAAAACTTAAAAACGTTATTTCATGCCTGAAATTAGTGATATAACATGCTCTAATGAATTCATGCGTTCATATTTGTGCATATCAATTTTTACACCCAATGTCTTAGGGATTCAATATTCAATTATGCGCAATTTACTTAGCTTTGATTACGATTAGTTTTAAGGTCTTCTGAAATGAAATCGAAATGTTTATTGCGTCACAATCACAGGCAGCTTCAGCCCCATGAAACTGCTTTTCGTGGATGTGGAACATGAAACTCTGATTTCCAAACCGACTTGTAGAACTCAATATTATAGTAGTTGTTAATCTAGTTCGGTACTTGTATGGCTGAACTATTGCAATATCACTATCACTTCTCGTCTCCTAATAATGCTAGTTACTCTCTTTGTTGGAAGATGAGGATCTCAAGGACAGAAGTCAACAGGAAAGAGTGGTAGAAGGAAGTAACATGTATTTGGGCACTTGGCTGAAAGTTTTTGACGGAAGCTTGGTTGCAAAGTACAAGGCTACAATGGAATAATGTACAAAAGGAGGTTTCTGTAAAATAAATAAAGATTGAAAGGGAAAAGCAATCATTCTGAAGTGAAAGCATGAGGATGGCAGGAACGGCAGAGATCAACTGAATCCAATTGTCGTTAGAATATTGCAAATGTGTCGCAAGTTTGCATTGTAGCTGTCTGATTTAGTTAGAGTAACGTGACACGACACGAGAGAATGTACATCCCGCATCACACAATAGCAAAGCAATGGAGTAAACATGAAAACAGTTATTAAAAGGTTTCCATCCGAAGGTTATGCGGGGACATTGTAAAGTTAAGTTAGTTAAATGTTTTGTTCCGAAACCAAACAAACGCACAAAGTTTGACTAAACTTTGGTTTCGGTGAGGGTAAGTGTTAATGTTAACCAGTAATATTAATTTGTGTTGAATCATCTATTATCTGCATGGGAATTAGTAAATATAAAAGTAAAGTTATGCTACAATAATATAGTTCATTTATGTAATATAATTTTATGTAAAATATATTAGGTACATAAAGTAAAAAACAAATATTGCATTTCTCCCGTTGCATTGAATAATATTGACATGAATTGTAAACTGACAATGCAAATGAAATGTTATTTTTTTGTTTTAATCTGCTACGAAGTTATTTGTTTTTGACATTTCGATGGTGCAGACAAAATTCTCCGAAAATGATTTGCTTTTTGTATGTACTTTCACCAAAAAAGTTTAGATTTACATAACATACGCAACTTTTCTCCACTTCTCCATGTTGTAAGGATTTTTGGAAAGTGTTTACGATTGTTCCAATGGAAATACCAAATATATTGTATGCACTTGGAATTATGTATCGTCTGCTTCTGTCGTTCGATTCCCGTGAATTAAATGACACAAGCGTGTAATATAGCTTTCCGTGATTTCCGTCATAGGTCAGAATGCTCCGTATCTGCTTTTATCTACGTGTTTCATTAGCCTCGTCGATTTCCACAGACTTTTTAGTGTCATTTGCATACACAGTCTGTGTATAATTCCAATGATCGAGATAATAAATTCATAAAGTTTGAGTTGTGGCTGGTTCTACTGTTCACTTTGCTAATTAAATCGGTTGAATTTGTGAATGCTAATTTCCTCGGATGTCAGTTGTTGACATTTATTTAGCCCCACCTTGTCTCTTGACTGGAAACAACTGTAAACAGCGGTTACCAGTGAAATTCCAGTAATATAGAAAAGCCAAAGTATCTATAAATAGGAAGCAAGTACTATGAACTTGAAAGAAGTATTTCATCAGGATTACCATCCTACCTATATATTTAAATTGATAGAGATAGAGAGAAATCTAAAGTGAGCACATGAACTTGCTTTCAAATCTTTTTAAGCCTACCTAATTTCATTTCTATAGTCAGCTTTCACATTTTACTTTTAGTACATCTTCCTTCTTTACTTATTTCTTTAACCATTTCGTGTATTTTTATTACCGTATATCAAATATTTCGATGATACGTCGATTCGTTCCTACTTACCCCAACTCGGCCTTTGAACGGAAGTATCTTTTGTGTTGGTACCTATTGGGAAAGGCAACAAATTTACACTTTTCTTTTCAGGTTGGTAAATATTTGGAGAGTTAGAGAACTTTCACTGTAGGTACTTCTTAGTACCCAGATATCAAGTTACTGCTGTTAGGACTTTTATCTACTCAAGCCTGGATTGAAGTTTCTGTATTTGACTTGTTTTTATTAAGGATTAAAATCGCTTTGTTTTATAGGTAATTCAATGATGTTATTGGTGAATTAATATAGTGAAAGTAATCTCAGTGGTGGTAATACTTCTTAATAGTAACAGTAATTTAATATGGTGAAAGTAATCTCAGTGGTGGTAATACTTCTTATGTAATGGGAGTTATTAACAGAATACTGTACTGTACTTGTAGATATTCCATTAACTAAAAGTATAGTATTAGTATAGGAATATCAGTCGACGAAAGCAGTTGTGGTTTGCAAAGTTGCAAAACTTTAATATTCAGTTTTGTACTCAGTTAAGTGAGCTGTGGAAAATGTAACTGATGTTTGTAGTCCTAAGTATTCTTATGTATGATTTAAAGTCTAAACTTCAAATTCTCAAGGCTTTTGTATCTGCATGTAACTACCTAAAGATAACCTACACATAATATGACATTGTAACAAATTGTCTATACGTTTTTAGGCGATAAAATAATTTTAAGTTAGATGAAAAGTATGAAAAGTTTTTCGAGTTCTGTATATTATGCGTCAAAAGGTACCACGAAAAAGCAACTCTTGTGCTTTAGGGTATCATATCTCTGTTAAAATACAAGGAGAGAAACATTGGGTGTCAGAACGGAAGATTTAGTAATTACATAATTAAATTTCTGCGAAACTCTTTCGAGTTGTCAGAAGTAAGGAAAGTGTAGCAAGTGTTTAGCACGAGTAATATGCAGATAAGTGTGGAATTATTTGTGAAAGTACAGTACCTATTCGTGATATTCAGAGATGAGTTGGGAGAAAAGTAGTCTTTATTACATTATTGTATAGAAACAAAATAGGAATTGTCTGGAAGTAGTAGAGATGGATAAATAAGGGTGTAGATTAGGTAAAGTGTAGCAATAACTTTAATTTCTGATTTGTGTATGGTTCTCCTGATGTTGAAAACCTCTCACGAAGTTAGTTTGGTTAGAGCTATAGGCACTTTTAAAATGTTGTACAGTTTAGTAAGTTCAAGAAAGACGTGGAAGGAAGATGAGAACAACAGATGCAGAGAAAGTACTTTATGCGAAAGTTTGTCTGGCATTACGTCTGGTGTATTATATAAGAGCTATCTGAAGATCTCCACGGACCATCTACGCAAAGAGAAAGTTTTTAAGCAAATAAATACAGAGAGTACTTACTAATCCTCATGGAATTACTCAAAGAGCAATCAATAAAAGAGAACAGCCTTATCTTTAGGTTTTATCTAAGTATTTTCCTTGAGCAAGTTTCCCATGTCGACTTACTTCTGTGGCTGTTTCTTTAGTCAACTATGAATTCTGCTGAGTTGATCTTTAAATAGTAACTACTTACTTATACGAGATGGTCTTTCTTTCCAGTCAGGAAACCTCTTCAAGTTAATACTCACAGTTTTACACAAACATTATCAATTCTTAATAGCATTCTATGGTTTTCTAGCAATTTCCATCATAGAAGTCTGCATGCATGATGTATATATTTGGTTAACCGAACATTAAAGAAACTGCTATGTTAACTATTATTTTTCTTTTCATGGACTTGTTTTTAGTAGGTATTTAATGTTGACTTTGTTAACTGAATTTTAGATGACGAGGATGAGGGTCTAACATGTGATGTGTGTGACCGAGCCTTCCCAACAGCCAAAAGGTTAGCGGATCACCAACAAAAGAAGCGTCATTTCGGGTAAGTCTTCTGGCTGTATTAAAACTAAAAGCATTTACCTTCTTCCTCGTAGTAATAATCTGGTACACTTTTTCTTTACGTTCATCTCCATCCTATTAGATTTATGCCTGGCATACCATTGTCTAGATTTCATGGTTATTATCTCGAAGGTATAATCATGGTCTATATAGAACGATAGTCGCCGAGTCGTGTTCTGTATTTTCTCGCTTCGCTCCGTCAGACTCCTATATTTTGTTTTCTCTTGCCACTTCATAGTACTTGAACCGTAGACAAACATAGTTCAAGTTCATTGTTTGTGAAGCAAGAAATTAGTTTTCTTAGATCTCGAGTCCTTTCTGTGACTTGCTTTTCTCTTGTTTTCATTACGCATCTAAAAACTCAAGTCAAGACACTTTCTTTTGTCAATCAATTACATTGTATTACATTCCTTACTTAAGGCAACGGATCGGCTCATTTGTTTTTATCGTTTTTCTCCCTCTGCATTTCCTTTCTGCAAAGTGGAGTTGTATTGTATTCTCTGCAGACTAAGATTTCTCTTGCCTTGCGCCTTTCCTCTTCACAACTACATCTTATTGTTAGTTAAGTATTCTATGTCCTTGAATCCATCACACGAGACCTTAATGCAATTTCGTTGAAACTAGGAAAATCGTAATCGTGTAGGAATCCTAATATAGTGTTGCATAATACTTTCTTTATAATAGGTACTTGGAGAAAACCACTTCTGTGTTTAATTACAGCATAGGAAGAATACTTAAGCATGGTTTTATTATCAAAATCACTGAAAGCACCAACAAAAGTCAACTTAGGTAGGGTTAAGCAATACTAATAATATTACATCACTATTAAGGATAGAATAGCATTGCTAAACGCGATGCCGTGTTCCGTCTTGGCACAACCTCTCGGACTAACTGCATTGCAACTTGAGCATTAGCATAACATTAAATAAATTGAAGTTGAAGGGCAAGGATAGAAATTCTGTAGCTGTTGACGTACAAAGTGCTCTCTCACTTTTCTCTTTTCCCTCAACATTTAAGTAGTTACCAGTTACTCTGCATTTTCCCCATCACTTACTAGAGGAGTACTATCACTACACCAGAACTCAGCAAGACAGCTATAAAACATCTTTGTAGTTATTAAATAGTATCCGAGACCAAGGCTAAGTATGCGTAAGTAGGGACCTTTATTATTATAAAGACTACTCCCAACATACAATTTTAGTTACAACCGGCGGTAATAAAATTTCATTCGTGTCATTTCGCCTGCATTATACCTTATTGCTTAAAACAACTTTCCTATAATTTCTCTCTCCAGTTAGACCTTCTAGAAAAGATAACTTCTACATCTCCCTTACAAAATATTTTCTTATTTCCATAAATTCAATTCAATTTAAGAGTGAGCTTGCTGGGCTGAAGAGCTTTTCTACTTTAATTCAATGTCATAGTCAGTGATGATGGCGGTTTTCCACTACTAAAATAAAAGTTAATGTCTATTTCCTATTTAACAGGATTCAGGATTCATCTGTACATATTACATGTTTTCCTGGTTTACTGACGTGCAAACTTGACTTAATGGTATTGACATTAACGAGGCGGTAGCGAGAAGTTGAAAGTACTAAGAAAATAGTGTATTTGTATGTCATAACCTTTCCAAAGTGCATGTTTGCGTCAGCAATACTGAATATTGTCTATTTAGGTATTGGGTAGGACCTTGTGCTTGTATCCATTTATTCATTTGAAAATCCAACATTTCTGTAGATTAGAGATAGACAATTTTAATAGTCTACACTCGTGTTGGCACTAAAAGTAGCCTTGTCTGTACATTATTAGTGATTCTGTTTTAAATATATATGAATAGTATTATTTTCTGTAGTAAAGCGAAACCTTGAACGTGCATGGCAGAATGCAAATGGCTAGGAGGTATAATAATGACTCAACAAGGATTACGGAGAAAATGCAAGTGCAAATAAAAAGTAGACGTGATAGCATCAGTTACTTAACTCTGATCATTAAAGTAAGCAAACATGCAGATTGAGGTGAAAATTTCAGAGTAACTCCTTCTATGGTAGAAAATATTTAGGTACTAGATACGTGTGTAGTGGATGTAGCTAGGAAAGTGGAAATATCATAGCATCCTTTTGTGCTGTTGAGGATTCATATTTTATGTTTGCATAACTAACCTCTATGTAAACAAAGCTGACTTTAATAGTAAATAATAAGGACCACACTGGAGTCAGAATATATGGGGAATGAAAGTTTTCTGCTTCTCTGAGCAATATTGTTTAGTTTGTTTCGATGAGATTTGATGAGAGTGAACAAGAGAGTAGAATTATAGTGAAAATTAATTGCATTATGTTGCAGACACAAGCAATGTGGAAATAATAGAGTTCTGCTGATGTAGTTTATATTTAAGCAGTAGCTAAATAGTAGCATCCTTATTGATGGCAAGATAACTGGAGTAGAATATGTAAATAGCAGTATGTTTCTCTTTCCAGTAGTATATTAATGAAGAAATCTATAAAACAATTAAACTGAAAACTTTGAGTAGAAAATTGTATTAGTGACAATAAGAGAATGAGAGGGCACAAATGTTCACTAATCTAATGTAATAATGACAGGGCTTTGTTCAACTGCACTGACTTGTCTAATATCTTGTACACGTAGCACAAATCCTAGCATTACAAACATGCTAAAACTAACAAGCGGGGAAACACATGTATTTGCATTTAATGAGTAAGTGAAGTGTAATTTAATTAGCATGACCACGTAGTTTACTACCTTTAGGGCTAATACACTAATGCACTGTACTACTTATTATTGCCTAATTTCGACACTAAAGCTAACCTGCAAACAGAATGGTAAACATAACCGCACGCTCTACTACGTAGGCACACTTTCCTGTCCACTTTCACTTACATCCCAGTTGGAACATTCATTCTGCAGATTCCACCCGGTTAGCTGCTTACACATGAGGAGAAAGTAAATAAATTAGTAATAAGTTTATATCACTCTAGATTATTATGACTTCTACGCAGTCTTTCTCTGTCCTACTAACTACTATGGCAAACGCTAGCTTTATTTACATGTCTCCACTCGTCTTCCCTAAAAATTCAAAAAATACTTTCCTACTTATAATACTTACACACATGAGTGAAATTATGTAATCGCAACCTTATCGTATCAGCACGTTTTACTAGTGTTTCGATGAAATATAAAACAACTTACACAATTGGCGTTATATAAATGTTCCCTGGAGCAATCAACATTTCTCATTCTGCATTGAACATTAATACCTAAGCGTTAATTTAGTATGAAGTTTAATTTAGTTTAATTTACGTACTGTGTGCACTTACACGGGGTTCAAGTGATGTTTATTGTGCTGTAATTCTAAACTAACGCTACAAAATGGTTACAAAAGACCAGGCAGTTGGCATCGGCACTAGCTTTGATTGTCACTTATACCCTTTTAGTAAGTAAATAGTTTGTGTAAGGGAGACTCGGAAACGATAGTTAATTTATGTGCGTCATTTAGGTTTTATGTGTCATTGGCATATGGTATAATAATACCGTAGTTTAATAAAGTATACTTCTCCAAGTGATTCAGTTCTATCTGATTACGATTTATACTTAGAAAACCTGTAATTTCATAATACACTGTATGTATGAGACAATGAGACTGCTTTATTAGTCTCAATAATTTCTGGATAAGGGCGAGTTTGTATCATTATGATTTTGCATATGAAAGTTGGACAATTATTATAGGATAGATTTTGGGTATAATGAGGTAAGAATACTAGCGATGTAGTTAATTGTATCGATGATGTCAAAAGTGACATATAAATACTAGGGGTAAGGTAATACCACAAAATCGGTCATTGACGTCAACTGCCATTTCTATGTCTATAAATTACTACAGAGCCATATAATAAGAAAATTTTAAGTTTAGGAATTGTGGTTGGTAACAATGACTGTCTGGAGTGGAATAGACTGTATTATTACTTTGTCTATTCTAACACAGTAATATTCTGTGATTCGCTGCCTATATGGCTGCCTGCCTATTAGTATTACTACTTTGTTTGGCAAAGTGCTGACGGCAAGACAGATAGGGAAAGTAAACAGTATGGCCTATTGTTTTGTTAGTCCATAGCTTTTAGTAGCTACTTTTATTGTGTAGATAGGTATATGTTAGGGAAGTAAATTAACCAAAGAAGAGGGCCAAATCATATCAGGAGCAAGTTCAGCTCATTACTACAGAACAAACACACAATTCGTCTTTCAACTCCATTGTGGCGTAACTCGCTGAAACTGGAACTCTGTCTCTGCCTCTCTGACTGATCGCTATACTGAATCAATTAAGACTAATTGGATTCTGCCTTCTCTACTCCAATTCTCTTCGTAAAACAATACGTGTGTGCACACTATTTATACATGACCAGAACCAGAAAATACCCGGAATTTACTCGATTGCTTTCTTTTCGATATCTACACAATCACTATCCGATTGTAGTCTATAGAGTTAATGTGCAAGACATTGTCGTATTATGCGGTCATTTTTTACCAAATGCTACAAATTGTTTTGCTTTCCCTCTCGTAATTTGATATCTAGCAGTTGTAGTATACACTACATCAAATATTGTATCCCATTGCATTGTATAAATTGTATAATTCAATTAAATTTATGCTATATACCTACGTGTAGCATAATATTATGTACGTGCAGTATTCGTCCATAAATGGCAAGAATTCCAGGTATAAGATACGAAAACATGAGGTATTCATATTGAGGTCAGAATAATATTTTCATAAAATGCAACCTCCGTTGACGTCTTTAGATTTCGTCGTCTCCTCCATTAAGATCAGTGTAGGGACATATTATGCAAGATCAGTGTAGAGACATGCTTTGGCAAAATGAGCGGTTTCCTTTTTACTATCTTTTCCATTTCTAAGTGCCACAAGAAAGTTTTCAATCTTTAGAAATAAGAGCTGAATAAGCATAACGAAATTTGCTGTGACTATAGTTAGTGAGTTAGTGTTCATGCCTAAAAATAGCCATTAATATTTTTAAATCATATAAAATATATCAATTCAGGCCATTTCAAATAAATCATACAATGTAAGCCGCAATTCCATTCAGAACCTATGCAAATCCTAATATTTTTTCTATCAGCTGAACATTTAGGTACCATTTGCATCTTGGGTATTTTGCGAGTAGAAATGCGGTTTGTGAATACAGGTGTGTTGATTTATACTTGAAAATAGCTTTGGATATGTATGTCAAATCAATCCACATCCGATAAATCATATGAAATAAGCCTTAATTTCATCTTTCATTGACAACCTATTTAAATTGTGATATAGCTACTTTTAACATTCATTGACAGTCGACAGTATGGATTTCAGGATGGTATAGTACTTTTTGACTATAGTTTATAATTTTGTGAATGCGTACGTTCTGAATAGAATTGTACTCATTCACATAGTAAACATATGCCAGAGTAAAATGCACTTTTTTGGACAGATAGATGGATGTAATAATATATTTCATAAGACTCTATAAGTCAGTTTGAATCGGAAGCATTGTTATTTGAAATCAAGACATGACATGTCACTCTGATTGTGAGATGAATGAAGAGTATACTTTCCATTGTATCTACCTCTATGGAAAGTAAGAGTGAGAAAAGGTTTAGGTACGTTTGAAATATAACTTGCACAAACTGAGTCAACTGAAAAGTCTTGGGTAGAAAATCAAATAAAATGAAACAAACCGGAGCCCCGGAAGAGAAATGTGAGCTTTACTTTTCAATTGCCTTGATTTGGCGTTCTTCGTGTAAAAGTTGGGTAAGGTATTGTAGAATCGTGCTCTCTTTTTTTGGCTACATGATAGGTATATGTACACAAAGATGAAAAAATAACAGGGATGGGAAACGAGACCATTCCAGGCCAGAGTTTTGCAAACAAGAGGAGAAGACTAGAATAAGTAGATTATTACTAGATGAAGATGTAGGGCAGGTTGAACAAACTTTGATGATGACAAAAGCCATAAATTTTGAGGAGTGATGTGATGACGTCTTATTATACTGGCAGTAGGGGCAGTACTTTTACATATGGTGGTGACTATATTCAACTCTGTATAATATATCTGCCATATCTCTGTCAGCCAGTCCACTAGATCCTAGAAACTTAGAACTAAAATATCAGCATCCCATCACCATATTATCTGTAAGAAACGATAACAGAACAGTCTGTTCACTCATCCTCACTTTGTCTGTCTGTTTTCCTTTGTCTAGTCTTAAGAGCATCTTCGTCCAGTCATAAAAAATGGAACACAGATAAAAAGTCACCTCATTCAACCCGATGAGTCTTTCAATGAGCAATTTCAAAGAAATCTCACGTCAACGCGTCCAGCTTTCCCTGGCAGTTTTTAACAAATTATTCTATCACTTTTCATTACATCTTCTGACTCAAAACACATTTGTATCCATTATTTTAAGTCCTGAAATGTAGCACAGACTTTCACTTTTCGTTGTATGTGCAAAGCTATCTTATTTTTAGCAACCTACCTATATCCTATATTATAATAGTACCTATATTATTGCCTATGGCTCGAATACAAGGAACATATAAATACACTTTGACTAAAATTAGCAGACTTGGTTGGCCTGTCTGTTTTTGCTTTAGCCATGCGAAACAGAAAACAGCAAATCTGTTTTTATCACTCATAGTAGATTTAGTAGCTGTTCCACTTTGTGAGGTTTATTTGCTTTTGTGTTTATAGTAGCGTTTGTGAGTGTAAACTGAAATGCTCTCTATTTACTATCAGTGCTTTAAGTATGTAGGTGAAAGCTCGTTTTTCCAATCCAGTATAGTAACCGCCTTGTACTACTATACAATAAAGCTGTTGTGTAGCATACAATAAATTCTATTCAGTGTGTCAATTTTTAAAACTAAACTGTTTCTGTTTGGACTTGAGTTCGTTGATTCTTAGATTATAAGTTGGACATACTTAATATGATGTAGTACTTGTACTATACTCGTCTTCTTAAATTACATTTTAGTTGTATTCGTATTTTTGAGGGAAATGTATTTATGTATAGGTGCTAGCAATTGTATTATTATGTGGCTATATCTATCTTAGTGCGCTGCAGTCAGAAGAGAGATGTATGTGTATAATTCAGAGACTGCAGTAGTTTGTATAGCGAGTAAGGAGGGAGTGTCTATAAAAGTTGAATGAGATCGGATGACATGAACCAAGTGTTTTTGTTATTTCAGGTGTTTGCAGTGTGACAGCATCTTTCCCAGTCGACAGGCTCTGGATCATCACAGGGAACAGATGGACCACTACGACTTTGCGTCGGAGTACGGTTCAGATACAACTTCTTTTGAATCTGACGAAGATGGTTTCGAGGATGAGGAGGAAAGAGAAAGACTTTTGTAAGTGATCTGGTAGATATAGGCACACTAGAGTGTAGACAAAGATAGGTTAGTATAGTTCTTCCCTATATATATAAGTTAATCAAATGGTGAATGGGAGACATCAGATAAATCAAATCAAACCCATCCAATCTTCAACTAAAATCAGTATCGTGTACTCCTAACACATATACCAGGTATATGTCTACAGAACTATACGCATTTAATACACCCAGTCTTCTATTGTCGTCGTACTAACTTCAATGAAATCTCCACAACCAAACAAACACAAAACAGAATTATTCCTTAAGGAAACCAGAACCAGGACAAAGAGAAAAACCAATTCAATTTAAGTTACCGACCGGGTTTAAAAATGAAAAATAACATTCGATGAGTTTCGGCGGACAGAAAATAATGTCTTACTGCATATTTGGGTCAAATGTTAAAATGTAATTACTCGTCTTTCCTACATTTATCTTTAAAGTTTTCCCAATAACAATAAAATTGTTGCAATCCACTTTTACTTTGTCCACTTTTTTCGATTGTAAACTTGTATAGAATAGGAAGTTACTCCCCTGAGGACACTCTGTCTAGCGAGAAACTTTATTGCATTATATTATTGGTATCAAATGTGAATTTTCTTGTAACAATCTGTCCCACTTATTTCTGTAGTGAAAATAATGTTGTTGGTAACTATAAATTGCATTATAACGATCTGTTAGCTGTTCCATGAAATAAAATGAATTCCCTGCTTAATTTTGTATATCCTTCACATTTCATGGGTATATGGAGTTGGATGGAAAACAAAGTTACCATTTAAACACCGATAACAGTGAGTAATATGGAGATTAAATATATCAATTTATGACTATTATAGATATTGCATTAGTGTATTGAATATCTTTCTGTGCACATTAAGTTTTGATCTTTTTACAATTGTATGAAGCAGTGAGAAATTCTTTACGTGTAAGTAGAAATAGCTGGTATTCCAGGAATAAAATGAAAAGAAGTAGAGAGGGAAGGAATCAGAAAAATCTAAAGTATTGTTAGATGAAATATGATTCATGGAAGGGATTTAGAGATATTAATGTATGTGAACATGTGTAACCTTTGTGACCTGTGTGATCCTTTATAGTTGTGTGAAGTCATCATATTCACATTATGCTGAAATTCTATTGATCCTATGTAATAAATGTTCTCTAAGTATGTGAATATCATTCCCGTACGGGATCCAAGATTTTTGGAAAAATGTATCGAATCTTTTAGCTTCTCTTTATCGAATTACAATGGACCCAATGGCCATTAAGTGAAGCTGTTATATGATTTTGTATGAAAATTCATATAGTAAGGTTGTGCAAGGCTTGATGTTAAATGTAAATGCTACAAGGTTACAATCTTTCAATTCCTTATTCTGTGGTCTATGGTTATAGCTATAACCATATAATATAATATAATTTTAATAGTTATAATAATATTCAAATTATATAGATTTTAATATTATGTTCAAAATAACATTTATCTTGAATAATCGCTTGTTTGTAAATTACATTGTTAAGCTTGACATGAACTCTTACTTTGTTAATATTCTTTTTCAGGAATTTCACAGTCCTCCATTCCACAAATAATTTTATTACCACTGTAGAACAAAGTATCAGAAAAAATACAGATTCATATGCACTAAAGAACTATCAAAATATGAGCTCTATTTTATATCAATCCAATCAAAAGCCGTGTTGTAAACAACACGAATTAGAACATGATAGACAAAGTAAATATATTAATATATAAAAGGAATTTGAACTCAATATCTGGCAAATCGTTTGAATTAGGAAAACATTCTATTAGTACTTAGTTAATTAAAAGTTGCAACTTGAAAGTAATTCCAACTAAGTCGTGATCGTGTGTAATTTGTGTATCTACCATTATAGAGACATGAATGATCAGTGTTATAATATACTAAATGTTCTATTTCAATAAGTTCTACTATTCTGTATGTGTAACATAATAATGTCTGTAGTAATCAATGTGGTGAAGCTGGCTAAATAATGTCGGAGAATTAAAAGTAAGTGATAAAAGAATGGTAGGTAATAAAGTACTAAAGAACTAATTACTTTTAAATAACCTATGAAATGTACCTACCTTTCCTTATATACCTATAAATGTTGTAATAAAAGTACTATATGATATTAACATATTATATTAATAATACTACTATAGCAGTGCACATTAGAATTTTAGACTAAAAGTAGACAAATTGTAGGCCCCTATATAATTGTATGTATAGGTGCCTGTATTAAGTGTACAGTGCAATATAATAGTGGATTACAGAAAAAGATATGACCATTGTAAGTAGCATAGTTGAGAAGTGTAACATTGTTTTAGTTTGTGTAAGGGGAAGATGTTTTAATGTTAGTTGTGAAGGTATAAAGAAATATGTATTCGTATAGTATCTGTAGTGTTATAAAGTTTGTCTGTTTGTTCTGCATATTAGTTTGTGAAAGTTAGAAAAGTATTTGAATTTGAAATATACAATCCCGAATGTTGAATGTGTTGATTTCTCTGAATACTAATGTATCATCGTTATCTTTAAATAAATAGAAACTTTTGTGCTATCTTCTGGTTGTTGTGTGTTTGAGTATGGAAGTGAAAGTTGAGACATGATGCTTGTAAGGGGATTCAGGAAAATATAGTTTGTAACAGAAGTACAGACTGTGAGAATTGATTTTGTCTGGTATGCATTTGCTATGCGAATAAAAGTTGTGAAATTATCTAAACAAATCCGATGGTGGGGAAGGAAGCGGGAGGCAAGCTGTTTCATGTTCCACAATCTACATAGGAATTCTTACTTAACATATAGGTAGGGTGTTAATCTGAAATACATTATGCATCAGTAGGTGTTGAGATATCTCCCACACATCCATTCATAGTACATATAGAGTAGTATACTTAAATAGAAAGGTTAGTTTCCTACTTGACTATGTCAGTGGTGTAGTGTAAAGTAAACATATTTAGGACGGAGCTCTAATAGTGTCGTGTCGTATAAAGTTGAGTTTACTTTCAAATTGTAGTTTTAATTCACTTATTCCTCAGCGCATCCTTTTCTAAAGTAATGTGTTCTTTAGGATTCCAATCCAAATCAGGTGCGGAAAATTTAAGTATAAACAAAACTAGGGCACACTTATACATATAAAATCAAGTCTAGCTAAGTAACACCACCACACAGATAACCTTATTCAAACAAACTCGACTCGAAAACTCTCAACTTACTTCCAACTTACCAAAATAGAATTACCTTTTAACAATACGATCACACTACTATCTGTACTACATACGATAATTCTCCTTCTATTGTCACCACTAATATATATAGCTGAGCTCTCAACCTCTAATAGAAAGGTCTCTACCAAATTTACTACCCAACTTTTCTAGATATAAAAGCTTACACTCAAAATGTAGTACTAGCTCTAAAAATATTCATTTCCACCCACGACGCACTTAACTTGTAAAGCTTTCTCCGTTTTACGCCATAACTTCGCTATAATTGATTTCTGAAAAATGAGAATGTTGGCAAATGAGTTACTTTTTTGATTGTTAAGTAGGAAACTGGATCATTCCACGTTCTTTCTCCACAGAAGTTTAGATTAGGGAAAGTCTGGCACACAAATACATTCTTTCTCCATAGTCCTTTCTCTAGTGAAGGGTTGGAACAGGCAAAACTTTCTTTTTAAGCTATAAGTCCAGTTTTCTTGTCATGAATTGTAAACCCTATGTTACATACGTCAGCATTATTTTCCAGATTGTGTTTTCAATATGTCAATGTTATGTTTTGCTATACAGATTTATCTTTCCTTCCCTTTCGTCTTCCTCTAGTATTTAAAATGACAATAAAATCAAAGCTTAGATCGTACAACTTTATTTCCCTTTCTGTCATGCATCACGCATTGTATGACAGACGATGGGAAGACAACCAGCCACAGCTTCGTCACGAACAACCTTTTTTGTTTAGACAAGAAATGGAAAGGAAAAAGCTCAAAACATCAGCTCTTTCCCATCCTTCCACTCTATATTTCTCCATAATGCTTTATTTTCCTTTTTGCCTCTCAGCTTCTTTGTGCATGACATTGATTTAATTTTATAATGTGAAACATCGGAGCACCAGGCGAATGGTTAAACTCCAGATTTATTCCATTTCATTACAATTGAAATTGTGAATACGTATTTTCAGTTGAGCCACATGTCTACAAGGAGCAACTCAAGATTCAATTGTACAATGTCATTCTATTGCGTCGTCGTAGCTCGCAAATACAATTTTCAAAGAAACTCCCACATAAATATTCACTTTTTAGTATTGCAAACACATCATTCCCACGATACTATTCTCCAAGTTGGGTATAAAGAGGATATCACTCTCTTCTACTTCCTTATTTCCAATATTGTTTATTTTAAGTGCATCTTGAGTAGACAAGTACAGTTGTAAATGTAAGAAGTAATAGTGTAGGAGGTTATATATCCCTTTGTGTAGTTCTATACTAGCATTGGGTACTGAGCCATATGATTTTCCAGGTTGGTATGTAATCATTGTCAAATCACAGTTGAATTCCTTTTCTTTAAATGTAAGCCTCCGCAGTCGAATCAAAGCCAACCCAATACATCTTACGTCCTGCAGGTACTTATGGACAATCACTTTCTCCCATTTTCTACATTAGCCTCCCTAGCGAAATACACGTTTTCTATTATTCTGTACAGCAAGTCAACTTCTATTGCTTTCAATTACAGGTTTTGGAATTTCTCGGGCGTATTTTGTGGTCATTCTTTAATTTAGAACAAGCAGGGTATTTATATAGACTATTAATATTTTCTATTGTAGATATAATTTCATTTTCGCTTAGTAAGTGCAATATAAATCAAGACGGTTGCTAGAAATATACCAGAGGACTAAATTTTTGACCCATTTACTAATAGCCCTCGAAAAATCATCCGCCCGAGTAGATCACTTCAGTATTCTTATGACGGGCTTGTGCCCTCTGGCTTGAGATGCTGATATAAATTGGTAAATGTCCTAAGAGAAAGCATTCTGAGTAGTTGCCTGTGTGTATAGTTTCTTATTTCAATGCTGACAATTTAAAGGTTGAATGAGCAGCAGTTTTGATTTGGCTTGGTTGACTTCTGTACAGTAATGTAACGGAGTGCCTTCTCCTATTGCTTCGTGATGGAATCAAAACACTTTAGACACGGTGCATTCAATTTCAAAGAAAAGTTTCAAAGTGGAGGAAGCTCGGAGACAAGAAAGACAAGAATGAAAGACTCCCCTCTCTCTCTCCCGTGTAATGTAATACACTTACTATACTTCGTCTTATCTAGCTCTCTCATGTCTCGCTTTTCCCATTCAGTCCACGAGACGTATAGGTACTTGGGCTTGCCCTTCCCTTCATCCACAACAAATACAACCAACTGAATTGATGCTGAACCTCCCACTCGACAAACCAAACTCGACTGTCCTTAACAGACAGCACTTGACTTTGACTTCATAAGCTTCTTCAATTACACCGAAGGTAAATTACAACAGTACAGACAAGCCCTACATACTTATTTACAAATAATAGTCATACAGAATGCTCTTAGCAATAATTGTATAGCATTTTAACATTTGCCTACAAAACTACTTACTTATGCTAAAATATAAGAGGATCTACCTCTCACCGCACTTTCTCTGACATTAACAGACAATATTTGGCAACAATTCGAGAAATCTCTGTTGAATTGGCAGCTTCTACTTTCCCACATAAACATTTTCTATATTGTCCGCTTTTCACCGAACTGTATACTTTTCATTTATAAAGTCATTCCCCGCACCATAATCATGCGATCCTGTATTAGAATAATAGGAACACGTGTATACATTCATGCTTTTTGCTGATTCAACCATTTTTGAATGAATTTAACTCGATTTGACTCAATTTGACTGAATTTAACTTTTTTGTCCTAATTTACCACTTTCTGTCTTAATTTACCCCTTTTATCCTAATTTACCTCCTTTTGTCCTAATGTACCCCGTTTTGTCCTAATTTACCCCCTTTTGTTCTAACTTAACTCAATTTGATTGAATTTAACTGAATTTTGACTCAATTTGATTGAATTTAACAAAATTTAACTCAATTTAATTGAATTTAACTAAATTTGACCTCAATTTGTCCCATGTATTGTGAAGTCATTTTGTCCAATTATTTTATGCTGCTGCCGTATATTCTTTCTCTATTATGATGGAATCAAATTAATTTTCAATGTGCATTTCAAACTTTTACATCTAAAATTCATAAAATGATCACTAAATGATTCTCTTATAATTTTCTTTACCCGATTTTGCCTTCGAACGGGAGTTATATGGTGTCTCAAACCAAGGTAGCTTAAATACCATGTTACGTCGTATTTAAAGTACCTTGTCTCAAACATACCTAGTTAGTTTATGGTCTACGCTGCTCTCGCTGAACATATAATTT
Source organism: Tomocerus qinae (assembly GCA_020055645.1). Taxonomy (NCBI): domain Eukaryota; kingdom Metazoa; phylum Arthropoda; class Collembola; order Entomobryomorpha; family Tomoceridae; genus Tomocerus; species Tomocerus qinae. Next base: position 105,530,417 of record CM034546.1, on the reverse strand, counting down.
ATTACAAACATAGTACATTCATCAACTTAACATCCTATATTGGAGACTTGATGGATAAAATATTTCTTCTAATTTTGTTGATGAAAAGGCTAAGATATAAAACAAAGGCAAAGTAATTTTGAAACTAAATTATTGTTATACATATATAGTGAATACTATTACAGTATGCATACTTTACTTTGCTGTCAGTGTGCTTTATGCTATAAGCAGCAAGAAATAGGATATGAGCCAATAAAGTCAGAATTCTACGAATTGTCAAATAATCTGGAAGGTACATAGACGTTTCGAAGCGCATAAGGAGTTCATTATAACATTCAAAGTCTCAGGATGATCAAAAAGGCAGTGCACACCCCCCAATTCTTTGTAGAATGAAATTTAATATGTTATGCTGCTTTATATGTCTATGTGTAGCAAGTATGCTTTGTAATAGATGTCACACCTTTTTATTTATAGTTTGCAAATTATAGTTTTCACGTAGGGACACCTTCATTAGGTGATGTAAGTATCGAAGATGAGAGGGCGAATCCTTTAGTGTGTACTTAATGTATCTACAATTTGAGTGGGCAATAAATAGTACGTAGAATAATCAGTCTGTAGAAAAGTTATGCACGTTGAGAAATGAGATCATTAGAAATACTCGGGAAAATGCCTTTGACAGAATGAATGATGCCAATTGATGTGTAAGATGCTCAGCAAACAAGGTTCTTTCATCTGACTTCTTAGTTCTAAGAAATCATGAAATGAGTTTTCTATAATCAATACTGCCTTTTCTTACTCTCTCCAATTTGGCCACATCTTCTTGGCGATTTCATGGATTGATAGGTGCATCTGTATCCTAGGAGCGAGCGCCATTGATCCTATCCTCACTAAATCAAGTCAATCTTGAAAGTATCCACCGTAGATCTTCTAATCTAAAAATTCCCATGCATTACAAATCACATCGATGGATGTTCCTAAATTATGTACGTAGGTTTTGCAGTCACTCTGATAATCGTAGTTTATAGACCTTTACCAAAAATGGAGATAACTCTATACACTACTATTTAGGTGTGGCGCATTAAGAATACATTAAGAATTGCTGAATGTAAATGTATGTAGATGGAAAGCAGCTGATGTAGAATGAAGTAATGCAATTTACAGTTATATGTCATGAGTCACTTGGGACGACTTGTGTTCCCTTATCTGATCCGGTAGCTCGTTCCTATATAGCACTTGTTTTTCACATCATCGTTTAATTAATGTTTTTATTCAATAGATACTACTAGTGTGGGTGTATAAGACAGTCACGTACGAATAGTATATACATGGTCTGAAATGAAAAAAATAAATTCAGAATGTTTGGTATTTCTTGGAGATTGGTAGTAAATTATTTTGGAGGAAATTATGATTTGTGTGTGTAAATAGGTATAGTTCACAGTATAAAATGAATCGGCTTGAGTGGTGTAGTATAGGGTTGAAAAGTAATAAAGTATTTTAGAGTAGTGGTGATTGGTTGGGAAGTAGATACATAGTATCTAGTTTAGTAGAGAGTATAAGGAGTGGAGTTGGATTTGGTGCGGAAGTAACGTGAGAAGGTGAAAGCTCAAGTTGGAAGTTGGGTTGAGATGAGATTTGATGACGTCGCAAAAGGAGAAGTTGGTGATGTTTGTGGTACACTAGGGTTATGGCACACGATGCTAAGGTTCCCACGTTTTGACATGATCATCTCGATATAGTAGTTAGTACTAGATAGGAGTGACTTATTTAAGAATGTTATAGTAGAGAAGGAACAGATCGGTGGAACACATGACACAATAAAGAAGGGAAAGTTTGGTTTAGTGGAGTTGAGCTCATCAGTTCGGAGCAAACATTATGAGAGGAGAGAGCAGTTACTTTACGGTACTTAAGTGACTTTGGTTTACTCTGGGTCCATGTGCATTGCATACGTTGCCTTTCATAGCCAACGAACGAACGACTGCTAATATCCGCATTTAAGTGTAGATTTAGTCTGTTGACTGTGATACTTTTGAAGAGATCGAGTGTTGTGATGTGCTGTGATGTGAGTGGAGCCCTTGAGATAATTTACCATATCAGACCCGAGCTGAAGGTTTGCGATCTCATCAAATCAGTTCCACTCGTCCAGAAGATATTTGAACGTTGAACGACGGAATAAAATTCGTTGCCTTGCGGAAAGTTCATCTTAGTACATACGCAGTCACTCACTCGCCTTTACTATCTCCTCGCATCTTCCAATCGCCTCTTATATCTATTATTACATTATTAGTAGGTAGACATACGCTTTCACAAATTCTACAAATATACTATATATTTCCGAATATAATTTACTTCCATTCCTATCGATTTGTATTGGCACTATAGATATAGAACCGAGAAATGAACACCAGACAGACGGAATGAACAGAGCAGAGTGAAATGAGCCGATTCTCTTTAAGTCATAAATTATTCAAACGGCTCTGGTTCTACTAGTACTTATTGCTTTCTCTTTTCCCAATGCAACGCCTAGATTTTCGAAGAATACACCCAGCTCCATTTTCCCATACTCTACGGATTACAAAACAATCCTCTCCCTCTACACTTAATTTCAAGTGTCTCCATTTTCAGATTCTACCAATTACAAAATTGATTTTACAGTTCCCTCCAACAGTTTTCAATAATTAATTACCTAAATGCACAATATCATTGCACTCTATCAGCAGTAAACACTACTGATACAGTACAATTTGGAAAGTGGGTTATCTTGTATCTACTAACCTAACTAATTATTACTGCCAAAGGATGAAATTTCAGCGAGAATGGTTTTCTCTTTGTTTAATAAACAAATCTACATTGATGCTGGGTTTCTTTGAAGAAATACCACTAAACTTTGCATAGCATACAGAAGGCTCTAACTGGATAAACATAAGTATAAAACATATTTTATTATGCATTAGCTTAACCCATGGGCAAATCCTATGATCTGAAATAGTAATCAAGGGTTTTCACACTTCTCACTATAATTTGACCTTGAAACAAACTTGAGAATTGCTTTTCAACAAAATATCATTAAGAAAATCATATTATTTCCTTTGTTTATTAACTCGTGCATGGGGAATGTTTGTTAGTATTGTTCATAGCGATTTAAACAACATCTCAGAGAATTTTTTGCTTGATGGAGGCAGCACTAAGATCCTTCTTGGTTAATGTTTACCACGGATTTTGCCCTTCGGCGAAGATAGTAATTGTCTTATTCCCTTTGAAGTCTGAGAGTTCTTTACAGAGACTCATGCAAGGTCATTAGTGCCTAACAGAAAATAATTTCGTATTTGTGCGTACCTATATTACGATCTAAATGCCCACATGACATGCAAGCAACATTACAAAGGATATTACATCAGTGTATGAAATGTACAGAGATACATTTCTGCAAAGGTAGGATAAATATACTCAGAACATACAATATTTAGTGTTTAATAATATTTCGGAATAGATACTTTAACCCGATGGTATTATACGCTTTAGTGTACTAGTCAACTAACCTAGAACTAAGACGATGTAGGCAATAGACTCATAAACCTGTTTGCAAGAATTGTCTAAGGAGTAAACTCCGGAGGGTATCGTTTCCAAAATTATGGAAGGAGCATTACGAGATTAAAAAGCGGCCCTATATGCATCAGGATAGAAAATGAGCGTACAAAGCAGCAATGTCTGCAAAGGAAATCTAAGAAAATTAGCTATACCTGGTATGTGTAGTTGGAAATGCAGAGTAGAGATATCCCTACATAAATAAATTGCAAAAAACTCATAATGCCCTGTCGTTTGTAAGGCATATGATGTAGTTACTCTGGCATTTCCTTATGGCATCTCAAAGGAACAACGAACTTCAAATAAAAATGAAATAACAAAAGATGGCCATATAGGAGAATTATATAGGAAGTTCCTCATCCATATGGAAATCATATACATGTTATTGAGCAATATCAGAGGAAGACTTTCTCCTATGTCTAAGCAGAAGAATGCTCCTCGTATCCTCAGCTCTGCAGCAGCAAGGGGATTTATGTATTGCTTTCTCCTGATAAGATAATTCATAGAAACATACACTAGTCCTTCGTACATCTATGTGTCTTCAGACCCAACAGCACTAACAAGTCCCAATGAATGTAAAGATAAAGGAAAGACTCTTCTGCATTCCGTAGTACGTGACATAAGTAACTCGATGGGTGGAACTTAAGCCGGCTACAAATATATCTAACAAGCCTTTGCTCCAGGCAATGCTGAATTATGGACTAAAGCATCTTCCTGTCCCGGATGGGATTAGCATAAAAACAGAATTTATTGCTCATTTAATCCATAATTTTCTGATGCAAATAAAACATAATGTCCCAGTCCTTCTTCATGCGTAGATTGTAATTTTGCAACCGTAGCGTAGCTTTATGTGCCATAATATCCTCTTACAGGGTATTGTCTATTATAATTCGCCAGGTACAGTGAAAGGAAAGAATAGAATCTATCTAACCATATTATTTATCTCATGGCTCAATCAGGTAAATAGTTGGTAGAAATACACGTATTAAATGGTATTGTACTTATCTGCCTAACTCATTTCTGATGAAAAATGATTTGAACTGTCTCAAATGATTATTTTGATCGTTTTCTATCCTCGCGTGTTTACTTTTTCATGTGTTTGTACAAAAACATGAGGGAAAGCATTTGAAATGTAAATTGGCAGAGTTAGTCCGTATTCTTTGAACTTATACGTACCGTGAAGGTTTAAGTTAATAAATTCCGTTGAGAAATGACTAAAGAGTAGTACAGTAGTATACAGTTGTAATTCATAACGGTAAATCCAACAGATGAGGAAATGTTGAAATTAATCTATTCTGCTGGTATTCTACTCGGGTGGAAAACGTTGATGCACTTAGCCCTCGCCTTGTTTGTAATAACATGAAAAGGGATTTATTATGCTGGGTAAATAAATTTTGTTGTGTTAGTTTCCTCTTGACCTAGGGAATGTTCTTGTAAATTTAGTGTTTTCTGTCTTGGAGGGCTTCATCTGCCATCGTAAATATTTGCTTAGAGTTTTATAACCGTGTTATTACTCAACACTAGAACTCAAGAGTTCATTTGACATTAAAGAAATATTGAGTCCTCCACCCAAGGTTATTGATTATGATGCACGAGGTTTATATCTTTTTGGAAGACCAGTTGCAACTATTATGAGATATTTTCTGTGGTGCGAGTTGTTAATATTTTATGAGATATTCAACAACCATATGCTAGCAGATTGTTCCGTAGTGAGTCACAAAAACTTTAGTGTTGACGAAAATGTCAAAAAATCCATTTGGTTGATAGTGGTACTATAATGTTGTATGCATTTATAATGGGTTGAAAGTAGCCGAGACACAAAGACGAAGAATATTAAAATATGCCATTATTTTTGATTATCTTTTCAGCCTGTTTAAATTTAGCATTCCTTTAGGTTTACCTGGATCACAGGGACTGCAAAGTTCATTTTGTATTTGAATTCCATGCATAGTCAATGAAGCCGAGTCACACAAGAGAGTTATTGCATTATTTTAACGTGATTCTCTATAGCAGAGCAATGTGAAACAAGGGAAGACGATCACTGTAGCAGCACATCAAAAACCTCAATCTCGGAAAACCTAAAGAAATAAAGAATAGAGAGCATCATTGAGTACATATGCAAATGCATTATGCTAAACATGAGAAAAGTTAAAGGATTACTTTTACCGTACCCTTACTTACGTATTGCGCGGAGAAAGCAGACTTTCTCCATAGAGAACTGTATGGGTCGTGGGGTAAAACCCAGTTGTATTTAAAGTAGGAGCATGTACTACGGACGGAAGGAGAGAAAGCTAAGAGGGACTCTATTGTTGAGTGTCACCGAGGATAAGCCTATTTACATATGATCATGAGCCTGAACCAACAGAACTTTAAAGTGTCGTCAGTATCGCCAGACACATGAGTAATACCACTTTCCATCTACTTACTCCTAACTCAACGAATTTACTTTCTCTCCCCGCTCACACTTTTCCCATGCCACTTTGTTCTACCGTTTTCATACTTCTAGAATGCTACCGACATGTGTCTACCCATAATTTGTGCGTTTACTACACATATGCTCGACATTCACTACCATTTCATAAAAACTTGGATATAAAAACTCCATTTTCATGAGTATTATGTACTACCAACAGAAAATAAGACTAATGAATGCCCATCACGTCCGCAAATCCAACGACCCTGTCTGTTTTACAAAGTGAGCTCTTCATCTCAACTCTTATAAGAAATTCCTTCTAAAATTGGAGCAAAGCATTCTAAAGTTATTGCCATTCGTCTTCAAACGCATTTTACATCTGTTATATTTACAATATCCTGATACTCTGACTTTAGTAACTGGCATTTTTAAATTACTCTCTTCATCCAAGTTTGGTCTACTATTATTATACATATTTTCTTACTAAATCATATTTCTGTGTAAAGTGCAGACTTGTTTTGCTCTAGTAAAACCCTAAAAATATTATGATGGCTTGTTATTCATTTCCCAATCAGCGTTTATTAAAATAATGTACCTTTAGCATGACTAATCCTGTTGTGGGTTAAGAAATATATTAAAGATTATATCCTATAGCATAATATTTAGCTATATTTACTATCATTGTGAGTTGCTAGATTTTAATTCAAGTATTGTGTTTGTGAAGTATCGTTGCCTATAAGTGTCTTCCCAGCCCACACACGTGCAGTCAAGTAGAAGGCTGACGCAGTTACAAATTCAATGGTAACTAATAAACAGAAGGAGATGGAGTATAATACTATAATCATACAGTAAGACGGGAATGTTGCTAGTAGATAGCTCAAGTGGCTGACAAAAGCAAATTCTCTCCTTGATTCTCAAGAGACATGCATGGGCGAAAGAGACATTAGAGCATGACGGGAAATATTAGAAAAGAAATTTTCGATCTTGAATCAAAACTATCTCACATGAGCTGTGCTCGTATTAACTGAGAGAATCGATATACTCTGTAAAATTCTATTTTTAGTCAGAAAATCTCTTTGGTCCACATAATATTCACATCCAACGAAGCATTCTTGATGGATTCGCAGAAGCGTCACTCAATAATCTCACTGAGAAGGAAATAATGCTTTACAATTGCAAGAAAAGAGACAAGTAGACACATATTATATGTACAGTTTGCATATTATGATCTTCACTTCTTAGGTCATCGTCGTCAGTACGTCCCTGATCTAATATACTCAATCAGATTTTCGAAAAAAGAAGAATCAAACCAACCGGAGAAATAAAGGATGCTCAAAAAATAGTTTTGATGAAAGCAAATTGCATTGAAAAGCAAAAATATGTAGGTTTGAAATTCGAACAGCATTTTTAAAAGGATTCCGACTTCTCTGCTGTGTTGAATGTAGCGGAAACAAAACGCGTGAAAACGAATTGAGTTCAAATAAGATTTTTTTAGTGCTTATGTTGTCGTCAATAGAACTTCACAATTATGATTATGATGGAGTTGAGTAGGTACTTATCTGTGCATCACCAAGATGAACAATTATTTAATAAAAAGCGTTTCGTAGAAATTCGTACAATTGCATTCCGAACACTCATCCTCTTGAGTTTCTATCGGCGAGCTGTTTGGCCCGAATTTTCTCTACTTTCTTTCTAGCTGATTGGAATGTGGATGCGATGTTTGGAGAAATGGGTTTTCTTTCACATTTTGTCTGGAGATGATGATGAGAATCGAATGCTATTTCCCTTGTTCCTTTCTCCTTAGTACGTTCTTTTATTGTATACTAGAGTAAAATAAACTGAAGCAGAATTCATCGTATTTGTTTGAGGGTACTTTAACAAGATAAGATGTGAATGTGACGATATAGGATTGTTCTGCACTCTATTCGGGGACTAGAAATGAATTCCCTCCGTTCTTGGAGAGAATGAGGAAATAATGTTGAGAAGGTACATACTTTAGTTATGGAATTATTATAAAAATTGTAAAGGTAAGGGAGATAAACATAGTATTGGAATTCTTACATATTCCTGGGATGTGTACATTGGGAGAAAGATAAGACAGCAATGTACAAATAGAAAGACAGATGAAGTACCCGGAGGAGCTCAACAAAGAAACTTGTTTCAAAACTACCAGGTAAATACATTGTTAAGACTGAATGGACTTTTCTAATCACGATCTCTTTGAATAACCTTGTAGCAACCAGTTCATTTACCTCTTCCAGTTTTAATCTTGCCTTCCCAAACACCACCACCAGCTATCTTAGTTTGTGTTTGTATTACTAAATTGTCAAAACCTCCACGAATTAAGTGCATCACTGTAACAAAGTATTGGAACGGCATAATCACTAAGATATAATAAAAATAAATCACTAGGTTGTCCAAAATACGTCTCTAGTCTCTGCCGATTTTGCATAAATTTTCTGACTTATTAAATATTGCTTAAACATAAATTGTATCAGATATTATAAAACAAAACTACTGATATTAGAAGAATATTCACGGAATTCAACAGCGTAACTGTAATAAATATTTCACTGAAGTCTACATAATGATATGGAGACATTTTCAATGCCAGAATTTAGTAATGGTCGACCTCTTCCCCAGAAAATGTGTTGAATGTTGAATATCGGATTTTACCTATTTTCTCACCTATCAGATAGAGCACACAACGGTCTACTTTATTATCTTACAACACGTTTCAAGTTTTAAAATGACTCGAATCAGCAATTCTTAATGGATGAATGGGGAGTTCTATAAAGTAGCATTGATGTCATTTTGCAATTTATATTTAGGTTAGGTATCAAAGACCAGGCAATTTTTGTACTAAGTTACCTAGTTCTTTCCACAGTTTCCAGTATCTCAGTATATATTGGGCATGATTCCGTTAAATTAAAAAAATTGTGAAAGTTAGTAATAACGAAAGATAAATTTTTAAATTATGGTAGAGAGAAGATATTTTTACCGAAGCCTATTTTAAGCTGTTCCTTGCTTGAAACGACGAATTGACGACGATAAAACGAATGGTCCATTCATATTATTATAGTGAATAAGATATCCATAATACCAAGGTGATTATTAGTAATATACATTTTGAGAGTCATGATCACAACAGCAACCAAAACTGTTTACAGTTCGCCGAACGACAATAAGTATAGCCTTGGTAAAACTCAATGTATCTCATTAGTTCCTCAATTTTTTTAACACAGATAGACGACAGAAATAGCAATAGAAATAAAGCTTGCTTATTCCTAATGAAATGACAGATATCCTCCAGAGTCCAGTCTGAAACAATAATCTAAATTCATAAAACAATGAGACCAACTTGACATATAAAAGGAACAAAGGAAGTATTAGGTATGAAATTATTAATTGTTCAGTAATGCATGATAATGACAAGTGTGTGAACAAATTATTGGTCTCAACTGTCATCTAAAAATGTAGAGTTTCTCGAAATCGTATTCACAGTTCACAGTTGAATTCTTTTGACACTTTGTAGACCACTTTGCTGGAATTTTTCAAGACCATAATTAGTGAATATGCCTCCGAAGAAAAAAGAAAAGAAGACCAAAGACACCAAAGACATCAAAGAGATCAAAGACACTAAAGACACTAAAGATACCAAAAAAGTACCAGAGAAAAAGGTTGACAAAGGCAAGAGCAAGAATGTAAAAGATTTGAAACAGGATAAAAAAAATTTGAAAGAGGTGAAACAGGCTGCTCCGGTCAAAGGAAAAGAGGAGAAACATGATCCTAAAAAGCCTGAGAAACCTGGATTACCTTCCAAAGCTGTAGCAAAAGATGATCATAAAATACCAGACAAACATGATCCAAAACATGATCACGGAAAAGATGAAAAACACGGAAAGAAACATTCACTTAAAAAGGAAAAGAGTGTGGAGCATGATTTGGAACCAGATTTTGTTGCTGACTTTGAAAAAGTATACAAATTCCTAAAATTGAAATCAGATGTGATCTGTTGCGTTTTATTGCATTGGTTTGAAATAATAGTCATAAATTATTTACATTTTATTTTATTTTTTAAGGAAGAATACAAACTTGACAAGAAAGTGGGGTTGATGACTAGGGTTATAAGAAAAGGTTCGTTTGGAGATGCCATAGAAGGAGGAGTAAAAGTGGTAAATACGAAAATTAGTAATAATTTATAGCATGCTATGTGAGTTGAGCTAAGTGTAAAGATTGAAGAATTACTTATTTACAGGGCGGATTATGTGAAGAGCTAGGATATTATAGACCAGAAGAAAGATATCTTGTGGCTAGGTTAAAGGTCAGCGGGTCACTGGAAAAATATTTTTTAAACAAAACTATCACAAAGACAATTATTAAGTGATTTTGTTATTTTGACATAAAAGAGTAGTACCGTTGCGCAGGCTGTTTGAACGAAATCGAAAAGCTAGATCATCGTTGGCATAAGCGAGGACCTAAAAACCTAAAGAAAATTTGGCCTTGGCCGCCCAAAAGGTGGAAAGTAAGCTGTCAACCAATTTCGAAAAATAATCTGATCCTATAGTAGATAATAACTTTTAGATAATCTAATCGCTTCACGATGCTTTCTTTTCGTAGCAACTTTTCTATTCTAATGGGTATTACGAAACACTTAAGCCAGTTACTAAGGAAGAAAAAAAGTTTAAGAGCTTTGACGAAGTTATCGTTATGAATCCTGCTGAACCAGGTAAGTTGAATTTGAATATGACAATTTAAGACTGTACCTGGCTACTATACAAACCTTGATACTGGGTAGTACTTAGTTGGGTTCTGAGTTGAGACGGTCTAGCTCTCCAAAACCAATATAATCCTCCCACAAGTTCTACAGTTACATTTTTTACTAGATCCTCCCAAACTTTTCTCAAAAATCCTGTTTTGAATTTCATAAGACAAATTTATTTTCTTAAAAAGGAAGTTTTTGGCAAGAAAATTGCCGACAGTTTTTCTAATTCTTTTAGAAAACATTTCCCTCAAGAGGAAAGTTTGGTTGGAAATATTTGGTTAACTTTATTTAGCCGTAGTAGCCCCTGAGGGCAGGCTACCCTGATTATTAGCTTGATATACCAGCTTCAGATATTATATGCTCTTTAACTGAATGTGTTATAATTTTGTAATAATGCATACTGTAGATTGCCTTAAATATCATGTGACTGTGACTACATATGAATATTTTATCTTCCTGTAGGTGCCATAGAAAGTTTCGTAGCAGCATTGAATAAATCATCTGTTAGTAGCATTCATAGCGATGATAAAACAACGAAAAGTAGTATGCAATCGTCTGAAGTCAGTAGCAAGGTAGACACATTTGTAACTCCAAAGCCTTCAACTATGACGATGTCATACAATTCAGTGGCATATACACCAAAACCTCCAGCGTCAGTATTCCCTACACCTGCATCATCATTAACAATGATAAGGGGAGCACCAAAGAAAAAGAAAGAATCAGTATCCACTGCATCGTCAATACCTTCAGCAAGTACTTGGTCTAATACTACTAATGCTAGCACGAGAAGCGATTTAAGCTATGGTTGGGCCAAATCCGAATTCTCAGATACCAATACCGCGCCCAGTGTACTCAATATTCAGGTACTACCACCACCAGGTATTGGCCAAAGCAGAAAGTCGATCATTGCAGCTATGACCGCTGCAAAAGGTGGAAAGCATCATCATCATCATCATGCTGGATCGGAACATACACATCTCAGTGTAGACGAAATTGAGAAACGTCATGGAAAAGAACCCCATGATGATGATGACGATCATCACGGAAAAGGACATCATGGACATCATGGACATCACGATCATCATAGTCACCACGACCATCATAGTCATCATGATCATCATAGTCATCACGATCATGGTCATCACGATCATCATAGTCATCACGATCAAGGTCACCGCCATAGTGGGCATCGTGATAGTGTTCACGGGCGCCGGAAAAGTGTTCATGGGCATCGAGATAGTGGTGGGCGTCGTGAAAGTAGTGGGCGTCGTGATAGTGAGCATGGGCGCCGAAAAAGTGTTCATGGGCGTCGTGATAGTGAACATGGGCGCCGAAAAAGTGTTCATGGGCGTCGTGATAGCGAACATGGGCGCCGGAAAAGTGTCCACCGGAAAAGTATTCATCCAGGAAATCAAGATGAAGATGATCATCACGGAAGGGGGCACCACGGAAAAGGACACCAAGAAAGCGAGGATAGCATTGCTTCAAGGGGGCACCACGGAAAAGGATACCATGAAAGCGAGGATAGTCTTACTTCAAGGGGGCACCACGGAAGAGGACACCAAGAAAGCGAGGACAGTATTGATCAAAGCGACCATCACATCAAAGATAAACGCAAGCCTAGGTAACTAGGTACTAATGCAGATTAATCAAATATCTTGTAACTTAAAATTGACAATTGAACAAGACAATAATTTTATTCAGTAACTGAAATCCAACCTACTAAATTATTGTCGCTGTTACATTGCTAATCTTATCATTATTATCATTATGTATCACATCAAAGTTATTCCGTGATTGGCAAAGATCAAAATAGATAGTTCATGAACGAAGGAATAACTAAAATCTGGTAGAACAATAACACAAACACAGCATCCTAGTTTTCAAACAAATCAACATTCAATACTACTAAACTGGAATAAACACCTGATATTCAATTTTATGGCTGGGGCCAAGTAATTCATAAAATTTTACTTTTCTAGCAAAACAATATACACATCGACTGTGCGACTACGACTTCCTCTGCCACCTAAGTGAACCATGGCTTATTTTTTGAAAATCCTGACGAGCTGTTCAAATGCTGTAGACAATGATTTGTACATCTGCGGTTGTAGTAACTCCGAGTTAATTCCTGCACTCGAATGCTTTCAGACATGAAATTACTACTGTTAAATAGTCATCATGTTTGTACCATAATGATTATGTATCTATGCATCATTAAAGTACTTTGACAATTCTAAGGAAATTCAATGTCTCAAATCTAGTACATTTTCTCGCTTGTACACTGAATTTCATCGCCAATTAGCATTAGTAAGTAATAATCAAGAGAATAGTATTATTTCCATACTACATTTACAAGCAAAAATTTCTATTGCACTAATAACATCATGCAGATACTACTTGGCCCTAGGTGTATTATTCAAGGCTTCAATTTCACAATGTGTTTTATTGTTAGGAGAAAACTTAGAAGCGGGTTATCATAAATCATAATGGACATTTGCAACACGATTCATATTATACGAACGGAGAAAGCACGATTCACATTAATAGTCTCAGGCATTAGAAACTGCATAAATATACAGAGTAGAAAATTGCTTTAAAAAATTGGTGAAAGCGAAAGTTGAGCCCGGGAAAAAACTCCAAGTCTGTATCAAATTGAGAAATGAATATAACTGGTATAAACTGCATGCTGCAACTTGTTTTCTCTTCTAGTAGTACTTAACTATAGTTATTTAGAGCGTAGAGATAGGAGAAGAGTATAGAAGTTACAGTTTTACAATAATAAATTGTGGAGAAGAGGAGAGCGCATTCGGCATTCCTTTTAATTCTAAGTAATGATTATGGCTGAAGTTGAACACGCCATTAGGGCGGGTGTGAGGAGCGCAACGAAGGAGAGAGGCAACATGAGATAAGATGCAATTTAAAGTAATCTTCCTTTTTAAGAGTTGGCTCCTCTGATATGAATGTTTATGTACATAGTGAGCAGTGCACACCTCGACTGCAAAGCACATCTCCTTATACCTACAACTACTTTTATGCATGTTATGGTTTCTTAAGTACACATAAATACCAAGCACTACTTCCATTGGGATTGTGCATCATGTGCATGTCATGGCATAGCGTCCAGTGATTTTAAGGATGACAGAGACTTAAGTCGGAGAAGATGGCGAGACTCACAGCAAAGACTCTGCAAACATATTGTCAGTGATTTCCAGGAACGAAGACGCTTTTGTTACATATGAGTTTATGCTACAGTTACAAATAATGATATAGTAATAGGGAATATAATAATATAGAAATATATATAGTAATAGGGAAGCTTTTTCTACAAAGATTTTACCAACTTGGAGAAACTGACACTTACACATATTTTCTAGATACAAACTCAAAACTAATACCGAACTTCAGATACCTATGTATCATACTGTATCTACAATATTTGCATACTGCCTGAAACTTTGCTTGTCATCTTTTAATCTATCACAAGAAAATTCTGTCTTTAATTTAATATGCGAAGGTATGTAACCAATTTGTCCTTTATGCGTAGGTATTCCAATATGTTCACGTAACAAGTATCTGTACATTCTACTCCGGTTTTCATACATTGATCATTTAGGAACAAAATTGTTCATTATCAAAATGAAATACTTCTCGTCGTTAAAAGGCTTTCACTTCATTTAAACTGAAATATTTACAGTCAAATTGATTACCTCCTTTTCTGGTTTGAAGAATTTAGTCGTTGATGGATATGCCTTTAAAAGTATGGTAAAATTATGTACCTGCAAGAAATTCACAAATATACTATGACTCAAGCACGGGCCTTAAACAGCACTCGGGTGTTTCACCCAACCAAGATTCAAACTGGAAGCCACATTTATTAGTTAGACGACTGTTCAAGCGCTCCACCAAGTCTATGTTCTGGGTTAACATTTTATTATATAACTACTAAGCAATAACGGTAATAACAGAAAACTGCAATTAACAAGCTTACAAATACCTGGTATTAAAATTTCTAGTACAATGGAAAGCCCTACTAAACTTGGTGGATGAAAAGGATGAGAGCAATCGAATAATTGCAGTAGTAAACTAGAGCGGACAACATAGGTTAATAATTTCGATGCTTTCAAATCAAGTAAATGCCTGTTGCTGTGTCTTCCGTGTGAGACTACTCTCTAATTAGCTAAGCCTGCTGTATCTACTGCGTCAGTGATCAAGATCTGCGTAATTGTCAGTGCTTGACACAAATGTTGACCTAAATAACGTGCAATGCCTAAACTGACTAAATAGGTAGGATCAAGTGCACGTGTAAGCATCAGCAAATTTTCTACTTCACAATCACAAAACAACCCAGTATTATAGAAGAGTCGACTAAGGGGACTTGTCATACGGAAAACTAGTTTAAGTAAATTTTGACAGCAGATAATTTGTACCTTAGGGAGTTTGTTTTTAAAATAATTTGATTTCAAAGCTCTCGCTTAGTCTGGTTGAATATAATTGGATATTCAAGGCTTTGGCTAGACATTCTTCTATTTTGTTATTTCATTCGTGGCACTATGATTACTACTCTATCTATCATGCTATGGACTCATGGATATGTTATTGAATAACCGTTTCTACTATAACCCCAAATCACGATTTGATTTCGTGTATTTTGCAAAGGTATCAGACACTGACATCGTGCTACTTATTATCGCTTAGCAAATGAACTGCACGTCACGTCCACAACCCAATTATTAAATATTGGGTACACATTTTCATTAAAACTTGTTGAAATGGTATAACTTGTATAACCTTTTAGTAGAAGTTGGAATTGGAATAAACTGGAGTGTTAGAGAATTCCAACTGTTCAGGTAAATCCAGATATTCAGACAAAATATCCTATGTATTCCATTTATTAGCTAAAATGTTTTAATTAACAATTAAATTTGCACTCACTAGTAGATTTTGATGATTTATACCTAAAGTCTATTGCAGCTAATTCAAGCAAAGTGAATATTTCTCGACTAGACAGCCAATACAAAATTCACCCATAAAGATTCACTTACCCTTAGCGAAAGTGTAACCAAAGGGAAAGGAGAGTGATAATTCTGTTCGTAAGGGTAAAGGCGAAACACAACTGCCTCAGTGAAAGTAACATTCTGAGAACTAGCAAAATGGAAGTACACAAACTGTACTGGGATTTAAATAATAATTTACATTTGCTCCGTATTAAAACAAATACGATCCATTCATATGTATATTTAATCGTCCTTTTACTGAGAAGCAATAACAAAAACAGTCATCTATTCGACCTACGCTGAAACTTAATACTAGTAACATCTTTTGTCAAATTGGAAATAGGATCACAAAATCTGAAGGTGTATAATAGCGTAGCTAATACCAATGAATTATATATTCACAGACTTAAATTAATGCCAGGAATAATACAAGCATTGAAACATTGAAAGTTTGACGAATCGAATGACGCTCAACTACAGAATTTGATAGAAATAATAGCAAGCTTATTAAACGTAATTAACAAACAAAAATTTATATTTCTGTATTAATCCTTTCTAATGTATTTTGATTGACATACCATTTACAAGTATTATATTGCCTACTTTCCTTTTGTTCACAACTCATTTGCTCTCTGCTGCTGAAACCCACAGTAAGTCTCTGAGAATGAATAGACTATTATTTAGTAGATAGAAAGCAATGTGAATAGCATCCATAAACAATGCAGAGTATTCCTGATTTAATACCATAGAAGGACATCAGGGGTATTATTTCCTACCTAAAGTATTGTATATCAAAATACTTGTAATAGTTTGATTAATGAAGGAATGATGTTGAATGAAGCGTTTCTTCGAATCCTTGAATATTAGCCAACTGATGATAGAAACTGGTTTTCAGTTAAAATGCTCTTGTGCATACTAATGAAAAGGACGTATTATCATACAACTTTCCCAAAAAGCGTTAGTAGAGCGTCAGTAGTCATGTCAGGACTATGAAAATAAGTCTATTAATGTTGAGTATTTCTTCGGAAAATTGGATAAGTGTTGCAGGAACAGAAATGATATGTTCAGTAATTAAAGCAGAGCAAAAGACGCTTTGTATTTCAATGTGCCAGGTGTATTTATCAATTCTTGGCAGTCGACTCTTCAATTCAAACATAAATTAGTTACGAAAGACTTGCGTCAGTATGCATTCATATCTTAAACGCTTAATTAAACATTTTGCTAAGCCTTATGACTTGCTCGACTCTGAATGCTTATACTGACAACGATTATTTGGTGATGGCATAGCCAAAATGTAAGATTTCTCTATTTCACTAAATCGGCCGTGCTAATTTCAAATGTGAAGTCGTCCTCGAAATTCATATGGAACGTATCTCTACCATTATCTTGCCTTTCTTGGGGTGTAATTTAGCATAATTTTTAGATTAAACCCTTTGCTAACTTTTAGTACTCTATTGAGACAGACTAGAAGTAGTATCCACCTTCACTATTGAATCCTGGCAGTGCTAGTTCTAAGAAAGAAATTAAGAGACGAATTTACAGCTACCATTTAGCATTCTGAAGTACCAGGAGGAATTATTGTTTTCAATAATTGCAGTACCAATAATGTGGATAGAAGTTATATAATCTAAGATTGAATAGACTGTCTCTACTCCCACTTGTAATTTATTCTGTGAGGATATAAATTGTTCAGTTTAAATGAAGAATAAAAATAAGCATTTTGAAATCAGTTCAGCGTAGAAGAGAGTACTCCAGAATAACGATGCTTATTTGCGTTTTCTATTAGAAATAATCTTTGACCTTTTCTACTGATTTGATAAAGACTGTTACCAAAGAGTGCCATTTCTTTTATGCATTGCTTTTTTCATCCCATTTATCATTTGTCTTTGTAATCTTCACAGTTGGTAAATCTAAGTAATAAACTCACAAAAGCTAGACTAGACTTCTATTTTTACATTCAGGAGTGTTGTCGACACACGGAAAGAACATGAAAAGATTCAATTTTAAAGTGAAATTCATTTATTTGTAGTATTGTGAAATATTTATTTGCTACATTTTGGTATCTATTTATTTATTGTCTAGCAATACGAAATTATTTAAATTATGAATATTATGTATTTAAGTTAATTAATTAATTTTAATGGTTTAATGTGTATTTAGAAATTATGTTTATGCAAAAACAAATACTAGAGATCATGAGGATTCGAATGATGTATAATATGTGTATGAAATGTTATGTTTATGTTGTGAAAATTAGTGTTGTAGGCAGAAGTCGGTGGTGAAAAATCGTGTACTTTGTATATGTAAAAATGGGATTGTACGGATAAGGCCAGTACAGTTATCTGTATCAGATACTTGCTCAATTAAAAGGTGTATTGCCTAGAGCTGCCTTTATTTGTATGATTTGACTGGCGACATAGGCCTTGAGTGCCATTTCCCAGTACTGTCCTTTCCGTACAAGCCAAGTTGCAATATTGATTGTAAGGCTGTATGTGTGTGTGTGTATTGAAATAAATACAGAGAATTTTCACAGTTGTAACTGTCACGTGGTCTTGAGTACCTTATTACCATCGCGTAATTCTGATTTGAGAGATCTACATTAATTCGAGAAAGGGCTGACAGCTGATGTAACTTTAAGTGAAAGGCTCCAGTCATTTTCCAGAGAATTGATCGTAGTATTCCTCAAGCAATCAGTTGCATTATATTGTTACACGTGACTCTGAGCATTAATTTGCATACCATTATATAAAATTTGCCTAAAAGGCTGGTCCTTCGAGAAAGAGAAACGAGGCTCTATTTAGCAGACTTGAGCTTTGCGAGATAGCGTCTTACGGTTAGACAGAGAGACATAGCTGGCCGTAACATTGGTCCTTCGAGCCGGATCATCGGTGACAAGTGACAGTACACATAGTTCGAAGTGGAACAAAATGGCTGACAAGCAAAATCCTAATGAAAGGAAAAGTGCCCGTCTCCAGGGTATAGCCCCGGAAATCGTGGATGATGAAGTATTGAATACCCGCAGGCAGCGGAAGCCAGTAGCAGGTCGAGACGCTCTGGAAATTCCTGATGATAAAAGTACTGCAAGTTGTGCAACAACCTTGAGTAAGTCCTCTAAGGCAAGTTGTGCTTCCCGAAGGAAGTTGGAAGCCGAATTAGAGGCAATGAGAAAGATCGAGGAACTTGAAACTCGAGAACTTGCTAGTATTGAACGAAAGAAGATGTTGGCTCAGAAAGAGTTAGAGCTACAATTAGCCATTATTGAGGAAGAGGAGAATGAAACTCTGAGTTCCAATGGCAGTAACTATCAAAGTATGATAGATGATGAATTTCAGGAGGGAGAAAACGGTGATGACTTTCCACCCCCTCAAGACTCCAAGTCTATCAGTGCTAAGAGTGATGCCAAGTCACATACCCCAATAGAGCAAGCTGAAGTAGACAGATTACTTAGCACAGAAGTAACAGTGCCTGTGTCGCCACCTAGTGCTCCAAGTGATATGGAGAAGATGGCTCAAGCCTTTACTGATATGTTCAAGACGATCAAAACCGAAATATCGGGGAAGCCAAAGGAACCCCAAAATATGAGTAAGTATCTGGCACGGCAAACAGTAGCCAAGGAGTTGCCTGTATTCTCTGGAGATCCAGTAGAATGGCCAAATTTCCTAAGTCAGTACAAATCTACTACTGAAGCTTGTGAATTCAGTAACATTGAGAATATTGCTCGCCTCCAAAAGTGTCTACGTGGAAAGGCGAAAGAAGCAGTACAGTGCATGTTGGCAGTTCCTGAGAAGCTGCCTGAGATCATGACATGCTTAGAAGAGAACTTTGGCCGACCGGATGTCATCTTGATGATGTTGACTGAGCGTGCCGAGCGAATGGCAAGCTGTCGAGATGACAAGCCAGAGACTCTCACGGATTTGGCAAATGCTGTTAGGAACCTTACCTCCACAGCAGAAATCTTAAAACGACAGGATTATTTGGCCAATCCACATCTGATAAAGAAATTATTTGATAAACTGTCTCCACAAATGAAACTGAGTTGGGGACTGAAATTACGGAAGTCTGAAGATCGTGTAACCAAACTTCATGACTTTTCCATTTGGTTGAACGAAATGGCCGAAGCTGTCAGAATGGTGACAATACCACAAACCTCTGTTTCCGAAGAGAAAAGGGACAGAAATGGTAAAGGCCGAGATGCCAAGCGAGGAGCTGTAGTGGCTGCTGTAGCAGAGAAGAAATGCTGCAGCTACTGTAAGAAGTTTGGCCATAAAGTCTATACATGCAGAGAATTGCTGCAAAAGTCCACTGAGGAAAGGTGGCAATGGGTTCTGTCGGAAAGGCTATGTTTCTTCTGTTTGAAACCTGGTCACATGGCTGCAGACTGTGAAGACAAGAAGATCTGTGGTAAAGATGGGTGTGATCAGATACATCATGCTATGCTACACTCAAAACCCAGACAGCCTAGGCATGATAAGCCGAAGCAAGAAAATCATTGTGGACACGTATCGGATTGTGCTGAAGTACCTTTGTGTGTCTTGCCAGTAACTTTGACTGGTCCGAAAGGAAATATTGAGACCTTTGCAATGTTGGACAGTGCTTCTACTGTGTCCCTAATTGAAGCGGACTTGGCTGCCCAAATTGGAGTCTCTGGAGAAAGTTCACCACTTAAGATACAGTGGATAAACTCTGACGGACAGTCTGAAAATTCCATGAAAGTGAAAGCTGGAATTAAAGGACATAATTGTCGGTGGTCATATTCTATGGATAATTTGCAGACCATCACACGACTTTCTTTGCCGAGAGAAAGTGTAAATGGCAAGACATTGAGATGTAAATGGAAACACTTGAGAAGAGCCCCACTGCCGAACTTGGTAAATGCTCAGCCTAAGATTTTGATAGGCCTGAATAATGCAAGGCTGATTCTTCCTTTGGAAGCCGTAGAAGGTCCTGGCAATTCTCCAATTGCTGTTAGGACTAGGCTAGGGTGGGCACTCTTTGGAAAATCTAATGGGCATCGCCACAGAGTTGATAGTGGATTTATATGCCATGTATACCGAAATCCTGATGACCAACTGCATCAAATGGTCAAGGATTCGTTTAGAATTGAAGAACTCGGAGTAAAGATTGCCGAGGACAATCTTATGTCACGAGAGGACAGGAGAACCCGTGACATAACTGACAGAATGACTAAGCATGTAGATGGTGGTTGGGAAACTGGTCTTCTATGGAAAGAAGATGATCCAGTCCTACCGGAGAGTAAAACCATGGCTCTAAATAGACTTTACTCTATGGAGCGAAAATTAGACAAGAATCCAGTCTTTGCGGAACAGTATTGTGCAAAGATTGAAGAATATTTGGCAAAAGGGTTCGTCCATAAACTAAGTGATGAAGAACTGAGTAAGAAAAACCCTAAGATTTGGTATCTTCCTCACTTTGCGGTGTTCAATCCGAACAAACCCAAGAAAGTACGACTTGTGTTTGATGCCGCTGCCAAATCGAGAGGAGTTAGTCTAAATGACAAATTGATGAAAGGAATGGATTTGTTGAAACCTCTGCCTGGAGTCCTTTGTAAGTTCCGTCAGCGAAGTATTGCCTTTGCAGCTGACATTAAGGACATGTTCCATCGTGTAAAGATTCGTGCAGAAGACTTGCCTGCTCAACGTTTCTTGTGGCGAGGAATGGACAGAAATAGAACACCTGACACGTATGTGATGGATGTCATGGTCTTTGGAGCAGTGTCGTCTCCTTACTCCGCCCAGGAAGTGAAGAACCGTAATGCTATTACTTTAGATCCTCCAGCATCTGAAAATGGTGTAAGAGCCATATTAGATCGTCATTATATGGACGACTATTTGGACAGCTGTAGTACTGTGGAGGAAGCCAAGAAGTTGATCTTGGAAGTGGTTGACATCCACAGAAAAGGTGGATTTCAAATATGTAACTGGATTTGTAGTGACCAGCAAATTCTAGATATTCTTCCTGATGATTTGAGAGCTGTAAGAGAAAAGCCTCTAAATCTGGAAGATAATGGTACTGGAGAAGCTCCTACAGAAAGAGTTCTTGGATTGCATTGGGATCCAGAACGAGATGTATTTGTGTTCACGACCAAATTGAAAAAGATTGACAAGGATATTGTTGCTGGAGTCAAACAGCCGACGAAACGAGAAGCTCTATCCTTGGTCATGTCGGTGTTTGATCCACTTGGATTCTTGACTCATTTGACTATTAGAGCCAAGATCCTTTTGCAAGATGTGTGGCGTTCTGAGACAGGTTGGGATGAAAAGTTACCCCCTGAATCTCAAGAAAAATGGAGTCGTTGGTTAAGTCAATTGCATAATATTGACAACTTTGAGATCCCAAGGTGTTATCATCCTCAGATTTGCGATAACACAGAAGTAAGTCTTCACGTGTTCTGCGATGCTAGCGAGCAGGCCTTTGCTGCTGTAGCCTATCTACGACTGAAAACTTGGAATATGATAGAAACTTCTCTAGTAATGGCAAGATCCAGAGTGGCACCATTACGTCCGGAATCAATTCCAAGGTTGGAATTACAAGCTGCCTTACTAGGAAGTAGAATGGCGAAAGCTGTTCATGAATATCATGAAATTGTCATCCAGGAGACACATTTCTGGACTGACTCGAAGATAGTGTTGTGTTGGCTTCGTTCTGATGGCAGAAGATTTAAGCCATTTGTTGCCCATCGGATTGGTGAAATTCTTGAAGAGACAGATGTCAAGAATTGGCACTGGGTACCAACAAAGGAGAATGTAGCAGATGAAGCTACACGTGATGTTTGTCCTGCTGACATAAGTCCAAGGAGTAGATGGCTAACGGGACCAGAATTTCTTCGAATGTCACCTGAATTCTGGCCCCTTGAACTGAGTACTGAAGACATAAAGAAAGATGTTCTAGTAGAAGATCTGGAACAGAAAAAGAATATTGTAGCTAATATCACAGTAGTTGAGAATTGGTTGCCTGTGATACATAAATTCTCATCTTGGGTAAGACTAGTACGTGTTACTGCCAGGATGTTGAAGTTTATTTCTCTGTGCAGAAAGCAAAATGTTGTCAAACATATTACAGCACACAATATGCAACAGGCAGAGATATTGTTGCTAAAGTTTGTCCAAGAAGAAAGCTTCTTGGAAGAAATCTCTTGCCTTAAAAAGGGAACTCAGGTGTCAAGATCAAGTCGACTGAAAAGACTTGTGCCAATGTTGAATGAACAAGGGTTGTTGGTATTGAACGGCAGAATTGGCCAAGCTGGACATTATGAAAGTCCTTCATACCGACCCATAATTCTAGACCCAAGGAGTGATTACACCAAGTTGTTGCTACAACACCTACACTCCAAAGCAGGACATCATGGCATAGAAAGAGTGCTAAATGAAATAAGGCAGAAGTATTGGATTCTGAATGCTCGAGCTGCCTTAAAGAAAATTGTGAAAAACTGCCAAATGTGTAGAGTAAGGATAGTAGAGCCATGTGAGCCTGAGATGGGAAATCTGCCACATTTCCGAGTAAATCCTCAGCCACGAGCCTTTACTTACACAGGACTAGATTACTTCGGTCCCATGGAAGTGACCATCGGACGAAGGCATGAAAAGAGATATGGAGCACTCTTCACTTGTTTAACAACCAGAGCTGTCCATTTAGAGATCGCTGGAAGCTTAAACACTGATTCATGTATTATGGCAATACGCCGATTTATGGCAAGACGTGGAGCGCCGATTGAAATTTGGTCAGACAATGGAACTAACTTTCACGGCGCCAAAAATGAATTGAAGATCGCACTAGATGAGTTAAATCAAAGTCAGATAGTTGATGAACTCGCAGTGAAAGGAGTTGAGTGGAAATTTATTCCGCCATCAGCACCACATATGGGAGGTTGTTGGGAAAGACTTGTTCGGTCAGTGAAAGTTGCATTGAATGCTGTACTGAACACCCGAGCTCCCAAGGAAGAAATCTTGCAAACGCTGATGGCCGAAGCGGAATATACTGTAAATAGTAGACCACTAACTCATGTGTCCAATGACCCTGAAGATGAAGAAAGCTTGACTCCCAATAACTTTCTGATTGGGAAAGCATGTCAAATAGAAACTCCTGGAACTTTCTCTGATCACGATCTTTGTTCGAGAAAGCAGTGGAGAACCTCTCAGAGATTAGCTGATATCTTCTGGCAAAGATGGGTCAAAAAGTACTTGCCAACATTGACCCGAAGATCTAAGGATTCTGGAACTAAGCAACCGATAAAGGTCGGAGATCTTGTGTTTATCGCTGATGGAGACCTAAAGCGGAATTCCTGGCCGAGAGGAATCGTGGAGAAGGTGTTCCCAGGAAAAGATAGTGTCGTACGAGTTGTTGAGATCCGGACCAATCAAGGGACCTTTCGTCGACCTGTTGTTAAAGTGTGTGTGATCGACGTGTCAAAGGATGAAGATGTCCCTTAGGAGCATCTACCGGGGGAAGTATGTTGTCGACACACGGAAAGAACATGAAAAGATTCAATTTTAAAGTGAAATTCATTTATTTGTAGTATTGTGAAATATTTATTTGCTACATTTTGGTATCTATTTATTTATTGTCTAGCAATACGAAATTATTTAAATTATGAATATTATGTATTTAAGTTAATTAATTAATTTTAATGGTTTAATGTGTATTTAGAAATTATGTTTATGCAAAAACAAATACTAGAGATCATGAGGATTCGAATGATGTATAATATGTGTATGAAATGTTATGTTTATGTTGTGAAAATTAGTGTTGTAGGCAGAAGTCGGTGGTGAAAAATCGTGTACTTTGTATATGTAAAAATGGGATTGTACGGATAAGGCCAGTACAGTTATCTGTATCAGATACTTGCTCAATTAAAAGGTGTATTGCCTAGAGCTGCCTTTATTTGTATGATTTGACTGGCGACATAGGCCTTGAGTGCCATTTCCCAGTACTGTCCTTTCCGTACAAGCCAAGTTGCAATATTGATTGTAAGGCTGTATGTGTGTGTGTGTATTGAAATAAATACAGAGAATTTTCACAGTTGTAACTGTCACGTGGTCTTGAGTACCTTATTACCATCGCGTAATTCTGATTTGAGAGATCTACATTAATTCGAGAAAGGGCTGACAGCTGATGTAACTTTAAGTGAAAGGCTCCAGTCATTTTCCAGAGAATTGATCGTAGTATTCCTCAAGCAATCAGTTGCATTATATTGTTACACGTGACTCTGAGCATTAATTTGCATACCATTATATAAAATTTGCCTAAAAGGCTGGTCCTTCGAGAAAGAGAAACGAGGCTCTATTTAGCAGACTTGAGCTTTGCGAGATAGCGTCTTACGGTTAGACAGAGAGACATAGCTGGCCGTAACAAGGAGCTAAGCAAATAAGCATCTAATAAAGCATGAGATGTTTCATTTATGTATTATTTATGCCTGTAACCTAATAAATGTGGAAATAGCTTACCTTTGATTATACTAATGGGACGAATCGTATGACGGAGGACCACCCACATACTAAAGTACCAAATAACCGTAATTATATAGTTCCTGTTTTGAATGATCTACAAAGTAATAACATCGCTGTTCTTTTGCCAGGGAAATGTAACATTACATGTAGATTAAAGAGTAAGTAGGCATGTGGGTGTATAAAGAGAGTTATGTCTGTAGTTCGTAAACAGCTGTTATAGGTTATTACTGAATAACTGTGTAGGACCTATGGCTCTGGATAAACCAAGCAGAAACAGTATTGCAAATCAGGGCTAGAAATGAACTTCAAGGGGAGCATCAAAATATTCTGAGTTCTGGATGTACTAAAAAATATTAGCTATCTGATCAATATTCAACGAAAAAGCTTCCAAACACCACTTTACCAATAGAATTCGACCTACTTAGACTATTTTAAATTAACTCAGCTATAAATTACAGGTCGAGGGCCCAGCAGAATGGAAACAGTCATTTAAAATTAGCTGACCAAAATACAAGAGCATTGACCATAGTATACCTATAGCTAGTTCAGTAATTCTGGCTAATTAGTAGCGTAACTTTCATTTGTACTATTTCATCAAAGTTATCATACTGCCCCCAGTTCTAGCTCGCGTGATGCGAAAAAGTTTCATAAAATGTCCTCTTTTCCTGCCCCACTCTACATAATATTCAACTCAGGTTAAACATAAGTATTAAAGCATCTTACGAAATTAAACTAAATGTTGATGCCTAAATCTCAAAAGTACAGTACAAGCAGTACTGCACTGGTGGGCTAGTACTAAATGATGATGTTCTATATTCAGTACTCTCTGACTGCACCTGACCACATAAGATGAAATTCAGAAATGTGATAAAATAGATATCATTCGTGTGTAAAGGAAATTTCAGTCGGGGCGTTTTAAGATATCCACGTGTTTAAAGTGCTGATTACATTACATGCATAACCGAAATTACTGAAAGATGAGATCTAAAAACAGGAATATCTTTTCTATTCCATATGAAGCTTAATTTCAGAATGCACGCTAACGGTGTACTTTGACAAGTGGAAAAGAACAATACACCAAGGCTACAAAATTGACACTATATAGGTATATGTGGTCTAACATTACCGAAATAAAATCAACTTCAAAGGATTTATATTTGCCTTGTATCGGTTTTCTTCTGATAGTTTTGTGTTTAGGTGTTAACCAACAGAAGTTTGCGCAGTTTTTGATGTACTTTATGATATACAAACAAGATACCATTTTCCGCGTTTCCGATTAAATGCAATGAAAACGAAAACATGCAGGAAATGCAGAAGTCTTACAAAGTCATATCTGCAAATTAGATTAAATGTTTGGTTAAATAGAAAATAATTTAAATCGAAGAAAATAAGTTTCGTCGTTTTACATGTATTATTCTACACGCTTTTAGGCTAAGATTTTTATGATATTCTAAATACTCAAAAATAAATCAAATCTATGTACGTACAAGGATGATGTAGGTAGGTAGCATTAATTACCCCAAACTTGTTCCATAATCTAGAATATATTTTAATTCGATGCTATGTTACTCTGTTCGGGTTGAGAGAATATTGTAACGATATCATCGCTTTCTGACGCTACTCAATTCATAAGTCCACCAAAGAGTATCAGCACAGATGGGCGACGGAAACAAAATTGGCATTTAAAATTAGTAGCAGTTGGGCATATTGATGTAGTTTTCCTGTCCCCTTCCAAAGGATATTTAGTTAAAATAAATTTCCGTCATTTGCTCCAGGGGAAAGGGATCTGACTACATAGATTCATTTGTGGTCGGGTAGAAAACCTACTAACGTACCGCATGCAAAATATTCAACTCAATGCATATTCTATACCATAATAAAATTACACAGTAATATAGGTCCAGAATTCGCTTCGGTTATTAAGCCGCTATTGTTGGAAGTATTTTAGCAGAATAGTATTGCAAATTTAGCAAATACATACGTCAGCAACCGGAAATTTGGTTCTCCATTAGCATTCGTGTCCAGACGCATTCATTATATGAGCCCTTGAGCAATGTTATTTTCATAGTTCGTATACGTACAAGTGGAAACTTGTTTTAGTTTGCATAACCGACACGGGCAGGATCCACAGCCCACAGCCAGACAATTCTCTTTCGCTTATCTTTCGTTTAAGTGTAATTGGAAGTAAAAGGCCCATTGAGACTGGACGATATGGAAAGTGGAATGCATGAATAACTAACTCTATATAGGACTAACTACCGAAACAATTTGAATTGTGGCAGACAGTCCTCTCGTCCTCTTCCTATATTAATATCGCTTCAATGATGCAATGGAGAACCACAATTTCAATTCATACTGTTCTCTATCAATTCAATCTTGTTCACACAAGGTCAGCTCTATTTAATAACATTTTCTTTCCCTTTCAAACTTCTGTCTCGGTAATTGTCATTCAAGTTGCTCTGAATACTAAACAGAAATAGTAAAAATAGTAAAACCTACTCACAAGTCTCTGGTCAATGAGTCTCTTCATCATTGCATCTTTAAGCTTAACGGGTTT
Source organism: Tomocerus qinae (assembly GCA_020055645.1). Lineage (NCBI taxonomy): Eukaryota > Metazoa > Arthropoda > Collembola > Entomobryomorpha > Tomoceridae > Tomocerus > Tomocerus qinae. The sequence continues at coordinate 105,502,660 of CM034546.1, read as the reverse complement.
AATTATATAAGTTTGATTATGGTACATCACGTACTATTACAAATGCCAATTTCTGCAAACCTAAGACGTAAAGTTCAACTAAATATGCAAATCAATGAATTAATTTAAATTAGTTAGAAACTATGTAGAGCTGTACTAAAACTTAGGAAACTGAAATAGGATCGGAATTTGAGGAAAGTACTTGGCAGTAGTAAATGAAACTGATACAACAGTTATGAGTATACTATTCCAAACTAAATAATAACCATGATATTGGGAATACCCGAATTGACGTAAGACTACTCACTACGCATTGGTCTAATATTCTGGATAAAATTTATCAATAGCAATGGTAATGAAAGTAGTGTTCAAACGTTGACTAGACTCAGTAGAGCATATTTTTATCTTTTGCTGAGTATATAATTTGAGACTTTGAGAGAATAAAGCAGAGGATTGAAAGAAGTTGCACTTGTGAATTTATGCACGTATTAAAAGTTCGACAGATCGATAAGATCTGTGTTTGATGAAAATCATAGAATATTAAAAATGTTAAGAACAATGCTTGCGTGGCAGGATTTTAATCATGAAGAACTCAACAGAAAAAAGGGCATGTATTTAGAATTTGTAATCACCAACTGTTTCCCGATTTTGTCTACGGTTAGAGTTATTACTGCGAAATGTTTCTATAAATACTTGTAAAGTCCTCATTTATTTTGAATTTTTATATAGTAGAATAGTTGTTTTGAAATTCTGGGAAAAGGCTTTGTGTTAGCGTTATTAAAGGTTGTGTTGAGTAAGTAAAGGTACAGACAGTACAGAGATGTAGTGTACGGAGAAAAGGAGCTTAAATGTAGCTCGGGGAAATGAAAAATGTAAATTATTATCTGAGAAACAGAACGAATGCGGAGCAGTACTTTGATTCCTGTTATTGTCTACTTAGTGACGTTGAGCAGGAGTCTTATCGCTTCGAAAAATTCGTCTGCATGACATAGAATATTGAATTAGAATCAGATAGGCTGAGTTTGTCTATGGATTTTGATAAAGGGAGGTCTGTTGTCTGGAAGTGTATGAGATTGTTTGGGTCTCAAGTGAAAGTTGCTACAGGAGAAAATAATATTATAATTTAGGTGGCTGTCGTATCCTGTTCATTGAAATTCCGTGGTTTCATCCATTTTTAGCTTGCATGGAGCAAGTAATCTCTTTTGCTTTTTTTCAGCAGTCGGGTTACATTCAGCTCAAGTTCATTTCAGATTGACTCGGTTTGACTCACGACACAGTACGACTACGTACCAGGGGAAGTTCACCGCTCTCCGAGATACAGACCGGAATATTCTAGCTAGCTATTTCAACCAATTCATTTAACTCCGGAAATTCAATATCCGTGCCTTTTCAGTCTCCAGCTAAGGAATCTGGCCGGAAGCCTCAACCAGCAAGATACTGCCGTGTTTTCAAATTCTTTCTTTTACCTACGCTGTTGCGAACATTATAGTTTAGGAAATTGACTGGACTCCTAAAGGTTTATAAAATATGTAAGTGTACATTTTCTGATACTACCACTACGGGCAAGGTAAATGAACTTGCAAAATAAAAGAGAACGCCTGGACATGGCTTTTCCGTTTGCCTGAAACCTTATTTTTTGACTCTATCTGCGCTACTGGAGTCCTAAATTAAATGGGCGTTGAGGAGGATTGATAAGATTGTCTACGTTGTATTTAGTTTCATAAATCAGCTGCAATAAAAACTAGAGCATGGGAGAAACTTACTTTTATAAAACTTTCTCACATATCTTTCTATTTATTGTGACATTAATACCATGTACACGTGTACGAGGATTTCAAGTAGCTGCTCCAGAAAAAAATGTACTTTTCAATCATAGTACTTAGAGATGTTACAGAATGAATGAACCTATCCTATCTATCAACTTTCATGTCACTCACAATAATGGAAAAGCTGTTCCGCCTGATTCTCAAAGAATGTGAATACTTCTCACAATTTTCAACGATAACCTAAATCATTGAGATTTTAAAGGTTAATCTTAAGTGAATCTTGACTCTGACGGGGTCGAAGTTTTTCCAAAATCAAAGGCTTATTTATAGCCAAACCTATTCGATACTCATGCCTACTTTTTTTTACTTTTTACTTTCTCAATTTGACGGATGTGATATTCGTTTTTTTGCAAATCAGAGGTATATACTGATAAATTGCGATATCTTTAAACAAGTCACATGTTCAATTTCATATATTAAATGAAATAAACGTGGAGCAGGCCTGTTTCCATTATTGTTTTGCTTGTCTTTCGGCTTTAGGCTGTATTGAGATGTAAAATTGGAAAACAAGACCTTCGAAAAACAATTTTACGTTTTATGACAAAAGAAATCCATACTAATACAGAATAAAGTTGTAATGTGGAAACCATGAAACGCCAAAGTAATATTCCTGATAATACGAAAACATGTACTCGCATCATACAAGTAATAACTGCACACTACAAACAAACACGGCATTATAAAACTGTACATAGAGCTTCAGCATAGAAAGAATGGCTTACTTCCAGCTAAAAAGCAATTTCATATCTTGCTACCTACACCAAGAAAGTTGTGATTTTTTTTTATATTACTACAGGGCTTTCCTTAATATTATTCAAGAATCAATTGTGTAAAGATTTGTGGTTTTAACTCACCTGAGAAAGTAAACTAATAGAACCAAACTGACGAATGTGAACATGTGTGGGAACGAATGGGGACGGATGAGGACGAAAGAAAGAGGACGAATGGGGACAAATGAGGACGAAAGACGAAATAGGACGAAAGACGAAATAGGACGAAATAGGACGAATGGGGACGAAAGGGGACGAATGAGGACGAAAGAGGACGAAAGGGGACGAATGAAGACAAGGACCAAATTGGACGAATTTGGTCTGAATTGGACCCAATCGGACTTTAAAACATGTATGAGAGTCTAGAAGTCCAGAATTTATAAGGCAGGGAAAATCTTAGGCTATACGCTGCATTGTTGAAAAGCCCTGTCCGTAGTTCTTGTATTATACTTGAGAGTACAGTACATAGAGATATGGAATGTACAAGTAGTTGTCACGCAGTCAATTTCAATACATAAGGAAAGATTCGGGAGTAGCAGAGCAGGTACATTTGCGTACATGTAAAGATAGGCTCAGCTCAGATTATCGGACGTGAATCAGAACTGTTTTGCAATAATGGAGGAATGATAAAAAACATATACTTTGGCAATATATCATACTGATATGATATGGACTGACACGACACGACAGTCGCACACTGCATAAGCACAATTTCGCGGTTTCAAAGCAAGAAAGAGAAGATGAAGTTGAGATAAAAATTCACTGGATTCCTATGCCACGTCGAATCGTGTCGGTGCATTATTTCCGTTTTTAATATTTCAGCTAGGGAATAAAGTATCATCATAGTTGAGCCTACCCATTTTTTAGAGGAGAAAACGATGTGCATGCCGATAGCCTGAAATAGAAGCTAGTAAAATCTATTCAAGTAGAACGGAGGGATGATTGCTTTTTGTCAGGAGAGATTTTTGTGTCTTATCTCGTTTTAAATATATCTCAGTGCATAAAGCAAACTGTAAAATACCATCCTTCGTCTGACACAATCCGACAGTACACGAAAAACGTCATTTCATTTCGTCTGATTGGGAAAATCAACCTATCATAGCACAACCTTCACATTATGACGTCTTTATCTGGATTAATTTCTGAAAATGACAAATGAACAATCAGAACAAAGAGAAAAACCTACTCTGAATTTTAGATACCTTTACTTGTTAATTCTTCTGAATATTTTTGACGTGTTTTAAAAAAACAGGCATTTCTCTTCATACAGTTAAAACGCAACCCCATAAATTGTCTTCTCCCGAGAAAGAAGGGCCCTTGGATTTTGATGCCCGTGACAACTAAATATGAAAGGTCATTGGTGCTTACAAAAATTACGCAGACGAAATATTTCTAACTGCAAGCTCACAATGTTATTACTGATTTCGGTTAATTTTTGTATTACCTATTTTCAACTTTAGTTATATGGTTCAGACGGATTTAAAAGTTTCAAGTTACCAGGTTTTAAAACTAAAACTAGGTAGAATTAGACAGCATTTAGATCTAACTAAAAATGCTCCCAAGGAAAAGCGAAAGAAACTTTGGAGCGCCTTACATATCGACGGCAGGCCACCTAAAAAAGCCAAAGATGACGGTCGAAATGCACAGTTAGGCGTTACGTAATTTCGCATAGTGGTCTGAAATTAAAATTTTCAAATATTTAGGAAGAGGGGTCCAAAAATTAAAATTTCGACGTTTTGCGCACATAATGGTCTAGAAATTACAACTTCGCCTTTTACTGTTCACACTGGCCTGAAAATTAAAATTTCGACTACGATTTCACTCGCCTTGACACCAGCATATTTGTTTGTGGCCCGACTTCCAAGAAATCGTGGAAAGCCAGAAAGTTTTCAAGTTACATCACTCGGTAAATTTCGAAGTTTTATGCATATCGTCTAAAAATTAAAATTTCGACTTTCTCTATGCACATTGGCCTGAAAATTAATTTCGACTTTCTTAGCGAACATTGCTCTGAAAATTAATTTTGACTACAGGTCTGAAAATTTAAATTTCGAAGTTTTGTGCATATTGTGACCCAAAATTTAAATTTTCTAAATTTTGTGGACAAAAAATTTGTCAGACCACATTGTACACTAAACTTCAAGGAGATTTGAATGTTTCCATGGCTTCTCCTTCAGGGGTAAGGTGACGACGTGCTTCAGAAAGCTGATTTTTCCCAACCATTTTCCCGAATAAAAATATTGGTTGGCGGAAAGCAGTTTTCTGTAGCACGTCGTCACCTTACCCTTGGGGCGAAGTCAAGGAAACATTCAATCATTTTGTTAAACTTCACAAATTTAAATTTTGGGCCACAATATGCACAAAATTCGAAGTTTTAATTAACAGACCAGTGTGCTCAACGAAAGTGGAAATTTTAATTTTTGGAACTTAGCAAGCAAAAAATTTTAATTTTTATACCGCAATATGCACTAACATTCGAAATTTAAATTTTTGGAACCCAGTATGCATAAAACTTCGAAATTTTAGTTTACAACTCACAATGTGCACAAAACTTCGCCAATTTAATTTTCAGACCAGTGTGCACAGAAAAGGTCGAAATGATAATTTTTAGACGATATGAATAAAATTTCGAAAAATTAATTTCGAATGATGTACCTTGAAATCTTCCTGGCTTTCCAAGAAGAAAATTCCAAGAAATCGTTCAACAAGCCAATATGCTGGTGTCAAGGCCAAAAAAAACCCAACTCAAAAACCCGGGTTTTTGGGTTTTACCTCACCAAAAGGAAAAACCCATGGGTTTTTCATGCCCTGATCGATTTCATCCTACCTCCGTAACGGCTTTCTATCTTAACTTGCCACCGATTTGTAACTATTGATAATGATCAATCAGACATTTTGGTACTTGTTTTCTAAATTGCCACTAATTTAGTTCATATAACTGTTTCATATGTATTAATAATTTCGTTGTTAAGTTCATATCATATACGACGAAAAGAAAGCTGCAGATTCATTTTGAAGTTTTAAACGGTACCAAACACTAGTTATTCAAGCGGTAGTCACAGATTATTGTAGCAAATATTTATGAACACTCCTTTATATCAGTTAATAAATTTTTTGGCACGATCATAGCAACCCAAAGGCCCTTCTTTCTCGGGAGAAGACAATTGTAATGGGTTCATCACTCCGATGTAGTCACATCATAAAAAACTTTTCTCACATTTTGAAGTAGAAGATAATCTTCCACAAGCTTCCGGCCAATAATATACTTGCGGTACTAAGGTGACCGGCAGTTGCTACAGTCAAGAGCAACCCGAGGCAGATCCCTATGGAAAAATGAAAAAATGAAAAGTGGGTGGGAAAGCTCGCCAATGACGTCAATTGGCGAGTGTGTATTTAAATAGGGATCCCCAAGTGGGGGGAATTAGGGATCGGCTGTTGTCATGTAAATTTTCCACTTATTTTCACTTGTTCCGAACCCCCAATAAATCGAACAATCTGCCATTCCTTTTCTAAAATATTATATTCTATATTCCTTGGTCAAGAGTACGATTTACAAAATTCTATCAAAATAATATGTTTCATTCTTTAGAATTGGGATTTCGGACAGCCCGACTCCTCAACTCATAATAAAAGTCTGTCTCACTTGATAAGTGATAACTGTTTGCAGGTATTGAACATTGTAACTTGTTACATCTATAACCATTGCTCCCAAAACAGTGGACATTATTCAAACTTCATAATATGATTTACAACAAACCATTTAAACCTCATTTCACGTGATTAATTGTTGCATTTCTTTGTTATTTAGTACAAAGTTTGCGGTTTGTTTGTTATTTGGAATCGTCTTTTATGTTTGGTTAGCTGTCAGTTGTGAGGTAATATTTTTGAATTATGACAGGAATTTCAGTTTCCGGTTCGTATTGTTTTTCCATTGTACATTTAGATTTAAAACCAGATGTTATTGATTTTGGTCAGCATGGTATAAATTGAAATAGTTTAATGAAATTTTAAATGTTCTCCTTTTACTTTGTAATAGATATTAGCATGGGGTGTTGTTGTGGCAAGGCCAAGAGTACAAAAGATACTGATGCAAAATTAAAGACATGGGATATTCCGGAGTGCCATAGCTGCTCCAATCCGGATTGCCCGGGTGTGCCTTACCCTTGTGACTCCGTTGCTCCAGTTGGTGATACATCGAAGAATACGATATAAAAGAGACACACATGTATCTCGAAATGACAAAAAAACTTGCTTTATTTTTCTGCTACATTTTCACTGCTTGTCCTTGGAAACTAACGAGGAACAGATTCTCAGAGATCTTTCTGGTCTAGTGAAAGCTATTAGTGCATTGCTGCAGTGCACTGTGGACATACAGAATAGATCGTGTCCGTTACGTCTTTTACGAGTTTATGTACTTAAATTATTACTTGTTCAGTTACTCAGTTTATAAAAGCATGTCAAACTAGGTAAATTCCTAGTAACAGTAGGGTAATAAATATAGTCTGCAGTTGAAACCATGAAATACAAGGTGAATTGTGATTTGAAACGTGTGCACTCTTGAAAACACTCTACTTCTTGTCTTCGGTCTTCTTCTTCCTGTAAACAATAAATGTTTTTGAAGTTGAAATGCAAGGTCATTTTTAGCAAGTAAAACAACTTTCCATTAAATGCCACAAGGCAAGACACCATACATGGAATTATAATCTTGCATTTGTTTGAATATACTTGCATAGTAGTGAATTACATATTATTTACAGTATAAATGTGATTGGTAATGCATGAAGCACGTACGGAGAAAGTTAACCCATATTGTCATGTAGTATCAAATTCAAAGCAAACAAGGTACTGTATAAACGGAAATTATAAATACTCTGACGTCATAATAACTCCGCCTAATGTTATAATATACTATTGTGTAGCGAAGTATAGTAACGCAAGCAACTGGTAACAGTAACACTCAAAAATTTGCGCGAAATTCATAATCAGTCCCGATATTAAACGAGCGGCTAGTACCTAATTTTTAAAGTTAATATTAGAAAGTTGGACACACTGAAGCAATGTTGACTGTACGGATGGCGTGTCTTTCTCCAATCGCTATCGGGTTTCCTCTGCTTGTTATTTCAAGAGAGTTTTCTTTGTTGCTGGTTGTAAGTCCAGATGCAGACACGGAGAATTCAGTAAACTTTTCTGGAGAGATATTGGGTAGAGGACACATTGCTCCGTAAGGATCACATTGACAAAAGACAAATAGAGTAAACAAGGAAACAGACGCTCCCAACTTCTAGCCAACTTATCTAACAATAAGTGAGACGGCATACTTTGAGTTTGAAGTAGTTACGAGTCGTAGATACATGGAAACATTTAGCAGTCCGCCAGGTTGGTTCGATATAATAGCAATTGTACATACCAGAAGTCGGTAGTCGACTGATAAATGGTGCTAGTGACTTTATACTGACTGAGATACTACATACCAATATTATTGCATTTATTCAGACTTGTGTATAGGTAGGGGAAACAGGAGATGAGATAGGAAAACAAAGATTTTAACGCTGGGTGAATAGAAAACACTTGACTCTCCTGCATTTCGCTTAGTATTCTCCATTCCTCCTCTACTTAAACCTATTTATGTATGTACTAGCAAACCACTATATTTTCAGTAGCAATCAACCTTATCTTCCAGTGCTTATAATACTGTTGGCGAGGGTTATGTGCAATAAAGCAACTCTAATGAATAAAAGGACAATGTGATCATAAAACTTGTGTGACACCCGAACGAGACTGGGATGGCAAGTAAAGGCCGAGGCGAGGCGAGACTTCTTTCGGAATTTCAATTCTTGTCTTTGTGCGGTGAGACGGAGACTTCCCTTCCTCCAGGCCCTCCTCCCTCCCCGGCTGCGGACAAGACATACATGAACACAAATTGGATTTATTACACCCAAACCAACTCAAAGACGTCATCTACATCTCCTTCTATTCTTGTCTTTCCGTTTCACATTTACAATAACTTATGTTACTCTACACGAATAATAACAAACATTTTCTACCTAGTTTCACTCACTCAAAATTATTATTTCCCCAACATATACAGACTTTTATTTGATTATCACCAGCGATCTCAACACACAACTTCCCGAATTTCATTAACGTACATACATATAATAAATGGAATAATTAGCAAAGGATAGAAATCCTCAACCACCTATGCTGATGCACGATATACAGATACAAGGTATATGACAGCAAAGAATAAGTTATATGTATAGATGTTTAAAAAATATCTTTAGAATGTTACATCTTTTAAGTATATATGTTACAGGAAATTTGTACAGACCGGACATTTGAAAATGCCTAGGACATATGTAAAATAAAAAACCAAAATTTTGATTTTTAACGAACCAAACTTAATTGAAATCACTCAAAATTACATGAAAGCACATTTGACAGTCATAAAGTTGTTTTATATTAGGTTAGGTTCGTTAAAAATCAAAATTTTGGTTTTCCATTTTACATATGTCCTAGGCATTTTGCATATGTCCGGTCTGTACAAATTTCCTGTAACATATACACAACTTGTTCAATTAGCTTATGAGTGCATTATATTATGGCTCAGTTCGATCGAATAACATTTTAGCATATTTCTATCTGCTTATTTATATGGTATGATTATTTATATGGGCTTCTAAAATTATTATTAGTGGCTTTTAAATTATGAAAAATTAAAGGTTTTGCCCAAAAATATCTTTTATGTTTATTGCAAGTTGCAATGGACAAACGCGTATGCATACATAAATAAGCCCACCAAAGCACGGGTTAACAGTAGTTCGAAATTTACCAATGCACATGATTATGCTGGATATGCCTACCTTTCGAAATTGAGTCGCGCATGCTGGGGGCAACTAGTTTTCTATAATGACGTTATAACTTTTATGTCCTTAACCATGCAAGATTGCATAAGGTGGTTTTGCAAATAGTCAAATCAGCTAAACAAAAAGTAAGTTGAAAAGTTTTGTCTGTCCTTGCCCGTCCTTCAAATTAAATTTATCCCCACCTACGTAGTACGTACTTGTAAAGTATGTAATCGCACAAATTATAAGACTTTATATAACATCTCATTAAGACATCCCAGGCGATACAGGTACATACATCCTTCTATGGTGGCTATTTGTGGTATTAGGTCTACACGTCTACATGTTAAACCATCAGACACTCTACAAGTTTACACTTTATACCAATTTAGTGGACAAAGAGCTATAATTCTGAATCTTGTGTAGGTATTTGGAAGGATATATTATTTGTGAATGAATACGTTAACTAGATATGTCATCTAGTGTACATTGAGAACATGAAAGGGAGAGTGTGTCTGACATTTGAATAGGCTTCTGCGTCACTAATTGTTCTTAGAGCATATTTATCGTAATGATAAGATGTAATATGGCAAACAGAAGTAGGTTGTTAAATTACACTTTTGCTCAGCACTTGACGTAATTGGAGACAGAACCGGAGAAGAAAGCAGACGACTGCTAATTAGTAGAAATTACCCACTTACCTATTCTGTTGATAGAGACTCCTTTGTGCTTCTTTCAGTATCTGTCAATTTAGATAACTTCCTAATTTTTGCAGATGATATATTTCGTAGTTGGTAGTCCGATGATAATTATTGTGATTAACTTGTAATGGATTAGATTTCCTGCTTACTTTGTTTATTCATTTAGGTACCTACAATTGGGAAAGTGGTTGTGGCATCAAAATGTTCCTGTTGCGTATCAGTCTGTGCTTAATATGACCTAATCAGCAATGGGGCATGATTTTGACTCATGTGTCCTTTCATGCATAAACTGACTCTGACAAGTGTATGCATATGGAAACCAAAATGCTGAGTGTGTCATGAGGGGGTTGCGTGTGAAATATGTCATGGTGAGTAACTCCTAAGATGACTCACACGGTTTGGTAACCTGTCGACATGCGACACCGGAAAAGTTTCTAGGAATGTACACTTCAAGTTAATTGTACAGATGTTTTATTTAATATTATGCTACAGATGCTGTGAATGAAGATTTAAATAGAACTGATAAATACTTTGATTACATATTTCCAGGATACACTCCGTTACAACCGCTGCGCTGTTATATATATTTTATATGGTGCTTTATTTGTATTTTAAAACGGTTCATTAATTTATTCGTTTACTCGGAACTGCTTTTGCTACCACAGCTTACGAAGTTGAAAGTTCTGCAATCAAGGTGTACCCATTCCTTTGATTCCGTTCAAATAACTTGAATATTCATGTTTAACCTAACCTCTGCGATAGACCAAAGCCAAAACTCATCAACATCAAAATGCTATCGAATGTCAAAGGAATTTCTACAATTTCTAGATACCTTGAGTATAAATAATTTTCCCCTGTAAACCAATTTACAAACCTTTCGATTCTCAATTGATGATTGTTTTAATGGATTTACTTGGAATTATTTATTAATCTATCACAGTATGATAGTTAGAAGATCCTTGATAACCCGAAAAATGCTTTCTGCTTGTGCTACACAATTTTAATTATTAAAGTTCTGCTTACATGTAGTTTGGAAAGACTGTAATAAAGTAAATGAAAAATTAATACTAGTTAAGGAAAATACTGAAGCTACAGCCTGAAGCTTCAGATTTCATTAATCTCTTCCATGTATGCTTTTTATTACTGATATAATAGTTGGTACCTATCAAAATAATATTAGTAGATTGTTCTTCTGAGAAGTTAATTCGCTGACAAGTTAATTATTTTTCCGTGATACAGGAAGTGAAAGTATCTTGAGAAGGAAGCAATAGACTGTATGAGCCAAGTGTTGAATCTAAAACAGCAATTGCGTCGCAGTTCTTGTCATAATCCTGGATGTTGTCTTTTAAGGAGCGTAACAAGGACGCAATTAATTCTTCATTAATTAATTTACAGTATATAGCTTCCTCCATGTCGATTAGATTTTTCTAGCCTAAGCTCCAAATAGTGAAAGTATGGCAAGGTGAAAGTTTTATATGGAGTTTTGGCCTACTTGGTGAAAGTAATATGGACCATTATTTTATAAGTATTGTTTAGTATAGAAAATCTTCGTTGTCTCTTCAAAGAATAGCGACGGATGTGTATGAAGCAGGATATCACACACGTCTTGAAACGATCTTTATTTTGTAATCATCTCAGTTACCTACGTGTTAACCAGGATATCACGTTTGTAGCATTTCTTTAGATACACAGCAGAAAGTAGGTATGCATCGTCCGGTGTCATTTAGGTCGTTTTCCGAAAGAGTACATCGCATAGCTTAAGAAAAGTTGCTATTATAATCTTTATAATATCAAAGCATAAGATTCTGTAGGAAAATTACTGGTGCTTGGCCAAATATTTCTTTTATGGTTGTCGTACATGTACTACTTACGAACACTGCACGCTTTGTGTAAGTAGCACACTCTCTCTAGGGTGGCCGAAGAAACTAAACTGCCGGGAACGTGAAACTGTGTTAATGTAAATGGGTTCAACTTAGACAAACTATATTAAGGCATCTTCATCATAGAAATTTTGCTTATATATTAGCCTTTTATTCCCCACGTGTCAAGGGCTTATCTTCAACTTTTTGTTGATCAATTACAAAAATACATTTCTCAATTAATTTTAAAAGAAATTGGCGAACTGTTACGAATTTGTAAGCAGGCATCTTCAGAAAACTTTAAACTTAGGCAAGATGCCAAATGTCAGTCCGTCACTTTCACATTTAACGAAGCATCTGCTTATAAAAATTTTCTAGGAAGATAGAAACTTTTCTTTACATAACGATTACTTATCATACTCAAGTAGAATACTGTATAGGATACTACACAGAATGTTCCTATTGTAACTTAAAAGAACCAAGCAGCCTATGGCAGAAAATTATAACTCAAACTCTTGCAGAACACATGCTATGTCTCAAATTAAAACGTGTCTACCAATCTGTTATTTCGCATACTTTCTTTTCTTTTCCAAGCTTAATAAATTCAACTTTCCCCAATTTCCCTTTCTCTGTCTTAGTTTCTCTCAATGCTAAATTAATTTACCATCTGCCAATGGCATTGCAATTTACATTTTTAAGCGAAAGTCACGGCTAGCGCAAATGCTATCTAGAGCTTAATGGTCCCATTCACATTGCATAATAATTCTAATTTATTACAAAACTGCAGAACTACAGATTGTAGATATAACAAAATATGACATTGTAAAAAGAACAGTGAACCCTAGTAGGCGAAACTATTATTATTATCGTCCTTGCTCCTATAAGGTCTTTCGTATGTATGGCTATGACTACTTGTACCTTGTACGACAGTTTCGTTGCAAGCGTCGGTCATTATTTAGGAACTGTAACTTACGCATGCGATGATTTCCTTGCAGCGTGTTTCTACCTTATTTGAAGCTTTAATTAATCAAATAGGTTTTACTACCCTTAAAATAAAGGTAACTTTTTACTAAACTTGGAGTTTTGTCTCAGGATGATTGACCAGAAAATAAAAATTAGAAATCCGATTGGCCCTGTATGTGGATATAACGGAAATATAAATTAATAATAATAAAAACCTATAGGAATCTTTTACTCTTTCATAATCATGATGGACTGGCACTATGTGAATATTTTATGCAATGAATTAATGCTTTGTAAGCTGAATGTTCTTAGTAAAAACTTAAGGTTTAAAATCAATACATAGATATTTACCATACACTTGAATTGGAGAGTATATTTTCTATAAGCAGTCATAAACCTACTTAAAAATGTTATAAAATTGTACTTTTGACCCTATTTCGATAAAGATTTGTGTAGTTTGTATGATATAAAGAAGGATATTACATCAGTTAGTTAAAAAGTTAATTTACACGATATGGAAAATGTTAGTCAGCTTTTACAAAGCGGATGCTTTGATATTATTATTGGATTTACTAATACAGTAGAGCAAAAGCGTTACAGATCCTGTGGAGTTTTTAAGTTGTACCTACAACGAGGAGAAAGTTAAATTAAGTTAAGAGACAATTTTTCTCGGAAATTTATATAAAAACTCAGCACGTCATTTCAAGTTGGTACATGTTCAGGTTTCATATCTCTATGTCCTATATTCCCCCAAGTCTCGTTTCCAGATTATTTAGGTACCCAAGTTATGTTTGCTCACTCACCGTATGCCGTCTATATACAAGTAGTTAGTTAAACTATTTTGCAAAATTGAGTGTTGTTCTGGCTGAGAACTAGGAACCCACTTTGATCTCACTAAGCATATTCTTGATAATTGTAGCTCATTTAAATTCTCTTTCTTTTCGTATCCACAGGGAGCTGCTTTGGATTTACTTGATTTCCCAGTTTGACTATACCGTATAGAATTAGCGACCTTTGTCTCACTATATAAAGGATCTTTCACTTTAATACGGGCTGAAATGTGCAGACATGCCCATTCATTTTCAAGGGTATCTTTTCTCAAAAGTTTTCTTTGTTCACCACTTACACATGGAATTAAAGCAACCGAGCAAGTAACAGCTCCCTATACATGAGTATTGCTGGCTTGCTGCTGGCAGAAGTAACAGCAATCAAAAAGGCACAATTAATTCATTCCTTAGCTATGTAATTCTCGTTTCCTTTGTATTTGGATTTTTCTTGTTACCATATTATACAAAAGGAAGATTGCAAATTACTATATTACAAAATGTATATACTCTTATTAAGTATCCACCTACGTACTTTTAGTTGTTAGGTTATTTATAAATTATTTAATCAGCACTGCTAACTGCTTTCATGTATGATGTTTCTTCCAGAGTTTGTTTTCATTTCCCTCAAATAGGTCGATGAACTTCGTACACGCTACGTAATTAAGTATATCTTCTTGTAGGGTCTGCGTTTTGTCCAAACTTACAGAAACCAAAATTTACAGTTTTACAATCATTATTTTAACCTAATGGTATCCCTATACCTGTACAAAAACTTTCTTTCATATTTTCTCCTTGGATATGCAGAGTTCTTTTCAGGGAATAAAGAACCTCGAAATTAGCACATGCAGGGGGGCAGCTGTATAACTTTAATAGATTCGTTTTTGCATAAAGATATTACAAGAACTATTTATTTAAGCTATAGATTGTCTTTCCCCTGTATCTGCAAATATAAATAAATGTATATACAGTGATAATTATACCTCTACAACTTGATCAATATTCAAGATAACATTTTTATGCGCTGATACACATTCGATTAGGTAGATAGTTTTTGACAATGTTTGTACAGCCGAGAAGTAGTTACATAAAAACAACGGGAAAATAATAGGTGTAGCTATAATTGGTAAATCGCTCATAAGGCTTAGGTATGTAAATATTACAAATACCATCTAACTAAACAATTGTTGATTTAAGTTATCTGTTAATGTCTGCAGATTGGTAGAAGGCATATTGTCCAAAGTGATTGAAGTGAAGGTAAAGATTTACACCCAGTATGTACATACTTATTTCTTTTATTGATAATAGCCAATAGCTAATTATATTGTTAAACAATCCTGACATGTAACTGTCCACCATGTTACACTTGTACATGCTTTTAATAAATGCATTAGAGTATATAGATAGTAATATATGGGAATTAACACAAGACGACGTAGTACATTGGCTTAGTCATAAAATTCAAGTTAAGTACGCAGAACGCCTACATCTATGGTAGTTTGACACATTTTCTGAATATTGATTTTTTTATCAATGCTAAAAGAACTGACAATGTAGTACTAACGATAGATTTCAGTGCAAGACAGTTTCATCAATATCGCATACGTCACGGTAACAAGTTAATCGAAGCAAGGCTAAATCCTTTATTTAAGTACAACCTAGGGCTTTTACTATGGCCTTATAATGATAACTACCACATAAAGCTTATGGGTGCAGAAAATAATGCACTACATTCAATACAGCTAGTCTTGCAGATATTCATAAGTACTTTAGAAGTAGCAAACTTATGTTTCACATAAATCTAATACTCTTAATAAAACAAGCAGACTAAAGGAGCACCTGTCATTGCATTGAATCCTTATTAAGTAAATAAGCCTTACTGCAACATTAATCCTTGTGTATAGTTTGTAGTACTACTTTTGGTATTTAATTTTCAGCGTAATAAATTTGATACTTGCAACTGTACTACATTTGGTATTTCATAAGCAGTACTTTAAAGCATTCTATTTATTCCTGCTGTATATTTAAAGTTGGTTTTACCAATATTATTTGTGTAAATGCAAAGTGGACGATTGGAATCGTTGATAGTAATAATTGATGAATTGACATGGGGCGCAAGCGAAAATAAGCGAAGAATCATGTCTGTAAACCAAGTAACCTAGCTATAGTGATGTCAAGGTAGGAAAAAACTGTATAGGTTTGTGTTGAACGTGTGTGCAAGTGTAATAGGATTAGAGTGTAAATGCAGAATAGTGTTATAGGAAACCTACACGTACCTTCACCTACTTATAGTCATGTAACTACCACAGTAGATAGGAAATATAGAGGATTCATACAAAATTAAGGTTTATTTACATAATAGATTAGTCTTATTGTTAGTAGGAATATCTATAATATACGACAGAGAAGTTTTCTACAGTTAGTAAATAGTATATAGGGATAGTGAATGGGGTGCGAACGCAGGACGCTATGCCAAACTAGTACTACTAACTGGGGATTGAATATTATTAGCACTTAGATGAATATGATTCACTAAGGCACTTCCAGACGGGTCGTAAATCCGGCTGGTTCGGTATGGTAAATGAATGTCAATTACTGACGATGATAGGTGGTGGTTGTTGAGGTTTGAGTGACAATCGGTGTCAGGAGGATGGCTGATTAGACTAGGCAGGCTTCGGTCAATTCCAGTTCGGCTGGTCAACTTTGCTAGCTAGCTAAATGTGTGTACTTTATTGAAACTGTGTTTACTAAATAAAGCACTGATGGAACGGTAGTTATTTACTAACTACTAATCTATTTTATTTAATTATAAAAAGAAGTGTGACAAGTGAAGTAGGAACTTGCACGTTGTCACAGGAGAGAATTACAAAGATGCTTTCGGGAAGCAAGAGAGAGAGTGAATGCTCGTTGAGCGTCTAGAATCCAATATGGAATTGTGAATGTAGTGATAGGAATAGCTTAGAATTTTGCTTAATAATTACAACTTGATTGAGTGGAATTAAAATAGAATAAAAATGCACTTCTGGTGCGTGGTCTGGAAAAATGATCAAAGTTACCACGAGAGGTCTCGTACAGATAGGGTTTAAGGTATTCATAGGATAGCAGTTCAAGTTGAAGCAAGGAAAGGACAGGGCCGATTTAGGTGAAAGTTACCTAGCTAGTCAAGCAACGTAAATTGGAGAAAAGCCTCACTAACCAAGAAGGAGCTAACTGAGAGGAAATATAGATCGAAGCAGTGAGTCGAAACGTGTTGTATTATACAATGTATACTTGTGTGTGTTTGTTGTCGGACTGAATACGTACTTCTGGCTACTACAACTGGTAACTTACAAAGTTAAGCGATAAGAGTACGTGGTCTGGTAACTTAGTCCATTTCACTCCATCTCGCCAGTAGTGGGAACATGGTAACAGTAGCACAAACACACCTAAAGCCTAATACATATCTGTAGTAACTCAGAGTTCACATACCTGGCTTAGTATATTATGTTGAAAGTGGAAGTTTGCAAAAAATTCGTTTTGTTCACCACTACAGTTACACTTGTACCCTTTCTGAGGCAAACTCGCTGAAAACGTTCGCTCATAGCATAGCAGAACCTAACAACAAAACAGTACATTTTGAATACAAGAGGACTAAGTACTACGTAGTACAAGTGCATAGAAAAAGTTTGCTTAGAAAAACATACCTTTAAGTTAATGTAGTTTCTGGAGAAAAAGAGCTTTTCATTCTGATAGCAATACATCGTAGTATTTGTCAATTTGTAGCATTTTCCCTGTCACCAAGTTGTGGAGCACTGGGTAGCTCAGCATCCTATTGTGTCCTGTTGAAAAGCATTGTATACAATAGTCAATTTTACTTTTCCATTATAAATATTCTCATACTTTGCTATTAATAGCATCCTACATCCATGGAGAATGGCATGGCATGACTAACAAAAGTAGAATTACATAGCCATTCGATTTTCTTTCCTACATCACCGCTGTTGGCTAGTGCTGAGTGTCGTGATGTCTGTGAGTTTTCTCCTCTGTCACACAACTATGTACATTTCCTACTGAATTTTAAAAAGTCTGCTGCTCTACCTAAATCATTCAGCAAATACTAATACTACTCGGGTATTTGTTTCTTTGTTTACTAAAAACATATATTATTTGATATTGGAGAATGCCGATAGCTTTTCTTCTGTTTCAATTTTTACTTGATAGCAGTATCTGTTTCCGCTAGTACTAGTGTTTGGTTTCACCAGTTTTTGTGTTACGTGTGCATGAACATAATATTATAAGGTATCTAGTTACTTTTACTTTGTGTACTCAACCATTTCTTACTATTCCTTAGGTACTTGTTTACTAAGTATTTTGAAAAGAAGAAGCTATACATATTTTATATGATATACATACACAATACTGTCTGAGGCAATAGAATTTAATATATACCGAGAAAACAGTTGTGCTTGAACCATTTGTGCTCTAGAAAGGACAAACTACACACATATACTTCATTCACTAAAGCATTCCATACAATAGTCGTGATCAGACTCTCAAAACTTGCAAAGTTGGTCGACTTGAGAAAATTGCACCATTTGTCACAACAAAGCATAGGCAGAAAAAACTGCTAACACAACAACACAAGGAAGAAGACACTCGAAACCAAACCAAGAACGAACGAGTGAAAGTGGCAATAACCAAAAAATAATGGTCGCTCCAAAGTCTTTTTGGGTCCTTTTCAAGAATTTCTCCAGCAACTTTTCCATTTCAAATGTCATCAGTGGTGGGAATAATAATGGTGAGTGAAGAATAATTTACGACCTCAAAAAATTCTTGTTAACCTAAGTAAAATGAAACGATGTGCTGCGAAATGCTTAAACTCAACTAAACAGTGGTAATGCAGCACAAGAGTGGTATTAATAAACTGTTGGCAACAGGCGTATACGCAGGATCGAAGCGGGAGATTTTAAAAAAATTTTGATGGTCTGGTTGTCCTTCGATAATAAAATGCACGCATATTTTGGAACGACATAACTTGTTTCAAATCTGCTTTTTGCATATGGTAGCACATATCAAGGCAAATAGACAGATTCCCGCCCCTTCCTCCCCCCTTCCCCTGCCCGTATCAGCTGGGTTCTGTAGAGAAAGTCCTATAAAATAGTTTGAAATTTTATATGGGACTTTCTTTTGAATTAGTCCCATTCCGGAATCCCATTCCTGTTCCAGATGAAACTGCTGGTAGTCATGAATATCCACCCTTTAGGAGTCAATCAACACCAAGCTAAATAGTGATATCTTGTCGATTTTGTAGATTCCACGATAAAATGTTTATTCCAAATAGTGAACTTCAATTCTTCACCATGTGTCAACATGCAGAACTCAATCAATTCCTAGTAGACTGTAAAGCTGGAAAGAATGGAATATGTCATTTAATAATGAGTAGGGATGCATTCGGCAAGTCAGCTGGAAATACAAATTCAATATAGTAACGTGACTTAAACAATACCTAAATAGTAATATCTTGTTGATTTTGTAGATTCCACTTACTACGCCATCTAAAATCTAGGGTTATAGTAGGAGAGTCTTGGTCCAACAGTCTGGGCGGGAGTTAATGTTATTGGTATTAGAGTATTCATATAAGTTCATATGAGTCAACATGCAGAACTCAATCAATTCCGCACCAAGTGACTGTAAAGCTGGAAAGAATCGAGTATCACGATTAGGATTATACCCAACTAATAATTTTTTGGATTGCAATACAAATTGAATATAGTATTGTGATTTAAACAATACCTAAATAGTGATTTGTGATAATTGTTGTTAACTGCACTCACCACTGATGAATCCCACAAGTGTATTTATAATAAAGTGAAGATGGACGACCATTTCCATTTTATTTTGACAATTTTCACGTTAAAATGTTTCAAACTAATCACAACCCAATCAATTCCGCACCAGGTGACTGTAAAGCTTAAAAGAATCGAGTGTTACGATTAGGATTATACCCGATTAATAATTTTTTGGATTGCAATACAAATTGAATGTAGTATTGTGATTTAAACAATGCCTAAATAGTGATTTGTGATAATTGTTGTTAACTGCACTCACCACTGATGAATCCCACAAGTGTATTTATAATAAAGTGAAGATGGACGACCATTTCCATTTTATTTTGACAATTTTCACGTTAAAATGTTTCAAACTCTTATTTTTTTTTACAATTTTTACGATAAAATGTTTCAAACTGTATTTAACTAATCACAATGGACAAAAAATCCTCTTCTTTAGCCAATTTTCACTTTTGGGTTACAATGCAGTGACAATATTGTTGCAATGAAACGAAAATTGTATTCAACTAATCGTTGCACTAAAGAGAAGCTATTTTACTGCATTTGTTTCCCCGCAGTTTTAATCCATGTTAATACCAGCGCGGAGTGTAGTCTCTTAGATATCACAGCACATCGCTGCATGTTTCACCTGCTGTACTAGTACTGTCTGCCTCACCTGCTGCATGTTTTAATTTCCACAAACCAGGGGATGCATCGAATTTGAATTTTAATGATAACTGGTTGATCCTGAATATATATGCTACCATATGCAAAAAACAGATTTGGAATAAGTTATGTCGTTGCAAAGATATACGTGCTAATAAAGTACCAATAAAATTAGTGGACGACCAGACGACCAGACGACCAGACGATCAGACGATCGGACAGAGTGACGGCGACAAATTCATAAGGATACTAAGCAAAGCTTCGATCCTAATAAATAATACATTTGAGAGCAAATAACATTGAAATTAAGATTTGCAGATAAAGTAGATGTACTATTCTCATTGAACCTAGACCCTGTATTAATGGTTTTCTTTGTTTTGTGGTTTTCAGGAAATTCTAGCAACGATCGACGTAATATTTCATACAACCGATTGAAGACACATGATAAGACGGAATGTCTATCTTCGTCAAATCCGAATCTGTTGAATCTCCTCGCACCTCATCAAACTAATAATAACACTGATGACGACTTTGAAGATGAATTTAACAATTTGGGAAACCAGAATGGAGGCTCTTTGAATTTTTCATCAGAGTGCCGTCAACAGCAACCGTCCGGTTCTGCTGCTGCCTATGTGATTTCACCCAGAGTACCTTCTTCGAGTTCTATTTCTACTCCTTTTGGTGGAATTGGCATTGAAGTATACGGGAAAAACGGAAATGATGGGAAAGGCGGAAATGTCACCAACACCTGCAGGAAGTTTACATTTGACAATGATAACGATGATTCTGACACTAGCACGAGCAACGAAGAAAATGAAGTTTGTGAAGATGAGGACGACGACGAGGAGGATGACGACGAAGACGACGCTGAGTATTACGAAGATGAAGAAGAGGAAGACGAGGAGGAAGAAGATGATGATGAACAGTTTTTTGACGAAGAGACCAACAAGGTTCAGACAGCTCAATACCAATCAACGGGGCAACAGATGACAGCCGGAATCGGTAAGTTAAATCGAGTCAGCATACTACAAACTGCACGCTATACCATAATATCACGATGAATGAAAACTTGAAACATCTTAAGTTCATTTGCATTCCCGTATTTCGCTTCGCTTGCAATTATTTGCCGGTTTTCTTCAGAGAAGAAATCAGAACATGTAGCATATTTACAAATTACAATGATTTCCTAAATTGAAATGAAGTTTTTGGTAGTTATTAGTTAATTATTTTTAGGAAGTATGGGGTGGGTATTAGTTACTTGCTATTTCCATGCAAAAAACTCATGAATTCTCTCCTGTCTACGCGGGTTATGCTTCTGACAAGACCTAATTGCACTAGCCATTCGTTGTGTGAAAATGATTTGGCGTGCAGAGCACTACAATACGAATATCGATTTAAGTCAACGTTCTCTATATTAACTCTTCGCACCCAACTCCCTCCGAAGTGATAACCATAATAATTCTACTACACACTTTAATGTACCGTAGTGCACAGCACAACGGTAAGTGCTTCCCTTTGCAGTTATTAACTATATATGAAATGTACATGCCCTGAATACTAAAGGAGATCATCTGCTAAGCT
This sequence comes from Tomocerus qinae, assembly GCA_020055645.1. Lineage (NCBI taxonomy): Eukaryota > Metazoa > Arthropoda > Collembola > Entomobryomorpha > Tomoceridae > Tomocerus > Tomocerus qinae. The sequence goes on along the minus strand of CM034546.1, from coordinate 105,480,839 downwards.
AACATTATTCGTGTTGCAAAAGCAGTTCAAGTATCCGTCGGAAAATATTGAATAGATAATGGAAACTATGCATTATCATGCTATCTACGTAGAAATGAGTACAATATTATAAGAAATGTAGTTGCATTGTCAGCAAGTGGGCTTATCACTCTGTTTTCCGTTAAGATGATGAGGGAGTAAAAAATATCAAATCAACTATATTCATACACTCTACATGATTAAACCAGACAATCAGAGTACAGACAAAATTGGAGTTTGCTACTTTTGTACACTTGGTTCTGATTTCTGAATTACATCTAGAATCTAGATTTTTCCTGTACCTATGATCCTAATTGGGTAACTTTTATTCACTTAGACAATGATGTAGAAAGCACAGCATCCCTACAAACAAATATACTATGTAAATTAGAAAGTGAACGGAGAACGAATTACCAACAGAACAAAGGTACATAAAAGTAGAGTAAACATAGCAAAATAAATACTACCCGCATGTGTCCATAAACACAAATACTAGGAACACAAGGAAGCTATTTGCTCCACTTCATCTGTTGTACTGTCCTAATACCCTAAACTGCTTATCTAGTTCGGGGAAAAGCAATCAACCTTGTTAAATGTACTATCCTGAAAACGATGTACGGCAAGGTTAGGACGAGACGAGACAAATCCAGACATACTTTGATGTTATTTTAAGAAGCATGTACATTTTGATATCAGCAACATGTTATAAGATATAAAATGATAGAATCGAAGTCATTACAGTAGCACTTAACCTTCTAGCTCACTCTATTAGTGAGTTGTTAGTTGTTACGTATATATAGCTAGTACACAAGTAGGCGCGTGCTGGAGTGGAACATTACTGGAGAAAATCTACAACGGAATTAAATGTTTAATGCTAAAGTACCAACTTCTATACCTGTCCAGATGTCAGGAAACCTGTCTAGACTCTAGACAGCAATTTTTTAAAAGAAATCTCATAGTTTTGACTTTTGTTTATTCATTTTGTAGCTTAATTAATATTAGCTTTGATAGCTTGTCAGAAATTAGTTACATGACATAGATTTAGCTGCAGAACAAGGACACTCTTCTGGCAGTGGGTGAGCTTCGTTACTTATCATGGCTTGCACGTTTAATTTGTATGACAACTTTTCCTGTATGCATAATGCAATCACATTAAAGGTTAGAGTGTCTTTTAACACGGAATGACATTCATAAAATTAAATTGAGTAAACTTTGACATTTCAGAAAACTGGAATATTCACACGTCGACACTAACGACTCAAGTGTAGTTTTAACACCGGGGATGGATGGGGACACTTAAAACTACTACCTACATTAAAATGGATGCATATCATCATGCTGTGTGCAACTTACAATACAATTTACTTAAAAGTGTCTGATGTATTTAGGTAAACAGACACCTTCATGGATACTAACATACCTGTACGTACTTAAGATATGCCCTATAAAAATTTACTTTCTCTTCTCCTTCTGTATACTTAGATTACTTTCTCTTACTACTTTAGTGTTCGGTGTGTTCACAGGAACAGGTGTACTACATATACGTAACTCTGTGACTCTAACTATGTCTATAATATAGCTTTATAGTCATGTTGAGTATTACTCTTAACCTAATTGCTGGAAACGTGTGGATTATGTATTTTGTATACTGTAGGGAAGAATTCTCATGGAGAAAAGGTGCTAAAATGTTTCTGTGCATAAATGGGTCACATATACAAATGCATTCCACGAAAAGTATTCAGACATTCTTTTCCTATATTAAACATACTGTGCATACTTTAATGCTAAGTGCTATTCTACTCTGAAGATTTACCGCACTAAAAAATAAGTAATTGATGTCAAAATGTCAGACTAGCTTTTATCCTTTAAAACTTTCTTCAGAAATATGTATACTGACTGCACGTTAATTAAGATAATGGTGTTTTGCTTACCTGTTAGACAAACAGTAAAAATAGAACCCTCTACTGCATTAAATATCTTACTTAATGTTTATAGTATTAGGGTCTGTTTACACTATAATTGTTTATACTCTACAAGGACACGTCGATGTAATATCATTCTTATATAAGTACGTGTGTGCAATTGTAATTATTTTTACTGTTGACTTTTGATTACTCTTTTTGCTGTTGTAGTCTGTGTTACAAGAGTTAATAGTGTGACAAGTAAGATTATCTAGTCTGTTTACAAAGATGCTAATGGTTTCTTTTAGGTTTCTTATGCAATCATCTTAAATTGAGTGGCAAGTGATTGTAACTAACTTCGAACACGAACATTACATTTTGGTGTTCCATTATCTCCTATCAACCCAAAAGAAAGTGTAAACCTACACAAGTGCTAGTCAGCCTTGTACAAACATCATTATTAAGTATCATGTATCTAGGTAGTTGTGTCGCTGTGTGTCTAGTACTTAAAATGCATGTACATGTGTCTCAGTAAGAGTTATTCTATTAAACAGAGAGAACCGTTGTTTTCACAATAAAACATTTATTGTCGATTCTTCATTTTATGTAATGCTCTTTAGTAGGGATGCCTGTGTACATAACAGTTGGGAACGAACTTCATTTACTCCACATAATGTGAAATCGTAAAAAACGGCAATCATATTATTTATAGCTTAAAAATTAAACAATATTGAGTGATTTGACTCTTCTATTATAAATATTACATTGTACATTATATTTGTAGCTAGTAATAACAGATTCCGTTTGAGTGCATTTACATATTGTAGTATTTTTTGATGGGGAAACCCTTGAAAAAGCACGTAATTACTCTTATCGAAGAAAAATCTTGGGGATTTTGATCAACTTGACAGCGTACTGTCACATTCGGTTCATTTGGGTGTTCAACTTCGTTAGTTTACTGTGTTGAATGTCACAATAGACAATGGAGTAAATGAGAATGTGCAGTCAGGAGCCATGAAGGTCATTTAATGTGGAGTAAATGGGAATCATATTTCGTGACATTGTAAGGACAATTCATAGTTTTGGGTTTCTCTCCCAGTTGAAATTGATTTCCGAATAAGTAACTCGAATTGCACCAAATTCTCAAATTACTAATGCAGGTTCTGCTTTCTCATTTGTGTTTGGGTTGACTAAGAAGTTAGTGAGATTGTGCTGTCGTGTTTAGGCAATGCATTCTCACGGACACTTACTAAATACTGCAGTAGAGAAATGAACATGCATAATAAAAGTGTCTTTCACTGTATGGTACAATCATAGATAAAATAAGTGTAACATAACGAATGCGACAAGCAAAACGCAATACATTTCGTGTCTGTAGTTGATATGCATCTTTGTTGTATGTCTAAAGCGCATAAAAGAGCAGCAAGGTTTGTTCCATGTTCCATCGAAATAAAATGACCTACATTACTAATGTAAGTAAACCTTTTAAATTGCAGTGCACAAGCTTATGCACTATTTAATTAGCTTTATATCAATCAGCTTTTCATTATAAAATGAGTTCAATGTTCATAACCTCTAGGGGAATTTAAAATGAACACTTCATTAGTGTTTGACGTTTTTCTGTGATTTAATTAGCTGTATTTGATTAAGTTGTGCATGCAGTAGTGAATTGAATAACTGCGAGGAGTAGATAGGAGCTATCTTGCAAGTTATAAACTGAAATGCTGGTTTTGAAGGTACTAAATTGCTAGTGCTACATGAAATGTTCTGCTGTTTACACAATAGTGGCAAAACTTTACTACTTACACGAAACTACATTTGGTGCAGAAATACTAAGAGATCGCACATATAGATACTGGAAACAGCAGAATGATGTCTAAACTCTAAATAATAAGTGGTTGCTGTAAACGGGTGTAGGACACATGGAGGAACGTGTGACGCAGCTATAATATGTGCCATTACCATATTTATGGCAGTGGGGACAAAGAATAGTACACTTTCAATATTAACGATTATCTGGAGTGTATGCACAGTCCAATGGATCAATTGACCAATTCTTTCCATGTTGGCACAAGCAGTGTACAATTCCACGGTATATGTACTTTAAACTACTTACCCTGAATTTCATTCTGGATTGCCCTTGGCTCCAGACATCAGTGTCAGTGTATCAGTAGGCAAACAGGCGGCCGTGTCTCTTTTAAATGAAAATCCACTTGCTATGCTCTACCTATTTCTAGTTTAAACTTGGGAATTGTCAAGTCAATATAAAAATTGAATTTATTTTATTACGATCTCTCAACTAGTTTTATACATACTCACATAGGCCAAGTACCTATAACACAGGTATATTCTACATGTGGATGTTATTTCGCCTTTGTACATGAATCTGATACATAATACTATGCAGTAAATGTTCGTAACTGGCCTACCTACTCAAGCATGTAACTATCTAATGGATATAACGACGCACATAGACGAACGTAATAAATGTCGAAGTCACAGAGGTGATACCAGGCAAGAACATCTTTCTCCTTTACCATTCCTTACAACTAAAGGTTTTCTTGAATTGTGGTGGCAATAAAGAAAATTTCATTGATTGCCAATGCTATTTACCTTCACATTAGAAAGGTTATTTTTGCATTATGCCAGTTTACAATGGGTAAATATAAATCGAATTTTACTATCTATAGAATAAAGAACCCAGAATAAAATAAGTCTGAACTCTGAACGTAAGTTATGCAATTGCATCTGGTTGTGCATCTTTGATGCAGATTAATTCATAGTGTACATATTTTTCAGGCAGTAGTGGAAATATACCAGAGAATTTTAAATGACTAAACTGAACCTAGTAACTAATAAATTAATGCAAAGTATGGGAAATGCATTCGATTGAAAAGGAATTACTGGAAAATACTATTAATGGCTTGTTCAATCGACTTATGACCTAACTCATCATTTGCATTTGGCATAGCAGAGTTAATAGTAGATTTGTTAAACCAATGTCACTTGTGCCTCTTACATATTTTTGATGGAGGTGTGTCGAATTTTCCCAAGCAGAGTTAGAAGGACACGTCTGAAAGACAGAAATGGTAGCCAAAATGTACTTAAATGTACTCCCAATATGTATCATACGTCTGAATGTGATATAACTAAGAAGTGTCTATAGACACGAATATTGAGTTTATAGTTGAAGTCCTTAAGCATAGTGGATATCCGCTTTTACATTTTATACAGAGCCGAGGCAGGCATGTGGGTTTGCTATGTAGAAAAATATACTGTTAAGAAAGTGCCTATTAAGAATTTCTTCGGATCGATTCAATTCAACCTTACATTACATTACTTTGTGTACGATCCAAGTGAACTGAACTGAATTATATTAAGCCCGGAAGGTCTTCTTGTTACTTTTTTACCTCACAATTTCAAAGCACAATAGGGGCATATTGCAAACATATATTACACAATAGTATACATTTAGATACCAATACAAGAATTGTCAACACCATCTCCTCACCTTCTCCTGGATATCTGCTCTATTTTTATTTGCCACCTTGCTTCTATAATAACATTCAAGTAAACATGAGCCTATTGTGAATAAGTAAATACACAGTGGAGCACATAAAGGCGAGTAGGTAATTTAAAGAATTGGTTAAGGTATCTAGAAGCAGGATGAGATCGGTGAATGTGAATTTAGCTGTAAAAATATGTCATAAAGAATTAGGGATGCCCAATAATTTGGCAACATTGATTTTGTCAAAGCAAATTTTCTACGAAGAAATATCTATTGTAATTTGGTGACACTAAGACAAGGGGATCTATCAAACAAGATTCTAAAGTTAAAATTGTTCTGTTTATTATTACTTCTTTTAAATTGTCATATTTTCTGTGTCCAACTGCCTTTTGCCAATTGGCCAACTGCTACCATTAAAATTCCAAAAAAATCCAATTCAAATCCCACGTAAATCGGGAAAATAGAAATAATGTGTATTAAAGGGATGCAGATAGCACATTACCTTACTGGAGATTGAGTGCTTGGAGGCTTGGAAGTATAAATGTGTGTGCTGTGGGGACTAGGCAATAGAAATAGTACAGAGTGGGTAGATACTACAGCTATAAATGTTTTCTTTTGGGTCAATTCAAATTTACAGAGTATATCATGCGTGTAAGTAAGGGCTGGTAATTCCAGCTCAATGATTCCAATGCTATTTTCTTTTTGAGATAAATTTTGGAGAACCCTCAAGGGAATTCGTGTAGTGCGCTATCATGGTGCACCTACGCTGGCATCGTGTCTATTGTGTTGGCATCAACTCAGTCGGATTATTGTAATCTCTATGAGAATAGAGTCGACAAGCCGTGTACCTACTTACCTCTACATCACACATCAAGATTGGCTGTAGTCATAGTGATTGCGTATTAGGTTGGCTCACTTGGGTGTTTGGAAAATGAAAATTCAGTTTTTTCATTTGTGGATCCAAATTGGACAATTTGGAATAATTTGGATCCATAGCCAAATCTGTCTTTCAATGACCAAGGATGGTTGCCATTGGATACGTATGTCTTTGTGGGTCATAGCTTTGAGTATAGACAAAAAATTGAATTTTATTTTCCCAAACACCCAAGTGAGCCAACCTTACTACGCACACACTGTCTTACTAATACTGCATGAATTTTGATCACACATAACATAGAGTTACGTAGATGTCGTCTTTTTTGAATATAGATATTTCAATGCTCTGTACTGTGTAGGCTGCGGTAGTATCAACACGAAAGTATTATGTCCCTCATGAAATTCTGGTGGAAATGTCATTTTTAGTGCTAAAAGGTAAATATGTTGAATTCTTAAGTATATTCTTGTAGCACATTATTAAATATGCATTCTGTTGGCTATACGTTATCTGCTTACTAACTGTAATAATCTGCAAATGACTCCTGTGTGAATACCTACTGTAGTTTAAGAGTGGCAATCGCGTTGTGGTTTGATATAGCCGGAAGTAAGTTAATCGCCGGGATTAAAAGAAATTATTTTATGTTTTCTCCGGTGTACGTCGTGGCATTATTTACTTATACATACTATGCCCATGTTTGATTTGAGAGTGCATGAGTGAGAGTTGGTCTAATGATTGGTGTACAAAATGCAGAACTAGAGCAATTTCCTAGCGTCAATTCCACAATTCCGTCCAGTGAAATCCCAAATGACTGCGACTTTGTGACTAGAACCATCATTTCCGTTTTGATGGGTTGTAGCTTTACTTACCTAGTGGGTAGCTTGGTTTGTGAGTGAAAGCACGCGATCCACAGGAAGGACGGATGACCCTTGGGATTTCTGTAGAGCAGATAAAGTCTTGTTTTTGTGCTATTCCTCCTCTTTGCTCACAGTAATATCCAAGCTCTTCTATCTACCTCCTCCTGCCTAACACTGCGGATAATGGCTTCACAGAAATGGCATTTTCACTAACTTTCCCCTATAATAGTGTCTTGTATAGTGCAAGATGTAATAATACTGCGGTTATGTTGCCTACTTAAACTGCCTTAATACTATCTGCAGTGCCACAATTATATCCCTCTTATGCTCTCTACTAAATATAAGTACCTACCGTGTTATAAGGATACTTCCACCTAATAGCCCCACTGCCCAAGACCAAAATGCATTTAACATGCTCAATTTGAAGAATGAAAAGTTATATTTTCCAAAGGAATCCGCTGACAACCACTGGATTACTCTGGACAAACTGGAGTCGCGATGAAATCCTCCAAATTTATCTTATGCTTCTACTACTATACCAGTACTAGTGAGAAGGAGAAAAGAAACACCAAATCTCTCTCCCTCTGCTTTTCAGACTGAAAATGTATCAACGACTCCTACAATGATGTCTTTTGGACTTTTAGGATACACCATAAATGTTTTACTTGAACTTCTAATATGATGTAAGTATAACCTAGTTAACAACAAATAAAGATTAAATTCTTGCTGCTACATGTTTTACTTTTGCTTAAGAAGAGTTCAAGATGGGGGCTTTGATAAGTAGCTATTACTAATTGTGACGTGACTCTAAATGCTACACAGCGAGTACCCTAAGACTGGAAAATGCATTTACAACACTGGTATACGTATTTTTTAAAACAGAAAGTAACTTTACATTATTATTATTAAAAAATTAATTTCCATCTTTTGCTTACATTCAGTCTTGAATTTTTACACCTGAATAAGTGATGGCTTGCCCTAGCACAATTTTATTATTCTTTCTTGGATGAAACTTAAGGATAAATTGTGCTAAGTATATCTGTAGTTATATACATAGTTGTCACAAAGCATCATCATAAAAATATGTTCAGGTACTTGGTGCAGTAATGTACAACAATGAAAGGAACAACCTGTTGATGAATTGAATATTAATTTGTGATTAATAATAATTTCATTTTTGGATTGCTAATCTCACTTGGATCTAAATAAAATAAATCTAAATTTTCAATTTATTAGATATGAGCATAGCATGATGTAGTACAAAAATTGAAGCGAGTTAGGTATCTTATAATGTGAGACTGACTGAAATCTTTGTTCTGTGAGTAGAGGATATTTGGTGAGAATGTTAAAAAGGAGGTTAGAGTAATAGCAAATGTATAAGTAAAACTTGTGGTTTCATTTAAATTATGTCATGTCATGTCATCTCATGCGAAAAGTCGTGTAATTCGGTGGCACGATATGCAATGCCAATAATGCGTTCTCTCTTCCTTCTGCTGCCATCCGAGCGAGCGTCTGGTTAAATTTCACTGTCTTGTTAAGCGAGAGTAATCTGACTGAAATGAAAAAGACCGACGCGGATGACTGGCTAGGTTATGGCTCAGAAAGGTTATTAAAGACGTAAGCGGAGATAATTTGCTGGAATGATTGAAATGGATTCCCTTCGGAGCTTTGACTCTTCCAGCCTACAAACCAATGCACTTAGACCTTAATAATAGTAATTGTAAGTGATAAATGCAAATTCTGGCTGCAAATGAAGTTACAATTACAGAGGTATGTCCTATTTCCTTCCATGTCATGCAACATGTCAGAGGAAGTGAGACAGCTCACGTAAATGTATGTCAACATGAATCCCTTGAGAAATGCGAAACTGGAGGAAGAAACTTTGAGCGAGAATGAATATTTCATGCATTGAATACAAAACCACTTAATATACGTTATTATCCAATGTAATGTATTTACATAAATATTAAATGAGGACACACCGAGGCAGACTACCTCAGACTAAGACAGATCACTTTCACCCTTTACCCTAATATACAAGACCAAATCATTATACTCTTAATGGACAACCCAAAGATGCTTTATGGAACTTTTATTCATCCTGACATACAACCTTCCTTATCATTCCCTATTTCCTATGCAATTTCTAAATTGCATTTCTTTCCCAGTTTTGTATAGTTTTATTTTTTGCTGTGTATTTTGTCTCCACTACACTCACTCCTACCTACCCTACCTTACAATTTAATACACCTAAATATGTTTACCGACTACCAGAATATTTGCTAAAGTTCCTCATCCATCAATAATAAATAAGTAATAAGACATTATGTTAATTACAAGGTAAATAAGAACGTACAATTAGTAACTACTTACAATGATTTTATTTTCATTTAGTAAATGGTCTACGATTGCAATGCAAAAAGTATGCAAATTGCACGAATGCGTATAAATCCATTGACTATACATTTAAACATCATATGTGGTCGTAACTTTCGACCGTTAATAACTTGGATTCAGATGAGATGTATAGATGAAGGTAGAACGGATGCTAATGATAACGTAAATGTATCAAACAGGAAATCATGCATTCCTACATCCAATTTCTCCAATATTTTTGCATGGTTAAATGGTTTGCTTTCTGTCCTTATTTCTTTGAGCCTTTAGGCCTTAGACGAAACTAAAAAAAGACTGTCTTCTATAAATTCTTCTATTTGCTGTCAATACAGATGCTTTGGAATATTGGAAATTCGTCATCATGTCATCGCATTACGTATAAATTAAAACTATTAAACACCTGTATAAGGGGTAACAGGTAAAATAATAAGAAACTCAAGCAGGTAACTTAGATTGTTTTTACTTTGCGATATAATTATCATCACTTTAAACTATGGACCTAGATATTATTATTGTAAGACTAAACTAAATGGATGATGATGATCTGTCTGATAATGGTTTTTACGGCTAGGGCTGACTGCTGCATGCTGTCTACGCTTCATTTTGATTTAGCGTCTCAAGTGAAAAAACAACATATCACGATTATTGTGTAAGTTACAATAATTATCAGATTGGAATTTGAGGTAATACTGTGCACAAAATAATCATATTCTAAATTCTAAACTAGTTAAATATCATTCATTCCTATGTAATTCATATAATGATATGTGGTATCATTTAGTTCGGAAACAATAACCTTAGTTCTTTAGGAAGTATTGTGGACTGTGGTATTTGTAGAAAAGTTATTTCTCTTGAGGAGGTAGAAGTAGAAAACGGTGTTTTAGGATATTGCGTAAAGAAAGTCTATTTAGGTGGAGTAAAAATAATGTAAAGTGTACACCTCCGTAAAGTGAAGTGGGTTGGTCAGTGGTTGATGGTGGAAATATATCTTGCTTGTTTTAGTAGTTGGTATTTGAACATTAGAAAGCATTTTACTGTCAACTTTTACTGTATTGCAATTTGGTATTGCTCAGGAGATTTAGTCTTATTTTTGCGGGAGAGTTTGTGCAGTGAGGACTGAATAGTGTTCTTATTTTGTACTATCCTTCTTACTTTAGCTCACGATTAGTTTAGATCTGGATCTTTTATGTTAGGGTAGGCTACGAAGGAAGGGTAACAATAATACTTTGGGCTAAGAAATAGTGAAAGTAAAAGAAAACGGGAAGAGGGAATTGGAAGTTTTCCGCTGCGTTACAATATAAACCTGCTTACTGTTAGATTTGGATTCTTGTTGGGCGTGGATCAGATAAGATTTAACTTAATGGGAGTCTCCATCACCATCATACTCTATCGTTTCTATTTTGTTACATTGCATTGCATTTTCCTAGACAAACTCTCTAGTGAATAGGAGGACTTGGCTTGACTCCTGTCCGCTTAAACTCTGCTCTTTCCAATTGCGTACGGATATTGTATACCAAATGTCGAGCAATGTACAAACCATGTCCTTTATTATTATATACTACTACACCTATCTAATACTAGATATATAATATTAGTGAGGAGACTTATCACTTATTCTACTCGTTTCGTCTTTCATGTCCAAAATACCAGTACATGCACAGAGATAATGTAATAGGAGGTCTGCGGGATGCATTCTCGCATTTTCACTCGTAAATATCGACCTACTCTTTCTCAAAGTCCATTTTTCCAGTCCCGGTCTTGGAATGTTATCCATTTGTGCTTTCCAATATTTCTTTACTTTATTTCTCTGTAGACCTCAGCACAACATCACCTCACCAGTCAGACTAACCACGACAATTCTTCCCCAACCAAAACTGCATTATTATCCACAATCCTATCGTACGCCATATGGCCAAAATATCTTTTTCTAGTTAGCAAATTACATGTATGTGGTAAAAATACCAGGGTATGGCTCAATTTGATATCAAAAGCTGATGGTAGTAGCATATATATACTGTAGTAGGCTATTTTGTAATTTATTAAACATTTGCCCTCGACGAAACTTGTTCAACGTGTACTACTGTAAACCAAATGCATTTAAAAGAAGATTACTCAACTAATAAATCATTCACCATCATATTATCATAAATCCATTCATTAGAGGAATATCCTTATTAAAATATTGTGTAAACTAGCATTACAGCTTAGAAATACTTTACTTACGATTACTGTTCTATCGTGAACTCTGTTGGTTTGGAGTATACAAATGAAACATCACAGGCAAATCAGCCTATATAAATATTACTGCATTTTGCGACTTAAGAATACAGAAAATACAGTTCGTACCACATGAAAACATGGTAGTTTAAAGTCGCAAAAAATATATTAAATCAAATTAAATAAATTGCCATACAATATATTTGTAGATACAGATGCCCAAGAATTTTTACAGGCTGAGTTTCAGGGGTACTAATATTTCAATTTCACATTATAGATATTTTGAAAATTTTTGGCATTTTTTGACAAAAAATAGCCTAAAAAAGGCACAAAATTTTTTGCTTTTGTGAGAAAAAAAATTATTTTTTCTTGGATTTCGTGGGAGGGGGGCGCTTCAGCCCGTAAAGCCTCCCTCAATACGTCTTTGTAAATGACAGGTGTACTTATAATGTTGAAGACACGTCAAGGACCAACGTTTGTAAGATAAAAGGAGCACTGCAATTGTAAAATGCTGAAAATTACTTCAGGCATTGGATAAGTAGTGAGTAGAATAGTGTAGGTTTTGTGTTTCATAATTTTATATCCATCCCTGGTGGCCAATAATATGTCCTGTAGGTATTAAGAGCATAATAATGTCAAATTAGGACGGAAATATTATTTCTGTAGAGTATTAAGTTGTAGGCATAAATGAGAGTTAGTTACTGTACCTATACGAACTATAAACATTATGACGACTTGATATGACATAGTTATTGGTGGACGGGAGGAGGGGAACAAAGGGTGGATGAAGAGTAGTAGTATAGCCAAAGGTTTTGGGAGGAAAGTAGAACTGTTCTAGTTGCACTTTAAAAGTGCCAATGGCAGATAGCTCTGTAAATCTGTAGTAAGAGCATTAAAAGTCTAACGATGCTATAGAATTTAAAGTTGGTACTTTAGTTTAGGTACTTTAGTACTTACTACGATTAGTGTAGTAAAGAATGGATTTGGTGTAATTTAAGTGTCTATGCATGTAGGGATAGGAAGTAGGTAAAAGTGGAGGGATAGTAGAACCTCCTGGGGCTGGCACTTGGTTTGGCATATACCTCTACTTGTTTACAACAGAAGAGAAAATTTGAGAAGAGCTCTTAAGGAGAATTTTATTCGGTTCTTTGTAAATCTTTGAGTAATATATTTCGGTTCTTTTGTGCAATTCTTCTCAAGTGCGTGCTACACACTACACGACTACACACTAAGGATTTCATTACCTATATACTCTCCCATTGTATCGTCTATTGTATTTCAAAGACGAATTTCTTCATCGCATGCACTCCCTATAAAGTCTATGCTAGTGAAATGAAGAAAACTTTATTGCTTTCAGCTACTCTTCCCACTTTTGGCAAGCTAAACTGCGAAAATGCAAAGACAACTTACGTGCGAAGTTCACTAGAGCGTTCCAGAATTATCGTCCAAGCATTATATATCGGGGACACTGCAATAGACCGTTGTTACGAAAAATATTCCTAGAGCCTTATGGCTCAACGGCTGAACTTTAATTTGAAATGAAAATAAATTGCCTGATTGTTAAGTACATATAGTTATTTTAGTTTTCAAAAGTTCTCCTATTTGTATTCTGTCTTGGTCTTATTTCCCATAAGGGACCTTTTTTATGCATATGAAATCTTACTGTTATCATGCTGTGTATAAAGTCTCAACTTTAATACTAACCTGCACGTTTCCCTATCTGTTCTCCCAATTTCTTTCTCTATATATACTTGTCCAGAAAAATTAAGATAAGTTTTGACACGAAGATTAACTTGAGTATACATTTCACTGGATTAGCATTTGCCGAGTCCTGAGCACACAAAAAGTTTGAAAGTTTAGACAAACCTTGTGCAAAATAAACTTTTCTATTATTTAAATTACCTCTTTACACAAGGAGGTATTTAAAGGATGATACGGACCTTTGTTCAACTACGTAATAACATAATTATAACCTTTTACCTACATCTAAACTGTCACTTACAGAATATACTAAATTACTGCTACCTAAAAAATGCATCATAATATATAATAGCACCATTCCTGCACTAAAACTCAGCTCAATCCTTAAATAGCTGTATTATTAAAGTAACTTTAATTGTTTACTTAATATTTCTCATAGGAGAAAAGCATTCTCCGAAAAAATATTTAGTGAAAGCACCCGGTGAGATAATAATATGTATTTTACAATGGTAGAAGAGTATCATTTCGTAGAAGTCATAGGGAATCCTTATGTGTCTAAAGAATTCCCTAGAAAGATAAAATTAGCTTTGTAAGTAGCCAAGTTACACACTCAAGAAAACCAAGACTCCCTGTCGATTGAAAACTTTGGAGAGGCTTTGAAGAGGAAGTCTCATTTGCTATGACTAAACTAATGCCTTCACTTTCACCAACATTGCTTAAGTACCTAACGTGGTACTTGTCCTTTCTGGTCCGAGTGTGGCCTTATCCACTTCTCTCAACTTGCGAAAAGTTTGTGCTTTTCCACTGCCCACTGAATTCCACTTTAACTCATCCATCCACCCAATTTCAATTTAGCACACCTGGCTTCCTCCTCTCCGCTGCCTCTATTTCACACATTCAATATTCATTCTCTTATAACGTTAATACTTTATCTGACTAAACCCCTAGTGTGCCTCCCTTCATCAACCTTCTAAACTTTTCCACAATTTTCTCATGAGATAAATTACTTTCAGCACTACACATTCAAACAACACAGATTAAGAGCAGACACTGTCTTCTAGAATGTTTTATGTAGTAGCAAAGTACTATAAGCACGTATGCATCCTTTTTTTAAGTATTTAGGAAATTGGAAGCCATTTCTTTTAAATGAGTAAAAACATATTTTGATATGATCTATATTTGCAGGTGTCGTACTTTCGCTGACTTTGATAAACGTGATATTATATTATTACAAATATTAAGTCAACGAAACGCTGATTATTGTTGAAAGACATTTGTGCATATGGAGGAGAGATATCAATTTATTCGTACACAAGAGTGTACTTCAGTTGGTTGAATAGTAAATTAGAAAAGAGGAGGAAATGGAATTCGGCTGTAGTGGAAGCGAGTAGTTTAAGTAAAATTTACATTTTGACAGGAAGCCACATTTGCATAGAGGCAAAAATTACATCTGAGTAGTGGAGTATGTAGTATTTGAATGGAATAGTGGAATTGAATCAAAGTGTATTGGTTTGGATGGACACAATGTGAATCATCTATCATCCGCAGAATGTCAAAAAACATTTCTCTGAAAATACCTTTCCCACGAGCTGTTTATCTCCCAAGCGTAACTTGCAATGTGACCTCTTTTCATGATTTATCTTAACAATTTATTGCCAAACATCTACTACGTAAAGCCAAGTCAAGTCGAATTAGTCTATATCCAATATATAGTACATATATACCTATACTTTACAAATAAATAATATTTCTACTGTCTGTGCATCAGAGAGCGTAAAAAATAAAATATGAATCTGTAAATAAGACAGAACAGAAAAATACGTCACTTATTCTATAAGTAACATGCGTATGCGTATGGTAGGAATATCAAGTAATTTTTGTGCATATGCATTAAAGCTGTTTGAATACTTTAATATATTAAGTAGGCAGTGGATATTTATGTATATGGTGTACCTAATCCGTATATTACTATTGGTTAGAATCTATATTCTAGACATTGTGACAGGAGTATAGTTAGAAAGGGATTGTGTGGAAAATCGGTGTTGCAGAAAATGAAAGCATTTTTGATTTCGACAGCTCTTTTATCTTGTGCTGCTCTGTGCTCACGAAGTGTGTCAAAGAAACTGTGTGTAACAATAGAAAGAAAGAGAAAAGTCAAAGCAGTGACAGCCCAACAAAACCAAGACTCCAGTTTACTTTTACACTGCACAATGTTAGAGAAAACCGAACCTAGTCTGACGACCACTTACAAAACGAGGCATCATGACATTCCGCTACAATAGAAACAATACACCCGGGTTTGCTTTGTTACTTTTTCCTATATTAGTCTATAGGAGACTTTGTTTTTCTTTTGAATTATGGTGTCTGGAACTAGGGAGGTACGAGACTCTTCAACAAGCTCTATTTACTCTTTTGTGCATTTATTTGAATAAAAAAATGTGTACTAGTAGGAAACCAATTTCAAACACATCATTCCCCTTCTATCTAAAACAGCTGTAAATGTTTTCTACCCTTCTGCCTTCCAAAATACAACTTCTCAAATTCTCTTCCACTATTTGACAGAATTAAATCTACCGGAAGAGAAAGCAACCTGTGCGATTTCAATGAATATTCTCTTCTAAACAAGTTTTAACCTGAGTACTTCAACTATGTTTTAGTAGTACCCTCTAAAAGACTCAAGAAACAAAAAAATTTGAAGTATGAAAATGTTCGTGTTTTATTTATTTTTCTCTAGGTGCATTCAGTTTCCTGCATGCATACAGTTTAAAATGATTTTTATCCAGTTGAGCTGGGTATTAAAGGAAAATCATATGTAAAACTAGTTGAATCCTAGCACACAAAATGTGCTAGAAAATGTTGCAATCAGTAAATTTCTAGCGACTGCGCATTGGCCCGAATTTCACTAATTAATTACAAAATATTACGGACATAGAAACATACAAACATTTATTCAAGAATAATGAAAGAATCCCATGCGCATGCCCCACTTTATGCTTATGTAGAGTAAAGATAATACCTTGGGCATCTTTCGTTCTAATTCTCAATCAACATGGTAAATACTATTGTGCTTGAAGAACACAATATCTCTTCTAAACATTTGTTCTTACATCGCCATCACTAATTAACTTCGTATTTTTTATGATTATAATATCTGAAAATGTAGATTTCTAACCTAAAGCTAATTTTATTTAATCAGGGGTCAAGGAAAGAATATTTAAAATAGTAGTTTACAGCCATCATGGAATTTGGACTAACAATTCGTTAATACGTAATTATAAAATCAGATGGTTACTCCTATCAAAATTTGGTGATTTTATGAAAAAATAGTCTGGATGAATTATTAAAATTCCTTATAATGTGGATTGCATTGGGGAATAACTTTGAAAAAATTAAGTCGGGTGTTCTGTATGAATTTAGATGTAATGAATAATATGTAGAATGAGGTATGAAGTGGAGTTAATTGAAAAGAGTATAAATGTAGAAGGTAGAATGGCAATTAGCACTCAGCAGGTATGACAGTGTAGTCAGTATTTAATAGCAGTTGATGAATGAGTTGAATTCATAGCAGTGTGACCTGTAAGAATGCCAGGCGTGTGGAGGGGTTGGTGAAAGAATTCTTTGTTGGATTGCTTTGCATTCAGGAGAAAGTTTTGGCTGGAGAAAGTTGGAGAGAGATCTACAGTGCAATTACTTTCTTTATTCCTTTTGTGTTCCTTGCAGTGGTAGTTGGGCATGAGATAAGAAGTAGGGACGTTTATTGCAGCTCAGAGGTATGTTGAGTAGTGGTCTAAGCAAACAAAAGACTTAAAACTTTCATGTCATTATGCAGTACAAAATAAGCTACTTTACAAGAGAGACTGAGTGAGTACGTGTTATTTCCCAGATGCTTGACAATTTTCAAGTAACCTCGCGACCTTTGTAAGTAGTGCAATGTGCCCACGTACTACAATAATATATCCTTACTTATGTATAATAAATATGTACAGAGCACAAATGCAAGTTTACGGCCGTGACATGCATAGACTCTTTAAATATTAACACAAACATAGTAAGAATACTTACATATGATCATGACTCTTTTTAGTATGTTGGGATAATATGAATACTGCAGGATTTTAATACATAATAATTGTAACATGCTTCTAAAGTTTCATTTGTGCTTACAGTGTTAGTAGTAAATGTGTACGTGTGGAGATAAATGGTGTTTGTTGCACGTATGCATGCATGGAGAAGAGTCGCGAGAGAAACTACCTTCATTCAAATATTAAACATCGAAAGCAATGAGATCGAAAGCAACGAAGCAAGACATGACAAGAAGCGAAATGAATTCCCAACACGCACTTGGAACATTAGTCTTTGCAAGGAAACTTGATTTCAGGATGCATTAGTGTACATTACTGACGGAAAGCTGAGCTTTCCTGACAGTACACTTTAGTCAAGCCCCAAATTACACTCTATAGATATTAAGAAGTTTTGATAACCTTATTATAATCATGAATCTATATTTGTACGTTTTAAATACTTTCCCGAATCATGTCGACCATGAAATAACAAACAATCTGTGAGACAATGAAATATCAACTATGAATATACATTGAGAATTGTACTTGGAATTGTAATTCAAAGTCATTAGATCAAAACTCCTCCTTGAACCTTTACTATTAGAAATGTTCAATCAAGTCAAGGCCTATGGCTGTAGTGACTCTTGATGCGAATACTGAATATCTTACAATATTGCCAAGGCTAGAGAATTAAGTCACAGCTAATGAAAATTAGAAGCAGTAGCTAGGGAATAGATACCATAATTTGATTTGAACCATTCCACTCGAGATTTTGAGGTAGATATTTGAGTTAATGCTTATATCTATCTTTGGCAGTCGAGCAACTGGCCTGATATGCAAATGAGATCGGAAACTTACGGAGAAATCTACTTAAAATAAACTAGATGAAAACGTTGTGGGCGTCTTCCAAAATTCTACATAACGAATGCAACCTTTAACTACGTAGTCATACTATAATTACAATTCCTAGTTAATCTCTGTACAAAACTCTTTCAAGTGGGGACGAAAGCTCAGAGTAAAAACAGTTCTTAGTGGCCTTCCCTTGATTTTGTTTACTTCAATCGATCAGCCTCTAAATCTATTGCATCATTGCAGAAATGCATATACTTAGAAGGTAGAAAGTTTCAGTAAACAACTAAAATGTAAATTATGCAGGAAATTACACTGAATTACGCTTAAGCTTGGGTGAAAATAAAGTAGACTACGTAATTCCATTTTCTACATGCATAGATGTGTTTTACTTACAAATGATGATGTGCATTGCTGGAAATGGATTCTTGGAAAGTAGGTTGGTGCGCTTTGTCAGTAGGGGCAGTAAGTTAGAATGACATGAAAGAAAGTCAGTTTTCTGCAGGCGAGAGAAGTAGAAAATGGCGAAGAGGTATGAGAATTTAAAGTTTTTGAGCGCCTAAGTTGAGGGAGTGGGTTTGGGTGAGAAGCATTTATTATCTATAAGAGTGACAAAGAACGCAATGAAAAAGCAGTAAACTGTCATTAAACTTTCGTTTAAATTGCCAACAAGATACATTTTCACAATAACAAAGAGTTAAGCTAAATAAGCCAGGCTTAGACTGGGACTTGGGAAGAAAGAGAAAGGGGAAGACGTGGAGAAAGCTGAAATCAGCCTCAGTCAGTCAGGAGAGTCAGTTATACCAGAGTTTTACAGTTCGTTTCCTTCATATAGTATTATTATAGTAGAGGTAGGTAGTCTTACGGAGAAGAGTTAGAGAGTAGTGGAGTGTGAAAAGAGCTGAAGAAGTGACAAAGAGACTCATTGGAGAAGAAAAATTGAACTACCGCCAGGCCAGACGACATAGAGACTACAGACACAAGAGTTACCCATGCCCATTGCCAAATAAAGTCAAGAAACACCAAGAAAACTCACGGACATGGTGTTAAAATGCTGGAATTCATTGCCCTTCCTCCCTATGTCTATATAAGACTTTGCTAAATCTTTTTCTAAGTCATACAGAAGGAGAAAAACAGAAATGAGAATGGAAAATAATAGTACACTTTGCTTAGTGCAACTGCTACATTGATGCCGTATGGAATGGGATGCGAATTGAATTGAAGATGGCTAAAGTTCCTTTGTTTTATTTATTGTTGGTGATGTGACGAGGTTGGCTGGACTCGGGATTTATAGTTATACCCGACAAGTCAGACTGAGAATGTCAAATTCTAAATGCACCTACATTTTCTTACTGCGTATTTACAAATGTCAACCGCCGTGAAACATCGGAAAAGATAATTTCTTGGATTGGTTCATATTTTTAGAAATTCCTAATCTGTTTGACTACTAACCCAGTTGTCAAGATTGGAGATTATTGCTATGCATTTACCATTCATCGTTAACACTACATAAAATCAGTTTTATAGCTGCCTCTGCCTTTATAGAGACATTACTTCTGCATTAACTGAGCAACGTGGGAATCCATTGGTAATCGAAGAAGCAATTTTCCTCAGGAATTGACTTTTTTTTTCTTTAGGCATAACCAAGCAGCATGGCATTGCATGTCGAATCTTGTAAGAACAATCTCACCTACCAGTTACTACCTGCTATAACTAGAAGAAAAGAAGAATGTGGAATTTGTAGGACAGGAAGGAAAGCATTTTACTTTTATGTACCAACCATTGCTGGCCTTCACTAAATGATTTTTTCAATTACTTACAATTTATCGCTTTTCACAAGTCACAATTTTCTCACAAATTCCGTCCAATATACGGCGATTTACGCGATAAAGATTCTGCCCTCTGCACACACTTGCTTAGCATCCTGTCCGGTCTTGTGGTCGTGTCCTGAATGTACTACAAGAAAAGCCTTTATCTTAAATTCCCGTTTACTCGACTTGCCATAAAATCTTCCCGTTCTTTTCTTCAATGAATAATGCAATTTTTCATCTGATAACTGTCCTATACTAATATTTTCTCAATACCCATTCCTACAACTTTCTTTGACTTAACTTTCTAGTAAGTAAGACTGTACGATGAAAAATTCAAGCTTACTGTGTTATTCTTGACTTGACATTGCTTGTTATTGCATTTATCATCAGTTTTCCACAGACTAGTACACAGTAAACATTCACCCCATGTACAACTTGGGCGAAAAATTGAGTAGATAAAAAGACATGCAATGGATTATGCAGTTCGTTTAGTGACAGTCTCGAACTAGTCGCATTTTCCTCGCGTGAATATACGTCATCCTGCTTTGAACAGTCCAAAATCATTCCTACTCCCAACGAAGACATTCATCAAACTCATTTTATATTTTATAACCTCTAGTGACGTGATGTGAATATCGTCATTCTACTGACCTGCCTATAATCTAGCTTCATTGAGCTACACTGTATTAAATGACATACCCAATATCAAAGAATATCACATTCTGGGATTATTAGATGGGAACATGATTATTTTATGGAGAAATTCATGAAAACGCTATTCTTAATTCATAAACCAACCCACTTGACTGATATTGGCATTGACTCGCATACTAAGAAATTGATAGTCACAAAGGCAAAGAGTTTTGCTTTTCTTATTACATCACCTGCTCCTTTTCAATTATTAGAATACCAATTACATCAGGAATGCATCGGAAAACAACCGCAGCTTCTGACGCATAAATACGAAGTCCACTATTTTTCTAAAATAAAATGTATTTTTTGTCTAATTTAAAATTTTTGTTTACCTTGTATAATATACCGTTACATAATTACATCAGGGAGGTCAGGTTTATCACAGGAAATACTACTTCCCTATATAACAAAGACAAACAGTAGAAATAGCATTTAAGCACGAGCTCATTTTCTCTAGTAGACAATATGCAATGCACTCCTAGAATAAATCACTTCTGGAGAACAATGGAGCTCTGTAATAAACGAGTGGAAGAACAAAGAGATATCTAGACCGAGCCGAGCTTTTAGGAATCAAGGAGCAGAGAGACAGAGATTTAATTCCATGAACTATGAACGCAGGCTCAAAATTATTCTCATTCATAAATACTTTCTAAATATAAACAAAGAGATTTCAGACAAAGATGGATCTCATTCTCATTTATAATATGCATTTCATTTGTACATGGCAGTTACACTCCGACGTGCAGTGGGTTTTAACTTTTATATAGTGAAAGCATACAACTTTCTCCTTTTCTCTTACAATGGTACTATTGAAAGTATATATATGACCACCTTAGTTATAGACTTAGTCTTAAGGAATTATCCTCCATCTATACTTTATGGTCTGTTGATAGAAGATAGCTAAAATGGTTTATTTATAGTTAAACAGGCATTTAGTGTCTATCAGTTTTCACCAGATGCTTTCACGCCTTTTCAATCTATAGAATATTAATATTGGGAGCATAAAGTATGATAGTACATATTGCGGTATAAATGATAATTAGTTGGAGAGTATTACTCCTTTATTACAGAAAACCCTTTCAATACATACAATGCGGTAATCCTCCTGACAAAAGATATTGCATCTGCCATGAGCAAAAAAGCAAAGAGAAAGGCATTGTCTTTGTGTACAGTGAATTCCTATTACTTGCCCATCTTTTGGCAGCAAATAAATTCCATATGGAAAAGTTTATTGAATGTTCCTTGACAATAGTTGATATTTATAGTTTCAGGATGATATTAGTTGAGTGAACGACCGTATTAGTAAGTTTATAACATAAACCATACGAAATGTACACAATATTGATTCATTCGGTTATTTATCTGTGGACATTCCTGCTTATCATTGGGGATCTACTACCCATACACAAGTAGTATGTGGAAACGAACAATAGAAAGTTCCAAGGTTTTTTGCTTGCTGACCGCAGTGTTGCCCAGATGTAGAATATCTTCTAGAGATTCTTTTAGTAGGCGATCAAGAGCTCATAATCTTGGTGCTTTATTGGTTTTTGGGCTTTCTCGGAAATGTGTGAGATGACTATCAATAAAATTAAATGAAGAAATTAATTAAAACGGAGCGTATGTGTGTACATGAGGTCTTTCTTCACCGTCCTGGATTAGAGCGTCACTCAAGCAGAATAGAAAGTAGAGAGCGGAAGGCATTATTAGGTTGAGAACATTAGTGCTTACACCATAGATCATCTTCGCAACCTTTTCCAATTAGACAATGGATGGGAAATTCAGTATTCTCCAACAGTTTCTCCTTCTCCCGAGAGATGAATAGTCTTCCGTAAGCATACTCAAGGCTACAATATTATAGAACCAATAGCCTGAGTCAAGTTCATTTTTGGATGTGTACTGCAATAGACATCAGCTCCAGTTGACTCTGATTGCTGCGACTCCAGACGACGCTACTTGACTGGACTACGTAATAACAAGACAATCTACATCTAGATTACTCTTTAATTTTCTCCTCTACATAAGTATACCTACACAATAATAGACCTAGTTATACATTCAGCTACGACACAAAGCACTCTAATTAACTTTATGCATCTCCCTTGATTTACGACAATCACATCCAACATCTTAAAGACGTAATTAACTACTTATTTAGATATTTCAACGAAAATTCAATTTATTACTAGTTCGATGCTAATAAGACAGGGAAAATCACATCAAATGCATTCATCTTTATATCATACCTAATATATTTCATCTGTAGGTCGATCAATGTCTATGATGTAGTTTGTTCTGTTCAGTTATATATTTTAGTACACTTTCAAACAGTGCATGCTCATCATATCCAACTTTTAATGAGAAGGAGAAAAAGCTTCTTTTAATTTGTGATCTAATTATTCTAAATTGAGTCAAATTTTTGTAAATAATAAAATAAAATATGCGGTGAATAGAATAGACATAAAATTATGTTTTACTCTAAAGTGTAGGGCGATTTATTATAATATTTCCAGTCTCCTCAGTAAAGTAATAACCGACAACATCGAAATTATTAGCTGTACACAAATTATCTTGCTTTGTTTGACATGGAACTATAATAAGTAGCAACAGACATTTTAAGCTGATTGCCAATTAAGGTATCATTTCCCAAACGATGTTGTGCAAAAATAAGTAGCTGTATGCATAGTACGGATAGCACTTTTGCACGGAACTAAGAATAAACGTGCCTGCAACCCAATCTAAAGTTACTTCGAGATGTTCTGTAATTCCACATAATATTATTATGGTCTCGTTCTCTTTCGTAATAATGGTAATAGTGTAAGTGACATTTGCAATTAAGTAAATACGGTTTTTCTTTGTTTCGTTTTTAACGTCACAGTTAATTCATATGACGTGCCTATTGATTGACAAATGGTTCAAGTATTAGCTTAATTTCTATGCAAATTAGTTCGTGTATTTGAGGGTATCTATCATGACAAACTTAATTAAAACAATTTAATAGAATCGTGCAGTAAATTATTTCGGTTAGAACGGTGCAGTGTTGCATAAAATTGCTGTATTGGATGCGCTAAATTTTTCTCTATTAGACGTTTGACGTGAAAAGTGGAAAGGCGGAGTATTAAAATTAACCATAGTGTGCCCAGAAGATGTAGACATATATGGAATATTAAATCAAATTAAAAGCAGTTCATTTATTGTATACCTAATAAATATACTATTGACAATATAACTTCGATGTTTGATCTTAACTGTGACTTCTGTTTACGGATCCATGGACCATATTATATTGTCACTTAATCTAGAGTATTAAGTATAAAAATTAGGTACATAATAGATATATACACTATTTGGGATTCTCAGACAGCCCTGGACCGAGTAACACTAAACAGAAATCTATTGCCACACGTAACCGGAGAGAAGACACGTTTTCGTCTTCAGTAATCGAAACTTGCAATAAGACAATGCAATGACTTTGAGAGCAAATGAGAGCAATGAAAGTTAAACATTGCCAATATATTTATTGCAAGTCACTGCACTACAAGGACTTCATTTAAGACCATGTATAAAATATACTCAAATGAAATTCCCATAAAAACTTGTACTGAACTTACTAAGCCTAAAGTAAAATTGAGACTCTGAAGCCAAAGGCTATTATTTTCCTTCTTCTTTCAGTTATGTCATAAGTAATTAGCAGATAGCAAATTAAAATAAAAAACTATAAACTGAGCATTCGAAAATTAAAGTTCAATCCTTTCTGTCTGAAATCAATGAAATGACTCAGTAACAAAACCAAATTATAACATCAAAACTCTAGAATTTTCCACAGCTGGCACTCTTCGGGTCCTCGAATCGCTTCAGTCGTAACCGAAAGTCCATTTCTAACAAGAAAACCGTAAATATTTAGAAATGTCTACATTGTCATTAATTGTTTACATATAGATGGTTTAATTGTATCAAAAATTACAAACCCTTGACTAGTCAGACATTTCTCGTTGGCACAGCAGATAATTAAGTACTTATCGGTTCCAATCTTCTGTGTAATCCATTTCTGAAGAAGATCCCCTTCATTGTGATACTATTTGTCCAAAATATAAATTAACCCAGAACAATGGATTCGATTTTATTAGGCATAAATAATATGTTACACTTACGGAATGCAAAACTTTGTTTTGTGCGGAATCAGTCGTAAGAACCTTTAACAATTTATCCTCTTGTAATACAGATTGAAGCAAAAATCCATTGCCTGGATAAAAACCAAATTTTTCTAATTCATTGAATTTTATAGTGGATGTTCACCGGTGTTCTTTGATATTTAAGTTGATATTGCTGATTGTTTAATCTACCTGAATTAGATATCTGTTCTTAGTAGCTCTATATAAATGCAAATACTAAATTTTTTACCTACCTTTAGCAATTGCTTTCCATTGCTGAGTCTCTCTATGATTTTTGTCGAGAGTGACAACCTTAGCAGCATCACTTTTATTACCACCGAAAAGCTCAAGGGCCTAAGAAATTACAGAATTGCACAGAAAATTATTCAATATTCTTTTCTGTCGTTATAATATAAAATAGTGTGAATAGCCATACAAGGATACAAGATACCTTATTATCGGTGACGTTAACGATTTGATAAACGCAGTCATCTTTGAATCCTGGGTTTTAAAATAGATAAGTTATAGAAATGAAAATAATATTTGTACGCAAGCAGGAATGGTGATAATATTGACTTGCTTACCTTGAGGTTGTTCTTGATCCTGGTTGTCGAGCATTAGTGGATCTAGAGCATCTTGTACTGAAAATACGTTGCCAAAACCATAATCGCCTATGAAAATACCTTTAGTAGAAATAACCAGTCCATTTCCATCAGAAGTGGTTCTTAAGATCCTTCCGATAAAATTGCAACTGCTGAGTGCTTGTTCAACAAAAGATAGAGTCTTTTTACAATTTTCCGGTGTCCTGTCTCCATTATCTCCAGCTGTTAAAGTGATTTCAGCAGAGAACGGAACTTGGAGCTGCCTCAGCCAATTGACGTAGACATGAATTTCCACGCATTTGTAAGGAGGGACTTTGACAGAATTATTGACGGAGAATGTCGTTTCGCAACTATGAGTAACATTAATATTGTCATTCCTGGAACCTAAAATCATTTTTTCTTCAGCAAATGAAAAGTTCAACTCTTCTAGATTGCATTTCAAAGGAACTTTACAGTTTGCAATTCTCATGGAACTAACAAACGGCAGAGATTCTTCAAAACAGAACGAATAGCTTTGTTTTAATTGCTTCGAGTATGAAAAATTTGCTGTAATTTCCGAACAACTGTGATTTGGCACAATCATTTTTTCTGTGAGGTAAATTGGCAATTTATGCTCGTTTAACTTTTCACTGCTGAAAAGATATTGGAATTTTGTCACAGTCGCCTTGATCCTCACTTTTTCCATGTGTACGATTTTATCATTGTAGCCCATTATATCTGATAGTCTTTCAAAAGTATCCAATCCGTTGTTGTTACCGTTGTTTTTTATGTTATTTAGATGTATCTGTACATTCGCTTTCGAGTCTTCAGATATCGAATATCTCTTACTGTCTGATCTGCAAATGTGCACCAACACCCCTAATGTTTACTTTATTTTCACTCATTTTTCTAACTACAAAAAATCATAGCTTTATTATGCACATGCATCGAAATTCATAGTAAAAGCCACCAATCTACCAAGCAATCCAAATGATAACCAATTTTAATGAAAAAGGATTTGCAATTAGCTCAGTAGAAAATAGCCACACATTAAGCACTCATTAATCCGAAGGCTTTATTATAAAAACACGCCGTATCAAATAAACATTGTCTCGGGTATATAAAATCGTAACCCAATAGTGTACAGATGGATTTGTGTCAAATCTCATTTTAAAGCAAGATTTAAATTAAGATATTCTACATTTGAAAATAGAAATGTTGAGTTGTAGATATAGAAAATGAAAAAATAAATGTACAAATAATCCCAAAAGATATCTCCCACAAATTCTACAGGAATAGTGCTTACTTTCCCGTGTTCTCTACAATTACAGAAGCTTCAACTCCTCGTTTCAGCATCGCCTCTTTAAGTCTGTCTTGTAGTGCTGGTAGAACCATAACGTCAACAGGTTGCCCAACATCTGATACTTGATTGAGGAATATTACCTTCAAGCAATCAATTCAACATTATACAATCATGTTGCCATTAAATAATTATTTTCAGACCTAGGAATTTACACTATTATATTTTAGCAAAATTTCAACTTACCCCATGATTCCTTTCTTCTGCTAAATCCAGTAGAGCATTTATATCTTCAGTACTCGTTGGAACATAGCGAAAAACTTTGTATCCATCATATTGTTTGCTCATGGTGTTAAACGTGCAGTTGTCCTTGCTATTGATTTCTCTTTCTGTTAAGAAAAATGTTGAAAATTCTCAATTTTATTTAATATTCGTAACCTATTGTACTGTGTTCTAAATGTATGTGTCTACTGTTAATGTATCTGAATTTTAATGAAGATTGAAATCAGTGATTCAGCCCTCGCAAGTCAATAATGGTATAGTCGGAATCGGAACTGAGATATGAAACTAGACATACATTATCTAGACGGAAATTGCATTCCAAATGTGTGAGGTATATACTATATACATTTTATTACTGTCTCAAACTGAGATTGCCTTCAGACACAGCAGAAAAATTCAATAACGAAAAATAGAAAAGTAACGTAGTAAGTAATAGTATTATGAAAAGTGAAATAATATGACATTATGTTTGAGATTTAAATAAATGGTTCTGTAAAATTGAAGTAGATCCTTTTATAGCAGTAATTGCCACTTCCTCCAAAATCTCAGTAGGAATTTTGAATCTCTTACAGAAATCTTCAAGAAAAGTAGTAATTGTTCCGCGAGCTCCAATAAAAAGCCCAATTACTTCAAAACGATAATTTATGGAGTATTTACGTTGGAGGTCTGCAACACAATCTTCGTAGATACTTTTCTTTTCTAAATCCACCGTTGTCGCCTGATCAGAATTACTTTCAAAACGTATGGTGGGATCTAGAATGAGAGCTGATTGTTCTAAATGGTTTAATACAAGAATGTCAACCCTTCTATTTGAATTGTTAGTAGCTATAGTATGAATTTCCTCATATACATCTAGTCCTTTGTTGCGGAATGCGTTTGCGATAATTGTTCTGATTTGGTGATGCCTAGTGTTGCGGTGTTGTAATCCAAAAGGACAAAAACCAAGAATATGGGGTAAAGTTTCATTAATCTCATTACATCTTCTGCAATGGGCCCCATCTTGGGATCGTCCAGGGATAGATCTACTGGCAGTCACATTTGGAATCATTTTCAAGTAATGAGTCCATTCTGTACTAGTCAGGCCTGTCTTATAGAAAAGGGATTTATTGATTTTCTCACATTGTTTGAACTGACTGACACCTCTACCATGAAAATTAAGAGAGCACCATGATGAAAATTCTCTGTTTCTCAAAATTTCCCGAATTTTTTGGGAAACTTGTCTTACTGAAAGACTAGGTATATCTATATTTTTCACTTCTTCAATTATATCCATCCTTTCGAGACATTTTTCCTGATGTTTGTTTAAGTCACGTAATTCCAAAACATATTTATTGTTGTATCTTAACAAAGTAAGACTGATATTAAAATTTTGGAGAGGAGCTTCCCATAAAGATCGTATAACGCCCAATCCTTTGTGTTTTGTACTTGAATACATGCAATTGTTAGGGAAATCACTCGGTAACATCAACATTTCCTTGACAGAACTTCTTATGATTTTGTCGATATCCTCAAGAAAGCATTTAGATAGATTGCAGAGAGGTGTTGATTGTATAGAATATACAAATTTAGGCCAAATGAATGTGTTGACTATGCTTAACTTTTGATTGGGGAAAAGCAATGGAGTTGAAACTAGAGCATTAAGACTAGATGTTAATTCCTTGAGGAAAGCTTTTTTATCCAAAACTATTTCATTGGAAAAATTTATCCCAAGATATTTGATAACAGTTCCTTCTTGAATTGATGTAATGCTTTGATCAGCTGTAATTTGCAAGCTCTTTTCGATTAATTTTCCATTTTCTATGTTGATGACATTAGTTTTCTCCACATTCAAGGATAATCCAATTTCATTGAAAAGATTGTTAGCCATATTAAAGAGAACTGTAGCACTAGTTTTTGAATTAGCTAAAAGTGCAGTATCATCCATAAAACCGAGTACTGATAGGTTATTAAGAAATTCATTAACCTTAAAACCAAATTTCTTGGATACCTCCACTTCGGCTATTTGCTTAATAATATGATCAATGCTCATATTAAACAACAATGAAGAGAGTGGGGAACCTTGGAAAATTCCTCTGAAAAACGATATTTCGTCTGATCTTTTTCCATTCACTTCTAATCTTGTAGTGTTATTGATAATAAGATTTTTTAGGACTCTTCTCAATATATCTGGCATATGAAGTGAATTTAGTGTTAAAAGTAGGTGTTTATGTCCAGCCATGTCATATGCCTTAAGAATATCCAAAAATAAGATAACTAGATCTCTTCTTTTTGATTTAGCAAGCTTCAAACATCCATCTAATATAGACGTATTGACAAAAGTTCCAGGAGAATGAGCAGAACCAGACTGGAAAGAGCAAGTTGAGTAATATCGACTAACCATTGAGATGATTACCCTTTCGTACAACCTTCTTAATGTGGAACATATGCTAATCGGTCTCCAATTTTTTGGATCCTTCTCACAGCCACTTTTATACACTAAGATAGTCTTAGCTTTTTTCATTGAGTTTGGTATTATATTATTCTTCAGCATGATCGTAAATATTTTAGCAATGGTTTTCGGGCAATCAGCAACTTTAATTGTTCTTGCATAAATAAAATCGATACCAGGTGATGAATCGGAATTCATTCCTTTCAAGGCTTCATTAACTTGGTCCTTACATATTTCTGTTGAAAAGCAAATGTCCAATCTATCCTGTTCAAACAAAGTAGGCATGGGTTCATATTCAGGACGAATCTGGTTATTAGTAGTAGACCATCTTAATGTAAAAGACCGATGAAGTTCTTCAATGGGAATATTACATTTAACTTTCGATTTATTATTCATCAAAATATCCACGCATCTTTTCCTATTAAAATAGTAGAAATGTTGTATGAGCTGATTTTGATAGTCTTGGCGGTTCCTGTTTCTCCGTTCTTTATTACTGCGTGATGGATTACTTGATTGCGAAAATCTGATGTCATTAGGTTTTTTAACAAAGCCAGCCTTCTTTCTTATGTTATAGTATCTTTTCGCAGGATGAGTTGGAGCAGGTAATTTATCTTGGGTATCTCGTAATGTACAGATAAATTCATCATACAAAGTTAGAAAACCATTTTCATCAAAAGAATCATCATCATTTATAAAGGCATCAAATCGTTCTTCGAAATGTTTAAGTTTTTCTTTCGCTTTATCTAACTCGGTAATAATAACAGGAGAGTCAAAGATACTTGAGGATTGATTCAAAATTTGCTGAGATTGAGAATACTGGCTGGTTATAGAATTTCTAAAACTTTCTCCATGAACTTTTGATGTGTGAATTTTGAGTCCTCGTTCTCCTTTACAAGATTTTCCGCAGATTGTGCAAGTAGAGCATTGAGTATTAGTATCCATATGAACACTTGTTTATATATGACAGAATATGATGCAAAAGTCATTGATACACATTATCTTTAGACATCATGATTGTATGAAAAAAGAGAAGACCCCAATCCAAAAGGAAAGATTATACGAAACTCCTCCGACACTTTCCAGAAAAATAAAGATCCCCAAACAGAGCAAGTCTCAACGAACCGAATTGTTACATTTATTGTCCTTATATTGAAAAATTATATGATGTGTATTGTATACTTAACTGATTGTTAAAATATTTCAGGGATCTAAAGGTTTACTCTATTACGAATGAATACTACGTAATTTTAATGATAATATCGTTATCAGTTGCTTCGCAGTTCCCACTAATTCCCAGAATATGTTCACGCTCACTCTTCTCAGTTTAAAATGCATGTAGCCAATTGTCCGAAATGTGTGATGTATGACGCCACAACAAGTAGAGATAACGTTATTGGCAATGTGATACAATATATGCAACAGAAATATCTGATAACTTACTCCAATGTACTACGGACTATAGTGTAGAGGACACATGTACAATGTACAAAGTATTATTGATTAAAGATTGTATAGTATGAAAGTTTACCATTAGGAATAGATCAATTACCAGTTATCTTATCCTGAATGTTTTCTGATAGTGCTGTAAGTTTTGAAAACGGAAACCAGATTCCAAACCGAACCCACAAAGTAAAACTTTTATTGCCCTGTGGGTTTGCGAAAAACTTCTTCAGTTGTTTATGCTAGCAAATATTAACGATTTCCTGGAAAGACAATTTTTTCCTTTCGCAATAAACACTTGTAAACATTAATTACACAACTATGAAAAATAATTGTGTACTATTTAGTACGTTAGGTACATTTGGATGTAAAACTTATATAGTAATGACAGAATTAGTGATACTTTGTGTTGCAAATTGATTTCTGGAGACAACAGAAGTTAACCAACACCAAGCTCTTTTGTTTATCAAATGTATGTTCATGTGTAGAAATTAATTTGACTTGACCACAGCACAGGAAAATATTCTTTGGAGTCTGTCTGATAACGTTGGTTGCAAAGATATTGTCAAGAAGGTTTATGGTGCAATTTAATAGGTAGGTGCCTGTACCAACACATAGAATGACGGACTGCCAACAGTTTTATTGATAGTGGGAAAAGAATGAGACATACCATAAGCATCCTTAGAAATTAGAGAACCTGACCATAAGTAAAGGAGTGAATGAGAAGAAGGTGCCTGCACTAAATGCAATATTAAGTAAAGCAAATTGCTTGCAGGCCAGATTTTCGTATTAAGAATGATGAGTCAGGAAACGTAGAATTGAGCATGTAGGATAAGCTGTATTGTATTATGCTCGCTTTGCCTCAATAGTAATAATATCCTATGGTAAGCATTTGGCTCGTTTGCTGCATTGTTATTAATTGCATAGTGAGGAGGACTCAGTGAGAATGTGACTCTGACCTCTCAAAACATGATACAACAAATGTAAACATTTAATCTGATAATGCCTTGATATTTATTTACTTAAGTATGCAGATAAGACTGAGTTCATAAAGGATATCTCCGTCAGCTCCAGGCCCTAACAAGTTTAAACTGAAAATAAACGGGTTTTCAAAGACAGACATTCGAATATAAACTCGTCATGCACGAATCCTCTTCCTATTTTTCTCACGATGACTTCCCCTTCTACACTGTAGACATTAGCTGCATTTCGTAAACAAAGAAATGTCGCAAATACGGCACATAGACTACTATTGCACACACAATGCCTTTGGGCTACTCTTTAAAGGATTTTGCATTCATTTGATTATTATCCGCTTCAATTGTAATTGCTCTATGTATAATTATTATAACCGTGTTTAATAAATCGGACAAACTTCCGTAATGATAGTATCAATAGGATCACCATACGGCTAGATTCTATAGATAAATTATTGTAGTTAAACATCTTACTATGTATTTAGCTTAGAGTAACTTAAGAAATAAGAATTTACTAGCTTTTTATTGACAGTTCTTCCATTTCGCTATCTTTTCCATCGTCCAAACCCCATAATTGTAACAGATTAAAATTTCAAAAACTTATCAGGGACTGTTTGATCTGTCGCATTATTAATGCCTTTCTTGTACTCAGGAATTCAAATCACACACGTAGCTAATGCTAAAAACTAAAGTAAGTAAAATTCAATTCGCATTTGTACCACATTGACGATTGCAATGCAATAATATTTATTAGAAAAGGCAAATATCATGCTTTTAGTGTAGCATAGATAGGTAGGTAAGGTTACAGAACGAATAATAATATTTTCAAAATATTACTTCATGATGCAATATGCAATACTATTTAGGAGTAGTCAGGAGTCTGACTACTTTTTGCTCCACCGTGCTCTTTTTTCCCCTCTAATTTCATTTGGCATAAGTTGGTACACGGAAGTATTACTACCATGTACTACTATTTTAAATAGTATGCTTTTGTGCCAATTTATTCGGAAAAGAAGGGGTGGGATTTTAAACAAAAATACCTCGTAATTAGTTAGTAACTAAGGTGATTTTCAAAAAATTTGACTCCGACTCTTGATTCTCTTATTACGAAGTGATAAGAATAGAATACAGGAAATCTTGATTAATTTAGGAGGTACTTATGAGGAAAGACATTCATCAAGAGACAAATCAATACATTTTATAGAAATCCTGATCAATATGCCTTCTTGCTGACTAATCTCCGATACGAATCTTGACTATGACATCCGTCCAAATTTCGTAGTTTTAATTTTCACTGACGCAATTTTAAAGAAACCATTTAACATTTTCTTACTAGATATTTCTATATAAAATTTTAAAATGCCCAAGTCCAACAAAAGTAAGGGAGGGAATAAGGGGGGATCAATAGAAGATTTGGAAAAGAAAGCCTTGCAACATCGTCTTCAAGCTGAACAGAAAGAAATACAAGATATTGAATACAATAGATTTCCAACAGTTTTGGTAAAATCTGAATTTATTCAGGAACAATTTGAGTATTTGTAATGTAATTGATGTGTACAAAACTTGACATAAAAACAGGGAATGTATTTTGATGGATGCTTCATACACAACTATTCCCTAAATGAAGAATACGCGGAATATTTCCTTGAGATAGAAGAGGAACGAGAAGCAATTCGTGACTTCGAATTGGCAGAGACATTTACTGAGTTTGCCAGTAGAAATTTCTGGCCACCAAAGTTCCGCGGTGGCTTTTTTCGGACACGAGGTGTTTATTTAGATCTCCCTGAGTGTAAAGCAGATCCTCCTAAAACGTGAGTTCCTTCCTATCAGGATTAATTCGTCAAAAAGCAATACATAATTTTCAATTTACATACTTGTAGACCTCCTGAAATGAATTTCGAAAAACAGAGGGCACTTATAGGAAATAATGATGATGGTAATGACAATGACAGTCTGGCTGACAAAATTAATAAATGGGCCACTGGGGATGAGAATAAAGAACCAAGCAAGGGCAATCTTCGCGACAATTGGTACTGGGGTATGTTAACCTATGCAATTTATTAAGCTTGGTCGAAAGTGATACTGAATCAAAAATATCTTCTCATTGGTGGAAGACTAACAGTTTTCCTAAAGCCATTGTTATTGGTCTTCGGAATCTTTTAGATGATGAGAAGGACGATTTTCTA
The DNA here is from genome assembly GCA_020055645.1 of Tomocerus qinae. Lineage (NCBI taxonomy): Eukaryota > Metazoa > Arthropoda > Collembola > Entomobryomorpha > Tomoceridae > Tomocerus > Tomocerus qinae. Next base: position 105,446,613 of record CM034546.1, on the reverse strand, counting down.
CCCAAAGTTCCAGAAGATGAATACTATTTCGATGACAGTGAAAAGGTCTTTAAGCAAAAGTTGAACTCCGACTCCAGTCCGTAAGTAGTATCACGTAGTTAGCATACTACAAAGAAATTTGGTATCTTTTGTATCATGATATCATTTAATTTGTTTCTTGAAATAATTTGTTTGAAGATATGACTGGTATTTTGACGATCATGCTGGTAAATTTTATCGAAGAGATAGAACTCGCCTCCAAGATTACAACTTTGACCACGGTAATAATGTTTTTAAGAAAAAGGACAAGAAGGGTCCCAGTATTAATGGTTTGACACCCGCGGATTATTTATTTGACGAAAATGACCAACGATGGCATCCTAGAAATTACGATGACGAACGAGGCACAGAATATTATCCTCAGGGACATAGGAAAATCAAAAAAGGTCCAAGAGGGAGATCCAGTAAAACACCTGGTAGGTAGAAATCTTTATTATGAATCAGTAATGCACTGACAATAAAAATAGAAAGTATTATGAAATTCCGATGGAAGAACTACTGATTTATACTTTATGGATTTATAACAAATCTAAATTCATGTCCTTTCTAGATGACTTTTTTTATGATCCAAACATTGGTAAAATGCTCCCTAAAGATACTTCGAATGAGAAGCAATATAAATTTTCACCTGATGACGAAATGTGGAAAAAGATTGGCGATCCTTACAAAACGAAGAATGCTGAGTTTTATCGTAAGAATATAGAATACTAAATAAATCATTTTCCTATTTTAATAAAATCTTACTTTTATTTGTTAATAATAATTCTTCGAGTGCATAAAATCCGGTTTTACTCCTCACATGTTGCCCATCCTCTCCCTCAAAATAATCCTTTCTGCAGTAATCTTTTAAACGACTATTGAAAACCTGAACTGTTTAAATCACTTGCAATGACGAAGTTAACATTAAAATTGGTATCGGTTTGTAAATCGCTATAGCACAAGATTTTGCTTTCGACAAAGCAGATGGAGTCTGGAAGCCCAAAGCCGCTCCGGAGCGAAAAAAGGTTTCTCCGTACGATTTTTACTTTGATGATGACCAGGGAAGATATTTTCCTCGAGGTAAGGTATTAGTAGATAGTTAATTGTGATTACTTTTAAGATAACTAGATTATAGCAATTTATTTTGATTTTATTTGTTGCTTAACTAGATAAAAGTCAACGTGAACTTTATGAGTTCGACCACAAGCTAAATGTCTGGAAATTGAAAGGAGCAACTGGACCTAGGTATTTACAATCATTTGTAATCGATTCTTTGTCTGAATTCTGTATCAAGACCCATGATAAATTGTCTTATTGAAAACCAGTGCAAATCAACTGACTAATTTGGATTATTATTTTGACGAAAATGCCTTTACATGGAAATTAAATATTTCAATTCCCGATCAGGATAAATTAAGTCCCCATTACGCAGGGCGTCGTAAAGTACTTGTTGGAGACAGAGGAAAGTCAGGAAAAACAGATGTACAACAAAAAATATCTACTACTTACGTCTTATGATAACAGAATGATAAATTGCTGAGTAGATGTTTACGGATCTACTTAGATATCACATTTCTTTTGATTGCAGGACGATTATTATTACGATTCATCGGAAGGAAAATTTTTGCCGAAAACCGATAAACTTGGAGATTACTATTATGACACTGAAGGTGAAATATTTCGTAAACTAGGGCAGCCTCTTAGTCCAAACGGTCCAAATAAACGAAATTACAAAGATTACTACTTCGATCCAAACGACGGATTATGGTTACCAACCAATGCAGCATTGCAAACTCCGAAAACAGAGCAAAAAATGAGAACACGTCCAGAACTTAACGCTTACGACTTTGCCTTTAATGATGCTACTGGATTATTTGAACTCCGAAATTTAAATACACCTGAGCTTTATACATACAGACCGGAAACTGGTGTTTACCATAAAAATGGACCAAAGGGTCCTAGTTCAAATGGGAAGCTTCCCGTTGACTACTATTTCGATGAAGTTGATGGACAGTGGCATCCAAAGAACAGTGAAAATGGAGCCAAGGCAAGCCCTTATTCAAACGGAAAAAATCGAAAAAATCGCTTAGGTGAGGCAAATGAAAAATCCACTCCTGGATTTTTTAAAATTCTAAGGATTAATAAAATACAATCAGTCATAATCTGTACTGTAATTCCATTATACAATGTCATTATTAGGACCCAGAGGACTTTCGGGTCGTATTGCTGACGATTTGTACTTTGACACAGTTGAGGGTTTATTTTATGTAAAGGATAAGACAAAGCCAGAATTGTATGAATATGATCCAAACGAAGGTGTTTGGAAATTGAAAGGTGAATATCAGAAAAGTTTAATTTTCAATTTCATTATTGTTAAGATAATAGTTAATTTGAATTACCCCTTAATTAGGCGCCCCTCCCGGACCCGGAAAAAACAAAATGACCTCTTTACATTACTATTGGGATGACGAATTGGGCGATTTTCTTGAAAAGGTACAATCGTAAACCGAGATTAATTTATTATATATAAAAGGAAGTGAAATAAAAACGTGTTAAAATCAATTTCAAACAGGAAAAACTGACAACTGGAGAACTGTTTAAGGATCGAAATACTAATGTTTGGAAAATTAGAAGGCGAAAGCCTAAAGACTACTACTGGGATATATATCCTTCCAAATACCAAAGGAAACCGGGAAGGTATGTTGTTGGCGATGACGGTAAAAAAAGAATTGATAAGAACAAGATAAAGAAGGAAGCCAAGAGTAAAGCCAATGTGCTAGACCTAGGAGATGACGACAGCGATGATGATGATGACGATGATTTCGACTTAAGAAATGATGAGTACAACAAACCGTGGCTTCATAACTTTCCTCATCTGGCGGCTGACAAATTTCGGCTGGACGCTGAAACGAAAAGGTTAGAAGAGTTTCAACAGAAGAAATTGGAAGCAAAAGAGAAAAAGGACAAGGAAATAGCAGAAAAGAAGGCCAAGGAAAAGGCGGATATGAAAGCTAAAGCGAAAGCAGCGAAAGAAGCACGAAGAATCCAAAAGCAAATGGGCCCTGGTAGCCCTGCATCAGGAGGATCATCTGAAGTATCTACCAAATCTAGTAAACACGCAGGACCCGCACCCGCGAGTAGTAAATCCATGGCAAGTAAACCCACATCTAATCAGGCTAAGAAATAAAATGGTCTCTAAAATTCTTGAATATGGCGGAAAATATAATATACATTATCATGGAAACCGAATTGGTGAAAAACACCGTAAGCGTAAATTCCTGAGAACTGACATTGCAATAGTATCTGTAATCTCTTCTGAATTGTGCAATAGTTTTATAAGGCTATAAGAATAAGTTATAACTTGATCATCTCGAATTCACCCATGTCATACAATTATCAAGAAGCTCATACAAATAAATACCTTTATACAAAATTAATTCCTTAAGTGCTACATTTTCTCGTCTTATTATCATGATTATGAAATGGTTTTCTCCTTTGTTCTTCAGTCCTTTGAAGTAATCCTAACGATTGTATTGCAGGATACTTAAGATAAATTAGTACAGTTGATATCAAGTGAATGATATCGCCAACATCAGTTGATATTCGCGAAGGTATCAAAAATTGTAAGCTGGAGACTGCTTAATAGTGTAGAGACAGCATCATGTTCAAACAAACTAAAGAAGAACGTGAGGAAGATGTAGTCAAAAGCCTCGCTGCAAAATGGCTCAAAAAATATCGAGACACAAAATTAAAGCGTATGGAAAGGGCCCGATTGGAACATGAAAGGGGTAACGTTTCTTCAATTGGGGGCAGCCGTTCCAGAGCAGCTAGTACACTTTCCTCCTCAGGGTCATCTATTTCGTCTGCTGGACCTAATGCTTCCGAAGCTCGTAAGATGCAGATAATGCAAGCAAAATTAAAACACCATGTTATTAAGCAAAAACAAAAGGAAAAGGCAGAGAGAAGAAAATTAGTCAAGAAACAGCAACGCTTACAAAGTGAATTGGAATATGTCAACTTCCCCACTATTATGGTAGGTGCAAGGTATACTCCAATTCCTTAAGCCTCTTCCTCGAAATTTGAATGTCTTATTGACACTAGCTTGAGTTTTTAGCTAATTGTACTAATATTTTACAAAGGGTTGGTATTTCGACGGATTCTTCACTCAGCCGTTTGCCTTGAATGAAAAATATGCCACAATATTCAACGAATTAGAAGAAGGAATAGCACACAAGAAAGAAGTGTCTTTTAAAGAAACATTTACGGAGAAAACTCGAAGAAACTTTTGGCCACCTCAACTTATCGGCAGCGTCCGTAAAACTATATATTTTTTCCAAACAATTGTTTGAAGTTAATTATAACCTATATTAAAATAACTTCCACGGGTATTATTGGCCTAAATTGTTAATCTGCCCGACTATTTTAAAATTCACTTAATTTTTAATTAAATTAAATTTTAAGTGAACTGTTCAAAATTTCATGTTATGTTTTATCTTTTAGAATTGTTTCCGTACTCGAGGAGTCTATATGGATCATTATGAAACAACAAAAGATCCTCCTCACACCCCTCCACAGATAGATTTTGAACATATAACACCAGGAGGTACAGGAGGAATATCTATGATGATGGATCCCAACAGTGCTAGCTTCTATGATGAGGAGAAAGCTAAAGTTCCTTCTAAAGTAAAATTTGTACCAGCTTCAACTTCGAATACGAGTATAAAACAGCCATACATGAGGTTTGGGAGAATGGGAAGCACCCATAGTGCAGATATAGAAGAGGAAGAAGAAGAAGAGGAGGATGATGACATGGATATCTCAGTTCCACGAGTAATGAGATATGGTCGCAAGAAAAAGTATCAGCCAATTCGATCGAAAATGTTTTACAGGATAAAGGAGGAAGCAAAGAAAAAAAGCACTGTAAAGAAAACCGAATTTTATTTCGACGATGAGAAAGCGGGTTTTTACAAAAAGAAACGTGATCAGCAAGGTATGTACTACTATGATGTTAAATACCAAGTATGGAGAATCAAACGGACACCGCGTACTTTTGCTACGGATTTTTATTTCGATCAAGTTGCTGTAAGTATGATAATGTTTTCTACTTCCTTTTACTTCCTTATGATTTTTATAAAACAGTACATAATAGCTGACTCTTTTGTGGATAATTTGATAAAAAGGGAGCATTTTTACCAAAAGACCGCAACCGGAAGGAGGCAGATTACATTTTCGATACCTCATTTTCCTGTTACGAATTAGATGGACAAAGTGGACCTCCGAAAAATGGATTGACACCTGATGATTTTACATTTGATGAAAGATCTGGAAAGTGGAGGAAGATTGACGGCTTGCCGGATGCAGATAAGAAGATGGTTGCAGTTGATTTTAACGCTTCGAGATTTGCAATTAAAGATGCTAACAACACTCCTGATGACTATTATTTCGATGTCGATACTGGATTGTACGAATTAAAGACTGGAGCCGATAAAAGTCATGAAAAATACATTTATAATCCTATTATCGGGGCATGGATACTCGCAGCCCCAAAAGTAAGTGAAGGGGACGAAGATAAACCAAAGTCCAAAGTTACACCAAATTTCTACTTTTGGGACGAAGCTAAGTATTGTTTCAGGAGAAAGAACGGGCCATCAGCTTACTTTATTTACGATCCAAATAATAAATTCTTCAGGATGAAAAAATCAATAAAGGGCAAATACAATCCGAAAAATTGGAGGTGGTTACTAAATAACAAAAATTAATAATGAAATATAGTTAGAGGGTTTTAAAATGATTTTTTAATGTTCAAAGATGGGACGATAACAAAAAAGAATGGTACTTACCAAAGTCTACGAAAGGTGAATATTTCAATGAAGATTTGTATTGGCTCCCAGAACGAGATTACGATAAGCCTTGGTTAGAATACGTTGGAGGATATTATTATCGCCCCAGAAAAGATAGTTTCGAAGGTAATGAAGAGGATGATAGTAACATTATAAATGCAAAGGACGGTTTAGGGGCTCCTGGAAAAACCACAGGCACTGGGGTTATGGCTACTCCCGCTGGGGGAAAGGGGGGTAAGTCAATGGCTGGAGAAAAGACTGGCGATAAAGGAATGACGATGGTCAGAAAGAAATCTGTTGAAAGAAAAATTCCCAAACCCGTAATAGTGGAGGAACCTAAAGAACAACCAAAAACTGCATTGGATAAAGCACTTGAAGCTCATGATATATTTGACCCTCGAGTGTAAGTTGTTTTAAGGAATTTAGAAATGCCTTTTGGTACTGTTTTTAAATGGCCAATCAACCCATAAATAAGTAATGAATAATTTTTAATAAATCATTTCCTTTTGCAGATTGAAAGTTAGCAACCTAGGCTTCGTACTCAACGAAGTAGATTTAAAAGCATTTTTCCCTTCTGCAATTAAAGTGCTGAGACCGAAGTTATACGACAGTGATGTGTAAGTAACACTTTCTAATGACACTAGTTTAAGTACTTGCGAAAGTAGTAACAAAGAAATTCCCCCAAAAAATGAAAAAATTATTGAATTGACTCAAGAAGGTCGATTATTTAGTTTATTGCAAGGGTTTCATACTGTCCATTTCTATTCCCAACATTTCTGTTTTGACATAAAATAATTTAATTAATCTCACAATTTTAATATTGCAGTCACGACGATTTCGCACTCCTCTACTTTTTAACGGATGAAGCTGCATCTGCGGCATTGAGAACTATGAATAGACAGAAAATCAAAGGAGTTGTAATTTATTTGACGTACTGCAAAAAAGAGGACAAGAAGATTTTAGAACACAGAGTTGAAACTCGGGAGACTGCTAAAAGGAGGAAAAGCATAACATGAATATCAACGAATAGATTAGAGTGAGAGATTCGGTCTACAGACATGGCAGAGAAATAGCTATTTAGTATTTAGATTGAGATAAGTGCAGATTTACATCACTTACAATTACTACACACTAATACCATTATTAAATGCATAATTTCTGCAGTAAATTGACTGTACTCTCTTTACCTTACCACCCAAATTAGTTACAAAGTTTCATTAAGCTATGAATACTAACTAATTCATATTCTTATTTCTCACAAAACTTCAATGAGGTCTGCTGTGCCCAGTGTACTAAATCTACCACTTTTTTAATACTGGTATTTTTGTACATAAATTATGCCAACTGTAATTTCATCCTTTTTTACAGTGGTATTTTTGTACACTGGCCGTGCCCATATATTGCATTGGATAAATGAAAACTTTAATGAGAACATCCTATTATAGTAAATTATACTGAATGTATAGCTTGGTTTTAAGTTTACAGAAATATGACAGAAAATGACCGATTTTAAGTCATATTATGGCTTAGGTATGAGTGTAGATATAAAAGACAAAATTTGTTTGTAAGATTTGGATTTGATTTTTTATTGGATTTTGTTTATTGTACGTTTTAGAAACACTTACTTAATTTCCTGCCCTAAAATAGTAATAATTTGTCATTTGCAAACTTAAAATCAGTTATTTTCAATGGTATTTCTGTAATATAATTTACTAAGGGTGGTTTATTACATCTACTGGAAGAAATCACTTCATTTTTAAAGGAACGATATTTTCGAACACAACTCTCCAAATATCAGGCTGAATAAAAGTAAATAAGTTGCATTAGATAGCCTAAAACTAAATAAAGTTTGTCATATCAAGTTGTTAATTGATTTATTGGTTGAGTAAAATGTAAAGCAAGTGGTATAGCCGCGCGGCTATATTATGTTGAGTGATATAGTTAAGAATCAATTGATCACTCTGTGAGCTTGGTTTGGATTGGACGTAAGCAAAAAAGTTGAGAAAGTGAAGAAGAGATTGAAAGTAGCCAACTGAAACAAACTGATACATTGCACGGAGAAAGTTTTCCGATTTCCCTACTGTAATTTAATTTCACTTACTTTCTTTTGTGATATTTTGCATCCCTAGTTCAGTCCTTTAAGAACTTTGACGGAATAACTAGAAGTACTTGTATTGTCTTTGCCATTTATTTACACTGAGTGCTTTCTCTCTCCTATTCATGGAGCAATTAATTAATTTTCCTTTTTGCTTTCTTCCAAGTATTATTTTAGCGTTTACATAAATGAACTCCTTGAGATGTCAATATTGGTGTAGATGTAGATGCAGCAGCAGCGTCCCGAAAAAAGAATGCCAACCATCGGTGTATGAAATAAATTCCACATTGCAAATATTTACATTACCTCGTCTACAGACATGGCTATATTACTTTTTCCGAAATAACATTCTTTCATCTTGACTTGACTCTGCATCAGGGGATTGGGTTGAGTGCACAAGAGCTAACTGGACTATAAGGTCATTGTTTATAGAGCGTGCTCGGTCATACATTTCTTAGATCAAGATCTTGCAAAGAAAAAATAATAAAGTAATTGCACTAAAATGAATCCCTTTCGGTTTTCAATATCTGCGTCGTAAGAAAAATTTCTTCATCTTCTTCCAAGGTCGGTCACCGATGAAAGTGAATTACAAATTTATTACATTAAAGTTTGTCCAATCGTTTAATTGACTAATATTAATGCAAAAATACGAAAATATCTATAATTATAAAGAATATGTTATTAACTGAGATAATTTGTAGATACTTTTACTGATTTCATTTAATTGACTACCCGTGTACATTTTCATTTCATCGAAAGGTAAAATAAGTATATAACAATGACAAATGTGACAAGGGTCAAACGATGTAGAAATAGGAACTACGAATATATTTACAAATTGTATGAAATAAATCGAAAATAGCTGAATGGATCTGACTGAACGTATCTACGTTCAATTATTTTTAATTTTCTCGTGGCGAGTTTCAGGAAATAATTGGAGAAGTGATGATTTATTCTTGTAATATTGTACTGGACCGTGTTTATTTTTTAATCTACACTTATTATTACTTATTTTTTCCTGCGATTCAACCCGATTAGTTTGCAAAGTACATTTTGGCACATTTTTAGCTTGATAAGATTTTCATAGGTCTCTATTGTAAATTTTCAAGACTGCGTGTACGAGGACATTTATGTAATCATGCTATATGATTTTTTATTGTTTCATGACATACACAACTACTACACACATCTACTCCATAAAGCAATAATGATTTACGAACATCACAGATGGATTTTAAAGCCATGCTCATTATGTTCACTAGGCAAGTAGCCAAATAAAAGATATAAAAGCATGGTTTACTACTATATTGTAGTATTTTCAATTTCAACAAAACTAAATCGATCGATAGATTGGTATTGCGCCAAAATAATTTACGACTAAAGCAAATGACATTAATGTATAGTAATTAGCATTAGCAGCCTTTAATTCATGTTTCGCATTTATATAATAAACAATTAAATCATTCGCTCTTACGTTCATAATATAAACTAACATTGACATTAACTAACTCTATACACCAAATTCATCCCGATAATAAACACACTATCTTTTGCATATTACACATAAAATGTCTACATACTACAGATAACATCCACTAGTCTAGTCACTAGTAAAGAATGCATTGATAATTGTAATTTATAGATTAGAAGTATAACTTTCTTAATGATTGCACACTTTTAATACTCCTCTGAATTTTATAAATCCAACTTTTCAGCAATTCTGCATGCTTCATTTAATTTCTATAAAAATCAAGGGTAAATCACAATATGGCGAATAAATTGTCTTCCAGTAAGTATTATTGGTTAAATGGCGAGCACAGTAGTAGCATTAGAGATGAAATACATTTTAATTACACACCTGCATGTCCACATTGCTTTATAGTGCTCTCCGAATGTAACAAAGCAAACAATTCGTAAAAGAGACCGAGAGTTAGCATCTTATGTAAATAAAAACTAACTAATATAAGCTTACAATACAAACATCAATTCGTAAGTAGATATGGTTTTCATAACAAATGCACTACCACGAACTAATTATAAGAACTACATACTAAACAACTCACAACACAACCTAATACAATTAGTGTAATCATGAGGTAATTTATAAATGTTCGTATTTAGGTACTTGTAAAAAATTAAAATTGTGTCATTTTTCTAGCTACTAGATTTTGTATTACTGCTACCTGTCTACTTTAATTATCATTATCAAGGTGTTCATATGTTTGTTATTAATTGTCACTCATGTGTAAGAAAATTGTAAAAAGAACATTTGCAAAATCAAATCATACGAAAAATTACGTATTAAGTAGCTACTTTGATTGTTGTTCTTTGTATGTCGTAATTAGTAAAGGATATTTACTCACAGACACCTCTTCCATCCTATTAAAATTAAAATACACTGAAATGCACGATGAGGAAAGGAAATTCCTCTGCTGGATTCAAAAACTGCCATTATTACTGTCCCTCCCCCTCCCCACATGCAATGTGAACATAATTTACAGTAATACAATCTATCATTTAGAATTAGGTATGTATAGTCTCATTCTCGTCACTTGGCCAATAATATTTTATCCGTATTATGTAAAGTATAGGTACTTATTGTTAGTATTAAGTTTCAGCAAGTGATATCCTTAGATTTCTACGTATTGCTAGCATTCATTTCTAAGATATACTTATACAATGTATATGTACAATTATATTTAGTTCATTTTAATACATGAGGTTGGAGTAATCAATGTTAATTATCCATAACTATTGATGTAATATCTGTAACTATTGATTTGCGGAAGTGACTTTAACTTACCAAGTATTGTAGTAATTACATATTATTGTCAACAGATCAAAAATTCTACATTTTGGAACTTGGAACGTAAGCAAAATAAAGATCATAACATGTAACCCCAATCAGTAGACATTTGATAACCAAATTAATTAGCACCATCTTCTTAAAAATAAGCATTCCTTTGTCATGCTTATTAAATCCGGTAACCCCGTTCCTCATTTCATAATCTTAGTGATTTTATATTAATTTTATGGTTAGTAACATGAAGTTTTACATTGTGGTTTACTATTATGCTTTAATAACATTAGTCCGTATAATTTTATTACTAAGGAATGGTTAGCAGTAGAGATTTGTAACTAGTAACTATACCTGGCATTTTGATAATCGTAATCATACGGACATTAGTTAGTTCTAAACATTAATTTTACTTAATTCTTTGGTTGCCACAATGTACAATCTTTTTCTTGGTAAGATTAAGTTGTCTAATATTGTATAACGTTTTTATTTACAGTTTATGTACACACAGAAGTTGAAGGCTATATTTATCTAATACGTGTAGCTACCTAACACGAAGTTAAACAATCACCATACTAGTATTTTAAACACATCATTCATAAATTGATGATTCCTCTATTTAACTAACCAATCCAAAGTTCATCAACTTTAGTCTCAGACAAGATAAGATCAGGAATATTATGCATTTGCTTTGTTTTGTAATAATGCAATGTTTCTGTTACAATTGTGAGCCAGTACGACAGTAGTAATTGGTAAATATTTCTTTACAACAATAGCTACCATTTGCTGGTTAGCTACTTTACAGTTTGCCGACTAATTAGCAGCCATTGCAGCTAAGTTGACTAATAAGTATAATATAATATTAGTTTAAGTGTATTAGTTGACAATCTTGACATTGTAAAGGGTATTATTATCAATATCGTACGGCAATTATCGATTTGTGTCAGTTGTTTTATGTAGTTTGGGTATTTTTAGTAACATTATGCAGCAGATACAAATACGTACATTGTTATTTAGGTACTACTTTTACACTTTACACTAATTCATTGTTCTGAGAATGCCAAATGCACTCTTTAAATTATTTAGTTGATAAATCAATATTTTCGCACTATTTTTATAGGTACCAAAAGTCTTTATACTTCTGTAATTAGTACATTCTACGGTAGTAATAGCTACGTAATTAAATATTTAATTAAGTTTCAAAAATTAACTTTAAACAACTAACTAACGTAAGATAAGTATAGGAGGTACAAATATAAATGAATTTAAAGCCTTCGTTTGTATTTATGAATGTATAATTTGTCTATTATGCACTAATTTACTGAAATTCTTCATCTGAACTTAGGAGCATAGTTTTCTCATTAAAATTTGTCCCTTGGGGTTGACTTGTATTCACTGAGCCAGGCTGCCCTGGATTCGCAGATCCTGGTGGACCAGACCCCGGTCCATTTCCAGACGACACTTTCCCTGAAGATTTCCCAGACTTTCGACTTGGTGATTTACTTCCTGTGCTGCTACGTTTTTCAACACCTGTTGAAGATGTTGTGGGTGCCGACGAAGGACTATGTGGCTGATGGACACCAGGTGTTATGATTCCGACTGAAGTTGAAGAACCAGAGCCTCTCATTTGATTATCAGAGCCACTTGACGACGACACTATTTTCCCATTTGTTGCATGTCCGTTTCCACTACTATTTGTATTTCTGGCAGCTATTTCCCGTTCGAAACTGTCTTCTCTTGGACTTCTTGCCGAATCTCCTGCTGCACGTTCAAAACAAAGTTTACAATTAATTCCCTAGTTTATTGGACCATTTAAATCTGTGCAAATACACTAAATCAGCACGGAAAAAGTGTTCAAATGTCAAAACTTCAATTGAAAAGCATAATAGACTATATTTTTAGCTGCATAGATACTTTTAATACTATCTATTGCTACTGAAACTGGCCTATATACTTAGTTAAATAATTCCACTTACTTAAAATTCAATCCCACGTTATGATTTGCGTACATAAAAAATTCATAGGTGAGTTTTAAGCAAAGGTCAACTCTACTACAATTTACTACTATAAAAGGGATGAACTTCCATTATTATAATCAAAACAAATGTACATAATAGAGTAGTACAATTTATCTTCAAACGCTAGTATTTTCAACCATTTAGAGTAAAGCGTTTAAAGGCCTTTGTACTACAATTCCCTAGATTGTGTTCATCCTTCCGTCAAATTACCAATTCAAGAGATGTCCGAATTTTCTGACTTACCCGAAGAGTACTGTGTATACTGTTGATACTGCGGGTGGAAATTGTGGATGGCATCCGTCATTATGTCTCGAGGGTTCATTGTCTCCTGAAAATGAAATTAAAGAGAGGTTCGTTAAACATTTCGCAATAAGCATAACGTTTTAATTATCCTGAATTTATAGAGCTCATCCAACAATGGTAAATACCTACTATTTCCCCGGAAGAAAATTATACGCTTTGCATACATTGTCAAAAGTAAGCATTTTCAGGTTGTATCTAAATGTCCTAAATATGCTTAATAGACACTACTAGTCTGGAAACACAGTCACTTGCCAATTAGGTACACAAATAATACATACACTACAATTTGTGAACATTGTACATCCACAGAAGAATATACATCTCGAGCTTTCTGGAGTTCATACAACTACAAGTATTTTTATAGACGTGCATCTGCTTCTCATCCATTGACACCCAAACATTCTGTCGTACCATCTAATCTATCCTACTTTTATAGTCTTTTTTGATATACAACTGTAATTTCTATTTGTATTGGTTCATGCATGGTGCATTGCATACCACTAGACAAAGTAGGTAGCTGAAATTTGCTAGCACTAAAAAAACCTTTGATGGTATGATACATTTTTAAATCAGTTAATGAATAAAATAGGTTCAAACCTAGAGTCTAGAGAGTTGCTATTTTAAAGCACATTTTGTAAAAACGATGTTGGGAAAGTAGCGAATTAACTCGGAAATATTGAATCTGTTTCTTTCTATTAAGATTTATAATTTACCTATGCAAAAATGTGAGATGTGTTGGAATAAAGACAACAAGCAATACTATTATACTTTTTTGTAATTCTTTGCCATATGCATAATTTTATCATCATTTCTCATTCCTCTTCTCCCATTACAGATGTTTTACGAATCTACAATAATACAATAACTGCGTGAATAATACTTCCTTTCTTGAGTTGGTCCTAAAAGCATACATTTCACGTTTTGTGTCAATGAGACAAATCGATCTAATTAACATTGTGTAAGAAATGCATAGAATAGTTGGGTGAACTTTGTATTAGTTCTATTTGGGCTGAGTACGAATGGAAAAGTAGTTGGGAATGCAACCCAAAAAGTGAAATATTGCCCGGCATTCTCACTGCATCCCAATAGCAATAACGGCATGCGCCAAGTAAATAAAAAATAATTCAAGTCAATAGAGTTTGAGATCAATACTACTTAGATACCTAGATTTACACCTAGTAGGTCCATAGCAAATGATTTACACTTAAGATTTAAGTGTGTCTGAGTTATTGATCTGTAGTCTTTGCAACTTGTAATAGTCTGCAGTTGTATAATTCAAAGCTGTAAATAAGATGTTAAAATTAGAGCTGACTTAAAGTTTAGAATTGTATTAGAGTGGTTCTTGGAGCAGTGGAAGATGTAGAGTGAGGAAGAGAGAGAGAGAGAAAGAGGCTGAGAAAATAAACATAAAACGACGGTAATCGTAAAATAACCCGTAATAAAACACATGGTTCACTAAACTCTAGTCTATAGAGAACATGTGTGTCCTACAGGAAAGTGAAGCCACATGCAATAGGCTTTTTTGTTCTTTCATAATAGTAAGTTGCTCGAGTTGGTCCGTCAGACTTTGTTCTACTATTACATATCACATGCTTTGATAGTTGGCGAACTCGGCTCTCTAAGTCCACGTAATAACTTCATCTCTATTTGCAGGCCATTAGTTCAGCCCGACTTCTTTCTATATGAAATGTCAAAGTCTCTGTCTATGTAGGAGCACATGCGTTGAAGGTGTTCAGAGACAACCAAGCATATTGCTTACTATTTAGATTCATAGATCTAGTATCTAATGTACCACAAAGATACAATATCATTCATTTTCATTCCGAAAGCTTTTACGCTAGAATATCTCTCTTGCTTCGATGAATTCAAATTATGTAACACAAACACAGGATTTCACTCTACACATTAATGTACAGTAATAAAGTAATTCTAACCGGATGAACTGAAATTACAGAACATGATTTTCTGTTTCAATTCTACTTTGACATTTTCCATAACTGTCTATCTATACAGATCCTATACTAAGATATTGTATTACAAAAGGTAGATTATAGAAATTTAGGCTGAAAATTCGACTAAATATAATATAGAACCTTGTGGTAGGAAAATAGCGTTAATAATGATCAGTCATAGTATTCTAGTATTAAGAGTATTATGAACATGATAGTCATCTACATTAAATCTCTCTTGCAGATCACATCTCATCAAATTGAATTGAAATGCAATGAGTATGATGGGATGGTGGATGGGAAGTAGCAATGGCTTTCGTTCCAGTTGTCATTGTACTGGCATTTCTGCCAGAACATATTATTCTACTTCTGATGCGCTGCTTCATCATCATTCCGGATTCACGCGATCAAATCACATTAACTCTGAATTACTTATACTTTATAAACCAGAAAACGACATACACATAAACTAAGTATAGGTATACAATCTACGAAAGTAATATATGATAATACAACTTGTACATAATAATATTGAAAGGCGAAACCCGTTCCAGACTTATGGAACAGGATATAATAATATTATGATCACTGGAAAGAATTCCTTGTAGACCAAAGAAAATCACCTGGGACTTGTGTCATTTACAAAATGTCATTTTACTCGCCGTCGGCGAAGATGAAGTTTGATGACGAAATGAGAGAGAGCGAGCGAGCAGATGTCTGAGTTGATCTACTATTTTACAGCTTTGCATTATTATACTGATGCGGACAGAGATATACTCTCTATAATGATAAGCTTCTTATTCCTTCATGCTAGCGTGAACCACAATTTTATAAGAAATGTCAATATCCTACAGCCTAATTTCTATATCGATGCGCAAACACTTTCATTCTCTAAAATTTAACGAGCCAAACTTTGTCAACTTACATATAACTAAAGTAAAGTAGGGATGCTATACAATTCAGGATGCACGTTCTATGTTCTACTTATTTGCAATGTGATCAATAAACTTACTTTCAAGCTGCTCGAGATACTCTGCATGGTGACACTTCGACCTGGGGCGTCCCCTGGACAATTTCCTGAGTAGACCTGTAATTGCAACATATAAATTAAGACAAAAATAAAATATCCAACCTATAAGCTACAGTCTCAAATCAACACAATAGGGATATGCTAGTGCAACTGATTACACAAGTACTCAAACAGATATACATACAATAGATATATCGCTGTACTTATAACAAATGCTTTCTTTACAAATATTTACTCCTTCAGAAATAAAGCAAAACCCTATTTGATCACAACGTTGAATCTTTTTCGTGTAAAGTACTCCTGCTTTTTAGAGACCAAAATTAGAAACGTTTCAAGCTGTTCCTGTGGTGTACAACAGAACAATTTCATAGTATATATTCTATAGCCTTTGGATACAGAGATCGTTTACGCTCAGAAGACATAAATTATCTGAAAAGCCCGTATCTGTCTTCAAAGCACAGTGTAGCAAATGAAAAAGATTTTGCAAACTGCCGCAGAAAGAGAACCTCACCATGATATTTTCTAAGGCGGAGGAAAGACATTATCTTGACATTGTATTGAATTTATAGCGATTGGCTTTCATTTTTAATCCAAAAAACATACAAAGCGTTAGAAACTCAATGCAACTGTCGTAGTCCAAACTTCCAACCTTGCAACTTTACATAACTGTAACACAGAGATGTGAAAGTAAACAATTACAATATTGACAACACATGCATGGGTTGTATATAAGATACTATAATTTCTCGTTGAAGTATTATCTTGCGCTAACGGAAGTTAGAAGATACGCTTCCTAAGTAGTCTTCAATATTTTAGTACACAGTGTACTCAGATTTCTCTAAACGAACTGTTATGTTATACTTTTTTCTGTTTCATCTACCTACACAAACAGTGCATTCGTCGATTTTAATATTTTACTGTCCCATTTACTAACCCTCTACATCTTGTAAGTCCTAATTCAAAATAGATATTTCTGAGTACAAAATCCTACTTTATTTTTTAAAAATAGTCACTCGGTGTAAGTAGCTACAGTTGAAATGAATGGAACTCATATTCAACTCTTTCCTATTCGATTGCTCCTAAATAATTTATGTCTGCTCAATACCATTTCCTAAATATATATCCACTTTCTACCAATAAATGTTTTCATAAGTGACATAAGAGTGCTATTTCCTACTTCAGGCAGTTTATTTTGGTTCGAAAATTGAATGGTTATTAGAGTAGTCTGGATAGGAAATCGAATTTTCTGCTGAATTGATTTGACAGCTCGATCACATTTCATTTTAGGCTATAAGGGAACAAAATTGAAAACTTAAACCTCAAAGCGTATACCTACTCTGTTGCAACAAATGCACAACATTCAGGTATCTGTAAGAGACATTCATTCATATACAATTCTTAACAAATATCATATTTCTAGAATTGACAAGTATTTGAGAACGAGGGAAAATAGATTTGAGACAGAATGATTTTCAACAGTTTGGTTAGCTTTGGTATTTATTATTGACTTACGTGAACAGGGAAAGCGTATTTGAGAGCAATAGCTGCGAAAAACATTTCAATGCAGATGAAAAAGTTTTGGTAGCCGGCAGAAATAGTTCCGTTAGGCAGTCGCTGATGATTCCCATCGTAGAGTGGTCCGATAATTTCAGCTTTCTCCAGAATAGCCAGTAGCACGCCTATTGACAACACAATTGACTTTTAAAGTGAAACTTTAGCTATAATTTTCCCGGAATCGATTATTTATCAAGTTATGTCCTTTAAATTCAGTAGATAATGTACCTTGCCAAAACGATAAGAAAATCGTGGCTTTTATTGTAGAAAACTTGAGAACAGGTTCAAAGGGCGTGAGGAGGTCTTTGGTAGCGAAGTAAAATAGGAACAAGCCATAAAGTGCCAAGCTCACGGACACGTTATAGATCATTGTGATATACAGGTAACCGCCTTCAGGACTAAAATTGAAAATAATCCAAATTACAACATGACTCTTCATCTTGAATTCTAAACCACTACCTCTCCAACTACTATGCCTACATGATTGTTATTGCTATGACCAAAGTAATTATATAAATTCTATTCTATGACTCTGTATAAATGATTTTAACTGCTTAGTTAACTAATTACATTCACATAACTATGTTCTATATACATATTTTATTATCATCCTCTCTCTCATTGTAAACACTAGGATTTTGAATTTATCATGGCATGAATCAGAACACGAAGTGTAAATAAGTTTATATAGTACCTACTAGGACTGTATTTCATTCAGTATCTTAGTTTACTGTTACAACAGTTACTTTCTTCATAAAGATTAAATCTCGTAAATGACAATGAGTTCAAAAGCCACTGTTAAACCACCTCAGGTAATCTTTTTACTATTTAAGTCTAAGTTTTATAGGTTAAGTCATTTCAAATACTTATCTTAATCTTCTGCCGGAAGATATAGACATAGTTTACTACAATCCTCTCAGCCTTTCTTTACATATTGCTAGCATGATAATACGAAACTAAGTACTGCAACAGATTCATGGGAATTATTTACAAAAAAATAAGAAGTACAATAAAGACTGTGACAAGAAGGCACGATTACGACTAAGTAATTTAGAAAGTACAATAACTGCCTACGGAGAAACCACGTAATGCTTGTCATCTTGTAAATTGATTTTTTTGCAACTTTCCCATATCAGTGATCAGTAACATAAATAACATAATATTATTCTAAGACTAACTATATTTACATATACCTAAAACAAATCAAGCAATTCAAAACTAAATCATTTGTAATAATTTTCGTAGATTTCAATGTGATAAAAATTGAAAACTTGGATCATTCCTACCTCCAGTCTCCATCCCGAAAATGTCCCATGGATTGTAAAATAATGGTCATAAATGCCATGATGGGTTTCACCAGACAGAACTGAAGAGTAGCTTGTTTGCAAAAGCGGAGAAAGCCGATCGTGTAAGTTCGACCCGAGAGACAGCACGTGCAGTAGAGGAAATTCGACCTGAAAACAAAGTAGAAAACCAATGTGATACCTTCACATAGTTGCTTTACTATTCTATAGGTATCAAATTTTATTCTTCGTATCTTTGTATACTATCTTTACGACAAACGCAAGTACTTTTTAAACTTTTGTCGGTAGACATATAGAATACAATAATATGTAGAAAGTATGTATCGTATCATGGAACTTTAGCTAAAGGTGGCCAAACAAAACTATAAAAGTAGAGGAATAAGAACCCGAACACCTCTACTAAGTCATATACATTATACATATATGTAGAATAGTTGATGTGGAAATAGTCTCAAGTTTTCATGAGTAGGCTCCGGAGATTGCGGAGAAGCGAAATCGAAGAGATAGTAGGCAGACAGAGGAGGATTACACAAGTCAACATCAGGAGGATTCTGCATTACTATTACTACTACTTGTTACCCATATCAGAGACAAAACATCGTCTCTCATATTCTCCATAACAAATTGACCAATATTACATGTCAGACGGAGTAAAGCTTATAGATGGGAGTTTGTGAAGTCGGTACGGGCAGCCAATGTATTAAGGTTTATTATTATGTAGTATTATATCATAGCAAGAGTAACCTAAAGCCTTTGGTCCTTTCCTGTCTCTCCTGTTTCCTACTTTACTTTGTTCTTCAGTCCAGCTCAGGTTTCTTTTCTGTCCATTTGTCTTTAGCAAAGTGTATTATAGGGAGCCTTCACTTAACTTCTCTTTCTTTCTCTAATCTATTCTTTTTACCGGGAGGCTTGGTTCTGCCCTGTCCTCTTTTTCCTTCCCGGTAATTTACACTTATTTACTCCCATATAGCAGAACGAACTGTTCATTTTTTCCTTTCTCACCACATTACACTTTTCCTTTGCAAAATGCACGTTTATATCGTTTTTGGCCTTGGCTACTCTATACAATATACATGAAAGTCCATATAACTAGTACCTGACTAAAGGTACGTACTTGGCAGGGACCAATAAAAATCAGGGTGACCTCTTTGCAGATATTATTTGTCCACTCTTCTGTCTATAGCTCTAGAACTAGTTTCGAGTGCATACTACTGGCAATATCATACATAACTTATACCATTGCATTCTATAACTGAATCCATGAGTACTTTTCTTCTTTCTACTCAACAATAAAATTCCACTCGTTACCAGTTAAGTTTTCTCTTGTTCTTTCTCTCCTCCCCAACCAGCTGCTTTCTCTTATGCTACACAGAGAAGTTGAAAAATATGAATAGTTTAGTACTAGACCCGTATAATGTGAACCCAAAATGCAGGCATAACCATAACGAGCAGAGTAATAAAACTAATTAAATGGCTAATGAATGTAGACAGGCCAATATGCACAGGTGTTCGCCTTCTTTCCTCGGGATTTAGACTGAATCTAAGCAAATCCCTTTTGTTGACTCAACCTACATCATGCTAGACCTATGTCGACCTATACATACATACATAATGCCCAGGTACGTCCACAGTACATTTACATTTAATTAGCTAGAAGGCTGGAAAAAGTTTAATTAAAAGCCTAGAAAGAAACGTCACCCAAAAGGAGGTAGAATGTTAATTGTGGTTCAGTATCTTGATTTATAATGATACTCCATTCCTGAGACTGCTAGCAAAACAAATACTACAGAGAGTACTATTTTATTTAGTCACGTATAGTTAGCGTCTGAACAAACTTTAACAAATAATATCTGTAGGCAATTTTAATGGCTCCATGTTTTTCGCACGTTTGCAAAGTACGAATTCCCTACTAGTACATGTTTACTAAAAACAAACTGATGTTTTCGGTTAATTAATTAGGGGAGATTTTCACTTTGGAATAGATCTGGACTTGGACTGAGTGCTAAATGACGTCGGCACAAAAATCGATTGCAATTACATCTGACGCTGTCATTGAAGAAGGGGGAACGCTAAACTAATAAGTTGTAACGTGTTTTCACTGTTCTCTCCTACTTAACGTTGGCGTTAATTAGATACATCTTGCTAATTGTATTAGCTTGGAAAGTAAATATCTTGTGCTTTTCGGTTTCCACCCAAAAGATTCTGTTTCTATTTGTACGTAGTCTTCAATAAAGAGTTTCCGACAAGCGCAGTGACTTGAAAGTAGATGATTTATCATCAGAAACATTGAAAACTGTTGTCTAACAAAACGAGCGTGAACTGTTTCCGACTCTCGGATTTCCGGGTATAGTCAATTTAACATTCAAAGTTTGCTAAACAAAAGCTTCCCTACAAATTCCGAGAGTATTGATGCCGATATTATGGAGGAAAAGTTTGATTGGGCATGAAAAGCAAACTTCTCTCTTGTTAGGTAAACTTATTAGAAATGAAAGGAAATGAGAAAGTTGCTTGTTGCTGACTTACTTGATGGGTTTTCCTCGAATTTCTGACATGATGGAGCCTTCACCGCCCAGGTACTCGTAGCATAAAGAGAGGAAATTGTAGATGACAAAAGCCTCATAGCAGTCACGGACCGTGTCAAAGTACACGTAAAAGTTTTCATTGTTGAAAAACATGAGACTCAGCCAAGAGTCAAAAGCGTAGATCGGCACAATGAATAATATCCGAACAATCCAGCGCTGTTCTGCCGGGTGAGTGTACCACCGGAGATGTTGATAGATCTGATGACAAGTGATTATCAATGCTGCCCATACGAAAGCTCCTGCCACTCCTTGTGCTAATGACGAATGCAGAAAAAGACGATTGTCCGACAGCACTGTCGTTGGATGAGGGGTTGCGTCACCTGAATTCACAAACAAACAATTTTTTAGCGTTCATCAATACTATTTGTACAAGAAACATTAAGCAAAGTTTCCTGCATGTAAAACAAAAATTTGGAATCTCATTTTACAAGTCAAATGCAAGCTGTAAACTGGAATTTCAAAAATTAATAGTAAAATAACTTTTACAGTATCAATTAATTAAATATCGATCAGTTGAAACAATACATTCAAGAATAAACAGTATCTATCAAAATACAGATCATTTTGTTGTCATTGTAAGCATACAGATTCTAATTGTTTACTACTTATGTGAAAATGGTGTATGAGTGTATGTATGAAAAATTTAGGTTTAATTTTCAAAAACTGATAGATATGTAAGATGTCTCATTTTTAGTAGTGAACTATACCACTGTACATAATGTGCTAGTTTTTCTTTCTTTCTTTCTCGCTTGTTTTGTACTGTGATCAAATCAGGAGCCACAAAACAAATGCTATTTATAACAACATTCTTTGGTGATTGATACACACATTCACAAGTAGTATATAAATACATATTTGATAAACACTTAAATACATGTATTTAGTAAGACATAAGTCAGGATCGGAAATTGGAATAATAGGCATCATGCGTCATTATCATTACATTTGCCGATAGCGAATTCGTACTGCCAATTTACTATCTGTACAACTTTCGCTGCAATATGTTTATGGAGGGTTGCAAATATATATAAGATAATAGAGTTAATATAATTCAAAGCACTAGGTACCTTTACGATTATTTCGTTACGGTTAACTTACAATAAATCTCAGTCGTAATAATTTTGTTAATTATTTCTCACAATCAGTTGCTCTCATTGTTCGCAGTAGTTCTGCTTAGGTTAAATCAGACCAAAAACTCACTTACGTAGCTTTTTATCTATGCAGAATTTAATGTGATAAAAAATAAGTCATGTATAGTCACACTAGTCGTCAAAAGATATTTTTTTACTTCTGGAAGAATATGTGGATAAGGATAAGGTACATATCGCAGCAAGCGAAAGCACTACTTCTATAAAAGTTTACTACTTTAAATATGTATAGTGGTTTGAGTTGCCACTTACGCATATGAACAATAGGTAAATACTTAGCATATTCATTTTTTCTTTTAGAATTGGATTCCTATATGAGATCATGTATTACATCTTTATACGACAGTAATACAGAAAGTACCTCACATTAGTTATTCTCTTATTGAAAAGAAAAGGGAAACCATTTCATTAAATTTAAGTAGGCAATATTACATTTGAAATTACTATATTGCCTTACCGTATAGTAGAAGTACGGCTTATGATACATGTCATAATGTAAGGCAGTCAACCATTTTGGGATTTGGGCATTTGACTTTCTTTTGTGACGGGGACGGGATGGGGCTCAGTGAAATAAGTGTATCATTGCAGCATCCACTTAGCATGTATATTGTTACATTTCTTTATGTTTACTATACTGCAATATATTTCGGTACAATAGTTAAATTATCTAGAGATTATGATTTGGAAGTTGTATAGTCAGCAGAGGAGTCGAGTGCCATGCGCTACACACAACATAACACAACAGACATGCATACATACGTACAACTTTTCTCCCTCCATGTAATTGTGTGTGCGAGACAATAGTGTAATGTAATGTGATATTATATCTTGAAATAGCATGATCCCGGAATTCGCATTTCGCATAGCACACCCCGCACCGCAGTAATAGCAATAACGAATTATTAGACTTGAGATTCGGGTGTATAGGGCACTTCTCTACCATGATGCTTACATTACATTTAACGTTTATCTCATTCATACAGTTCAGATAAAGTCTACGCGAGCATAAAAAATTGTCTTACAATTATCATACTAAGGCCACTACTGCACTGCACTACTGCTTTGCGGATCATAGACCATGGCAAACGGAAAGTAAAGTAACTACCTAATGTTATCCCAACATTTTCAATTCAATTCACATCCAATACAAACTAAACCCAGAGAACGAGTCTCCATTTTAAACACTTATACCCATAACACTCTCTTGTCGCTACTCAGTTCGCTATAAAATATTTAGCATATATCCCTGCCTAATTTTGTGAATACTTCTCTACTCATTCAAATCGAGTGAAGCCTATAAATATCTACCTGTTAAATAAATTTTGCTGCACTTGCCACTTGCCGCCTACACCTTTTCTTGTTTTATTCATGCTACAGTGAGACCTAAAGAAATTGAAAACGTAGATTCCAAACATCTTAAATCTTACGTATACTCTACGTAAAAGTACAAGATACGGAACATTAAATATCTGTAGATTGTAAAACTAAAGTTCAATGAAACGCAATGATGTAATACAACTAATATCCTTTTACGATAACAATATATTTGTTACAGATATAATAGTAATTAGAATATAATCTATTGTATGTAAATTGAAACTTTTAAGGATATCCTGTTTTGTTACTCAACCTTATAGCTTTGGCTGATCACTAAAAGTTTTTCCGTATTTGCTGCTAAAGACTGCCAAAGAATATGGTAAAGTATGCAGAGATGAAATTCACGAATTAATATCTCAGTCATCTCCTTTCTATGAAAGAGATAGGAGGCGTTACGCAAAAAAGTGATGAAAGGACAGGAAAGTCGGGAAGTATGACTGGCCCTTGGATTCTTTCGAGACAGAGTCCATTGTATGTATATTTTGAAAGCAAATGTCAAAGGGCCATTAGTTCCATTTCAGTATCAGAGTCTCACGTAGTCGTTGCTAATCTATTAATGTAGTTAGTCCTCCGTCGGTCGGATACCTAAATGTTCGTGTTTTGTAGCAGTAGATTTGTACATGTATAACGCAATCGTTATTGAGGACACTACTGTTCTACATTAGGTTGCATTAGTTTTAGCCATAATCAACTGTCATGAAATACAAGGCTTGTCTGCCATTCTGCCTCTCAGAGTTTGATCTCTGCTCCATGTTTCTGCCAGGCTAAAGTTCACTCCTCTTCTCATATTATACTGTGCATTCTGAATTGCAAGTAATAGATACTTACTACATAATGCCATTCACCATAGTCTACACAAAAGTATAGTCATGTAATATAGAGTAGCATCAGACAGGTAATATTAATAATAGTAAAATTGAAAGGGCAACAGTCTCATCTCTATAAGTGCTGATAGAGGCAGTGAAATCACAATTTGCAGCTCATCCTACCCTACATTGTTCGTATTATAGACTATTTTGTTTGGAGCATAAAGGACCCGTAATAAAAGCAGCAGTAGCTAACGGCAAGGAAGCACATACCTAGATATTTTTATAATTCTGAAGAATAATATAACTACCTATCTCCTTACGTAAGAAAAGTAAATACATAGTAGAAAGTACCCACGTCAGATTCTTCTCTCCTTTGGAGTATGACTTTGTAATTTTAAGTTAGCTACTCAGAAAATAGAGAATACAATAGGGAAGTCGTAGAGCATGTACATTTCCATTCCGCACAATAGAATCTCACAATTACGAAGATGAACTATAGCTTAGGTAGGGAAATGTGAAAGTCTGTCCATGAACATACATACTTTATATTAGATTTGGAGGAAACTTAGTTAGTACGAACTAAGAATACTGCAAGCTATGCCTAAATCTTTGGCAAATACATAGTTTAAGCGTAGGAATAGAGAAAATAGACTATGCAACAGTAATCTAAATGAATGAGGACACAAAGCACCGACAGTTAGGTTTGGGGAGGAAGACTCTGTCAGGAGTAGACGAACTAGACGTAAATACACCCGAAGTTGGGCGAATATTTCAAATGAAAAGGCAGGCTATGGTGAGAAGAAGAAGAATAGAAGACAAGATGGTGTCTTTAGTTTCTAAGATTCTGTAAAGAATATAAATGAGCAAGCAGTTCAACTTCAACTCACCTCACTCACTCAGTTTAACTTAACTTAAGCACAGATTCAATTAACTTTAAGTTAAAATGAATGCTTATATGCTGTAAGTAGCACTAACTTACGTCTTGCATCATATAGGGTTGAATTATCTACTATTTATATGCATTAGCTATATCGGAGGAAAGAATGCGAATAAATATTTCTGGAAGAAAATCCTATAACTATTACATACATCTAGAATTTATATTACTAACAAAATGTTATGTATATCATGTGGATATGGAACACTCGTGGGAGAAAGACATTCTTTTTTCAAGAGCTGAGCTAGCTAGAGATCTATAAGTGTTTAATAAATAGGAGGAGAGGAAAAACGAAATTACCCGGAGATGACGTCGGTTCAGTGGTAGGAAGCCCCGCCGAAGACGATGGCGAACTGTTGTTTCCTGCTATATATTGGTTGTTCATTTTGGCTGTTGTGGAGTGTAATTTCTAGTAGAATAAATAGAATCCTTAGTCCTTCACTTTAGATTAAGATGACACTATAACTGCACGAAATCCTGCCAAGGCAAAGGACATTGATATAACAGTCACTAATCTTAATCTTCAATCTTCTTCTGTGAGTCGAGATTTCCAGTAGTCTCGATTTATTATGACTAATCTAGCTAAAGGATTTTAAATTGTTATGTGGATGGTTGGTACAGCTGGACAATTTAGTGTGGCTGAAAGTTGAAACTTTCAGTAGATGTTGACAAAGCTTGGAGTGTTGCTTTATTTAGCAGTGTTGACAAACGATGAGAATGATTACAATTCTAGTTGACAATAGACGAGAATAGTTGATGTAACACGAAGATTCGGCTCAGAAGCTATTATTATGATAGACTTAGAAATTGATTTCCCTGTCTTTCCACTTTCACGTGTAGGGGATTTCAAGTGTAGACATTATCTGTGATTGGGTTTGCTGTGCAGTGCATTACAGAGTAGGTATATTGCCTGGAAGAGTTTATTTTCGGATCCTGAAGATACTTACGGATTCCAGATACAGTATCAGATTTTATGTTCGAGAATGAATTTTTCAACGGGGAGTATTTTTTTCCTCGTAGAGAAGTTCCTTTTTTATACTTACAAA
Source organism: Tomocerus qinae (assembly GCA_020055645.1). NCBI lineage: Eukaryota > Metazoa > Arthropoda > Collembola > Entomobryomorpha > Tomoceridae > Tomocerus > Tomocerus qinae. The sequence goes on along the minus strand of CM034546.1, from coordinate 105,419,806 downwards.
CAAGAAGCGAGAGCCAATTCTGATAGAACAAAGTACTCACGGCATATATAGCAATATTGCACCATACAACAATGTGGAGATGATTATCAAAGAATGTATCTTCCTTCTCAGAATTTTTCTTTAAAAACTAGAGTGATGTCTATACGAAAGAACACTTCGACGGCTTGTATCTATTTTTGCACTATAGTACTTATTACTTATGTACTCTGCACTACTACTCTTAAGAAAAGCTGTCCTTTTCCACAAATAATCCTCCAGAATCGAAATTGGATTTCCGTCTTGTCTTCTTTTGTATTACTTTCTGTCTTTCGTTTAGTCTGTCAGGATACAGAATTGTTAGTTACGAAAAGACAGACAAGAGAAGACACTGAAGACAGCTACAATCATCCTCTTTCATACTGATACGGTCAACCCAATAGAGTCTTCTTCCCCACTGATTCCCGTACACCGTTATTAGCACATACTAAGACGTGATGTTCTTCCAAAAAAGGGAAATAAGACTTTCTTCCGATTTATGTTTCAACTTCTTGCAACAAATATCTCCGCGTCGGTTCGCCAAATATTCCTTCCAAGCACCCTGCAAAAATGGTAAAATTACAAATTAATTTTCACAGAAAATAAAAACAAGTTCACCTTCAGTTTTATCGGCATATCACGATGACCAAAACCGTACTAAAATAATTTTTATGCAATATTATTTCGAAATAACCAAAATAGTAATAATATCCTTTGCTAAAAATATTACTAAATTGGTGACTAAACTATTACATAATAATAAATGACACAGAGATAAAAATAATGTACCAGACACAAGCCACAGTCATACCAAACAATTAATCCGTTCCGTTCTCCAAAACTTTCAGTCTTCCAGTTACTTTTAACTGCGTTTACAATCAAAACGATATTCAAATTCAAGCTATCTTGGAAGTCGGCGGAGGAGCTATAAAATTACTTTTACTATTTTGTACAAAGTCCAAGTTCTAATGGAATACGTCAATCAAATGAACAGTCATATGAAGCGTACAATTATTACGATATGATAAATCACAGATTTGTATTTGTTAGTTGGTCATTTTTCCGTCCGCGTTCCCCAATCAATATTCAAATGACATGTCCCAAACTCTAATGTAGCGTCAATGTTCATAGATAACCATTTCAAGTACAAAGAGACAAGATTCCAGATTTTATCACCAAATAATATTACTGTCATTGTAATAGTAATATCTGCATTGACAATTAGGTGATAATCATTGCAGTAATTTAACATATTTGTTATAGATGTAATAAAGACATGATAATAGGTCTTTATCACGGCCATAACCAAGTTTGCTTCTATCAAGTTAGACAAATAGCTGTCAAAATACATTTATTATTTGGTTTATTGACGTACATTTTAACAAGGTATAGTCAACACGTTATTTCCTTTTGGGCATGAAATGCAACGTGATGTCACGATGACAGTCGTTCTAAACGACAAAGTGAAATAAATAACACAAGTGTGAGCTAGAGCTTATTAACATTACGGAGGGTGAGGATAGAAAATAATTGCTATACACAGCTTTTATATCAGAATATCACTAGCGTCTGTACAAAACTGGAAGTATACACGTTAACAACAATTTTCAATACTTCAGTATAAGATTTTGTGTAATGTAGTTTCACTAGTGCTAATACATTCACATAGATATATTTCGCAAATCATATGCGCTTAGGTTATATCATGTATAAATGACAAAGTTGTATAAATGGATGTACATTTTATATACAGAATGTATAGTTGGGTGTCTGTTCAAAGTGCTGCTGTATGCATGAGTTGATTCAATATTAGCATGTAGTATGATGTTCAAAGGACGTCATCGCATCACTTGATGAACTCATTCACTAGGGCTAACATGTCTATAAAGCTGTACCTAATTGCACAAGTTTTATTTTTTTCTTTTGTATCTGGATGCGATAGCTGGAAATGTTTTTGTTTCGTTAGTTGCTTTGTTCTGCTTTTCCATCGACATCAGATTATTACTACTACGTAATTGCGTAGCTAAATCTCTATTGCTCTATGTAATGCGATCTATAAACGAAGAACTGAATGCTATCATTAGGAACGATTACAGAAGGAAATAAATATGTTTTGAGTACTTATTAGTACAAAGCTATAGCAAATTTTACATCTGATATGCGACTTGATCTTTTGGTTCTTAGACTAAAACTCTAATGATTGCAACGTTTTTACTTAAGCTATCTTTATTTGTACTAATTTGTCATTTGCTTTGAAGATTTTCTCATTCCAAGGGTATAATAATTACTTTTGGTATTCGTCGTCTGTATAAAGAGTCCTTCGCTTTGAATTACATGAATGCGAGAAGCAGTTAAAAAGTTACATCAAATGAAATGATTGTCATTAAACGTTAAGTATTAAAATCGTGTGTAAAATATCAACCTTAACTATTCATTCGTGCTCAGAGTTTAATTTTACATGAATTTTCATGAGATAGCTTCAGATTTATGAGTTTCTTTATTTCAAAAGACTCAGAGCAGTAATTATCCCACTTCCTCCGAGACAGCGACCCAATTTGAAAAGACACAAACTCGTTGAAAGTAAAACTGCTTTAATAAACTCGCTTTATTATTACCAACATTTTAAATACTAAAAACACAATTGGTTTTCGTCGAGACCAAATGACAATTTGACTTTTATGTGTCTATCATTAAATTCTAAGCATATAAATTTTTCGTAGTTCAATTTCCTTCATAATAGAAAATCCCTGCTTCACTTTCAAAAACATGTCACACTGCTATTACATAACAAGGCAAAAAGAAAGGAAGATTGAACTATTTAAGGTACAAACAAACCCCAAACTATTATTACACTTCATTGTTATCGTTAAGAATAAAGCAAGGTCGAGTATGGAATATTTCTGTAGCTTTTCCATTCACCCATCAGCTAACCCCTAACAAAGTACATCCCTTACCCTTTATACAATCGAAATCCCAATCGTATTTTGGTCCTTGAGAAATATTTTCTATTTTCATGCATATTTTCTATTATAACTCTTTTGATAAGGAGGCATATTGTGGTACACCCAACAGATCTACTGTTAACAACTATAGAAGCGCAATTGTCCTCACTATCGTAATATCTACTGGAAGATAGTGTTAATTAATGCATTAAATACTTCTCAAGGTATCTGATGTAGTTTTGTAAAACTTTGTTTTAACTCTTTATCTAAACTTTTCATGTATTATGAGTGGGCAAGAAAACTCCATAAGCACGAAAAAAGATGACTAATCTTTCTCACAGCTATTAAATACGCAAATACGCAATAAAGAAACCCTAACAAAGAATTATGATGAACTTTATGTCTTTGTGTTGTGAAGACATGCACCTACATTTAATTGTGGGAACTGATTTGTTTGCATAAAGAGAATGGAGCAATAATCCTCCTTTTACTTAACTCGTTTACCAATACCAACTCATACACAGTCCATACTTCATTTCACCTACTTCAGACATTCAGCTGTTTCATGTTATACTTAGTTAACTATGTGTGTCGTTTTCCTATCTAAAACCCAACCAAAACCAAATCTCAAGGAGAAATTTGAAAGTAACAATGTCAAAATCCTTCTTTCCAAACTTCTAATTAACTACACTTCAATACAATTGTATTTTCTATGGGATAACAAATTACAGAGATCTATACTTATTTTCATCAATTCCTTATTCAACCTAACATAGTATGGATGCCCTCTTCAATTAAATTGCACATCAAAAATAGAAACCCACCAAAATGGAAGGAGAATTTATTACCTACACACATTACAATGTTTAATTAAAAATCATCATCATTTTTTTGCATCTAAATGGCGAAGGAATAGAGAATGCTTAAAATATTAGTTGAGTATTTACGGTATCAGTTCTTTATACTGAACTTGTTTAAATGTTTTAAAATTTTCGTGACACAAGATTTAAGAGAATCTAAATAAGTTTGCAGTACATCTTTAAATATATCAATGAACAGAAGAAAGAATCGCTTTTATCACAAGAAACTATTATCACAAGGAATTCTGCCTAAAGAGTAAAATTTTGTATGAAACAAATAGAATATAAAGCTAAAATTGAAAATGAACGAAAGTACTGAGTAAATAATTGTTTTGTTCATTTGTGTATGTACCAGGTGTACATAAATGTAAACAGAAAGTATCTAAATGTTAAAAAATCAATTGAATCAATAAAATGAACTTGTAACAAAGCTACAATAATAATAGGTCATTAAAAACGTAATGTTTACTATTTGTATTTAGAGTTGACAAGGAATAACGAGTAAAAACTCTTACCTTTATTGAATTCTTGAATTTCCTATAGATATCTTTAAAATTCACAGTTGATAAAATGAATGAGAATGTTATGTGGAAGAAAGGGATGTAAAAACTTAATGTTCCTTGTTATTTGAAATTTAGAGTAAAAGAAAGAAAATGGAACAATGATGGAGTTTATTGCAATCTGTTAGTTAATCTGGGGAACATTGTGCAGTTGTGTTTTATTGAATTTTACATAATGTTACTGGTTGGTAAGCTGAAGTAAGGTGACGACGGTATTACTACATTTCTTGTTGTACACAATTTGACGTGGTTGAAAATTGTACCGTTCGTTTCCCCTTTACTCACTCACTGCTGTTTACTTTCGCACGTTCATTATTAAATTGAACTCGTTCCAATTTTTGATTCTTCTTCATACACATCAAGTAGCAAGTATGGAAACTTAACCGTTAGAGTTTGCACCCAAAAAAAACAATTATGCAGAAAAGGTTAACTGTCTGTGGATGAAAAATCCAGTGAGCCTTTACCAATAATAAACAGATGTAAAAAAGAGAGAGAAAAGTTTGCTAATGAGTAAGCCCAGTTCACAAGAGCAGACTAACTACACGTTAGTAAGTGTAGCTAAAGAATTCCAGGTCTGATGGAAGAGCTGGACGAAAGTTGAATGGAGAGGTTGTAATTTGTCTCCGTATGTACGTAAATGCATAATGTAATCGCAACTATAACTATATAGATCCTGGTGGTTTCCTTCAATAATATTATATCTACTATATATCCACCTATATAACTGTTGTAGTGCTGGCTGGCACTACAGATAGTCTGATATTGTACATTTCATATTTACGAGAGTTAGAGTATATGTATTGCAAATGTTACAGTGTATCTTTTAATGTTTAAGCTCCTTACTTGTAAACGTGACTACAAAAAAATTTAGCACAGGAGGAATATATATAAAGTACTCTAGCCATGTTCAAGTCTTTTTGCATTCCCTCTATCCAAGCACCTTGCTTTATCATAAGTTTCCCTATTTTCTGCCTCTTTTTCTTCGCTGCTGTTAAAATGTGCTGTTCGAACCTCAGTTCACTTCTCCCACTCCAACTCGAGTATCCGTCTGCTCTTTTCTCTCTTTTAGTCTTTAGTGCCTTCTTTCCTATCTCTTCTGTGTACTTCTATCTCTCCTACTAACATGTACAGTTTAGTTTAGCGACCTTATTGCCAATGCTCTTTAGTTTCTTCTCAAATAAAGTGTTTCACTGCTTCCCTTGTACTTTACTTGTTAATAACACTACACTGCTCTTTTCTATATAATATTCCACCTGCATTATTGTCTATCAAATGATTTATGTCTGTATCATACATAAGTATTCATGTATGCAATCTGTCTATAACATTTATTCGAAAGTATTTCTATCAATTCACACACCTTGTATATATAAAAAATATATCCAAGTGCATAAATATCCCTAAAAATAGATTTTTCACCCTTCAATATGCATTTCCATCATTTTTTCCTAAAATAATGGATATTTGTAGATAAATACTAATTTTTAACTGTTTTCATAACAGATACATTTACTAAGTACACAAATAAACATCAAAAGTACTCAAGAAACTACTTAATGTACCTTACACATTCTCTTTAGACAGAGTCAATATTTTTACCATTTGGATAAACACCTATTTAATATAGCAGTTTTGAGTTAAAATAATAAATTGCAGTATCTAATCGAATTAGGATGGTTAGAGACACTAATATCACATATTTATATATACAACACATGTATACGTAGACTAAATTGAATTAATCTTTACACTACAGTAACTTGGATTAGATTTCTCGATTTGTGCTGTACTGTCAGGTAGATTGTTTTCAAAATCCTGTCTGTTTCATACAGTTGAAATATTAAATGGTTAGGAAAACCATATTCAATCATTATTATTTAGCAGGCAATATACACTAAGCAGGTATAGATTTGAATAGTTCATTTACATTGTTTGCTATGTAAAATGTAGATGCATAAGTATAGTTATGCATATATAGCTTGCATATCAAATGGGTATAGTGATGATAGGAAGATGGAAATACTATATAATACATAATAGATTCAGTTTAACGGAAGAAAAGAACAATAACAGGAAAAAGATAATTTTGCTAACGATTGTGGATTCTTTACTAGACGAGTTGGGGTTTTCTTTGGATTCAGTCAAGTTGAATGTTGAAGGGAGCTCTCAAAGGCATTACACCTTACTCCTACATCATCAAATATAGATGTGTATCCACAAGGACTTGCTATATAGCCCAAATTGAAGTCAGCATTAACGTAAGCATTAAATAATAGAGATGTAAGCATGATGTTGGCAGCCAAGTATCAAAGGGGCAACAAATGCTTTACTTGTGTGTAACAGAGACTTGTATGCAAACGTGAATAGCATATTTCATACATATCATTTAGTGCATATTATTATTTATTACGTCTTCTGCGAAGGTAACAGAGATTTGTGTTGGGGGTTTGGTTGGTTGCTTTATAATACATACTTTTGTTAGATAGTAGAATGATTGCACAAATTACTATTGTAGGTAAGGCATTCATAATGGCAAACTTTGGTTCATTTCCTTTGTATGGGTGCAGGCTGCAGTGCCATAATGTTACGCACAGGTAAATACATTTTTTAGTAAGCCCTAGAGATAGGTACGTGAACTGTATACTAGTGTGCTTGTGTCATCTCATCATACGATCATAGTGTTACCAACCATCATACAGCGCCTACAATACATCTTTGTTCGTTTTAATGTTTCTACATATACTTGTACCAAGATAAAATAAATTAATAAATAAATGTATTAACAGTTTATTGCCAAAATTGTCATGTATTCTAATGCACTACTGAAGTAGTTTGTGTAAATGCATTCTATCTGTAAGTACCAAGATGAATAAGAAGTAACAAAATTTTATGCATAAATTAATACAAATAAATGCATAAAATTAATTTTTTATCTGCAGTACTTAAGAACTATGGCACTGCTGATGGATTTACAGTGTTATGGTTGATGTTGCAGCACTGATAGTATATTTAATAGCAAGATATCAACAACCATTGCATCCAGAAATCTTATATAACGGGTATATTTACATGATGTTTGTATACAACTTTCATTATAGACCACGATATAAAATAGTAGTTATGTGAAATCTTAAATCTCAACCACCTGTATTAAATACCCATAAAATTGCATTAAATTAGATAGATACGGCTATAATATTATATTAATATCTATTATGTGCAATTTACATAAAATAGAAGGGATTTATGAGAACGTAGTTGCATATTATTACATCATTATTATAGCTTTGGCTCTATCAGCACACAACTTATTCTGTTCCTTGTACCTTGTACGCCTATATGATATGACATTGATGTCTCTTACTGAGACTCGAGCGAGATAAAAAAAATTAATACAATCAAATATCTCAATGCATGTAATTATGCTATGAAATGTTTTTAAACATATTTGTTAAAATTGAATACTGGTTTGATCATTTTGTGAATTTGTGCTGCGAAAAATGATTCTCGTACTATGTATAGCATTATGAGCTTTAAGTTTGTATTATGGTTCCGCTGCCACAGTTCTCTCTTTGTATTCGAAAGACAATGGATCATATGTTGCATTACAATGCATCTCCCACGTTGATTTGCTCGACTCGAAGTTTGAGCTGACGTTAAGCCTTTGTATTGCAACATATGATCCATTGTCTTTCGGATACAAAGAGAGAACTGTGGCAGCGGAACGATAATAAATGGAACCATTTATCAAAAAACATGTCTTGTAGTTGTATATAGTTTGTAACGTTGAACATGTTGATTTGAACTTAACGAATTCAACTTTCTTATGCAAGTTATATTTTATGCTTTCAAGAAGAGCACTATTTAAGTAGGTAAGCATACTGTGTCAACAGGTAATTGGGACAAATCCTAATGTAACTACTGCGGATGTAACCGATAAGTACTACGCACACTTACATGGATGAGAAACTTATAGGATTGTTCGGATATCCTGCTCTTTACTTGGATAAAATGAAACTTGTGTAAATCGGACATGTAAGGTTACTGTAGATTACTGACACGAAACGACAATCCTAGAATTTACGGATACATGCCCTCGTATACACAGGTTATCTCATTAACTAAGTATCTTAGCTAATTATTTATGCACTGTAGATACAGACGGTATTTTCGCGAGTTTCAAAAAATAGTTACTGAACAATATTTCAATAAGGACTGCAGACAAAATAGAAAATCATGATAAAAAATAAAAGCATACAACGAATATTACAGTTTTGCGTATAAATTAAAGATATGTGTTACATTACAATCACAAGTGCAACTATAGTGCTATGTGTAGCAATAAGCAGGAGTATGTAAAACGGAATAGTTGATTTAGTTTATAGCATAAGAATACAATCGAGTCGAAACAGCTGCGCTGTATACAAGAGTTTCATACATGTGGTATAGAGACAGTGAATTGTAGTCTACTCTCTAAATCAAAATTTATCTACTAAAGGGCTCACTTTTTTCCAAACATATCTTTTTAGTTAGCACTTTAGACTAGGGCATAAATTCTATTCACATATTTCTATATATTTAACACAATTTAAGGGGTTTTTATTCCATCTGAATTTGAAGGCATCAAGTGTGTCCACAAAAAGTTCTTCCAAGCACTTATTTCCATCACACTCAGGTCAAGATTTTTCCATTATTTCCAATTTTACGACAACTTACACCAGAAGAGTCAAAGTGGTTGAGATCGAGATACAGTTCATCCCCCACAGAAGCCACGTAGAATACTAAAAAGGTATCAAACTGTCAACCTATTTAAAATTACTCCGTAACTCAATGTTATTTTGAATTGTACCTTGTTTTTGCTCTATCTAGATATTTTGTTTTGCACTGTGAATAAAAGAAACGCCTGAAGAGGATATAGTACGTATTTATTTGTCAGTGTTCAAAATATGGCCAATAATTCAGGACGTGCTGCTTTATTTGGTACGACAAGTGGAAGAGGTCTTGGTGATCTTGGAAGTACAAGTTGGGCAACCGAAAGTGACGAAGGGGAAGAAACAAGAGGAGTTCCCGTCCCCCAACTTCGCCAGCAACAGTACCAAATATTAGAAGGTCAACAAAATTCTCTTTAGTGTCTTAATAATTGAATTCTACACATTTCTACTTTTATGGATATTGAAGTTGAAATGTTGAAAATTGTTAATTATCATTTCAGATCAAGATCGTGGCTTGGAAGCATTATCTCAAGTTATTTCCAGACAGAAACAAATTGCGACAGTTATAGGGGACGAAGTTGACTACCAAAATGGTAAGGTTTTTCGTTTTCATAGGTTTTTCAGATATTTAGAATTTTGAAATGTGTTAACACTAACTTTCGATGCAATCTTTAATGACACTAATCTATGTCTTCAGGGAAAGTCCAATAATATGCTTCTACGATTTAAATTCTTAAAATTCCTTAAATTCCTTCCTAGCTTTGAAATCACGACTTGGATTTTAGCATTTATTATCGTTATTGTTGATTCGTCATTAAAAAGCTTGCACAGAATATAAAGCTTATGTAATGGATCGCTTTTTATAGAAATAATCGATGACATTACGGACCACGTTGACAGAACGCGAGATCGACTGGTTGGCGAAACTGGAAGGGTTCGAACCATTGATCGAAAAGACGCTACTTGCGGTAAAGAAAATTTTGTTAAGATTTTTTTTAAATTTGAAATTGCATGTGAAACTCATTTTCGATGTTTGGGCTATTTTCAGGTTATTGGACTGTGATAATTATTTTACTGGTAGTAATTATCATAATTGCTCTTATTTAACTCTAATACACAGCGTCTGTGCGATATACTAATCATTGTTATTATAAATTGTCTTGGAATGTAATATTTGACAAAATGCTAAACACTTATACAACTAAAAAGTGTCTATTACTTATAAAACACAAAGTGTGCGGAAATTTTAGTTAGTAGTATAAATTTTCTAATGGATTTTTCAATTTTTCTGAAACTTTTCTCCGTGTAAATACAGAATTAAATTACAAATCAATGTAAGTTAATTTCATATAAAATGCAGACTGACTGAATGAATAAACTTTTGCATTTACCTAACAATCCTTTCGCTATAATAATATTATGTCCCGAACAACTATTATAACAATAATAACAAAGTAGGTTTTATTCCATATTTTAATCAACAAATTCTCTCATACACAACTCATCCCACATGCATGTATCACAAGGAGATATCTGTACTTAACATTTTTACTTCCAAAAATTGGTCCGCTGGTCTTAAGGGTAAACTTGAGGAAAAGTAATGTAGGAAGTTTTTAAAATACTAAATATTTGACTAAACACGCACGAAGCGTTCTAATAATTTTAATAACAGCCACGTAGAGACATTCCTGGTAATTAGGCAGACTTAATATTTTCAGTGAAAACATTCACCCATAGTTGAACATCTACTGAGAGCTCCTTCACTCCTTGTGCAATTTTAATTAGCTGACTATACAAGACGGAAGATTTCGTTTCCAAGTATTTGCGCCATAATGCATAAACAATGATAGCCCAGTTGTCTTTTTGCGAGGGGTAGTGTTTGAGAGCTTTTTGAGCAGAAATCGAAGCAGAGCCCCAGTCATTCTCCAGTAGGTAGGTAAGAGCTATTAGTGACGCGGATTCTGGGGCAGAGTCGTTTTCTCCGATTTCTAAAGACGGAGAATTAACAGAGCTTGATAAGCTTTCGGCTTGAATTAGTAAATTCCTAGGAATCACAGGAATAAAGCTGTCCCTTTGAAACATCACTATTAAGGACGCCAAATGATATCTCAATTTGGTTATAGTAGGAAACAACTTGATCAGCTTCAGTAGAGCATTTATAGCTGGTCGAGGTTGACCCTAAAAATAAGAAAAGTCTCATTTCGTATTGATTTCTAATCTAAAAAATAACATTCAAACGTCACATGTGTAAACAGTAAGTATTACCTTCATAATGGCTGCACAGGCTCTCATTAATCCCACGTCGGCGACGAATTTTTCATCATAAGCAAAAGCCGTTAGTTCTTGTAAAGCAGCCTCCACAAGCATCAGGTCACTATTCTGCAGACTAATGGAGCAAAGTGCTAATAGTCCATAAGGATTTCTTGCCAATGTTGCACTGTAAAGAAGATATTGTATGTTGTACATCAAACAAGTTAATTATGTCTCCCAAGATAATGAAATGCCGTAATAGTAAATTGTAAATGTCTAAGTCTACCTTTGGAACAAATAAGTCTTAGCATTTTCAACAAGTTTAGGATCCATAGTACGATTTAACACCAATGCTTTTGCAACCAAGATGTTGGATTTATCTTCATTAGTTTCGGCCATGTCAAAAAAGGATTCGTACAAATGAAAGGCTTTAATTAAGTCTCCAGCTGGAAAGGTACGAAAAAATTGTTTAAGCTACTACACACAACTTATTTAAACTTTATGTATGTATTACTCTTACTTTTATCACAAATGAGAGCAGCATTTGCAGTAGTGATTCTGTCCAGTTTCTCTATTTGTTGTAAGCAAGATTTCGCTTCGGTGTAATGGCCCGAGTGAACTAAAGCAGAAATTCGATTCGATTGTATTATACCGATTTCATCAGCAGTCAACGAAGAATCCGAAGCACATTCCACAGCTTTATTAAATGATTCCAAAGACTCCTTTTGCAGTCTACTCAATGCAGATAACATTCCTTTGGCATTAAGAGCGTATGCAGATGGGTGTCTATCTGGTTGTAAATAAATTAAACTATAGTTAGTATGTTACAGCTTTTTACCATTCCATTAAATTAATATTAGCATTACATTGCATATAAATACCAAGTCAATCAAGAGGAAAATATTTTATATAGTTCTCTATAAGTACAATAATGTAGAGTCAAGATAATGTCTCAAGTTCTTTTGTCTAACCTGCTATCTTTCTGATGAGGTCACCAGCAACGTTGACCGCATCGAGATGAATAATACTGTAGTCGTAGTCTGAAGGTCTGTCTTTCTTATTTTTGGTGACTGTCTGACACACCCAATCAGCATAAGCTAATACAGAGAGGGGAGAAAGATTTAGTTGACTGGAGTGCCGATATAAATCCATTGCATCTCTTGGTATAAGTTGTTCGGCAACCAGTGCCTAAAAATGTGAATCACAATTATAAAATACTTTAAAATTAACATTTAAATTCTATTTACAACAGACTACCTTTCTTTAGACCATTTCGAAATTCATAGAATTACCTGTCCGGTCCAACAAGCTGCAAATGTTGGTTCAACAGACTGAGCCTTGGAAAAGGATTTGTGGGCGAGTTCAAATTTGTTATGCATTAAATATAATACTCCTAAATTGGTCCAAGCAGTAACATTGTTACTTTCGGTCAGCAAAGACTTTACGAAACAGTGTTGAGCTAGCTTGTCATTTCCAGTTTCTGCATCATCAATTCAAATGGACAAATATATTAGTAAATTATTTTTACCATTAGTGCGAGAGAATTGTAAAAAGAATACAAATTAGACCATACTAACCATGAGATACAATTCCAAGCATGTTATAAAATACATGACTATTTTCATTCAACAAAATTGCCTTTTTAGCGCATATTACGCTCTGGTTTAAAACATTTTCTTTATCTTGGGACGACACTTTGGATCGAGCATAATAAGACCGAGAAAGCATGTAATAAATAGTGCTTATAAGCCCTGCAGACGCCTCTTTACTAGAGTTAGCTAGGCTGAGAGCTTTAAACAAAGACCTGTAACATATAAATCAAAATAATTATATTTTTTTCCAAATTTAAATATGAAAGTGTAATTCATTTTGTCTTTATTAAATTAATTTTTTTAAACGTTATGTAAAACAATAATACACACCTTGTTCCAGATTCCAGAAGTGTTTTTAATGGAACTGTAACAGTAGGTTCTTCTGAGCCACCAAATGCGCCTTCTTTCGCCTCTTCGCATTCGCAGTCAGTAAGACAGCGTGGTACTCGTATTTCAGTACCACTAGGTAGTACCCCAAGAAATATGGAAATTTCTCCAATTATTAGCCACGGTTGAATAATGGCATTTGGAGATAACTTAATGGCTCTAAAAATTAATGATAGAAAAGTGTGATCCTTGATGTCTTTTATAGTAAAAAATGAAAACGACTTATTATATGATTACGACTCTAACCTGACAGCATGAAGTAGTCCATTTTCAGCAGCTTGAATTCCAGAAACGTCCAAATAATCCTTTAAATTTTTCATGGCTATATGTAAGTATCCGTTAGCCAGTTCAACCATCACAGGGGGGATGTTAGGCGACTCTTTAGAAAGCTCCAAAAGGGCGTCAACTGACTCCTTATACTCTCCCAAGGATTGAAACACCACGCCAATTTTTAATTTAGGATAGATAGGATCAGCCCCCAAACGAATAGCTTCCTTATAAGCGTTCAACGCTGCAGTGTATGATCCTCGCGAAAAGTAAGCGTCTGCCAGTGACTCCCAAATGTGACTATTATATTTTAATGAGTCATGTCAACATCAAATAACGATAATTAAATTGCAAGTAATGTAAATTGTATAAAATTACCAATCTTCATGATCTGTTCGAATGGCCGACTGTAGACTGACCACAGCTTCGTTAGCTTCACCATCGTGCAAGTGTAATAACCCAAGTCGTACCCAAACCCACTTTGAATTGGCTTTTCTGAAATGTTTTGTTGCTTTTGTTAAAAATTCCTTGTTTTCCTCATGTTCCTCCAAAGTACTGTAGGCGTCACTTAGAAGAGTTCCCACTTCAGGAGTGGGAATTATGTCGTAGGACTTTCTGTAACATTTTGCAGCAGATTCAGTGTCTTCTTGCATTAAGTAGATATGTCCCAAATATTTCCAAGGGGTAGGGTGGTGGTGTCCATTTGGAGTTTTTTGGGCCTGGAAAATATGTTTTTAAAATCATTTTTATTAACTACAATAAATTTAATACGCCATCAATACATAATTAATAGCTGGAATTCGAATGATTAAATGAAACAAATTAATCTGATTGACGACTTACTTTCAAATACAAGTCTGCAGCAAGATTATATTCTTTAAGATGATAAGCCAACTCTGCTGCTTCCAAAATCAACTCAAAATTTGAATCGTTTGGAGACTCAGAAACGTAATTATAAATTGACTTCGCAATTTCAGAAGTATTATTTTCTTGGTTAATCAGCAATCTATACAGTTGCAGCCTCCAATTCTGTTCAGGTATTTCTTTAGGAGCGAGCAGGTTTTTTAGCACATCAAATTCGTGCTTCTTGACATAGATCATGGCTTGCAATTCTAACATATCTAGTTTGAGAGACTCGTTGATGTCTCCTTTTGACAAATCAGATTGCATCTACGGATTTAAATGCAAATATTACTACACTAATTAGCATTTCAGTCAGATTTGTCTACATAATAATAAACTTAATAACCTTTTATTTAAGATAATATAATGCAGTTACCTAAAATATTAATTATTTTATTATTTTATTAAAAATTAAATACTTACAGCATCCAATGTACTCTGAGCTTTGCCCACATCCAGCTCAATTAGAGCTTTCACTGACAAAATCTTGAATTTGATCTGCATATCGTCCGAACTTTTTCTAATGGCTGTTTGGGAGTCATCGTAAGCTCCTTGAAACTCCCCAACTTTCAGCTTACAGTTGACAATCAACTCCACTGCATAACTAGGGTAAAATTAGCACCATTTTACACAACTCGTTTAGATAAATAAATCCATGCATGATTTGAAACTGCAGATTAATTTATAAAATACTTACATATTATGACTACTTTCTAATCCAGTTTTGAGCCAGTTTATAGATTCGCTAACTTTATTTTGATCTTCGTACAAATACTTTCCTCTCGCAAAGTAACCGTATGTACTAGATGGATGTAATTTAAACAACCTATCCGTTACCACATCTATCGGGTCAACATCTACAATCGAATTTTTCCCGGATGGGATTATTAACCGATTTTCAAGGTATAAACGACACACCCACTCCATTGGCGAATAGTAAACATTCCATTTGCTTTTCAATTCCAAGACATATTTGCTTAATTTAGCGTCATCCTGAGATCTATTCAATTGGCTAAAGAACTTTCGATACGTATCCTCTGATGGTTTTGGGACTTCGTTAATGATAACTTCTAAGGCATCGGTGTACAGTTTATCTATTTCTGGACTCCGGGAATCGGACCTACTTGTTCCTAGAATGGATACAATGGCCGTCGCAATTTCAAGATTCAGGCCAACATGCATTTGTAGGCGCTTCAGAACCTTTAATGCCGCCGTTGGGTCTTGTTGACTTATTAATACATAGGCCATCTTCAAAAAGTTTTCGATGTACTTCTTTTCGTCCGTCCTTTCAAATTATATTCATAAAATAATGACATTTTTACCCAATAAAGCACTTTTTAGCTCGCCTGAATAAGGCAGCTTATAGAATCGCACAGTCTGTCCGTCCGTACGTCCGTCCGTCCGTCCGTCCGTCCGTCCGTCCGTCCGTACCCACGATAACTTTCGAACACAAAGACGGATATTGACCAAACTTGGCAAATACAATGCCTATGCAAGACTGACGATCCCTATTGTTTTTGGGGTTAATCGGTCCATTGGTTGCTGAGATACCGCGCGCTCACTTTGTCTTCATTTTGATAATCAAAGTAGAAAAATGGGCATTGAAAATTGTAATACCGTTTCCTATAGATTGTTAGCGGATAGTATAAACTATATCATACCGCTTCTACTAAAACTGAAATTATATAGTAAAATAACAAAAACGGAAAATTACCATCAAAAATAAAATAACGAATCTGTTTCAAGTTTGTCTTGATTTTAACAGTCAATATTAATATATTTTCATTATGTATTGACTTTGATAGTCAATATCAATATATTTTCATTATGCTTTGCCTTTGATAGTCAATATTAATATATTTTCATTATATATTGACTTTGATAGTCAATATTAATATATTTTCAATGTGTATTGACTTTGATAGTCAATATTAATATATTTTCTTATGAATTGATCTTGATAGTCGATATTAATATATTTTGATTTTGTATAGATTTTGATAGTCAATATTAATCAATTTTGATTTTGTATAGATTTTGATAGTCAATATTAATCAATTTTGATTTTCTATTGATTTTCATTGTCGACATTAATCAATTTTGATTTTCTGTTGATTTTCATAGTCAACATTAATCAATTTTGATTTTCTGTTGATTTTCATAATCAAAATTAATCAATTTCGATTTTCTGTTGATTTTCATAGTCAACATTAATCAACTTTGATTTTCTGTTGATTTTCATAGTCAACATTAATCAATTTTGATTTTCTGTTGATTTTCATAGTCAACATTAATCAATTTAGATTTTTTATTGATTTTTCAAATAATATAGCTTCGTTTCCTTATAATATCAATGTCTGAATTTTTAATATGTCATAGCTACATATATAGAGACCCAATTCTGAAAGTTTGATTGATCAAAATCCGTACGATTGGTTTCGTGCGAGTACTTTTCGTCTACCAAAATGTGTACACGTTAACCTTTAATCAGGCGAGCTTCTGTTACGGCTTGCTGTAGGTTTTATTAAATATTATGGAACTCGTCATACTTTTCATAAAAGGTGGCAACTTTTTTGAAAGCCTCAACGAGATCCGGGTGATGCTTAACCCCGAGCTTTTCATAGTGCTTGATAATGCCTTGCCAAGCACTATTCTGGTTAGGATTAATTTTTGCTGCCTTTTTATAGCATTCTAGCGATTGCTGGCTTTTTCCTAGTTCTTGTAAAGACGCCCCTTGAATCAATAGAGCTGTATAGTTTTCCGGTTCTTTCTTTAGAGCAATCTTTAAAAAACGAATAAAATCTAAAATGTCATGTCATGCATCAAATTATTATCAATTATTCATATATTATAAGCAAACAAAAGGCGCATACAATTCAAAAAAGTGACCCCAGAGAAATAAATACTGAATACAATATAATACTAAGCATACAACACACCTTAGTCTTTAAAATGGCATTGTTGAAGTCCCTTTTGTCAAAAAACTGCCGAGCTTCCTTTACCAAAACTTTAGGGTCTTTCGGGTCCATGGCTTTAATTTTCCGGTTAAACTTCCTTCAAACAAAAAAATAAATTTTCGAGCTCATTCGATAAAAATGTATATCTTTTAGCAAGTAACTTGAATTTAATTCAAAATCAAAACGTAAAATATTTGTCAAAATGTTCCAAAACTTTTAAAACATAAGTTTCCGAAAAATTATTTTCAAATGTTCACATTTAAATTTGAAACACAAATTACCGGGCTGAGTGGTTGCAATTCCTCATAGGCTGTCCCATCATGTTGCCGATAAGCGCTAATTTTGACTCCGATCCCACAATACAGAGATTGAAAGCAGGTGCACAAGGGTGTTTATGAAAAAAGTAAATATTTGAATTGTTTCAGTTTCGGTCATTCGGTCACCTCACCGATTTTTGAACTGGTGGAGTCTGTGCATCCCAATCGGTTTTTTTCTTGTTCACTGATCACGCCTCCAGTGACTATTACAATCAACGGGGTGGGAGTGGTGGTGTTAATTATTAGTGTTTAATTTATTACCAAACATTGTTGTCCATTCACTATTCTACAAAATGCCTCTATCAACTGCAGTAAATGCTCCAGAATTCGATTTCGACAGTAAGTTTATAACTTCATTATTTAGCTAATATTTTTAAAATTAATTACATAACTATATGGCATGCATGCAAATTCAAAACTACATACATACTTCACAACTCTGAACTCAGTGAAGTGAGTGATGAAGTTATTACTACACCAAAACCAGAAATCTGAGCTGTGTGTAAAGTTGAGTTTAAGTTTATAATGATAAATGCAAATTGCAAATAATATGTTTTTTTTAAATACAAGTTATCAACAACGTTGACAGGTTTTAATAGTTGTTTTTTTTAAACAGCTAAAGAGCCATGGGCTGCCGATGCGTATATGATGATTCCCTTTGAGAAAAGTCAAATTCTGATGCCCGAATCAGCCGCAGTACTTGGTGTTCAAGCCTTTTTAAAAATGACACATCTTCCTTACAGCGTAAAACAAATGCACAATGCAGCAGACATCAGTCCAAACGGTATTAAAAATTAAGTACATAGTTGCTACTTTGTGTGGGAGTAAGAATTTTGTAAGTAATAATATTGGGATATTATGACAGGAAAGCTACCTGTAATAAAATGTGGTGCTTATGTCGTCTCTGAAATGGAAGGAGTTGTCCAATTAGCCCAAGCCAAAGGAGTGAGCATGTCAGCTCATTTAAGTGCTGCTGAGAAAGCTGACCTCCGAGCATACATGTCATTAGTTCACAACGTTTTGGGGAATGCAATGCTTTATTTCACGTGGCTGGATGATCAAGTCTACAATGACATAACACGTCATCGAGTTGGTTCTGTTTACAATTTTCCCCTTAAATACCTACTTCCTTGGAGTCTTCGTCGCAAAGTTTTATCCCAATTAAATGCATTAAAATGGGGGGAGAGGCAACCAGAAGAGGTTTACAGAGAAGGTAACACATTTTGATTCTAAAATAATGAATCTATTTTTAAGTATTTATATTGCCAAGTTTTAATTTTGTTATATTTAATCTTTTGTCTAGTTGAGACCTGCTTACTGGCGTTGAGCGAACGGCTAGGAGACTCTGAGTACTTTTTTGGAGCTTCACCTACCGAACTAGATGCTTTGGTTTTTGGTTACTTATTTACCATGATAACAACCCGTCTACCTAATCCCCACCAAATGGGCAATTTAGTCAAGCACAATTCAAATCTAATCAAATTCTGTCAACGACTGGAGAGGGAGTTTTTTGGTTCTGATTAAATTAACCCACCAAATATTAAATTTTAGTAAATACTGATTGTAAATGTAGGAAAACAGTCATGCTATTGCCATGTGCGTTAAATTGCTACGTGTAAAAATATGAAGCTTATGTATTGGACTAAAGCTATACAAAATGCAAGTGATGATGCAGGTAGTAAACTTGTTCGATGTGAATTCCTTGATTAAAGATTCAAACAAGTAAATAAGAAGTATCATTTTTTCTTAATTGACGGTTGGTTGATGACTTTTTTACTTACTTAGATATAACAACACCAGGTAATTCATCTAGGGGTTGACCATTACTAATAATTCTCACTCCACTTACCCAAACACCTTCTAAGCCTTGGGGAGGCAAAGTGGGCTCATCAAAGGTAGCCTTATCCAAGAAATCTCTACTAAATAACACTAAGTCCGCAATCATCCCTGGTCTCAAAACCCCTCTATCGAAAATCCCAAATCTTTGTGCAGTTAAAGAGGTTGCCTTCCGCACGGCTTCTTCTAGCAACATAAGACCATCTTGGTTTGCTAATCTTCCAATGACCTTTGGAAATGATCCATACATCCTATATGGAATTTAATTATGAAACGTTGGACATTTTCAAAATTGAATATCATATAAAAATTATAACACTTATTTTACAAATGTGGAGTACCTTGGGTGTGGCTTTCCACCAGCCCGGGGAATACTATCACTTCCTATCATATGCAATCTTGTGGTTAAGACTTTATTGTTATCGATTTCAGATTGCTGGAACATAATTATGTTAGTTTTTCCTTCATCGGTCACAACAGCATATAGTAAAAATTCGAATTCAGTCATATGGAGAATTCCAGATGCTTGGCTAATATTAAGCCCTTCGTATTGTTTAAGCCCTTCGTCTAAAGCTGAACTAATGACAACATTTTCATAGCCAATGAGATTGATTTTAGATTCCCAACCAGGTTCGCTTCCACTCTCGGTGAGTTCTTTCAGTTCTGCTCTGTAGTTTTCATCTTCCAATTTCCTCAGAAGTTCAGCGAAGCCTCCAGTCATAGCTGATGGAGGCAATAGTTGCAGAATTGTAGAAGATCCAGCCAAATAGGGGTACATGTCTACAGCAATATCAATGTTTTCTTCATATCGAGCAGCTTCAATCATTTCTATTGCTCTTGGTATCTAAATAATAAATGTTTTTAATTTTTTTAAATAAATATTTTTTATTAGCATGTCTGAATTCATATGAATTTTACCAAAATCTCCCAGTAAGGCTTTCCTGCTGCTTGCAAGTGAGAGAGTAACCCTTTGGCACCACTTTCCTTTAAAACTTGCAGAAATTCTTCAATACTTGAGAGAAGATTTCCTTCGTAACTGCGAATGTGAGCCGAAAGCACTCGATCATACTTTGCAACAATTCTAGCCAAACTAGTTAATTCATGTATTCCTGCATAGGCACTTGGCGGATACAAAAGTCCTAGAGACAATCCAACAGCTCCTTGTTGCAATTGTTCTTCAAGAAGTCTACTCATTTCGTCTATTTCTCCTTGGGTTGCTTCTCTATTCTCATAGCCCATCACTGAAATTCTTAAAGGCCCATGCCCCACTAAACTCGCCACATTCAGACCAATTTTCTCTTCCGTCAATTTATTTTTGTATGATGAAAAGTTTCTGAAAAATTGGGTTGAATCCACTTCGCCAAGAAGAGAGCCTAAATGTTCTTGAACATCTCTGTTGATATCTCCATTGGGATAATTAGAGAAACCGCAATTTCCTGTCACGATTGTTGTCACACCTTGAAGAGTTTTAGAACTGTGTTCTGGAGATGAAAGAACTGCTACATCGTCATGTGTGTGCGAATCAATGAATCCAGGTGTCAAATAGCTTTCATTAGCGTCGATTACTTCCGCTGCATTTGCTATATCTTCTTCCGAAAGTTTACCTATAACTGATATAGTGTTTCCTATGATTCCCACTTCGGACCGATACCAAGGCCCTCCTGTGCCGTCAATTATCCGAGCATTCAGAATAACCAAGTCATAATTATTCTCTTGGGACATTGTCATTCGAGCTCCTTGACCTGTGATTGTCAATAAGAGAACTGCTGCTCTTACCAGCAAACAGAATCTTTGAACAGGTCTCATTCTCATCTCTATTAAGACTCTGGGCGAATGACCTTTAATTCCTTGTAATTCCTTCCAATTTCTATCCTCCCTTCAGTCTATCCTTTACGAATTTGCTAGTAATTATAATGAGGTTGTATCACTCACAATACCTCTAATAAGTATTCTTTGGTATAGAGGATATTAGTTTTAAGCTCTGAAAACTACTCTACTCTTCAAGAACAAACCTATATGCACAGAATGTTTAAAGTAAGTAGCTGCGCATCTAATGAAAATGAATTTTAATCTCATCTGGGGAAAACAAACCATTGAAGATATCACGAGGGATTAATTTATTATCTAGACTATACGTGATGAGAGCCATTCAAATCTGCTAATATTATCTGCAACAATATTATATGGATCACTAGATTACATAAACAAATCTTCCTTTCAATTCAAGATATATTAATATGTCCTTCCATAAAGTTGGAATACATCATGCATATATCATGCATTGACAATGACATCTGTCACTTAACACTTATCGATATGAAAATGTGAGATAAAATTCACGATTAAATAAATAATTCAGCCATTACAGCAGCATATTGAAATGAATTTAGGATTTTACTCTGAAAACAAAACAAGTACTTATAGCCTTTTAATGAAATTCCTAATGATCTATATAATAATAGCTACACAAATGTCCTTTAGCATCAAGATACGAATTTCAAATTTTTACTGTATGGGCACATCATAGTCAGAACCCCAAACTTCGAGTTTCAAAACGATATCTTTCATAGAAATCGTTTTACGAATTTTTGAATTTCGAATTTTAACATTGAAAGAGTGGGAGAAAACGCTCCGATCTGTCACGGTCTGCCCAGATACTCCTCCTACAGTTTTCATCCGATCTTTACCAAACTTCTTCCTGACTTACTCGACTTAATAATGAAGACCGTAACCACTCCAGTTTTTCATTTTTGTGTAGAAAATATTTTACCAGTGAATTTTAAAAATTTGACAAAGTCCTACTCTTTAAGCAGGCAGGCCTCCGCCATGTAAAGAGATTAGTGTCCCTTTCACTTCGAACGGGGCGACCGCAGCGGAGCCAAACTATTAATAGCAAGGCAACGTTTATTCAGTCAGTATCATTTGGTTGTGGATTGAATAGGTTGACTTGACTTCACATAGAATTGGTTAATAAATGTAACGGGGTAGGTAGAAAATAGAAATAACGAGGACGAGTTATAGCTAATTAAAATAACAGAGCTACATAAAATGATGAGGTAAAAATGACGTGAATATTTAAAATAAAGAGATTATTTAAAATGACAGGCATGACTAAAACGACGAGGATATTTAAAATGACGAGATTTAAAAAAAATGACATTTATAGATTTAAAACAACGAGGTTATTCAAAATAAATGGGTGATTCTAAAAGACTAAATTATTTAAAACGACGAGGTTATTTAAAATCACGTCTATTTAAAATGTGGGGTCATTTACAATGACGTCTATTTAAAATGACGGGGTCATTTACAATGACGACTATTTAAAATGTGGGGTTATTTAAAATGACGTCTATTTAAAATGTGGGGTCTTTTAAAATGACGTCTATTTTAAAAGACGGGGTCTTTTAAAATGACGTCTATTTTAAATGACAAAATGACGGGGTCATTTACCGGGGCCACAGTCAGAAAAAAATTTGGGGGTGGGCGACAAATTATCAGAGAAAACATGAAAAATTTGAAAGTGACAGGGTTATTTAAATTAAAATGATGGCTTAATTTAAAATGACGGGGTTATTAAAATTAAAATGATGGCTTAATTTAAAATGACGGGGTTATTAAAATTAAAATGATGGCGTAATTTAAAATGACGGGGTTATTTATATTAAAATGACGGGGTTATTTATATTAAAATGACGGGGTTATTTAAATTATAATGACGGCGTAATTTAAAATGACGAGGTTATTTAAAACGACGAGATTTTTTAAAAACAAAACAACAGGGTCATTTACAAATGACATCTATTTAAAATAAATGACGGGGTCATGTACAAATGAAATCTATTTAAAATGACGGGGTCATTTACAAATGACATCTATTTAAAATGACGGGGTCATTTACAAATGAAATCTATTTAAAATGACGGGGTCATTTACAAATGACATCTATTTTAAATGACGGGGTCATTTACAATGACATCTATTTAAAATGACGGGGTCATTTACAATGACATCTATTTAAAATGACGGGGTCATTTACAAATGACATCTATTTAAAATGACGGGGTCATTTACAAATGAAATCTATTTAAAATGACGGGGTCATTTACAAATGACATCTATTTAAAATGACGGGGTCATTTACAATGACATCTATTTAAAATGACGGGGGCATTTACAAATGACGAGATTTTTTAAAAACAAAACAACAGGGTCATTTACAAATGACATCTATTTAAAATGACGGGGTCATGTACAAATGACATCTTTTTTTAAAAATGACGGGGTCATTTACAAATGACATCTATTTAAAATGACGGGGTCATTTACAAATGAAATCTATTTAAAATGACGGGGTCATTTAAATGACGTCTATTTAAAATCACGGGGTCATTTACAATGACGTCTATTTAAAATAAATGGCGGGGTCATTTACAATGACGTCTGTTTAAAATAAATGGCGGGGTCATTTACAATGACGTCTGTTTAAAATAAATGGCGGGGTCATTTACAATGACGTCTGTTTAAAATGACGGGGATATTTAAAATGATAGAGTTATTTAAAATGACGTCTATTTACAATGATGGGGTTATATAAAATGACGTCTATTTACAATGATGGGGTTATATAAAATGACGTCTATTTACAATGATGTGGTAATGTAAAATGACGCGGGGTGATGTAAATTGACGGGGGGATTTAAAATTATATAATATGTCCATATAATATTAATGATATAATAAAAATCAGGCGCTGATGAAAGGACTTCAAACTTTAATTTCGCTGTTTAGTTAAATGATGCTGAATTTGGTTTACTATTATTATGTTGATTCGATAAGTATTGTATTTGGTTCCCCGTGCGTAGGATGTTGTAGCAATGCAGCAAGCAATGTTTTAAACATTTTAATCTGTTAATTTTCATACTTTTTTAATGCATAATGCATACCCATGATCTACCGTGCCCATTAAGGGGTTACCCATTTTTCCCGTTCGGAGAACGGGCCTATTTCTAGTACCTGAATATTGGATAAATTATAAAGTAAGTAATAGGTGATTTAGCAGGAAATGAATGGAAAATCATTTTGTGAATATCGATGATCACAAAAAATAATTTCACTTCTTCGGAGAATAATATTAAATCTCATCTTCTGAGTATGTACCTTAATAGAACCGGAAATAGTAACCTCAATTCTATCACTTATCAACAGATATGCACATGACTTACTGTATTTGTGATTGATTATAATTTTTTCCCCTACTTACAAAAAATTAGCCTAATGTATACTTCCTAGGTATGTATAATTTCGCAACCCTTTTATTAACGGAGTTTTGCTACAAACTTGCTGGAGGAAACATCAATACAGATATATCAAATTTTTTTTAAATATAGTATATCCCTGAAAGTATACTTACAGCACAACATACAGACAAGTACCATTTTCATAACAATTGGAAGTAAGTTCGCATAAAAGTATAAGAAGCTATGCAGTATGTAATCGAAATACTTTATGAATGTACATTGTAATTAAATATTTAATTCTACTGCTAAACCATACTATTTGCATACATATAGGTATGAATGAAATCCGTATCCTTAGTGGATCTATAGAAATTAACTAACGTACATCCATTAGATATGCTTGTAGACCGTATTTCTTTCCATAATCAAATTGTTTCACAAAATACTACACTTTTTTTTAGCCTTCAGTGTTCCATGAGTATTCTCCGCCATTATCGAACCATGGCGAGGATGGCTAGAATACGATACAAACACTTGGTAAATATTATTAATATTTTATGGTAATTCAATTAATTTGTATGTATGTGTAATTAATTTTGGCGTACTATCCGGGAGGATGACCGTGAAGATGAGATTTCGTTTTCCATTCCTTTTCTTCGACTAGCTTTTCGTCTTGCTTTTTGCAGCATCTACAACAACTAGTGCAATCAATGCGTTCACAATGACAGCACCTACCCTTCGGAATAGCCCAACATTTTCGGCACCTTTTGGACATTTATTTCCATTATTAATTTTATTAATTTGTACTTTCATAAATATTACAGATGTCAAGTCAAAATGTGCAGACGCAAAATATTAATAGATCTGTGAAATGGGTTTTCACAACATATTTTTCGCAAAGTATTGTTGTCAATATTTTGAACATTTCTTCATTTATCACATTTCAGAAAAATTCTGTCATACCAGCATCCACAGCACAAAATATGAATGCATTTGGAACAGGCCGTGTGCTCATCAAGAGAGTGAGAAACTCCTATCCAAGTGACGTTCCATTGATTTTTTACTTTCTCACGCAATTCTGAAAAATCTAACAGTTTTGATAACTTATATTTCTTTTGGAGAGGAATATACGGTTTTCTCACGGAAAGCACTGCTTGTTCTACTTGAAAAGGAAGTGGAAGATCCTATGCAGATAGTAAGGAAATCATGATAGATGTTTTTAAATAATAAATTGAAATCGTAGTAATAATTCTTTATCTTTGTCCGTATTACGTTTGTTCTTATGAAGCGTCTCAAGAGAGGTTCTAGAAAATCCAAAAGTCGTTTGTGATAGTCTGTGAACGCTTTAACTTTCTTTCTAGCATCAATTGCCCTAGCTTCATCGATACAGGCCATTGTAAATAGCTGAAAAAATCGTAGAAAACAAAATTGTGTTCAGTTTGATTGCAGCAATATGTAAAATACTAAAAACTATGTTAAGTGTGCGCATCAATAAAGAATGCTATGATTATTTTAAGGATAGTATAGTTTTATAACCCGAAATTCTTCGAAATCCAAAGCTTTATCTCCAGAAGCATCAAACTGATCAAAAATACTGGCAATGGCCTAAGTAATATTAGATAGTGTAAATTTCAGATAGGTACATGAATAAAAGTTATTAATCCCTTTAAGTGATAGCTTAATTACGTCTTCGTCAAAATTGAATAGGATGCCCATATGATTGAATTCTTCTATGTTAATGTAACCCGAAGCATCAGCATCAATCAATTGAAAGATACTCTTTGAATGACGATAAATGAACTCCTTTTCATATGCATCCTAAAAATACCGTCTTATTAAAATCAAATATCATACACTATATTCAATTATAGATGGGTAGGTAAGGTAGTCAATAATAATTGCAAAAATTGTAAATGTGGTTTTAATTGTAAATACTACCTTACAAGCGATGAGTATACAAAATATGAGATAAAATTCCTCAAACTCCATTTCGCCAGAATGATCAACTAGAGAATAAGGCATTAATTTAAAGATTCTTTAGAATATGTGTTTGGATAATAAAACCTTTTAGTGAATGATGCCTCGTTTACCATCAAGCAAATCGAATATGATTTGCACATCTTTTCTGCTGACATTTGTCACGTTTTTCATGAAGATCCAAAATTGGATATCTAACAAGGATACACAAAGCATTAGAAAAATATTCGCTGAAGATTTTAATAATAAAGATTTTGTTTCGTCTGCCTCTTACCCGTAAGTCGGATATTTTTAGATGCAATACTATTATTAGGGTAATGAATTCTAATGATTCTCCTTTCATTGACTGGCTTACCATTGAGCTTATCGCTTTGATGAACATCAATTAATTTGAACATTTCAATACATGTTAGGCAATTCTGTACAGATAAAAGGGCATAGCCCGGATCCAGATGGATTGCATCCATAATGGCACATTTGACCTTCATTTTGAGATTTTATAAATATTGAGTTGCAAACTGCGAAAAAGAAATCGCCAAAATCCCCACATTAGATTGTCCCTCACTATCAATCAATGAAAAAGAGGCATATACTACTATACACGGTGACTCACAACAGACCTCTGAACACTTCAATTTCCATTTTGTTTTTGTTTGAGACGATTCCACGAACGATTCTATCTTGTTTTTTTGTATCCGGTAAAAATTAAAGATATGGTTTCCTTAGAGTCAGTACTAAGGCATTAGGAAGCCAAAATATTCGAATATTTTACTACAAGCATTTTAACTTGTGATATTGTGCAATATAAAGCAAAGATGAACGTTACAGAGTAAAGAAATGTAGTTATTTGTCTGCAGATATTCAAATGCAGTGTATGAGTGTTGGAAAGGGCTTTTAGTAGGAAAAACGAATAGGCGTCTTTGGGTGGACCGTCTTCAGCAATATTACAAAAATATGTTTAATGACATTCTCACAAGACCCCATTCACAATATATGTACAAATTGACAATTAGTCATATCTTGATACTACTAATTAGTTGGAGTAATAAGTTCAGCAAAGTCTTAAAAAAGTATTTAATAATAATGAAAGCACATGATGAAGTAGACTATATAAATAATTTTCTCGTTTTTACGCATTAATGTCGGCACTGTGCCTTGTGCAGTGCATGTATAATTGCAGAATATAAAATATTATGGCATACAATTGTCTGTTTAAAAATTATTAATATTTTTTACTGTTTTATGTAACTATCCATAATTTTAATGTCACCTATTCAACAATAACACTGTTTTAAGCACCTGTAGTAGAAATAACATAATAGTATACTTAGATTATGAGTAATTTGTGTTTGTACTGTTTAGTTGGCTGTACTTGTAGGAATTGAAACAACTGATGATGGCACTGGAAATAAATGTTCATAGGCAGGCGGCATTTCATACGCTGGGGGTTGAGTGTCATACTGATGAGTTCGATTTTCTTCACTGTCATCTGAAAAGTCTCCGTCGTCATATGTCGTGGGAGCAGCGTGCTGAAGTACAGCAGGGAGTTTAGCATTATGATAAATAAAACAAGTTGCTGGCAATCCGTAAAATAGGATAAAAATCATAATAACAATAATGAAAGTAGTAAAACTTGTAGCATCAGTCTTTTTCCGATGATTTGTATCTTTATCCGACATTGCGGAAGACTGGGAGTTGGCAGAGTTATCACTAGTTATCACCTTAATTACATTCATCGCCATCAGACAGTGTAACCGAGATTCGTCCGTGGCAAAGCTCTCTGTTGTTTGACCACCACAATTTACTACACTATCACAAGTCAGATTGCTCTTTATTGCAGGAACAATAGATTTCCCAGTCATTTTACTAAGATCAGCACTGAAACAAGACTCATATCCTTCTGATAACATTTCTGCTGTATCATTGGCATTTCTTATGTTGAAATCTGTAATAATGATCCAAGTTAATTATAGTACCTGTACTATTGATATCAATACTAGTATTATTAATTAGTATTAGAAATTAGAACTCATTTACTTACTCTTGTAAGCTGTAAAAGCAATTTCTAATTTATTCTTTCTTCTGCTGAAGAAAATTGTCTTAGAGAACTTGACAATTATTTTATCACTGAATGAGGTAAATGTTCTGGGACCAATAAGACCCTTTGGTTGTGGTTGCAAATGACCTTTTGCAAATGTTCCACATATTTTTCCTGTTTTGTGCTCAATTGATCCTTCCTCGGAAAACTTTGCCAAAAATAAACAGTAAATGATAATTCTCAATTCTATGTACATACATATTACTATTCAGCGCTTGCGTATTCTCCTGAAATAAACTTGATAAAAGATTTAAGTTTTACCTCTATATAGTTTGAACAGGGTTCTCTTTCCGGAAACAGAATGCTACCGACTCCGAAATCGATTGTCTGAATCACAGCCATGATCCCATGACCCTTAGGTGCCTCTATAGTGATCTTGACATCACGCTCGAAATCCAATTGTTCCCTTCCTAGCTGGAAATAGATTTCACTGTAATCTGTTGTAGTACTTGTTGCCAGATCCACTACAGCAAAATAGTCGCGATGATCCCCCAATTTAATTGTTGATCCAGGTAGTGGAAGATATTCGAATAATGCGGAAACTGACAAAGGGAAAAAATAACTGTTTAACTAACACCATCAGAATTTTTATCCCTTTTCGGTTCGATTGGAGACAGAATGCACAAAATCTTCGTAGAATTTTTTCATTTACTACTGAATCTGTTTTATTTGTAGCTGACATTATATTGTCATAGTCCATGACACTGAAATTATTGTGAAGGATGTACGACTGCTTTGGCATGCTTTAAATAAGCAATATACTGTCCTTCTAATAGTTCATTTGCATAGCATAGATACTTGACGAACTGCATTATACACCACGACTGTATAAAGATGCGTCTTATAGAAATAGGTATTTCGACAGGGATCAATAATAACTTGCATTACATAAACCCAATTAACATGTAGCATGCAAAAATGATATATAGATAGATAGATTAATTTACCTTCATATTTAGGGAGATTTTCACAAAAAATTCCACAAGAGATGCAATTCCAAATTAGTGTGATAGAGAGTACATTTAACTTGACTCGAAAATCCATTGTGAGTAGGGCCAATATTAATTTGTGTAATTAGCGAGTTAGTAATTATTGAAATTCACAGAATCGTTGTTTGGTAGTTACACTGGGATAATATTCGAGTGAAGGGATTGAATAGTCAATAAAAAGTCAATTAAAATCCAGGAAAGAAAACAATAAGTGCTATAATATAACTGCTGAATTGTGTCTATCTATGTAATGTAGGGAGATATATCTATTTTTGCTATCGTTTTTAGACATACTCTGGCTATAATTACTTATAATACGTACTACAACCGCTTGAGATGTAAAACGACTGACTACAGTTACAAAAATAATGAGAAAAGAACACAAAGGATCAACTCCACAATCAATCAGAAAAGCAAGTATGATAATGGAATAATTTTACGACTGTCCTGTACCTCAGTGTTTTGATAAGACAGTGAGCATTAAAGATTTACACACTTTTAGGCAAGAAAGGTAACATCTACAGCATCTGTAGACAATCCAGCATCTATCCAGCATCCAATCCATTAAAATAATAATATTTACAAAACACATACATGTTGATGGTATAAGTTGATAATAATCTTGTATCCATTGTAATATAATACACTATAAAGCTATAGGAAAGAATGAAAACTGCATGAACTTAGGTACCAACACAGAAACGCAATTGCCGGCAGTTAGCCTTGAATTTTTCATGTGCTGGGGTGTTTAGGGTTGCCAATTTGCTACATCTCTCTTGATCCCTCTTTGTAAAAAAGGTTCACAACTACTGATTCCTGTTAGCAGTCCTGTAAATATAGTCCAGAAAGAGATTAAGATTAAATTCTCTGTGGTGGGTTTAACAATTAAGATGAAATCCATTGGCTGTAATTAAATTCTTGGTGAAAAATCTCAGTAAATGTTAATGAATTTAATATGAGTATGAACAACCTTAGCATTTTCTTGTTTTTTACTCCTGTGTCTTGATTTGGTGCTTTTCATCTCCAATGAGGAAGGCAAAGCATGCTTAAGTCTAACAAAAAGAACAGTAATCATATAAAGAAGGTGGGCCGCTCTTTCCTATGCATTATTACTACACTTTTATTTCGCCTCTGCAATGTCTCTTTTTGTTTTATGCATCCGTATTCCTAGCATGATGCTTATACTATGCATTGTAACTTTTTATGCCTATTTCAATACGTAGAATTGAACAAATAAATATTAACACAAACCTATACAAGTGATTCTGCTAATTCTATTTCATTCTAATTCACTGCAATGCATCTATCATTGCACCAACACTACAAGACTTCCCTAATTCCCTTTTTAGCATTTAGTATTTAATCCACTGACAGAATAGCTATCAACATTTAATGTATTCGACTCATTTGAAGCATTGTATAAAACGTTCACACTAGAATAGATACTCATTTTAATGCAAAACTTTAAATATGCTATAAATCACATGTATTATAGTCGGAATAAATCACATCGCAACATCCTAGTAGCACCTATACTCACTGTAAATGTACTCCTATTAATATTTACCTTTTAAATGAATTGTACTTGGACTGATGCAAATTCAAGTTAATCCTTGCTGCTAAAGAAATGAATAATCTAAAATATCAACAAAGGATGTAACATTTTATCCATTTGATTTGCATGCATAAAAATATGTGAGGGTAGGAATAAACAAAACAGAACCCAAAAGATTGAAACGCGAGCAGTTCGACAGTTCGAGTCGAACTGGTAGTACTTCGAACTGTTCGACTATAGATGTTAATATTTATGTCAAATACATTTAGCAACTATGAGCACCTAACACTAAAAATATCCGTAGGAATAGATAAATCTCATTTAAATTAATATGCAGATAAGTTTCAAGCGTATCATAATATCTGTATTAAAGTAGTCTGTGATTTAAAACAATAAAACCTACCTACCTATATATCTATTTGTGTATTTGTGGTAGGGAGAGTCTTAAAGCTAAATGAACATGTTCACTCACTCTAAAATCCGCAAATAAACATATTACATTCCATACATATTATATTCCGAACATATTACATAAAACAATGATTTCCACTCTCTGAGGTCCTCAATTTTCAAATTTTATAAGAAACTAGTGAACCCAGCTAAGGGGGGACCTAGCACACAAAGGAATTTCTGCAGGCCACCCATCACAGTAACAAAAACAATTCCAAGAACTCATCGGTACTTCACTGAGGTTATAATGTTAACCAGTACTACATATTGTTATTTAATTTTACAAAAAAGATGTGCAAACTGGCACAAAGAAATCAAGGGGGCAGTAAAAAGTAACAACAACTCTACTAAAAAATGCCAAAAATATAAAATAATTTGTCGATGTAGCAGAACTAATTTGGATTAGAAGTTTTGAAATGCTAATTGATGCACACATACTCGATCATTACAAAATGTCCCCTTTCGCTAATCATTTCCATTCAATCACCATAATCAATTTATGTAAATGTCTATTTTGATGTTACAATAATTTATGAAACAAAAACAACTCATTTCAGTGGTTTAGAGGAAGTGAGCATGCGCATTTTGGTTTTAAGGAACCTGCATATATTACGTGTGTAGTTGTTGGGGGAGGAGGAGGTGGTATCCAAAAGTGTTACAGTCAGCACTTGCGTTACAAATTGGGGAGGGGGTTTTGCGTTACGTAATGTATGCAGGTTTCCTAAGCTCTCCGACCAGACATACATACATAGATAGATTGGTAAATTTATTGCTTTATCTCTTTTCTGTGTTTATAATATAAAGAGATACTTTCCATGTAGCTATTATTAACATGTCGTACACCGTTCGAAAGCTAATTTTAAGGACTATCACCTGACATCATAATATTTGACATTTTCAAACCACAACAAAAATCACAAGCTTTCTTGTGACCCATGTATAAGGTTGATTAATTTTGAAATTATAAATTACAAAACGTGATTTTAGTCTAATATTATTTTGTAAGGGCCCCGTTTACATCGTTTATTTATAGACTATGATGTATGGCCTAGGGCAAAAATCCATACTGGGGTCCCAGATGACCCAGACCTATATCACTTTGATCAAACTGTCACTATATTCATTAGTTTGCCATTATTCAAATTCTTTCTTGTAAATAAATCTCCCAAAAAAATAGAACATTACGTGTTGCTGTTTATTTTTAAACTTGAAGTAATGTATAACACCAAGACAGATAAAATCAACATTAAATTGTAACATCTTTACAAAAAATAACACTTTTGTTTGATTTAAAGAGACTTTTCCTGTACACCGTTTTGACTATTGGAGTGTGACACTCCATTCTTGTGCTTTTCTTGAGTAACTACTGAACTAATGGGGACTTCTGCACGATTCCAGCTTTGTTCAGTTCCAGATGCAAATATTGCATAGAAAATTATGTCCACTGCATAAATTGCGGCAGCAATAAAGAAAACGTACTGCCAATTTTGTACAGATGGCTATTGAGTAGAATAAAAACACAAATTAATTCATAAACTTTACAAAATTTCATATTCTGTGTACTTACATCTTTGTTGGTTAGTAGTCCAGCAGCGTAAGGAGCAGCAAATCCAGTAATATTTGCAAATGTGTTTGTTATGCCTGAAAAGCGAAATAATTTCCATACATTAGCTGTAAGAGGGAAATGGAATAATTTTAATAGCTGCTATAACGTATATGAGAGAAAAGATATTTTACCCATGAGCACGCCGGCAAAATTGGGGGCAATATCAACATGATTCACCACGTAGCCTCCGTAAATAGCTCCATTAACGCTAACTGCTAATGTTAGCAGTATGATTGTTAAAGTGCGATCACAACCAGAATATGATGCAGCTATATAAAACGAAAAAAGATTAAAAACACTATTCAAAGGCAGCCACATACAATCGTACAATAATTTTGAGTTAACGATTTTGGCAAATGTAATTCCTACCTACTAAAGCCAAGGCTGCAATTACGTGTCCTATGTAAAATAATTCAAACAGAGTCAGTGAATGATTTTTATTTAGCTTTTAAATAATTTTTTAATGCTTCACCATTATTTCTTACCAAGTGTTTGACATAGCTTTCGCACGGTTACGATTCTCAACCATTTTTTGGAAATCATCAAATCAGCGATCTGAGAGAAGGCAATTGACGCAATCCACATCAACAAATATGGCATAGCAGAGAGCCAACTGTTCTGCAATATTTGTAAATACCACAAATATTAATTCATCATTCATTAATATTTCATTTTGTTCTCCATAATTCTCTTTCATGTTGTAAATCTTGATATTTGTGAAATGAATATATGCAAACCTGCTTGATATCAAAATGCAAGATAGTGCTCAGATAGGTGGGCAACATTGTTAAAAGAGTGTACAATCCCCAGGCATGCCTAAAACATTATGACTAACATGAACACATCTACTACATGACTTAGTATGATTTATTTGTTCTATTTAATACGATTTAATATGACTAACCCCACATGTGCAAAAATGATGGCCCACACTGGCCATGATGTCATAATGTCCTTCCAAGGAGTAGGGGGAGTTATCTAGTACATAGAAACTTCAATTAATAAATGCTCGGATCGGAACTCTATTGAGGAATGTTTGAACAGTTAATTGAATCTAAATGTTCATGAAGATAAATGATTCTCTGAATACATGTTCATGCTTACTTTGGAAGATTGATCACCCAGAGACTTTTGAATGTAATTTAATTCTTCAATAGAAATTCGAGGGTGTTCAGAAGGACTGTCGTACATTAAGAATGTCCACAGAACAAACCATCCCAAAGAAAATATTCCGATAACATAAAATACCTTGGAATCATAAATTTTTAAATTACAAATCTGTCACGGTTTTATATACATACTCAGTGCAAAATTATTTTTAAACTACCGATGGCCACCCTCCCATCACACCTCCATGAATTAAGTAGCCACTCACGACCTAAGCAATTTAGTCATCATTAATTATTTAATTGGAAAAATTTAAACTTCTTTTATACTAGAACTGAAATTGTACCATTGTAACTGCAGTACCGAACTGTGCACCTTAATACAAACATAAACACATTTAATACAGTATAGATTTATTTATTTTTCTCAAACTACTATACAATTGTTAAATACCTGCATACACGGTGCTTCCCAATTTGCTTCTTTCATCAGGAGGGGCCCATGTAGATAAAATCTGATGTAAATAATAGTTTGGAAAATTTTAACAATCTCTTTAAGCGAATTGTAACCAAAAAATCTATCTAAACATTTTAAAAGTACTCACTTGATGCATTGCAGGCGTGGTTAAGCCCTTGATAATAAAACAGCAATTAAAATCGGTTTCATTTCAGGAAGACTAGTACATTAATCTGTGTGCTTAAATATGCGTAGATTTTAATGAATAAAGCTTACCTCGCCAAGACCTTGAACAACTCGGACGAAAATTAAGAACATTTTACTAGTTCTAGCAGCCCAAGGAGTTAAGATAGCAAAAACTGCTGTTATGAATAGACCAAGGCCTAATGGCCATTTTCCGCCGTATTTTTGAGATATGATTCCACCTTAACATCAAATTATTGAATTTAATGCTAATAAGCTTGCATAGATACACAAGAATAATGCTATAAGAAAGATGGATATATTACCAGGTAATTGCGTAAGAACGTAGCCCCAAAAGAACGAACCGAGAATTAGACCCTGTTCTGCCTCATCCCTGTAAAACAGAAGAAAAAGTGTCTATGTGAGGAACATAAATGAAGAAACTAAATACAAGTGAGTTTTCTACGAGATGATATTCCCTACCAATTAAATTCTCCTTCGGTCTTTGGACTTTGTGAATGCATCTCATGGGAAGATCCATTTGTGAAGAAAGAATGTTTCAAATGTTCACAGGCATTACTGTCAGGTTTATTTGGATTAGTTGTGTTGACCATGGCCACTATCGCTAACGACAGATTGAATCTCATTGCATATGACACGGCAAAACCCCAGAATCCAAGAACAGCTAACGAAATTCAAATTCTTATTATACCTTCCGTCCGATACCGACTCCTTCAAGGGAATTACTCGTAAAGGACTCCTACAAGTAGATCCTTGCCCAACACAATCCAATACCATACATTAACTACAATGGCTATAATAATTGTTTTAGAATTGGCTATTAAACAAAATTGTAGAGTAACTCTTCGAGTGAATTTACATATCAGTTATCATAGCTTAATTTTCAATAAATTCAATATTTAGTTAACTTTAAAGCAAGCCGTTACGAAACTGCACTGTGCAATATTAGCTGGCATTAGGAGTCCTTTTAGGAGTAAGGTCCCTTAAAGAACTTTGTACACAATGCCCCGATTAAAATGTTTCTGAAGTCAAACTTTCCAAAGTAATTATTTTTTACCTAATGTGTGCCTGGCTCCCCATCCTAGAAAACGTTAAAACAATGGATTAATTATACATCTTACAAGACATAATTCAGTTGACTAAATTGTTAGTATTGTTCAGCTTACCTGTAGGTCTTTTTATATCTGAGTTTATGGTATCCTCTAATTCCATTTTTTCAATTTGGGCAATTTCTTTATATTTCAAAGTAATATTGTAGGTGAAGAAGAGCCAGATAATTCAGGTTGAAAATGGAAGGAACAATAATTTGAGAGAACCTATATCTAAAGTGGGAATGAAAAGAAATCTTCCTTTAGCTCTCTCAACAGATCTCAGCGTGAAAGAAGCTCCTGGGAATGTTACTAAACACTAAAAGACTTCATTGAGCAACTTGTCGTTAAATTGGTGGTTAGACATTAATTGTGACTTTTTATCTTCATACAATTTTCGGTTAACTCCACTTGTGTACGTGCTAAACTTTTTAAGGAAGCATCGGCAAATTATACCACATTATACTAATTGACTCCATATTGTGAATATATGTTCATATCTCAACTCATACTACTTTATTCCAATTTCCATCCATCCACAATTACAGTAATCCCCCTTCCAACCATACATTGACTTCAGTACATTTAGTATAAGTCTCTATAGCAGATATGCTCAACAATATGAAATAAGTACTGGCACTTGCATAAAAGGATTGAATAATAAATATAACTGGTCTGTAATATAAATGATTATCTTGCAACTAAATATCAAGTGATGTAAATTGTACATTTAAGCTTTAATCTTGATTTGAATCATCTTTGGTTCAAAAATGAATTCAAGGTAGCTAGCTTTGCGCAATTCTACATAGTGCATAAGTATATCTGGTTAACATAACTTTACGTACGTATGAACAAGGACTTCAATGTAATTGATCCGTTTCATTCATGTAAATCTGTATTAATTGGCTGTAATTTGGATTTTTATATTCTGTGTCCACTCAATGTAGTAATAAATGTATGCATAGTCTGACGAAAAGAATCAGTCTGTCTACAAATAATAAATGTCTGTTTATGTTTCTATATACAAATTAATTGAGTTCACATATACACAATACTAATATTATGAAGTAACTATTATGAGTAGTTAATATAGTACTGAATACACTGATTAAGATTGTTTAAACATGCATTGT
The DNA here is from genome assembly GCA_020055645.1 of Tomocerus qinae. Classification (NCBI taxonomy): domain Eukaryota; kingdom Metazoa; phylum Arthropoda; class Collembola; order Entomobryomorpha; family Tomoceridae; genus Tomocerus; species Tomocerus qinae. The sequence continues at coordinate 105,382,305 of CM034546.1, read as the reverse complement.
CTGCTTTGTATTATAAATAGACAAGTGAAAATGCATTTCAAATTGGAAAGTGTTTTGCATCCAAATATTTTAGAAACCTTTAGAATACAATACCTTTTTAATTCCTTTAGTTAGCTTTGTATGCTTTAATTCCTTACTGAAGCAATTTACAAGATCATTTACGGTTACTTTTCAATTTAATTTGAACATTATAAGATAAAAATCATGTATTGGAAAACGTCTCAAGTAATGACACTGAATAACAAATGACGCGCATACAATATACACAAGAGATGGGTACAAGATGACCTATTGACCATGTGACGTAATTACACGCTTTTAGTTTGCTATTGACATAAATGTTTCTGAGATGATGAGATTAAATGTACCTATCAGTAGCCATGAAATATATCTTCATTCAGAAGTTAATAAAAGTATTCAATCCAAAATAGATATCTTTAGTCAACGTAAGTTCGTTCAACAAGTGTAGTAACAAATCTTATTATTGAGACTTTAATCCCTACCCTTATGAAAATTAGCTCCACGAGCCATAAATTGTTAAAATAATTACGAATTAGGGTTGCATATTAAACTATAGGTATTATAGGTACCTAAATTAGGTTCCATGCTTGTAGCAGTAGATGAAGCAATAGAAATAGAATAATAACAATAATAAATGTGAATTTTGAGACTTACTTTAGGTACTTATTATGTATAAAGTAAGAAGCATTGTTTCTATAATGGCCACGATCACAATCTTAACATTTCTCAGTAAATGCCAATTAGCAAAGGAATTAAAGCCGATCTGTTAGCACTAGTATTAATTAAGAGCACAGAAATATAGGAAGTAATTTGTATCAATTGGTATGCTCCGTATGTTTGATTAACCACTACAAACTCGTATAAATGGTTAATCGATTTTAAACGATCATCTTTCCTCTCTAGTTCTACTTTATGTATTTATAAGAGTGTAGAATGTCCTACATTAATATATCAGTTAGGTACGATTGGAAAAGTACATACTAACATATCGGGACTAGCATTAGATAGAATTCAATACCCTAATGGTGTTATTTTTAGAGCTTTGTTTGAAGTTTACTCACTGTCCATTAGGCTATCAAAGCAAGTCCAAATTGTCTAAACAGAACAATAGTAACATTTGTACTACTGCCATATGTTAAGGCTTTATAACAAGGTACAAAATTAATCTTTGTTAGTTGCCAATATATAAAAGTGTAGATAGGTAGCATATTGTTGAAATGAAAGGGGTCGGGTATGTTTTGTGCAATAGAGCAATAGGGAGCATTTAGTCTGCTCTAACTAATAGTTACTTAGTGTGCGTTTGTACCTGCAAGTGAATGCACTACCTAAATTAGAATTTCTTACAAGAAATAGGCTTTACCAGAAGTAAAGTAAATCAGATACACATACCTATAATGATCCATGTCAAATTACTGCATGCTAACAACAAGAAAAATCCAAAGCATGTGATACATATACATTCTTAATACGCGATATCCGTACAACGGTACTATTTAGACAGACACATGTTCCCAATTCCAATCTATTTTTTCTCATCTCACTTGCATCCGCAAAGGAAAATGACTGGTATTCTTGTAACTTTGTCGTACATTGAATTAAATGTGTCAAACCAAAGTCTAGTCAGGAAATTGAAAAACTTTTATTGTTTTTGTATACTTTGAAAATTAAAATCTCGATGAGAAAGACGCTTGTTGGTCGGTTCTTATTTTATTAAAATGGATAAATCTTGAATATTTTTCTGAGATAAGTAGCAATTCTACAATATTGAATAAGTTACGGCAGCCTACTGGTTTTATCGAAGCATGCATGCTCATCAAGTTAGTAAAATTATTTTTGAGTACAAGGATTTGATGTTAAAAATATCTATCTAAGGAATTTTTTAAATGATGACATTTTATACCAACGGATTATTCAACGATTATTATCTCTTGTGCAATCAAATAACACAGATTATTTCCATTATAGGAATATCAGTGTATCTGGTGTAACAGTATTAGCCATTGCCAAGCAAAGAAAAATAAACCTAAATAGGAATTTAATTACAATTTTATTTAAAACATACGAAAAAGATTTCAATCGTGGTTAAACTAAGGTACAGATTACAGCTTATTTGTCAATGGAGACTTGACAAATAAATTAAAGCAGCAATGACGTCCTTACCTAAAGTTTCCAGTAAGTGTGAGACTGAGAGAAGCCCCTTGTATTGAGATGAGATGAAAACTATTTAATGATAGACAACATAAAAACGTGTAGCTTTCCAGAACTATAATATCTATCAATAATTTGTCCAGTTATTTGTTTATGGTTGATTACTAAACCAAAGTGAACTGGACTTGGAAAGTTGACAGGCTGTCCTGTTCAACAAATAGAAAATATGTTAGTCAGATCCAGATGAAGGTTCTAAGAAATTCAATATAAGCTTTACAACCTAGTAGGGAATTTCCTAAATACAATTCTCACTTGTACTTGAATTTTCTATGGAAGATATCAAGCTAAAAATAAACATCTTTTTTACATCATAGGGTTTAGGTAGGGTGGGTTTATTAGTGTTGAGCTTAATGTGGTATTTGGTAACTGGTTTTCTTCTTGCGTGTATATGCAGCTTCATAAATGCAGTTCTATAAGCATGTACTAATTATTTATGAACATATTTCCCTGTATTCTGTCGAAATGCCTTCATCTGCATAATTTTTATTTTGTCTCCACACCTGATCATTACTAACATATTGCGTCGCTCTATCCATCGGAATTGCTTTTTAAGGGTTGCACATCGTTATCTGCTACGTTCAAGTAAATTGATTGAGACATGTCTGTAATATTATTTTTAGCCGGAATAGACGTACATAAAGTTATGATGCGTCTGTTTTAAATTAAAAATCCATTACCATTAAACTCTCATTTAATATCTACTTTAATCCAGCCTCCACAAGTTATCCCTACATCAGAGTAGTAATAGTAATTAAAAAATAATAAGAGTTCTTCCCGTCGTAATAAAGTACATTCATATCTGTTACAGTATTTATAAAGTTCTGCATTTTATTTTCTGAGCTATTTCTTTAAATGTTGTAAATAACTCTTCTTGAGTATATCAACAAGCTTTTTACTATATATAGCCTGTAATACGTTAATTAAAACAATGCAATGGATTTTAAAGACGTTTTCTAACTGCTACGTGCATGTGTGCAAATTACTATGGCTGAATTACCACAAGATCTATGTCTTCAACCTCGGTGCACTTAAAGAATACTAATACAGAAGCCAAACAGAAAGGGTTTCATCTTTATTTCTTGTGCTTATGCAATCCATCAATGATAGCAAAGCAGAAGTCAAAAAACTCAATTATAATTTATAATAACTACGCAGTAAACCGAAATGATTAAATTACAATCATTAAACCGTTCACACTCCAGCTGGGTTATTAGCCTTGTCTTTCAACTCATTATATTTAATTTGGATTGGTATTAAGGATGTTATTTTCCTTTATGTATTCCTGCTAGGTAAATTCTTGTACCAAAAAGTGATGGGTTTGTTGAAACAATAAAATTTTATCACAGCCAAAACATCAGGAAATTTTAACACCTGAAATATACTTTCATTGACAGAATCCGATAAGCGTAAATAGTTTTCATTGGAATCAATGTACACAAAATATTTCTATTCTTACTTAGGGGGTAATGAGATTTATCGTAATTTCAAATGGAAGCTACCATATTACGTTTATCCAACTTTTACCCAACTAAAATTTCTGCTTGGGCATGTACATATATACAGTAAAATGCACTTCTTTTACTGCTATGTACAAATGCGAGCACCATGCTTGATCAATTTTAAGATTTAAGAACTAATTTTGTAGCAGTTAACAAATTATTACCTCGACTTAGTAAGTACGTTGTAGTAGTTTTCACACACTTTTAATTAATAGTATTTGCACTGCCAGGAAAGCTAACCACACAGAGTTATGTGCATATCGTTTCAAGTTTAAACAACGTGATAATTTAAATCCTACCTGTATGCACATAATTTGCAAAAATGTTAGATGTGATAATAAGTCTTTCCGTGTACATATTAGGACATCGTGTATCTATGTAAAGTAATAATAATCATTTATAAACGAAACATCTATAACTGCACAATAGCTACATTTATGACTTATTAGAACAGAAGACATCCAACAAAATATTTGTAGCCATAAAACATTGTAAATAAAAAGTTTTATTCAAAGTTAACTATCATTTTTGTGGTATTTACAGAAAAAAATTAACACAGACATTTAAGATATCAAATCACACTCACACTCAAATCCTAAAGCTAATAGTAATGGGTAATTGATGCTAATTGCTAACTTCTTAAAGCAATAAGTGGTAAAACTCCAGACAGACCCATAAACAATATAACATATCAATATAGACGGGAATATTTGTATCGATTAAAAAATGCGCGTTATATATATATGACTAGTTAACTATCTATTCCTACTTTTTTCACTTTCTTCAATCAAAGGATCTTCTTGTCTTTTTCTTCTTGCCTGATAACCGCTGCTGCCTCTATTCCAAGGTTGCTCTGTTCCTGCTGCAAAAGCGGAGTAGAAGATTCCATCGAATATGTAAATTGCCGCAGCAATAAAGAATACGTACTGCCAGTTTTGAAGAGAAGGCTAAACATAACAATGAAATTCATCAGGAATTTTAGAGTTATGAACATTAAATGACAATATGCTATTAAAGCAACAAGTGTCCGTTTAAGAGCTGTAAATGTGAGTCAGATTGCAAAAAATCTAAGTTGGGCTTACATTTTTGTTGATTAAAACTCCTGCAACATACGGAGCTAAAAACCCGCTGATATTTGCAAATGTGTTTGTTATTCCGAAAAGGACCCCCGCATGATTTGGGGAAATATCTACGTGATTTACAATGTAGCCTCCGTAGACGATTCCTTCGATGCTAACTGCCAGAGTTAGTAGTCCTACAGTTGTAGTACTATCACATCCAGAGTAACTCGCACCTATTATTACGATCCATACATTTACAAATTATACAAACATAGTCATCATTCATTTATAATACTTAAAAAGATATACGTATTCATCATTTTCACTTGGGAAAAAATTACCTATGAGTGCCAAAGCTGATCCTATGTGACCTATTTAAATTGAAAAAAATTTTATAATATAATCTCTTACAAAATTGATACTAGATATAACTGGCGTGGTTTGGTTTAAACCAGTAATCCTTACCGACGGCATTGAATATTTTTCGAACTGTGACAATACGGAGATATTTTTTTGTAATTATAAAGTCGGCAACTTGAGAAAGACAAATTGATACTATCCACATAATCAAATGAGGCATGGCCGATATCCAACTGTTCTGTTATTGGAAATAGAAAAAATATTGACATTATTATATTATTTTCATGTATTTAGACAAACATATTACAGTCTTTCTAACTCTATGATATTTTAAGGGAGGTCTAAGTAGCCAATTGTATCTAAAGAACCGAAATTTGCCCAGAAATTTTCCAATACAGAGACATGGGTGCTTAGAATTGCAGTAAAACCTCATTGTGTTTTAAAAGAAAGACCCTTATACAAATATACTATACAGCTACTCAAAACAATCCACTTACCTTTTTGATGTCGAAGTGCAGTACTGAATTTAAGTAAGTTGGCATTTCGGTGAGTAAAGTGTAGAGGCCATAAGCATGGGCAAAATTTGCTACCTGTTAAGTGATTAACGAATTAATGAATTTGTTAAATCATCGCTTACAACAACAAATAATCGATAGTATATATTTTATTACCGCTATAGCATAAACCGGCATAGATGTGAAAATACTTCTCCAAGGAGTGGGAACCTTTGTCTACAGAAACGATAATTACTCATGATTAGTAAATCTTCTTGAAATGTAAAATTCATAGCGGTGATGCTTAAAACAATATTCGTTTTCTTAGTACCTTGGAAGATTGTTCTCCTAAAGCCTTATCAATGTAAGTCAACTCATCCATGGATATCCTCGGATGGTCAATGGGCTTGTCAAACACCAAGAAGCACCAGAAGCCAAACCAAACTAACATTTGATTACAGTCAATACAATTATTTTAATTAGAAACATTGAAATTTTATAAGTAATTGAGTTTTATACAGGCTGTAACCGAATTCGTACCTATTGTCAATGCTCCCGTGAAATAGAACAAAGATGGCCATCCTCCAAGTACTTCTCCGTCAATGAGATATCCACCTAGATCACCAATTGTAATTATGTGAGTATAAACCGATATTAATGAGTAATATAACTCATACTACAGATAATAATAATTTTATGTTAGAATACCCATAATGAGACATGCTGCCGTTCCAAATTGAGCCCCAGCATATATGAAGCTGCCTAACTTGCTTCGTTCATCTGGAGGAGCCTATATGAACATTATATAATAGATAATTTTTAACTGTCCACTTTTTGTATATTTATGTATCACATTTTGATAAAGTAAGATGTTTACCCATGACGAGATCATTGTATGCATTGCCGGAAACCCTACCCCCTTCAAAATATCAAAATGGTAGTTTAGACACACCTCTCACATACAATTCCAATGTCAATCTATTTTCTACTTCTGTAAGCTTTGTACGAAGACATCCTTACCTCTCCTAGCCCTTGGATAACTCTAACAATTATCAGAAGAGTTCTGTGAGTTCTTGCAGCCCAAGGTGTCAAAAGAGTAAAGACACCTGTAACTAATAGTCCTATTCCCAAAGGCCATTTTCCCCCAAATCTATGAGACAAAATTCCTCCGGGGAGCTGCATGGCAATGTAACCCCAAAAGAAGGCTCCTAAAATAAAACCTTGCTCTGCCTCGTCCCTACCAAAAAAATATAGAATTTAAAGCCATGAGAATTCATCGTACCATGAGATTCCAGTAAATATTTTACTAACCAGTTAAATTCTCCTTGGGCTGATAAAGAATTGTAGTTCCCACTGTGCAGATTGGCAGTATTATTTTTCGGGGGTTGCAAATGGGGACAAGCATCAATCACGCTATGATTTCCAAATTCATCCATATCGTTTCCGTGCTGAACTCCGTGTCCCGTTCTATTTACCATTGCAACAATGGCCAAGGACAAATTGAATCGCATTGCATAACTCATAGCAAAAGACCTAGAAAGAAATAAAGTATAACTACCGAATCCGAATCCTAAGAGGTTGTTTAATTCGTTTAACTTCGATGTTTAACTTCTGAAAAAAATCAAATTTTACCAGAAGCCCATCACAGCGAGTGTGTGTCGACTTCCCCATCCTGAAAGACAAAGGACGATTTAAATCTGTTATAAATCCTTTATCACAGAAAAAATGTAAATATTTTGGTCAGAATGAAATCGGCCAATATAACAAAATTATATAAATTGCTTTTTTCTAGAAATTACGTAATATAATTTTATCTCTAATACCTGCTGGCTTTCTGACGTTAAGTTTTCCCGACTCCAACCTTTCTGAATCCATCTTGTTTAGATCTGTTGACGAAATGACAGTAAACTTCAGTCTGGAGGTTAGCAATTGAAATCGTTGGCCTTTATAGCCTTTAAATCCTCAGTGTAGTAAACTCACGAGTATTTGATTAAACTGGTGAATACTACTTATTATTATTGATTTCTATGAAACGAATAAAATGAGGGCATTCATTCTCCTTTTACTAAGGTATGGGTTGTATAAAATGGTAATAATAAGAGTCTTCATACATAAAAGAATAAGAAACAGAGTACCTCTTATCCTTTTTTATCTTTCCAGTCAATGCTATTAAACTATCAGACACAATTAAAACATAACAGCTACCACGAGTATAATTTTTGTCTATACATTGTCCAAACAGACAGAAATTCACAGCGTAGTTTCATTTTCGTTTATTTGCAATGTCTATTTGAGCAGCAGCTTTGATCTGTCTGTCAACAAAGTCTAGCGTCTACACTCAACAGTTAGTTATTTATTTTTATTATACTATTTACAAATTCATATTTTAATGTAGTCCATTTTGTAGAATAGCACAGGTCATCCCTTGATTTATGCGTAATACTACATGAAATACGTCGCTTTATACAATGTCTACTCAAAGGTTACAAGTTTCTTTGATGACATAAAAAGAATACACTCTGGGTCAATGTGCAATGATTTATTTAGACAATATTTTTCTACGGCCTTTGATTAGATAAGTAAGTGCACGTAATGCACGTAGTGACAAAGTGTTCTTCTTCGTCACGTTATGTGTTACTTTGTATAAACTCCAACAAGACACATCAAATGACAAATTATACACATGTAAAGCGTATGCATCAAACTAAACATGAATTTATGTTTAGTAATGGATTTTTGTCTTAATTCATTTTCAATGAAAAGATGTTCTATGTTGTCTATTGGATATTATTATAACCATTTATACTTGATTCTGTCACAAGATCAACCTTTTAACCTTGATACAAATACTCCTTTGCAAAAATTATATTGCATAGCAGTCTATGAAAGATGGGAACAATGCATCTCCATGTATATATATATATATATCCCAATGTAGCACGTTCGTTGTATTGACACTTGCCAACTTGACCGCAATCTACACACATAGATATAAATATCAACTGATCCATTTGTATTACCGTTTATACATCTATGAATAAATGTATAGAATCTAGCCTTGAATAAATGGCTGATTGATCGCGTTTGACATCATTAGCATAAAATTACCATTTAATGGCTACGTAAAACCGGAATGAGTAAGGCAGTTGGCTTTATGGAGAATCTCTCTTTGTTTTTATATATTATAACTGCGCACTACTAGCGATGAAGTATCAGAAAAAAATTGATTTATCAGGTAAGACATGGAAAAACAATTTAGGAACACATAACAAACACATGCATTATATTATTGTACTAAGCGAAGTTATCTCCATCGACTGTGCAGTGCATACTACATTGATAGATTTTATTTTGAAATTATCCTAAAATAGAATTGCATGAAATCACTCCTAATGGTAATCAATGAAAGAAGTGTAGTGTAAAAATGCTTGCAGTCTTAACTGGCACTCCAAGGATATACTTTTAGGCATATGCTAACAATAATTTGAGACATTAAAACTTCCTTTTCAAATCTGCTATGTCACTACAGCTTCTACTATGGCCCAACGAATGAAATAATGATTGCAGATTCTAATACACAATGCTACTTGAAAAACAGTTCATAATGGCGTTATCAAATCCATTAATCATATTAATTTCATTAAAATATTGATTTATATAATACCAAAATATAAAGAGAATATAAACGAGGGGCAAGACTGTTGGTCCTGTGGTGATCGAAATCGGTCTGTAAACAAGCATTTTTATTTTTATAAAGATAATATTCATTGGACGTGCTTGATTTGTAGAATCTGGTCAAAAGCATAATGCACCCGATAAGATTCTGACTGCCGCATTATATTATTCTTTAAATGGTTTACTAAGATGTTTGTTTATACTTAGGGAAATGGTAATGACCGGTCGTATGTAACGCTTTAATTTTTCTTTAAAATCTATCTTTGCAGTCTATGGATTACTTTTGCAAGTTTTAGTTATGGGTCTAATTTTAGTTTTCCTTATGTACACCTATATATCTTGTTTTTTGTAGAAATCAAATATTATCTGATTAAAATGTTTAAAAATAGGTAATTTTTTCAGTAGTACCTGTAAGTAAACTTAAGATTGTGTATTTAGTGTATGAAATTTAGTATAAAAAGTATTTACCCATGGTGAGCTTATGACTTGTAATCCAATCGGGAAGTCAGGTTAATATAGTATAGATGCTCCTTCAATGAACTTATAAATTGATGAATTGACAATTGGTTGAGAGAGATTCAATTTTTCAAGATGAGAATGAATGTTAAAACGAATGGTTGAAAATATGTAGATAGAGTTTGAACAAATGGAATAATATGTGTGATAAAATATTTACTTTTAAACCTGATTGGCGAATGTCACTTGGCCACCTCGAACCTACTTATACGCTTAATTTATGTAATCAGAAGTGTTTCTTTATGCAAAACAGCTCAAATTCACATTTGAGTTGAGATTGAGACAAAGCAATTTGCTTACTTTAAAATACAATGTTAATGATGTAAAAATGTAAGGTAGAACAAACTATAATTCTGACAGTATGCTAATTCCGGAACATGCTGATACAACGAGTACCACAGACAGAATAAAATTATGTAACAAATAAATGCAATACTTTTTTTCTACCTGCATGTAATGCAAGGCATGATGTATAAGAGTATTGGGAGAACACGTAGATACAAAATACATAAAACCACTTACGTATTCCAAATAATTCTCGTGCACATAAGAGGGGAACAGGTTTATTAAATTTATCTTCTCCAGAAAGTGCTGACTAGGTAGGTGTAGCTCGACTATCAGACTATTGTTTCTTATATTTGTTCAGTAATTTTCTGGGGAGTGTGCAGAATTTTATATTTTCGAAGCAATTAAACCAATCAAGTAAATTATATAATCCTAAGAACAGACATGAATTTCCCATGATATGTACTCCCCACTACTTTTGAAGTTTTTTGTAATCTTATTCCAAACCAAATCTAAATTCACTAATAAATACTTCCTTGTTTGTGCCTTTAGTTTAGTATTGAGATACATGTCATGTTTTAACGAGTATGAATGGAGTCTCATTTACAAGGATCAGCTGAGGCATAACTCAACCTATAACTTGAGAATAAACTAGTGATATACCTACAGCAGATAGCCAAATGTGGTGCACAATTGTTATTGTACCTATAATAAATAAATTAATAAACAATTCATGGCTTGCTTTACCAGCCCCTCTTTTGTCATTATAAAAGCATGCAACGGATATATCTGACATCGCAATGTCTATAAAGAAATTCGTGAGAAATCATACAATACAATTTTTAATGTAAAATTCTCATGACATCTTCGTATGCGTCGTGTGTGACTTAGCATGCATCTCTATGTTCAGTCTGACTGAGATAAAACAATAAAACCTAGCTACCTATTTATTTATGTATGTATGCCTGGTAGGGAGAACCGAAAAGCAAAATTGCAGCATGTTCACTTTCTCTAAAATCCGAAAATACAAAATATATTATACATAAAACAATAAACACCCGGTGTTACATATATCTTAAAACATTTAGTAGTACTTGATTTTACATAGCATGCATTGCATAAGCGAAAAACTTTTTAAACCAGGAAAACTTTTGAGAGATTTTCTGCAATAAAGCGCTATTAACATTTAACAATTTATATATTACGAGAAAAGCCACAATTTATTGGTGCGTTTAAAATATCATTTAATAGTCCTTGACACAATCTTTCCATTGCAATTAAGCCTTGCTAATACACGTGAAGTATTTATTTTTGGCTGAGACAGCATATGTAATCATCATAAGAGACACTTTGTACCATATGATCAAAAACGACAATTTTCTTATTTTCCTTATAAGATATCCTTTAGACGTTGCATAAATAGTTCAAACCATAAAATGTCCATTGCTAGAGATGTCTTTTAATTTTTCAATCACAATGGATTGCTACGAAAATAACTTTCAGATTTATGTACGTGTCAAAAGCGTAGTACATCATTTGTGCAGGTATAGGCTTTTAATTACAATTATGTCTATAATTTAGTCAAACAACTACCTATATTAATATTGGTTATATCAAAAATACCCAGGCTAACTACCTATACTGCAATATTTAAAGTCTTGACTTTCCATACAGTACAAAAGAAATAAGGAAAATACATAAAAATCTAAATTGTCACTTATATGATAAAATGGCCTTTGTCACTTATGATAAAATGGTCTTTGTCACTTATGATAAAATTGCCTTTGTCACTTATGATAAAATGGCCCCAATTCATTTTAAAAAATGTCGGTTATGCTTATATGGTCCTCAATTTTCAAATCCTAAAAGAAATACTTTCCATGTAGCTATTATTAACAAGTTTATACCGTTCGAAAGCTCGTTTCAAGGACTATCAAGTGACATCATAATATTTGACATTTTCAACCTACAACTAAAATGACACCATTTCTTGCGACCAGTGTCTAAGGTTGATTAATTTTGAAATTATAAATTACAAAGCGTGATTTTAGTCAAATATTATTTTATAAGGGCCCCGTTTGTATCGTTTATTTATAGACTATGATGTGTAGACTAGGACAAAAATCCATACTGGCAAAAAACCATAAGGATTAATGACCCAGACTTATCACTTTATTCTAACTGCCACTATTCATATTACAAATGGTGTCGTTTATGACGAACCCTAAAATAAATACTTGCCGCGTATTGCGTGTATGCACATTATGAAAGAATATACCGTTCGAAAAGTCTCAAGCACCATGAAATATAACCTCAATATTGAAAACGCTGAACCTGTAGGTTCAATGATAGCGTTTCTTGTAACCCAAGTCGGAAGTTCATTAATTCAAGTCACATGTGATATCATGTTAATACTGTTTTGTTTTACACAAGCACGTATGCAGAATTGAGTTTCGGAGGGGGTTAGATTTCCAATAGATATTTTAAGTATATATATTTGCGCGTAGCGCGAAAATTTTGGGCATTTTTTGAAGGAAATGAGTCAAAAATGAAATTTTTTGCTATTTTGAAAAAAAATTCCCTTTTTCTTGGATTTCGGGGGGGGGGGGGGGCTTCAGCCCGTAAAGCCCATCCCTAAATACGTCCTTGGTTTTACATTCCCACATTCATACAGAGGTCCCTAGTACTACCCCTATCATACAGTACTTATCAATAATTTTGAAGACAACTATACGGTGAATATGGTGAAGCGGACGCTTCAGCTATGATAATAAATGCAATACGACAATTAGATTAGTTAATCAACGTTTATGAGTTTATTTTAACCGAATCGAATCAATCTCTAAATTCTAAAAAAACACTTTTAGTGTAGAAGACTGTGGAAGCTTTATATTTCACGATTCTTAAGTGTTAACTCGTTTCAATTTCATTGGTACTTTATACACAATGTATAGTATTTATAGGTACTTATAGTACTTAAGTACACATTAGCACTCCAAAAACATCACAGATATTCAGATATATCATAGATAACAATAATACAATAAATGTGACAGTAAAATCAGGTAGAAGGCAGTTAAAAAACATGAACTATTGTAAGTTAAAACAGTATTTACAATATATTAGATAGTGCATTGCTATATTTCCGTATTGCGATAAATATTGTAAATAAATTTATTTAATATTTCTAAGCACCTAGTAAATATTTTTTCGCCGTATAAAAGTAATGACTTCGGTACATACTGTTCGAAACGATTATTTTTAATACTTTGGTGGGACACAGGATGTAAACGGACATTGTGTATAGAAACAGTCTACATTATAATTCTCATTTTACGGTTTGTACGTTCCGGAATTCGTAGGGCGTAGCATTGGCGATCTTTTTCCTGAAGTTGAAGGTAGCAATGGATCTCGGTCGCTTACCCTTTTAAAATTACAATCAAAAATCACTTTTTGTTCACAAATCACAATACTACTAACAAAACCTTTTGAATATAGAATCTCACCCATCTATTTTACGATTAGAAGCAGTCTCATCTCGATTCCACGGTTGCTCCTCTCCCGATGCAAATAGTATGTAAAATATATTATCTACTACGTATATTGTAGCAGCTATAAAAAATATAAGTTTCCAACTTGCCAAACTTGCCTGTGTAATTGAAGAAAGAAAATATTAATTTTAAGAAAAACATTTACCAATATGGAGAAATAACAAATAAATACTTACTCCACCGTTTATAATGCTACCGGCTACGTATGGTGCGGCTATACCGCACAAATTAGCAAAACCTGAAAATTAAAATGTTTTTCGTTACATCATTAGAAGATTGCATGGTTTTTATTACGCACCAACGAAAATAAAATTTATACCATTAGTAACCCCCATCATTACTCCAGCATGATTTGGAGCTATATCAACATGATTGACTTGAAACGAAGCCCACGCTGCACCTAATAACATGTAAGGTGAGATGTAATATAAAAAGCTTTGTTAATGCTAAATGATAAATGTTTAAAAATCAAAAACAATTCGGAAAACTAACCATTTATGCCGACAGCCAGTGTTAACAAAGTAACAGTAATCGTAGAGTTGCACCCAGAATATGCTGCACCTATTTAAATACATAACATTAAGAAATTATCCAAGATATATTAATACATAGAAAGTATATTAATTGAATTTAATAAAATATCTAAACCTATTAGTGCAATGGCTGGTCCCCAATGTGCTATAGTATTGAACACAATTCTGACAGTTGTGGTAGATGCAATTCCTTTTTCTCGCAAGGTATCGGCCAAATAACTAGAAAGTAGGGAAACTACCCACATCACGAAATAAGGGAAAGCCGATAACCAACTGTTCTGTAAATATCAGAGCAGATAAATAAAGACATAAGATCAAAATACAATCCGATAAACTATTACGTATTTGATCAGGAACTAAAAATATATCAAAATTTGGCATCATGGAAATTTACCTTTTTGATATCAAAATGTAAAATTGTTTTCATGTAAGTTGGCATTTCGGTAAGAAGGGTGTATAAACCCCAACCTGTTAATATTTAATCAACATATCAACTCTTTATTTCCAAACATTTCAACAAATTTTAAAACAAAGTTCGTTTAACAAACTAAAAAGACAAACCGTGTCCTGTCTGAGCCACAAGGATGGCTAAAACTGGCATGGAAGTTAACATTGTCTTCCACGGGGTAGGAATGGTGGACTTTTAAAAAATAATATAAAATTATTTTATTTAGCTAAATGTAATGTATAGAGTAGATTTGACATATTGGTAATTGTAAACTTACTGACTGTGGTCCTATAGAATGTTGAATATATGACAATTCTTTGGCTTCTATTCTTGGATGAGATGCAGGAGTATCAAAAACAAATATAGACCAAAAGAAAAACCAGATAATACCGAGACCTAAAAAGAAAAGATAATTTTTAAAGACAATGTTTTTGGCGTTTTTCAAAAGTAAAAAATTATTATTATTTAAAACAAGACCTCCGAACACGTAAAAAACTGCTGGCCATCCTCCCAGGAAATTTGAGCTAATTAAATATCCGCATACCGGGAGAGCTATTACAGTCCCTATTTGAGTTCCTGCGTAGACAAAAGCTCCTATTTTGCTTCTCTCCAGGGGTGGCGACCATTTGGCCTACAATTAGGTTGAACAAAATGATTAATGCGAAAGGGTGTACATCGGATAAAGTACCAAGCTGTATCTTAAGAAATGAAAGTAGTACGTTTTTGTGGGTTACTATAATTTGAGAGTTAGAAGGGATTTGAAAATCGTATTTTAAAAAATTTTGCCAAGTAAAGTACGGTGCCTTTTAAATCAGGCTTTCCACTTTTTATTTTAGTGATTTTTTGAAACCCTAATTAAAAGTAAAATAATATTCGCCAAACCAAAGTTCTCTCCTCCTAATTTAACCTTCCAATTTGTGCTAACCGTTATGCTGTACTATTTCGGGTTCTTCAGATACAGCTGGGTAGTTTAGCCGTTATAAGCCCTATAATGTACATATATATATTTAAGACCAAAAACCTTATATTGTTTACC
Source organism: Tomocerus qinae (assembly GCA_020055645.1). Classification (NCBI taxonomy): domain Eukaryota; kingdom Metazoa; phylum Arthropoda; class Collembola; order Entomobryomorpha; family Tomoceridae; genus Tomocerus; species Tomocerus qinae. Next base: position 105,366,618 of record CM034546.1, on the reverse strand, counting down.
AGTAAATTAGCCATAGAAGGAAATGTAACACCCTCTCCTAGACCCTGAAATGATAAATTAATACATAACTAGCTTTTAATTACTTTTATTAACTTACGCATTATACTGAAAAGTAATTAATGAAAGTTATGAATATTTCAACATAAATTGGAATTTCCAAAACCTAGACAGATCTTCAGCTTATAATGCCATTTCTAATTGCAGACGATCCTATAAAAATTGTGAGTGAGTGAGTGAGTGATTGTGAGTTTGCCCATTGTAATACTTTATACACCCGTAACCCCCGCTCACGTTTTTTGGTCGTCTGCCATTTAAAATGACATTATATCCTGAGGATACGTATGGAGACAAGTTTTAAATAATATCAAAAGTCATTTGCGGTTTGGAAACTCCAATTTATAATGGAATTATTCCATACTTCAGTGAACATACCTGGATGACTCTGACAACAATTAAAGACCCAACTCCTGTACGGGCAGCCCAGGGTGTCAACAATGAAAATATAGCAGTAACTAACATGCCTATCCCAAAGGGCCACTTTCCTCCGATTTTCTTAGCAAGGAGTCCTCCTATTCATCCGAAATAATTAAAAGTTACAACACATTGTAAGCCCATATGCAAGGTAGTATCAAAATCAAACCTGGTATTTGAGTAGCAACATATCCCCAAAAGAACGATCCTAATATAATTCCTTGCTCATAGCCACTCCAATTAAACTCTCCGGTTTCTGGATCTTCTACTTTTGTATTTCCGAAATCGTCAACCGAATTTGGAATGAGATTTTTGCAGACTTGTTCACCTGAACCATTTACAGGAGTAGATGTGTTTGAATAAACCATTGCCACTATAGCGAATGACAAGTTTACCCGCATGGCATACGACACCACAAATCCCCAAAAGCTCCAGAACGCAAAAACATGTCTGCAACCCCAGCCATCTAAAATATTACAGTAAAATTCAATTTTCACCTAAAGAAGCAAATATGGTAGTTTCAATTACAATAGACAATAGATAAATCACTATACATTCTCAAGTTTTCGTGAAAAGCAAGCTTTAAAGTATTTAGAGTATAGTGGTATATAGTATATGGTAGAGCTGAGATAGTTATATAGTGGATGTGGTTTATAAGTTTTGATAAATTATTTGCGTACTATGTGTCCCATTTCGTCTTTCACTTTCAATCATATTTTACAGACTTCTCTCTAATGCCAATTAAATTGAATCAATTTCTGCAATCTCCATAATCTGATCTATGATGATTACTGAGCCAAATTGAATAATTTGGTGTTGCTACGAATTTAAAATTTTTGCTGCTTCTCAAATCAATAATATAGAAAACTTTACTTTCTAAATTGCATAAGACATTTTAAGCAAATGCAGTCAGCAGAAATAAAATTCTATCTCGAAAAGGGATACTTGTATTTGTTCTTTATAAGTAATAGTTTTGTGTTATTTTTCCTTATTTTCAGCAAGGAGGATATACAAACCCCACTTTTTCAAGCTACATCTTAATAGCAAAAAAACAAACATCGCATGAATTAAATTATGCATAGGCCAAACCACTAAACATTTATTGTGGATGCTTATCCTTGAAGTATTTATACTTGAAATATACCTATATCCTATATCATGAAGGGACTGCAACTGCATAAGGATAAATTGAAGTTGTTGAGTGTCAAATTAGTTGTGGTCACAGAATGGTGTCTAATACATAACATAGACAGATGTATTATAATATCTGTTTACATCAGAATTATGATCACAGCACAGCACAATACAACACACTAATATTACAGTGAATAAAGTACCAGATTACAACGAACCAATTAATAGTTAAGTTAAATAGATAACTATAATGTATTTTAACTTGGTACTCCTACTAAGTACAATGCAATACATCATTGTCACTTCGTCAATCGTTATTCACAAAGCATTTTTTAGATAAATGAAATGTAAAATCACCTTCAAATTGACGATAAGATCAATGAGTGTGAGTGATTGATAATTTTGTGTCACGACACTAATTACTTGACTAATTACCAAAAAAGAAGAGCAAAAGTGTATATTTTAAGGCAACATATCCGCATATGTACGTATTATTACTTATTTACTTAATGTACACACTTCCAAACAAAACCAGTCAAAAATTATTTTGTAGCCTATGAAGCAAGAGTGAAAAAAGTAGAATATTTCGTTACTTATCCCAGGGCAAGAAAATTAAATTAGGTAGATGGGAATTTTTAAAATAACTTTAGTTTTTGTAGGCTGTGCATGCCTATGTGAATCATTAGACGTAGATCCAATCCTGAATTATGCCGTCAGGCAGTACAGTCTCCTTGCAGAAGATTTAAAGGAAAAAGATGACCAGTTTGTCAGCACAGGAAATCCTCTACAGTCAACATGGGACAAAAGCACAAACAGTATGGGTTGGACAGTTGGCTTCTATGGTGGGAGTCTTTGGAAACTTTACAAATTGACTCAAGACGACTATTGGAAAACACAAGCTCTGAGGAAACAAGAAACTGTCAAACATAGACAATTTGATACAAATACACATGATATTGGCTTCGTCATCATGTCTACTTTTGGGAATGGACTTGCACTGACGGGAAACAGGTTAATAACGGTTTAATATTTTATGCTGATAAATACTGATACAGAATTTTATGTGCAAGTAAAATGCGTAGAGTCTGGGTCTCAAATCTGAAATCTCAATTTCACCGATTTATAGCAAATAGACGATACAGGAATAGCATTTCATTTTTATTTTGTAGAAGCTACGAGCCCATCATAATTCAAACTGCAGATTCTTTGTGTACTCGTTATCACAGTAAGATGCTTAACATTTCATAACCCTATATACCGAATCACTAAATTTTTTATGTAACTGTAATGCATGTTTAAAAGATTTATCTGGGGTGATTCGTTCTTGGAATAACGACCCGGGACATGGTGGAGTTGAAGGAGAAGTAAAAGTCATAGCAGACAACATGATGAATTTGGAATTGCTTTTCAAAGCCACAGAATTATCAGGAAATGAAATGTATAGGAATATTGCAATTTCCCATGCGGAAAAAACAATAGAAAATCATTTTCGAGACGATGGAGACCGAGGAATTTTTCATGTAGTTGCTTATCATGAGACGAATGGGACTGTCAAAAGGCGATATAACTGGCAAGGGTATGCGGATAACTCTACATGGGCAAGAGGTCTCGCTTGGGTGATACATGGATATGCAACGACTTACAATTATACCCAAAATCCAAATTTTCTACGTTATGCCGAAAAGGCTGCAAATTATTTCATCGCTCACTTGCCCAACGACTCTATCCCATATTATGATTTCGACTGCCCCTACCTTTCGGAATATCAACCTCGAGATACTTCAGCAGCTAGTATAGCTACCCATGCGTTACTGAAACTATACTTGGCCACCAGAAACAACCTTTATTTAGAAGAAGCAGAAAAAATTTTGAACTCTCTGAATTCCCTAAATTATAGGGCGGATGGAAAAGAGGAATACAAGATCCCAGCCATTTTGGTCAATGGAACTGTTTTCTACCATGAGAGAAACTTTAACACTGCTATCATATATGGCGACTTTTACTTGCTCGAAGCCATTGATTTGTACCAAACAATTAAAAATGCATCTCAATAAAACGCATCTACATTACATATGAGAGAACATTTCAAATGTAAACATTGATATATAAACGGAAGACATAAATAAATAGACAATATGTTGACATGATACACGACATATCAAACACTTTGTATTCCATTATATAAATAAAAGCGGCTGAATTTAGGCAGCGGATTATCGTAACCACCGCAACCATTGTAACCACCGTAACCATCGTAACCAGCATAAAAAACGTAACCACCGCAACCACCATAAAAAACGTAACCACCATAAAAACGTAACCACTATAACCACCGTAACCATTATACCCTCCGCAACCATCGTAACCACCGCAACCATCGTAACCATCGTAACCATCGTAACCACCGTAACCACCGCAACCATCATAGCCTTATATAAGGGCATCTTAGAGCATTGAGATGTGAGTAGCGATGCACTCCCTTATATAAGGTTATGATGGTTGCGGTGGTTACGGTGGTTACGATGGTGGCGATGGTTGCGGAGGGTATGATGGTTACGGTGGTTATAGTGGTTACGTTTTTATGGTGGTTACGGTGGTTACGTTTTTTATGGTGGTTACGGTGGTTACGTTTTTTATGCTGGTTACGATGGTTACGATAATCCGCTGCCTAAATTCAGCCATAAAGGCTATTTAATGTCTTATAAAATGAGAAAGTAGACTTTCTCCAACACAATATTTCTTTTGCAACTTTAATAATTTTCCGTTGTAGAAACAGTGAAACATATAACTAAAAATGGCTAAACACCTTTACATCTTGAGCATTATTATCGTAATATTAATTAATTAATTATTTTTGGGAAAAGTTAAACTTTATGTAGTGTTACCTCGAATATGGAAAGTAAAATAACGTTACCTGGCTTAATAAACAGCGATCTTTCTCGGCTGTCATCTTCATCATTGTCTTCTTGGGTGTAGCCAATTGAATCTTCAGGACTATTACTGTAACTTCTGTCCATGCCAGAAGTTCTCCGATAGGGCATATTATTATGGGAGAGGATCAATGGAAAGAATTTTTTTTCTTTTTAAAGACAATCACTAATCACCATCCACCTATATATTAATATAAATCATTCTTTGTGAAACAAAAACGATACATTTTCAGGAAGCTGGACTCGGCCTCCAAAAGAGCTTCTATATTCATGGACGGAACTAATGAGACATACCCAAATTTTGAGGTAAGAATTTATGTATGCACTTGCTAACTTACTTTTCTGAATGTATAGAATTTACGAGTTACTACAAAACAATCGCCAAAGGATATTTTCGTTAAAGTAATAGAAATCGGAAGCCTTCTTAAATCCGGATCCGGGGGTCAGACTACAAAATCATGATTCTTCATTCTGCACTGTAAATATAAATTAAAAGTTAATTTACAAACAGTAATTATAAAAACAATAATAAACTTTCATACTAATATTTCAAATTCAAAAAAATCCTTTCCATTCTTATTATCAGAATTAACCACTGTACCCGTTTTCGGGTATCTTAGCTTGGGTGTGCATAAGACGTTTTATATTAACTATTGGTGGTAGGTGTACAATTGCAAAGCAAATACTCTGGAAAAATTGCGTGAAAGAGAAGTGAGTTATGTAAATGTAGTCGAAACGGTTTTATAAATAGTTTAATAAAATAAATTTCCTTTGCATACATGTGAGAATGTTTCAATTTCTCAAACTATAGTATATCTTTGATCTTATACCAAATTAAGTGGAAAATTCTAGTCACCAGTTGTTTCAATTTCACATTCAATACCTGTTGAATTCCAAGAATTACTCCACAGCTGTGCACTAAAATAATTTTGCAATAAATGTTGCATGCGCATTGCCGTTTTATTTGACAGGCAAAATAATTTGGTGTGTGGCAGTCAAAAAATAGCTGAGTGCTACTACTTACTACCATACGCTTACTCTCCAAGTGAAAGCAACTTTCTCTTATTCTGTGTATTTGCTTAACTTTCATCTACGCAAATAACGGTGACAATGCTAGCCTAAATATTTATAACTTATTGGTGCTTGGAGGGGGCGGATGGCACAATAATAATGGCATAGATCGCTGATGCCGTACCTCGGAAACTTTAAGGTAAGAGGTTACGTGGTGGACGGAGTTGGAAGGTGCAGTTTGTACCGCTGATGCCGTGCATCGGAACCTTTCAGATTAAGACAATTCAGAGGTTACGTGGCGGACGGAGTAGGCAGGTACCGCTTGTACCGCTGATACCGTGCATCGGAACCTATCAGATATGGCCATGTCTTACGTATATAGTATGGACGAACCTACGTACTCTTAGTGTATGTACCAAAGTTGCGTGAAATTTACGCTACTTTGAAAAACTTTACATACACAAAGAGTACGTACGTTCGCCCGTGCTATTTGTGTATGTACCACGGTTGCGTACATTTACACGCTCGTTTTTTCCGAACAGAAAAAATACGTCGCTGTGTCGTCCATACTATTTGTATGTGTACCAAAGTAGCGCGCGTACATTTCCGTAGCAGCCTTCGTTCAGGAGCAAGAGAGCGTAGACCACGTAAGGATACATCTGGGTTGCCCTGTACGTTCGCTCGTGCTATTTGTGTATGTACCACGGTTGCGTACATTTCCACTCTCGTTTTTTCCGAACAGAATGCGCGCGTATATTTCACGCAACTTTGGTACATGCACAAATAGTACGTAGGTTTGCCTATACTATATTATGTGCATGTACCGAAGTAGCGTACATTTCGCGCAACTTTGGTACATAGTACATACACAAATAGTACGTAGGTTTGCCTATACTATATGTGCATGTACCGAAGTAGCGTACATTTCGCGCAACTTTGGTACATACACAAATAGTACGTGAGTAGGTACGTACTTTTGGTGAACTTTTTCCCTTTCTCTCATGATTTGATTATTATTTCTTTTTTAAAACTTCCTTATTGTTTTATATTCTTTTTCCCTCACTTTTTCATTATTTTCTTTTTAACTTCCAATTTTATACAAAACTACGAATTGCGTTGATTGAAGAATAGATTAGATTTTAATGCACAAATCAACCAAATCGACCATGGACAAAGTTGAACCAACTTGGTATGGGACGGAATGGAATTTACGGAATAACGGAAAATATGATTTGGTAGGAGCGAGAGATACCGATAGAATTTTTGTACAATTTACACATTGCTAATTGCTACTATACTACTATATTTTTGTTGCGTTAGATTACTTTTGTACAAAATTATTACTATTTTAATTTCTGATTTCCTAATGAACATCCAATTTTCAATAGTTGAAAGTGTTTGGAAACTTTGTTTTCTGTGGATTTCCAATTTTTTAAATTATTATCACAAAAATGTTTTACCAAAAATTCGATGGACAATGGAAGCTGCAACAACAGTTGAACCCAAAATGAACAGTTGATTGAACAAGCACATATGCACTGCACATTAGAAATTAAAGTAAATGAAAGTAATAAACAGGTGGTAAATAATGTGTACGTGTAAGATGTAATGTAGACAGTTGAGTAGTTGTGGACTGTGGATTGGCTCACTTTCATGTAATTCTCAAGGATTGAATGTATACAACCGCATTTTTCCACGTGTAATGCAGTGTAGCTGCTCTTATAAACACCGCGCGTGCATTATAAATATCTATGCAAGCAATGCTGAATGCATGCTAATATTGATAAATGCAACGTGCTAAAGTTGAGATTGATATCAATCAATGGAAAGCTGAATTACTAATTTAACGCAGAAATCCCCGATAATTATATTAACTGTGTGGTTACGTGAATAATTATGGAAGTTCTTAAAAAAGATTCAGAAGAAAATATTAGGTCCATCCAAGTGGACAAATCATTGGACGTTGAATTAGATGTCGGGACACTTCTCGTCTCGGACCCAAACGAAGTTTCTCTAAAAGAATTGAGGTAAGGCAGCTGTAATTTGAGAATTTAATTTTTTTGGTTAATTGGTTAAAAATAAGTGATGTTTTTATATTCATAGATCGAAAACTGATGAATATATAAAGAATCTTACCAGAGGAAATACACAACTTCTAATAAATAAAATTTGGACCATTCCATTTGAAAGGGTTGATGATATTGTAATCGCTAAACTTCCAAAGCCAAAATACATCCTTCCCAGGGAAAAACCAGCCCCTAAAGCAAAGCCGCTCACAAAGTGGCAATCTTATGCTAAGGAGAAGGGTATTACTAAACGCAAAAAGACAAAACTTGTCTGGGATGAACTTGTAAATGTAAGGGTTTTTTAATTGCAATTATAATTAGATTTTATATTTTAATTTCACGTGTAAATAATATATAATTGATTGTAGACTTACATATGATATTACATTGGATATTTTTCAAATGTATAATCTCTATTTATCAATTGATTATTAGAAATGGGTTCCTCGTTTCGGATATCGGCGTGCAGAAGTAGAACATGAAAAAGATTGGGTTCTTGAGGTTCCTAAAAATGTCGACCCCATGGAAGATCAGTTTGAAAAGAAATCAGAAGCTAAATCTGAAAGAGTCGCCAAAAATGAACTGCAGAGATTGAAAAATATAGCACGATCTAGAAAAGTTCAAGTTCCCTCCGCAGGTCTCATACCTACCGAAAGACCAACTAAAAATGAAGTACGTATCTTATGCTTACGCTGTATTGCTGGTGCATTTAAAAAATTTTTTAAGAACCCAAGTTGAAACCTTAAACTGGAACTTAAATAAAGTGAAAGTTCCTTAGAAATATTTTTTCTAGAAATTAATCCCTGGTCATGTCTGTTGATTTTCAGTTGCATCAAGCTGTTCACGTAGCCAAAAAAGCTACTGCGTCTGTGGGAAAATTTCAGAGGACCTTGCCAAAAGAGAAACCTTTGAAAAACACAGGGAAAAAACGGCAGTTCGAACCGTTGGTTCAAAAGGCTGGATCTGAAAAGGCTAAGAACTTGGAACTTTTGGACAAAATAATGAACAAAAGACCAAAAATTGATGTCGAAAAGGCCGTCAACAGGCAGATGTCTAGAGATGAAACAGAGTATGTAGAAACTATCTTAATTATTCTAAATATAATTAACCCATTATAATATGTAAGCAGTACAAAGAACCCCTTAACCTAATTCAGAAAAACGTCGGCTTATGTTACTTAACAATAAAGCACTGATTTGATTTGATATACTGTTTTATGTAAACAAATGTTTTATGTCGGAAAATTTAGACAAGGAGAAACCAAAAGAACTAAGAAAGGTGCTGGGGCTGGGGGTCGTGGTGGCGGTCGAAAAAATTCAAAAGTTAAGAAGGGACCTGCACGTCAAGGAAGTTTCAAAAAGGGCAGATCTTCCGTTAGATCAAAGCCGAAAAGAAAGAAGCACTAAAATAAAAAATCACTCACCCTTTGTTGTAATTGCCTTAATTTTTAATATATCGCAATAAAAAGCTATGCTCATCATTTTTAATGTATTCAATATAACCATGGGGTGGTACTTTCGGTGTCCATTCCAATTCATTCACAATTAAATGTTGGAACAAGAGTACTATTGAACAACTGTGTATATAACTCTTACCCATTGGATTTATATCAATTTCATTTTCAAAATGAAATCACTGAAGCCAATCCATCACTCACTTCAACACTTACTTCACTATAATACTTATAATAGTAATAGTTTTAGCTTACATTAGGATTCTTGGATAGAACAACTCTTGGTTGGGTGATGTTCGTGTATGAGTATTTTCATGTAACCGAGCTGCTTGTAGGTTACGATGCAAATGCATATAAATTACTTTTTGCATTTACTCCGTAGTATATAATAATATGTAGCCACTATGCAGTTATATATAATATAATGATGCATTTGATGAAAGTATGAACAGCTAGAATTTCTTAGTGTCAGATCCACCCCACCGAAATATGGTGAAAGCAGCAAATGCACTCCTACAATGTATTCATTCATCATCGTATTGCATTTGAATTAAAGGGAATCGGGAAGATTAATAATATACAATACTATATATGCTATATTATATTCATTACTCCTATAATTTTGGTTTGGCAATGCAATGCAAGTTGTAAATGTGATCAGCGGTAACATGTTAACATTTAGTACATCTTTACATAGTAATGCAGTCAATTTCAGTCAACTCTGCAGAAATAGCTAAGATTGAGGTGTTGTTAGTGACACCTTGAAAGGTATAGAGTTTGTGTTTTGAGTGATTCTACTGAAAAAAGCTCAGTAAGTAAACCGTGTATAGGTGTAAAGAAAAGAAAAAGTTTTTGGCTGTATTGAATGCCTAAACATAAACACACTTTGCTACACATACACAACAGTCATTCATACACTGCAGAAGTGCAGAACTAAAGACACTTTGCTATATCAAGTTATGTGTAAAACTGTGTCAGTAGAGTTGTGCATATTGTATAGTCTATGTGGAGTTAGTCTGTCTGTAGTCTGTAGGCAGTAGGCAGCTGTCAAAGGCTTCACCTAATCACATATTATTATTCACATATGTATTCTTAAAGGTTGAGATTTTTCCTGTTGAGTCATCAAACAGGACTGTATATAAATAAGTAAAGAAGGTATATATATATATGCCAATGTACGTGTTGTAAATGTTGTAATGCTAATGCATAGATAGTTTAAATTAGTAATTTTTGTGTAACTCGAGTTGGAATTTGGAATAAGTGTGGACTATAGTAGATATTTATAAAAGTGTTTGTTGTGCTGTTCGTGTATTTGCAGTAAATCACTAATCAGTAATCATCAAAGGTTGAAAATTCCACTGACCTTGCCTATTCGGAGACGTCGGAGGTAATCTATTGTATTATTGCTATAAAATTAATATTAGGAACATCTGTGAAAGGTAGATCCAACCCGTGGCAGATCCCCATGGAAAAATGAAAAAATGAAAAGTGGGTGGGAAAGCTCGCCAATTGACGTCATTGGCGAGTGTGTATTTAAATTGAGATCCCCAAGCGGGGGGAATTAGGGATCGGCTGTAGTCATGTAAATTTTCCACACATTTTCACTTGTTCCGAACCCCCAATAAATCGAATAATCTGCCATTCCTTTTCTATAATATTATATTCTATATTCCTTGGGTAGATCTGTGAATCTTTTTAGCAATGTACTAAATGTACCTATGGAAATTGAAATACTTTTGTTTTATCCAGTAGCACATAAATCACTTTGACTGGGATCTTCGTTCAGTCAGTAGCTAGCACGCAGTTGTCAAGATCAGCGGTCAACCTTTCTGATCATCATTCAAACTACCGCATACCGGCCGAATGACTGGCCAAGACTACTATAACCAAATGTGATTTCATCAGTGCCTCGTTATCTGAGATTTGTGTTGTGTCCACTGCTTTGTCATAATATCAGAAACATTGTCAAATGCAGAAATGTCTTTAAACTTCAGTAGCATTGTGAGTCGTGGGATACGTCATGTTCTTGAGAACACGGCTCAGGAACGTCGTGTGGAAAGTAGCGTATATGTCCAGGAGATATGTGGACGATCTAATATAGACAGCGTAAGTCCTTTTCTGAAATAATTACTTCTGAAAATCCACAAACACTGTAATGATCAACATTTGTTAAAGGACTATTTTCTTAAATAGGTTGCAAATTATCCAGTTTGTAGCCGATCGGGATGTCTCATTCTTCATGGTCCTGTAATATCTACAGGTTTTTCCCTGTCGGCAAAGCCTCCTAAATATAATTTAATTCTCCATCTCCCAAATTCAAGTAAAATGTTCAGCTTATTTCGCTCAGAGGAAGAAAGAGAAGCTTTTGAGATATTTACAGTATACAAAGAAACATTTCCAGTTCTAATTGCCATTGACCCTACGGTAAATACTACTTTCCAATCAATGTATTGTACAATTTCTGCTTTCTTGTATACGTACATACAACCTTTGAACTCTGTTCACTGTTCTGTTCTGTTACGTTAATTGCAGTTAGGGGAAAAAGAGAAGCTTGATCGGATTTGTGTCAAGTTAAGGGAAAATCGGGGATGGTCTGCTGTACACGTTTGTGCTGCTTTTGATTATTTCAAACTTTTTTGTCACGATCGGTTAAAAGGGTGAGATATCTATCGTTGTGTTTATAAGAATACTATAATGTCATTGTTGCATATTTTTGATGCTTAATATATTTTGCATTTTTGCAGGATTTTAAATCAACAAGAAGATGATTTACTACGAACCCCACTACATATCGCTGTCCTCCATAAAAATTATTTGGCAACCTCATCTTTAATAGAGTTAGGGGCACAAATGGACTTAAAAGACCGAAAGTTGAATTCAGTTTTCCATCTGGCAGCAGACTCTACCCAGCAAATCTTGCAGTTGTTAGAGAGTAAACTTCCTGCAAAAACTCGAGAGAGTATTTTAAATGAATTGAACGCAGAAGGTTTCACTGCACTTCACCTTTCTTGCCAAGCAAATAACTCGGAAACTGTAAAGGTAAAGAAAAGTATAATGTCTGCTTGTAAACAAACTTTCTCTTCTGTTACATATGTCGTTTACTGATTTATACGCACTAATTGATTGTGGGCACACTACTATTGTACAATAATTGTTTTCATTTCCTATGTTTGGACCGTCGGTTTTACCAACCTTGTATCCTACTAACACTTCGTCCTCCTCGCTTACCACTTCTTTTTATTAGTTGCTTCTTAATATGGGGGCTAATGTAAATGTGCCGTCTCCCAAAGAAGGATTTCCTATTCACAGTGCAGTAAAAGCTCGTTCTGTTTGTTCTATAAAGGAATTGATCACTCAAAACCCGGAGCAGCTTAGTCTAAGGGTAATTGCAGTTATTTTGTCATTACAAGTGTTATCGCCTCAATTTATGTTGTATATGTATCCGAATTGTTGTGATTACTAATATACAATATCTGAGCACAATACAAATTGTTTTGTGACATCTAAGGACTTAGCTGAAGGTGGAACTCCTTTACATTGGGCAAGCGGATCCGAGACTTTGTTACCCCTTTTAGAATTGGGCTGTGATCCTAATATTCCTAATCATTTGGGAAGCACGCCTTTGCACAATGCAGCTCGTCGAGGATGTTTGAAAAGCGTACTGAGTCTGCTATGCCATCATGCCTTCCCGGATATGAAGGTTAACTCTAATTAACATTAAACAAATAAAAAGTATACGTGAAAGTATTTTTCTCTTAGGTGAAAGTATTACATGATATTAATATATTGAAAGGGAAAACAACTTTCTCTCAATATAAACTTCGAAATTGTAGTCGCTTAATGATAATTTTCTACAATTCTTTGTTTTCATTGTTTGCAGGGAGAACACGGCGATACAGCTTTGCACATTGCATCTTGTCTTTGTTCTTCATCAATCATGCAAGCATTGATTGTGTTTGGTGCAGATATAAATTTAATGAATGACATGGGGCATACGGCTAGACATTTAGTATCTAATGCAGTAAATGACGATAAAAACCATGCGCTCTACATTTTAAGCGCTGTGGGTGCAAGAAGGTAATTTTTTGTCTAAAAGTGTCTCAATGTACGACAGTGCCCATTAATAAAACCTTCCCTATTTGTAATGCAATATTTATGGCAGATGTCCGGAAGCAAAAAGAGAAGAATGTTCTGACGGTTGTATCTCCGGAGGCACGTTCAATGGAATCTGTCCTCCTGACTTTTTCCCTCAACCAGTTCCGAATTTGATTCATGAATCCTTGCATGCCTTCTCTGTCCAAAGACAAGTTCGAGAAAGAATTGATTCAGAAGAAGGAGAGCCCATGGACTTAGATCGATTGGATGCTGCCGCTGGCGAGCATAGTTCTTCTTCAGCACCGAAAAGACGACAGTTAGAAAAGGGGACTAGTTTGAGTTCACAAATTGGAGGAAGACTCCTGACTCTGGATGGTGGTGGAATAAGGGGTCTTATTCTTATCCAGATGCTTTTTGTCATTGAACAGGTACGTTATCATCTACCTTTATGAATACAATTATCAGAAATTAATTGGACACAATAGAAGCATAAATTCAAAAGGGAGCAAATAAAAATAGTGCAGTCGTATTTCAGGAATTGGGCATTCCAGTGATAGAAGCCTTTGACTGGGTCGCCGGTACAAGTACTGGAGGAATTTTAGCCTTAGCTCTAGCATGTGGCAAAAGCGTGTCTGAAACACAGGCGATTTATCTCCGCCTTAAGGATAAAGTATTTGTTGGAGATCGACCTTACAAATCGGAGGTCATGGAAGAGTTTCTGAAGAAAGAATTTGGCTGTGAAAGAACAATGGCAGATATTCGTCGCCCTAGGTAGATAATTATTCATAATTTACTGTTACTTCTTAAATAATTTATTTAACAATTTTTTAATTCCGTTAACATCTGCGTTTAGATTGATGATCACCAGTTCCGTAGTGGATCGTCGCCCTTGTGATCTTCATATATTCAGAAATTACATGTCCCCTGCCAGTTTATTGAACGAGTACGATCCTAACTTCCGATTTCCAGATAAGCAGTTAGTTTGGGAAACTGCAAAGATTACTGGCGCCGCTCCGTCGTATTTCCGACTGGACCATAACAAATTCATTGACGGAGGACTTATATCCAATAACCCAACATTGGACGCGCTGACAGAACTACAGCAATTCAACTCGGCAATGAGAGCCATTGGCCAATCCAAAGAGCGGTACAGAGTTCCCACCGTTGTCGTTTCCCTTGGTACAGGGATACAACCTCGAGTGGATTCTAATGCAGGAACACTTGATATAACGTGGCCAAATGGAATATTCGACGCTATTACCAAAGTTCCAAGACTTGCATCTCTAGTGAATCTTCTCATTGATCAGGTATATAATATTTATTATAATATTCACTTAAGCTACACCTACACTACAACTTTCACATTCTACTATGAGCATTGCGCTGTGCCTGAGCTGATAATAATATTATTGTTATACATTAGGCCACACAGACTGAAGGACAAGTGGTGGAAAGAGGACGAGCTTGGTGCTCATCAATTGGTGTTCCATTTTTTCGATTCTCACCACGAATGACGGTAAAAAATTATGAAATATAATAATTAATTGTTTTAATAATAATTGCTTACACCGAAATTTTCACATTTTTTTCAGACTTTTGTAGATTTAGACGAAAAAAACGACGAAGTGTTGGTTAACCTGATGTGGGAAACTAGGGCCTATATGTTAGCCAACAAACCTAGTTTAGTTGAGCTGAAACATCATTTGTTTAAAAATGGCAGCCCTCCTCCAGATCAATGAATACTTAGTTCGAATAGCGTACCTACATTTATTTTGCATACTTTAGTTTCAATATCATTTCTGCAACGATTTGTTTTGCCTGCAGCACTTCTGTGATTTAGAATTTCAGTCTCCATATCCCCTATACAGCGACAACTTATTAGTCCTTAGTCTAAATAGTTATAGTTTACCAATTCTTCAGTCAAAATCAAGCCAGTGAATGTATCTATGAATATAGTATATTAATGCATCAAATTATAGTGCAATTGTTTTAAGAGAAAATCCGAGAACAGTGATAGATGACCTGGCTGCTTGTTATTACTAAATATTTGCAGCATGCCTTTGTCTACAAGAGGTAGATTATTGTTATGTGATATACTTTAAAAATGTAACTAAAATTGCAAATTAAAATTATTAATATATTATACCTTATAACTGTGTCATTGGAAGATGATTAATCATATTATGTTGATGAATATACTTTTTTATTTCGCTCATGATAATCCGTCATTTACAAATAAATTAATCGATATAATCGTCCATGCTATCTTCATCTTTGATATCTGACGTGTTGACCATCCCCGTGGAAAGAAAGGTTGAGTCCTTAAAGCTGACACTTAATTCCATTTCAATCGAATCTTCGTCTTGAGACTGCAAGTGAGACGGTTCTTGTTTCTCGATTTTTACTTCCGGTAAATATGGTTCATATAACCTAAATATAGGGTCAATCCACTTTCTAGATCTACAAAATAGACAAAAAATGCACTATTATAATATAATTTTACAAACATTATAGTATAAGTTTATATAGCTGTGTAATTAAAATACTGTGCAAATGTATTTGTTAATACTCCTTGTTCACTTTAAGGAGGCTCACCACGCAAGCCTGCATAGGTACCTGGCCTATCTAAATGCATGTTAAAAAATGTTTTACTTCTGGCTTTATTCCTCCCGAAGGATAAGCCCTATTTTTATGGGACTTACATTTTTGAAATCCTGTACTATCGAGGAACACACGAGGGCGGATGGATTTTTGATATCGTTGCTTTAAATGCTTTAAAAAATCAAATTCCAAAAAAAAGTGAATCAGTTTTAGTTTTTATACAATGTTGATTTTTTTCCACCATTTAAAACAACGATATCAATAATCCATCCGCCCTCGTGTGTTTCTCGATAGTCCAGGATTCCAAAAATGTAAGTCCTATAAAAATCGGCCTTATCCTTCGGGAGGAATAAAGCTGGATGTAAAGCATTTTTAACACGCATTTAGATAGGCCTATGCGGTTGCTATGCAGGCGTGGTGAGCCTTCTTAATGTACAGGGAGTATAATGTCAAAATCTCTGAGTACAGTCATGTAAAACATATACCTGGGCAAAAGAAAGGGGTCAAAAGGAAAAAAACATTCCATGCTATTCATGGCAATAGCAGCGGCTTCTTCACCGAGATCATCCAGAGACTCAGCTAGTAAGGTTGGAATCGTTGCACGCTCGTTTCTTTCCAAAACTGTTCTACAATATGAAATCTGGTGAAAATGGGCTGCATTCACAAAATTCTCGGCAACCATGCTCACACATGCCTTCAAAGGATTCAAATCACAGGTCACCAAACGACCAAGATTGAGCGTCCTTGTATAGGCTACACCTACAAAAAATAATTATTTTTTATTTCTCCACTTTAATCAAATAATTTAATTAGTTGTACAAAAACCGATAATTGATCTAAAAGTTATTACTCACATTTGCGACTTCCGATGAGTTCTTTGTTTCTAAATGCGAATACGTAAAATATTGCTTGACAAACGGAGTAAAAAGGAAAATGCGCTTGAATATTAACAGTGGACCAGTGACAATTTTTGACGTTTATATCAACGTACGCATTTGCCCAGTCTGCCATGCGAGTCAACCATCTTTTGACAGTCCTAAAACAAGCTCACAAAAAGTTAGTTTTTAATTCACATACCACATACAATTACATTCATAATATTGTTAACATTTTGTAGAGCTTACTTAATAGGAATAAATAACGCTCTGGCTAATAAACCGGACATATTAGCCATGGCTTGTATTCGGACGACCATAGGTAAAAATGTACTAGTGGCTTTCGACCACAAAAATTCTAAAAACTTGGAAGCGTACACAGACTGATGGCTTGTCAAGTAGAAAAATAGAAACTGCACATGATTTGCACTAAACGCAGTTAACAACTCCTTCTCAAACGTCGAACACAAGCTTTCGAATACATTATCTAGCTCTCTAACTCCATTTTCGTTTGGAATTAAAAGTTCAGCATCAAAATATTCGAGCAATTGGCTTATGCACAAGTCTAATACAGTCAATATACTAATGTCCTTGTCTGTTTGACTGTAGTCACACTCCATATTCAAATCAACATGTCCTCCATCTTCCGACTTTATTTTTGTTAGCATCCTTGAATTTTGTAATTTTTCGTCCAAGAACTCAACGTCTTCTCGAGGTATATTTACATCAATTCTGCACAACCTGAAAATCACCAATTCGGCCACGATTAAAAAAAAGTTACTACTTACAAAAAAAGTAAATATCTACAAGCCCAATTCTAAATAAATTGAAATTACACAACATTGACCTTACTTGTGTATTATAAGTTGTAATATCTTTGTCTTTAATTGTGGGACGTATTCAGTGGCTTTGATAAGATTGACCAAGTAGCAATAGTGCACGTGGGGTCCCTTGGTCATGTAAGGATATGCGGCTTCCATCGTTTTTGAACAGCTATCTTTAATCCTAAAAATCAATAATTGACAACATTTTACAGCTCAGTTAAATAAAGGAATACATGCATTCCATATTTAAAAACTAAATACCATCTCAAGGATATTGAAACCATTGGCTTGATGATAGGAGCTAGGCTAGGCTAGAGGTATCACGACATTTTTAGAGGATTTCAGAAAAGGATTCGGCTTTCCAAAGGTCCTTGTAAAATCAATTATTGTTGTTTGTACAGAAAGATAATTGAATTTACTAGAAGAAGAAGTGCCGATTTCAAAAAATCCAATAATTACCATAGAGATTTTCGGTCAACTGCAGACCTGGGGGTATTTTCATAAACTATTTCCGCGCACATTTGCTGTTTGAATAGATAATATTTTACATTTTCTTTCAAATTCAGAAATTCCGTAAACCACGTAGACCGTCATATTTGTAGTCTATATTACAGTCGTCACCATGAGTTCTTCTGACAGTGATTCAAAATGTGACCTCGGTCAAGCCCTTCTTTGATTAATCCAATTTTTTGTCATTAGCCAATGAAATTGCAGATTTCCAAATAACATAATGACATAAATTTATACGATTTCCAAAATGTTTTTGAAGGGGTAGGATTTAATGAAGCAAATACCGTGAATACCGTGCCCGTAGAAAATGAGCCCATGCCCGCTCGTACCGCCTAGGCGGTGTACCTGTGAGCTTTCGGATTTGTCTTTGCCTCCCCGTTCCCGCCCGTGAGCATCTTTGATTGGCCCGTGTCCTGCCCGCCTGTACCTGTGAAAATTCTGTGCTGTGTGCTCGTGCCCGCCCGTGAGAAATTTGTAGTATGAGCACGGGCCGGGCACACAAAAAAACAAAATTTCTGGCTTTTTTACTTTATATATTTACGGGTATATACTGGCGCCCGCGAGCTGCATGAATTTTCCTGCCCGTGGCAAATGATCCCATGCCTGCCCGTGAGCATCCCGATTTACCCGTGGCTGCCCGTTCCCACCCGTGGGTATCCTTGATCTGCCTGTGCTCGCCCGTGAAAATTCTGTATCATGTGCCCGTGCAACTCTCTAGGATGAATGCCAAATTTGAATCGTATTGCAACCTCATTTGTATGGACATAGTTGAGTTAATATTGGAAATTACTTAAGATTAAACCTTTAAAAATGAATCTTATTTGTTGTAGGCCTTAACCTTAACTTATATTATTAACCTTTTATTCCTTTCGTTTCAAAATGGATATAAAGCTTTCAAAGTCAACTCAAGTGACACAAAATCTCTTTACCGTGAAACTTCAGTTTAATGACTATGTTCAATTTAATTTCCAGATTTTAGCTGTAGATATTGCTACATGTTTTAATTCACAAGTTATTTCCAATACCTCAAATGTCCATGCAAATAAGATTTAGATTTGCATTTATCCCAATATTAATTTCTTTATTATGAGTGCATAATATTCTCTATTCACGGTACCTCTTAAAATGCATTTTGGAAATCGTATAAATTTAAGTCTTGGATATCTGCAATTTCATTAGCTAATGACAAAAAATTTGGACCATAGAGAGAGGGGCTTGACCTAGGTCAAATTTTAAATCACCTGTCAGAACTCGTGGATGACGACATAATCTCTGAATTTAAGTTTTGTTGATATCTGTGCGGATTTTTTTGCGATCAATGGCAGCAAACATTTTTTCTAATAGCCCAAAAAAGAGATCACCACTGCTACCTGAAGCGATTCATTTTACAATTTAATTTTTTAATCACATTTGGTATCCCAAAATTGTTGACTGACCCCTAAAATTTTGTTTATTTTATCCCTACATATACAGATTTTGAAATCGGCACTTCTTCTTCTAGTAAACTCAATTATTATATAATCATCTTTACTGATTACCAATATAATAAATCATAATTTTATAAATTCTGATATACTTTTTTTATCATGTTATGTTACTTATCTGTTTTTCGTTTTTATGTTAATTATTTATAATCACATCACTAGTATGCTGTATTATATGGCAATTGTCAATATCAATTAATAACAGTAATAATCTAAATCTATGACTGAGTGAAGTCAAAACGAAAAAAATGGAATGGGATATGGTAGAAACCTTAATAACAAAGACATTTAACAGTGAGAAGCAGGCAGTTTGTGTAGGCGGTTTAGTATTGCCTACTAAAAATATAATATCTAGTGTCAAGTAATTTTTTGAAGTGTCGAGTGTTGACTATCGAAATACCAGTACTGTTAAATTGTAATTTAAGACTTTTCTATGGTTTTTTACTTTTTTCCTAGGGACGAAAATTCCCTAGCAATCGAAGTCGATAAACGGAACTGAGCAAGGAGGTTTAACTGGTTGGGGTATCCCTCCTCCTTGGTTTCTTCCATACTTTCCCACTGGGTACACTGCCAAGGGGGGTCTAATGGGCGAATCTTGTACTTTTTCTGGGGGGTGTAGGTGGGGGCGCGCCCCGTAAGGGGCGCGAAATTTTTTTGAAAAGGGGGCGCAGCGGTATAGGAAAACGACCATGAAATTTTTTATCAGTGATAAACAAACGCTGCCTTAAGTGTCAATATTTTGTTTGAAGTATTTGCACCTTTACTAAAAATTAGGTATAAATGAGCATCACAGAGATTTTTGGACACATTTCATCATATATGCACAAAATCCAGCCAAGCACGTATACAGAATTGAGTTTTGGAGGTGGCTAAGATTTCCAATAGATATTTTCATGATATATATTCGCGCGTAGCGCGAAAAATTTTTGGCATTTTTTGACTGAAATGAGTCTACAATGGCCTAAAAATGGTAAATAATCGCGCGGAGCGCGAAATTTTTTGCCATTTTAAGAAAAAATTCTCTTTTTCATGGATTTCGAAAGCCCATCTCTCTACACGTCCTTGAATCCAGCACGTCCCGCTGATATTAAAACAGTAATAATAAAATGTTTCAAAACATTAAAAATTAATAATGCATTTTCAGCGTATCATTTAAATTTTGTTATTCATATTTAATTTGAAGTCGGCCAGGAGGGGTAGGCTTCTCTTTTTTGTGAGTTTAAGGTCTCCTGGCCGACGAAGTCGGCCAGGGGGGGGTCTCGATACTTCTTAGGCCAAAGGGGGTACCTGGCCGACTTCGTCGGCCAGGGGGGGTCTCCGTACATTACAGCATACCTAGGTGGGAAAGTATGGTTTCTTCTCAGCTGTTGACACAGCTTGAAACGGAGTAGAAAGTTTTTTCAAAACATTTGCCACATTTGCTGTCAGTTATGGCTGTGGTCCTCTCATAGACTAAGTAAAGTATTTATAGCAGAAAAATGATTTAGGCTTAATCGTAGTATAAATGTGGTCCTCTGTTCTTTTTCCTAAAATAATTACACTTTTCATAATTTTGGGGCAATGGGACAAGATAAAGAACGACGTTAACAACAATTCTTCTCGTTTTCGACAAAAGTTGTGTTGCAAAAGCCAACTCGCTTGGGTCATATTATTTATATGCTTTTTTACCATAATATAATACAATTTGAAATCGAGGACATGTATGGATGTAGATGCATTTAAACTCGAAGTATTAGAAATTGAGTTGACAAAACAGTCGAAAGGAAAACGGAATTTAGTTTGCACAAAAAGCCTTATCGAGGCAATCGAGAAGATGATGATGATGGAAGTTACAAATATAATGATAAAGGGAAGATGACAAAAATTTTTTTTGTTTCGCAGAGATTACATTTTACATTAGCTACTATTAACAATGTTTAAAACAAATGCAATTTACTTACATTGGAAATGATTCCACGATTCTCTTCAAATTACGATGAGCAATAGAAAAGACTTTTTGCTCGACGGGAAGAATGTCGTCTGGTTTCTTTACTTCTTGATGAGGTGTTAAAAACCGAAATATCATTGAATGCATAACTTGGCCAGCAAAGCCAGGGCGGACAACCATTACTTCTGCAATGAACCCCTCAACGCTTCTGACAATTTTACTTGGACGTATTACCCAGTTCCCATTCTGAAAAACAAGTATGAAATGATGAATACTGAACGAAGAATAGATGAAATGTGTACTGTGTAGTGTACTATACATTGGACCCTTTGAAAGCACTCAATTCAAATCTATCTTCCGCACATTTAAATTTCCCCCAGTCTTTTCCCCAATCACGGAATAATATTAAGCTCCTACCTCAAAAATCATTTGCTTTGTCGGATGGAATTTTTCCGAAAGCTTTAACGGGCATAACGCATAATTTATTTTGTTTCTTTCCTTTTTTGTTTTTGGACTGATCTTTTTACCAAAACCAATAAACAGGCATACTTCCCGACAAATATTCAAATATTAATAAATTTCAACTGGTACTTACAAGAATTTGCTCCATCAGTGGATTCATTTTCTCGTCTAAACTGTCCAACTTTGTTTTCAAACTTTCAACCAGCTTCAATAAAGTGTCATCCTAAAATTTACAATAAAAATGTGTCAATAATGTTAGTTCATTGTTATTGTTAGTTAACCCAGCTAGATGGCTTTTAATACTCGACTCAAACCCCCTGTCGTATTAACAGTTGACAGTAACAAACCAATCGATTACACAACAATAATGCAGATATTTCGCAATAAAAGGTAAGAGTTCTTTCGGTAGCGACAATACAGAAAAAGAAGTATTTCAGAATAACAGTAAATGGAAGTATTTTAGAATAACAGAAAATGGAAGTATTTTAGAATAACAGAAAATGGAAGTATTTTAGAATAACAGAAAATGGAAGTATTTTAGAATAACAGAAAATGGAAGTATTTTAGAATAACAGAAAATGGAAGTATTTTAGAATAACAGAAAATGGAAGTATTTTAGAATAACAGAAAATGGAAGTATTTTAGAATAACAGAAAATGGAAGTATTTTAGAATAACAGAAAATGGAAGTATTTTAGAATAACAGAAAATGGAAGTATTTTAGAATAACAGAAAATGGAAGTATTTTAGAATAACAGAAAATGGAAGTATTTTAGGATAACAGAAGATAGAGATACTTCAGAAAGATAGAAGGTGAACTCAAATTCTTTTGTTATTTGTTAAGCTTTAATCATTTAACAGTTTAACACCGTTTAAATTTGAAGACCCCTCTGCTGGAGTACATAAACCTTTTAGTTTTAGTGTTATATAGCACCGCGAAATTTAATATTTAGTCAAATTGTAATTTCAACTTTTTCTATCGCAAAACTCAAAATGGTACTAAGATCAGAGGGTAAGAAACTGATTGAAAAAGTATTTTACGACGGAATTTTTAATATACTATGGGCAAATACCAGAATTAGATACTAGACCTATTGATCCACTAGATGAAGTGGACGGTGACGACGAAGCAGAACAATATTATGGACAAGATTGTAATCTTGGGGAAGAGCGAAGAAGAGATTTATTTAATTGGATAAATGGACGATGACCACATATGAGCGAACAAATAAAAATAATTAGTTAATTTACATCTGCATGCGAAGTTTTTCGAGTTCAAACTCTTGAGCTAATTTAAAATTTCATTTCGCCAGCTCAGCATCATTTTGAAGTTTTAATTTTTCCAATTCATGCTTCCTATCTTCGGCTACTTTTAGCTGTTCTAATTCTTCTTTCCATTTCAGTCTTTCAAAATCGAGATGCTCTTTTTTGGATTGAATGTCCAATTTCACTGAATTTCTTTTTTGGTTCCACGTCTTTTGATGGCTGAATTATTTTGGTTTGTTCAGGCTTTCAAGTTTCTCATATGTTGTTGTAAGTCGTTGATGTAAAAATTAGATCCATCAAAATTCATTTTGGTTTTTGAATTGCTCCACAAATCATTTGCATTAAAAAACAAAAAAGTAATACAAGTAATGAACTAACAATTTGACAGACTTTTGTTTCTTGGCGCTTCTGTCAAAGGATATAACGAATTTGTTATAGAAAAAACATGCCCTCCTAGGTGGTTAAAATGTTATGATAATGCGTTAAAATATAACTGTGTAAAAGAGTAGGAGAAGTGACGTCACGCCATAACACTTCGTTATCTTAACATAAATAACGAGCTTAACGCTATAACATGGCTATAACAAACGGAATTTGAATTCACCTGAGATATTTCAGAATAACAGAAGATAGAGATATTTCAGAAAACAGAAGATAGAGATATTTCAGAAAACAGAAGATAGAGATATTTCAGAATAACAGAAGATAGAGATATTTCAGAATAACAGAAGATAGAGATATTTCAGAATAACAGAAGATAGAGATATTTCAGAATAACAGAAGATAGAGATATTTCAGAATAACAGAAGATAGAGATATTTCAGAATAACAGAAGATAGAGATATTTCAGAATAACAGAAGATAGAGATATTTCAGAATAACAGAAGATAGAGATATTTCAGAATAACAGAAGATAGATATATTTCAGAATAACAGAAGATAGAGATATTTCAGAATAACAGAAGATAGAGGTATTTCAGAATAACAGAAGATAGAGGTATTTCAGATTAACAGAAAATAGAGGTAAAATAGACTCTGAAACACGTAGGAAAATAGGAATTCCACCACAAATAAACGGTATTTTTAGAAATACTAGAAAAAATAACGTGTAATTTCTACGAATGAAAGAGGAATTTCTATTTGTAGACATTTGGGAATACCGGGACAAATTGTATTACTTAAAAAATCGATGTGCTTCGAAATGTTGGGAGACTTGTACGACAAATAATTATAATAAATATTATGTAGATGAATGTATTACGTTCGGTCTAAGCATGTCAAAGTCTAAATTCGAAATGCTGAATGCAGAATTAAATTTTGGAGTTAGATTAATATTTTGTAGGCTTCTTCAGCACTGCATGTCAGCTTTTACTTTTTAAAGTGAGGGAGTCAAGAAGATTCTTTATTTATCTATATATAATATCATCTATATGATTGTACTCTAGGTTGAAGTAAGCCAGCCGTTGCATGAGGGTGAGGAGGGTGAGGAGTGGGAGGGTGAGGAGTGCGAGGGTGAGGAGGGTGAGGAGTGCGAGGGTGAGGAGGGTGAGGTGGGTGAGGCGGGTGAGGGTGAGGAGGTTGAGGTGGGTGAGGCGGGTGAGGAGTGTGAGAGTGAGGGTGAGGAGTACATTTTTTACATTACGTATTTGAAGAGTTATATTGGGGAGTAGTAAATAAAATGTAGAATCATCAATTTCTTAATCCCCTGGGGGTAATCTATCAAGGTACTACAAAGGAAATTATTATTAGATACCTGACAAATCAAAAGCAGGTTATCTGAAAAAATAATTTAATTGTTTTGTTTGTAACTAAGCAAAACATTAAGGTCGGCCTATATGCTTTAAAACCCTTTATCTATTTATACCCCAAGGGAATGTTGCTATGTAGAAACAAAAACTTTAAATCGTTAATTTTTTACCAAAATAAAGTTTTAGAATACTGGACCTACAAAAATGCAAGATTAGCACTGCTGGAGAGCCGAGATTGTACTCCACAAAGTTTACTTTTTTAGTTTTATTGCTTTGCTTCAAAGATTTTGTTTTTACATAAAGCTTTTTTGGTACTAAAATGTCAATAACTACGAAACAAAGCAATAAAACGAAAAAAGTGCTTACAACTTTGTAGAGTACAATCTCGGCTCTCCAGCAGTGCTAATGTTGCACTTTTGTAGGTCCAGTATTCTAAAACTTTATTTTGGTAAAAAATTAACGATTTAAAGTTTTTGTTTCTACATAGCAACATTCCCATTTGGGGTATAAATAGACAAAGGGTTTTAAAGCGTATAGGCCGACCTTAATGTTTTGCTTAGTTACAAACAAAACAATTAAATTATTTTTTCAGATAACCTGCTTTTGATTTGTCAGGTATCTAATAATAATTTCCTTTGTAGTACCTTGATAGATTACCCCCAGGGGATTAAGAAATTGATGATTCTACATTTTATTTACTACTCCCCAATATAACTCTTCAAATACGTAATGTAAAAAATGTACTCCTCACTCTCACACTCCTCACCCGCCTCACCCACCTCAACCTCCTCACCCTCACCCGCCTCACCCTCCTCACCCTCCTCACCCTCGCACTCCTCACCCTCCTCACCCTCCCACTCCTCACCCTCCTCACCCTCCTCACCCTCCTCACCCTCGCACTCCTCACCCTCCTCACCCTCCCACTCCTCACCCTCCTCACCCTCCCACTCCTCACCCTCCTCACCCTCATGCAACGGCTGGCTTACTTCAACCGTACTCTATACTATAATATAAGTATATTATTATTATTAAAAAATTTGAATACATTAATGTTATCCCAATCGTTAAGGCAAAAAATAAGTCTTTTGAGTTCTCTAGTCCTTTCGGCAGCATTTTCTGTTGAAATGATGTCTCCAAGTTTTGGTATAATTCCATTTACGACGGAATCCTTCGTCGGGCCAACAGGTGCGGCATTTCTGCGAATTATGTCTTCAGATTTTAAATATGTTCCGGGTCCCGGATTTCTGAGCTTAGAAGAGCTAGTCGCGTCACCATTGATTGCTATAAGCCTAGCTTTTTGTATATATTGACCTGCAGGGGATTCGTCTTTACTTTTTACTTTACCCCTGACATTTCCTGAGGCTGGGGAGGGCAAGGGTGGTTCAGTTGGAAATCCAGGGCCCGGACTATTAATATTTTTCTTTGTCCTTGAAAGCATTGTCTACTTTTTGTCGGTCTATTGTCTGCTAAAACTTAAAATGCACTTCCTGACTAATTGATGATCGTCCTTTCACCTTTTCCAGGTCACATAGTCAATAGTCACATTCTCAATTGCAATGAGCCAGCTCAACACCACTTTGTTTCTTTCTCTTTTGTTTTTTTTTACTATAATGATATAATATACACTGCACTGACCGATCTTTTAAGATGTTTCTGTACTCACAACAGTAATACGGCGAAATAAGAAATGCACTACTACGGGAACTTACAGTATCCCTTATCAGTAAACTCCTATTCTGTAAAATTGATAACTCGCAATAAAAAACGGGAAAAATGTCAATAGAGTAAGCTCATCTTTTTCTGCGTGTTCACTGAATTCACTCAAATAATTGTGCGATGATGGACGAAAACAACACGGCACTACCATGCCTGGCCTTCTACCTGCTGTTTAATATTCAAATCATTCGCATTTGCCTCTTATTCCAGTGGAGGCTACTACAAAATTATTTGCATCCACCCATCCACATACAAAAGCAAAGGCACATAATGTTTGAAGTGAGACGGATGTAATAATACAGGCAGGAGCATGAACACCTTGAAGAATACTTGGACACCATTTGATAATAATGCATACATGCGGCGGAGCGGGAACTCTGGAGAAACTGTAGATTTTGTCGTATGCATTTATTTCGGTTGGACTACACGTACAAATAGAGCGCGCGGGGTAAATTGTTAACTGTCAATAACTGACGGACACAGTTGTCCAAATTGACCTGCCAATTATTATTTAGATCTTGTCACTTGGGTGAGAAGCAGTGAGCGTTGAGCAAGCACTAATCTGAACCTAAATGACGGACTAACGGAACATCTGAGCAAGGTACAAAATAATAATATAATTACGAAATTACTAATTTCCTAAAAACTCTATACTCTATATAGTCAATAGTTGATAGTGAAAATGTTTGTTGTAGGTCAGTAGAATTATAATAGATCAGCATTTTCATAGATCAGCTTATTTACGATGTCTAAGCAAGGAAAACGAAGTGGGTCGTCATCATCCTCGGATTCTGAAAACTCTAATATCAGCTCCAGACACTTACAGAAGAAGTCTCGAGCAAATATGGAACCTCAACCAGGAACTTCCGCCCAGGCTTTAAAAGAAATGGAAAAAGAGAAAGCTAATTTTCAGAAAAAGAAAGCGCTGGAGAAGAAACAAAAAAGACCATTGCCAAAAACTCATACAGATGACTCGGGAAGCAAACGAGCCAGACGGGCGAACGTCACTAATCCATCTATTGAAAAAAGTTCTGATAGAAATGTCTCTAATGCCCCTAGAACATGCAAAGAATATCTTGAAAACAGAGCAAAGGTGGTTAAAATGCTTTTTTAACGTTTATTTAGAATTTATACACAGATTGTCTATCTGGACTACTATCGACTATAACGTTGTTACATTCAACATTAGCACAAACACAAACAACAGGAGACTAAGTTAAATTATTGGTTTTTTTCATTGTAGGGACTTTTTGATTATGAGCAAGCTTCAGGAATAATAAAGAAAATCGGTGTCTACAATTTCATGTGTCATTCAAGTTTTCAAAAAGAATGGCACCCCAACTTAAATTTTGTAACAGGTAACTAGTATCTTTCATTACAGTTACATAACAATTTAAAAGCATTTACTCATATCATTCAATAAACATTTCAGGTGAAAATGGTTCGGGAAAAAGCGCTTTGTTGTCAGCGATCATCGTTGGCTTAGGTGGCAGAGCGTTAGCAACATCCAGGACCAAGTCTATTTCAAGTATTTTGTTTCGAAAATTTAAATTAATACTAAAGTCTGTCGTTTGACCTTAATGAGAGTTAATTGATTAAAAGTATTTAATGATAAAATGCAATTTTTGTTTTGTTTTGTAATTGCTAGATCTTGTGCAAAATGGAAAAGATTTCGCCAAAACCGAAATTACATTATTGAACTCTGGTGGCGTTAGTGAGGAAAAGTATGGGAAAGAATTCATGATCGAAAGAGTATTAAGTCTCAAAGGATCTTCCCAGTACAGAATTAAATGTCATGGGAAGTTTCGTCCTCTTTCACGTACGGAACTTGATTACCTCCTGCTCTCGTTAGACATTCAACTGGACAATCCATTAATGATTTTAAACCAAGAAACTGCTCGTAGTTTCTTGCGATCTAAAGATCCAAAAGACAAGTGAGACAATTTATTTACGGATACAAAGGTATCACTAATTTAATACAAAATTGCTTTTATAATTTGATTTTTGCTGAAGATACAAACTATTCTTTGATGGAACGATGATGTCCAAGTTATTGGCAAT
This sequence comes from Tomocerus qinae, assembly GCA_020055645.1. NCBI lineage: Eukaryota > Metazoa > Arthropoda > Collembola > Entomobryomorpha > Tomoceridae > Tomocerus > Tomocerus qinae. The sequence goes on along the minus strand of CM034546.1, from coordinate 105,337,985 downwards.
GTTAATTGAATGTGAGGAGAATGTTGATGTTGCGACAAGAAATATAAACTCTTATAAACAAGTAAGTTATTATTTCATATACTTCATACTTATAACACTTTATACAAATACTTAATCGTTTCACCACATAACCAAAAAATAAAAAATACAAGGAGCTGAATGAAAAGTTACCTTTCCAGTTAATATTTAACCTGTTACACAAATATTCAAGAACCCTCTGCCATCTTGGGCTTGAGGAACTTCGTATTAGTTACTTTGGCATTGTCATAATTAATAAATATATCAGTCTATATTTACTTGATTTTTGATTGATTATATCAAGGCCACTGTTAGCGTCCAGCGCCAAAATGAAAGCCTTAAAGAGAGTTATAAGAAGATTAAAGAGCTTGAAAAAGTGAAGGATACAGTCAAAAAAACATGGGAGGAGTATTTATGGTCATTAGTTCAAGAACTTGAGAAGAAGAAAGAAACTGACGAACTTCGTCTCCAGGCAGCAGTATCAGAGGTTGACAAATTCGAAGTTAAGCTACAAGCAACACTTGCAAAGAAGACTGAAATTATGGAAAAGTACGTCATTTGTATCTTTCACTCTTTAATTTTAAAAAGGAATAGTGTAGCTATTTGCATTTACACGAGACATTTTGCAACTTTCAGACCTTCTGATAAAGAAGAAGAAATTGCCGCGCGTTCCTCTTTAAAGAGCAAAGAGACGTCATTATCTCAAATTCGTCAAACGCATGTCAAACTTCGAGGTCAAATCAGTGAATCTAAGTTAAAATTGAGGGGTATTGACGATCACATAAAGCAACGGCAAGAACGAATGGAAGAATGTCAAGCTTCAATTGACGATCTTCAAAAGAAGGCCAAGGAAGACGAAGAAAGAATGAACTCTGAATACATGGCTAAGAAACATGAATTAGAATCGCAAAAGGCAGCTGCATTGCAACAATTAAATACTCTAAAAGCGGATGCAGATCAGTTCCGAACAGGAGCTGATACAGTTCGCCAAGAAGTACATGAACTAAGGGAAAGCGTCAATATTCTGAACAGACAAATAGGTAAATATCTAGAGATTTGTTTAAAAAAATCTGATTAGCAATGTTTTTTAGCTAGTATAAATTAACCACTAATCACTTCAAAATTAAAAAGTATAATTTATATTTATTTATATTGTAATTAGTATCTGTAGAATTATTTCTACGTAAATAAATATTATCATGTTTTTAGAGCGAACTGAAACCAGTTTAAATAATCTCCGTAAGTCTTCGTCTAATAAATATTCGGCTTTTGGAAAGGAAATTCAAGATCTAATAGCTAAAGTGAATGCCAATGAGAGTAAGTTCAAGAGGAAACCGGTCGGGCCTATTGGTGCATTTTGTACTGTTAAAGTAAGTTCTGTTTATGAGAAGCTATTAGACTTGTTTGTTGAAAGCATTAAATTAATAATCATAATAATCAAAGACAAAGTAAGTAGTGACTAAATGGCTTTAGCTGTCACCAGGCCAAATATCACAAACAATAAATAGGACTCGTAGTCGTAGGAAAGTAAAAAAAATGGTCAATTCATGAAGTATTATATAGTTAAACGCTTAGTTAAATAATGATTTATACGATTTAATACAGTCAATAATAGTTAGTACATTTTTTCATTTATGTTAAATTTCTTTTACCATATGACATTAGTGATGTACAATGAATAGCACTCCTAAAGTTTCAAAACCGAATTCCAAAATCAAAAAAAAATTTTGACGTGCTCATCTATATGATAGCTACACCCCTGCCTGCTGCCTTAATCTTTATCTTAATAAAGCTGTTTATAACTATGTCGCATGTATCTAAAATATCTCAAAATGCCAACTCAAAATTTTATTAACTTTTTGAGCTAAAAATTCTCCAATTACCGCCGATCCATGAAATTATGTAACGGGAAATGCGGCTTTTTGTTACATTGCACATGCACGTACAACGCATATTTCATAAAGCAAGGAAGACCAATAATTAGAGCGAATTAGCTTATTTCGAAATTAAACGATCTTTTAATATTATGCCTAATCATTTTGAAATTCAGGATTAGTATTGGAAGCCTAGCTATTTATGTAAATTGATTTCGTTTCTTTTATTATTCATCAATAAAATATTTCCAAACGTTATTTTAATAATAGCTATATAATTACCTATAATATTTTAGGATTCAAAATGGGTGAATTTAGTAGAGCATATTTTGGGGCCTGCTACAATGACCTTTGTTGTTGACAATGTTGAAGATTCAAAAACTTTCAGAAATTTAATGAACGCTGTTTATGGAAAATATGATCGGGTGAAGCCTCCTACTATTTATGTGTCTAAGTTTACTTCTCAGGTAAAATATCCTTAAGTTCGTCTTAGTTTGTATTGTATTCATCGTACTCTTGTTCCAAAAGTATTAGCACAACTTTTTTTACTTTTGAAAACAGGCATATGACATTTCAGCCAATGAAGCTCGTGTTCCAGGAATTTCTAAGCTATTGGATTTAATAGAAATTGATGGGAATAATCATATAGTTTTTAATCTACTTTGCGATTTTGTCAAGGCAGAAAAAATTCTTCTTTTTGAAAACAAGATATCTGCTATCAATTTTATTGGAAACGAAAACAGATGCCCAAGGACTTGCATAAGTGGATATTCATTGGATTTTTATCAGGTTACACCTAATCCTCATTACGCTGTTTGGGCACAAAATCCAAAATTCCAAGCTACATATCTAAAAACAAGCACAAAAGAGCAGATAGTGTAAGTACAAACTTAAATTTTAGATTTTATTTTATACGTGTTTTACTTTTTTCTGGGCAATCCTATTTAGCAATAAAATTACAATTCACAATAGTTTACATAGATAGTATTAACTACCAACTATAGTTAACTATATAGTTGTAGTGCCGTAAACAAAATTTTCTGGATGACCCAACCGCCAAAAACATAATCCAACTGTTTGTTGCCTTGTAGCGGTCTTAGGACTAGGTTGGCTGAACTTCACACAGAATTGAGACAAATTAAACCAACATTGGAAGAAAAAATAAGGGAGGAAGCCCGACTGAGGGAAGAACAAAACGACCGCCAAACTACTCTTACTCAAGTGCGAAATAGGGGTCACCAAATTGACATTAAGATTCAACAACTTAATAAAAAACGAAACTTTCAACCTGATCTTACATCTCAGGTAAGGTATTAGTTAACTCAAGCAATTTTGGCGATGGGGAGTATAGCGGAGTAATATATATTAATATATGTAAATAATTTACCTTGTAACAGATGGAAGAACTGGCTGAATTAAAGAAGAAGTTTCATGATCTTGTTGCCGTAAAGGAGGCGGCTCTCAAATGCGTTGAAGAAAATAAATCCAAGCTGGAGGAAATAAATTCAGAAAAGAATAAGCTAGCAGAAGAAATTAATGAACTGACGCAATTAATATCTAGCTTTGCTGAAAAGGCTGATACTCGTCAAGCTCAATTACAGAAAATAGAAAACGTGTGTCCTTTTTATTTATCCCATTCTGAATACCAGTATACTATTTCTAAAGCTAATGTCTAAATTTTGCAATTTACAGGCCATGGGTCGACTGACAAATGTTATAAGTAAATACAAGAAAGAACAAGAAACTTACAAAAAAAGTCTTGAGGCCATAGAGATGGAGCTACAGAGAAAGATATCCACCGCAGAGGAAACGTGTCCTCGTGTAGAAACAGACAAGTTAGACAAAATATTTATAATATAGTTTAATTAGTATTGGGTGTCTAAATCTTAAAGGAAAGGTCTCTAATTAAGGTGCTTTAAAATGGATGATGTCAATTTATTTTAGAGAACCAGGTGAATTGGAAAACGAATTTAAAACAATGAAGAAAACAATATCACAGGCTACGAAGATATTGGGGTCTAAAGAAGACATTGAGCGTAAGCTTATTGAAAACACCAAAGAATTGAAAATTAGAAAAGAGGAATACAAGGCCTACCATAAACTTATCACTGTAAGTTTTCAATTTTGATGTTCTGATTCTGAACTTTTTCAAATTTATTTATATTGTGTTGATGTCCAACATTTCACTATTTAGATGATAAGCAGCGTCCTCTTAATACAGAAGGAAACTTTCGAGCGAAATAAGGGGCATATAGGGGATCATCTTAGTTCCTGTTTCCACGCAATGGCAACTCAACGGGGATACCAGGTATTTATATTCAACTGTCAACTATTCCAAAAATGTCAATTTTTGCAAAATTCATAGTTTTATTTACGTTAACAGGGAAGTCTGTTGGTTGATCATGATCGTAAGGAGTTATACTATTTTGTCTGTCCTGATGGTGATGCTCACGCGAAAACGCAAAAGGTTCTTGCAAGTCAGGATGCCAAATTAATGAGGTAAAGATATAAATTAATTATTTCGTTTTCGTAAAAGGCTTTTAGGAAAACGATACAACAGATAAGTAATAGTAAAAGGAAAAAAATTGCATCGCTTTTACATGGCTTTTACTATAAAACCTACAGCAAGCCGTAACAGAAGCTCGCCTGAGTAAAAGTTACCGTGTACACATTTTGGTAGACGAAAAGTCACACGTAACACAAAACCGAACGTACGGATTTTGATCAAGCTTTCAGAATTGAGTCTTTATATATGTAGCTACGACATATTAAAAATTCAGACATTGATATTATAAGGAAACGAAACTATACCATTTGAAAAATCAATACAAAATCAAAATCGATGAATGTTGACTATAAAAATCAACATAAAATCAAAATAAATTTGGTAGAAGCGGAGTGAAATGTTTTATACTATCATTCTAACAATTGATAAGAAACGCAATTGAACTTTTTAATGCCCATTTTCACTTTGACTATCAAAATCAAGACAGAGTGAGCGCACGACATCTCAGAAACCAATGGACCGATTTGCCCGAAAATCAATAGAGATCGTTACCAGTCCATAGGTATGGTTTTTGCCAAGTTTAATTATTATCCGTCAATTCATTCGGGAGTTATCGTGGGTACGGACGGACGGACAGACTGTGCGATTCTATTAGCTGCCTTATTCAGGCGAGCTAAAATTGATTAATGTTAACTATGAAAATAAACACAAATTCAAAATTGATAATTGTTGACTATAAAAATCAACAGAAAATCAAAATCGGTTAATATTGACTATTAAATTCAACAGAAAATCAAAATCGGTTAATATTGACTATTAAATTCAACAGAAAATCAAAATCGGTCAATATTAATAATGAAAATCAATAGAAATTGGAATAATGCAAGTTTGACTATAAAATTGAATATAAATGTAAAATAGATTTATTTCCGTCCTCTTATAGTTACTTTTCGGTTTTATTTGCTTTACTATAAAATCTTAAATTTGGTAGAAGCGGAGTGAAATATTTTATACTATCCCGCTAACAATTTATAGGAAACGCAATTGAACTTTTTAATGCCCATTTTTCACTTTGACTATCAAAATGAAGACAAAGTGAGCGCGCGGTATCTCAGCAACCAATGGACCGATTAGCCCCAAAATCAATAGGGATCGTCAGTGCTCCATAGACATTGTTTCTGCCTAGTTTGGTCAATATCCGTCTTTGCGTTCGAAAGTTATCGTGGGTACGGACGGACGGACGGACGGACGGACGGACGGACGGACGGACGTACGGACGGACAGACTGTGAGATTCTATAAGCTGCCTTATTCAGGCGAGCTAAAAGGGATGCATTTTTTTCCTGTGGTGTTCCATTTTTAGCTCGCCTGATAAGGCAGCTTATAGAATCGCACAGTCCGTCCGTCCGTCCGTCCGTTTACACGATAACTTTTGAAGACATTGATGGATTTCAACTAAACTTGGTAAAAACATTGCCTATGGACCTGTGACAAAGCCTATTGAAAATGAGCCACATTGGTCCATAGGTTGCTGAGATGCCGCGCGCTCACTTTGTCTTCATTTTCATAGTCAAAATGAAAATGTGGCATTAAATGGACATTAAAAGTTCAATTGTGCTTCCTATGGATTGTTAGCGGGATAATACAAAATAATAAATGCCGCTTCGACCAAATTTAAGATTTAATAATAAAGTAAATAAAACCCGATAATACCTATTATAGGACGGAAATAAATCTATTTCGCATTCATATGCAAATTGATAGTCAAATTTACATTTTTCGAATTGCTTTTCATTATGATAGTCAATATTAACCGATTTTGATTTTCTTTTGATTTTGATACTCAATATCAATCAACTTTGATTTTTTGTTTATTTTGATAGTCAATATTAGTCAATTTGATTTTCTGTTGATTTTAATAGTCAATATTAATCTATTTTGATTTTCTGTTCAATTTCATAGTCAATATCAATCTATTTTGATTTTCTTATGATTTTAATAGTCAATATTAATCTATTTTGATCTTATGATTTTAATAGTCAATATTAATTTATTTTGATTTTCTGTTGATTTTAATAGTCAATATTAATCTATTTGGAATTTATGTTGAATTTCATAGTCAATATTAATCTATTTTGATATTCTGTTGATTTAATAGTCAATATTAATTTATTTTGATTTTCTTACGATTTAATAGTCAATATTAATCTATTTTGATTTTCTTACGATTTAAATAGTCAATATTAATCTATTTTGATTTTCTTACGATTTTAATAGTCAATATTTATCGATTTTGATTTTCTTATGATTTTAATAGTCAATATTAATCTATTTTGATTTTATGTTGATTTAAATAGTCAATATTAATCTATTTTGTTTTATGTTGATTTAAATAGTCAATATTAATCTATTTTGATTTTCTGTTGAATTTCATAGTCAATACTAATCTATTTTGATTTTCTGTTGATTTTAATAGTCAATATAAATCTATTTAAATCAAAATAGACTAATATTGAACTAATTTGAATAACAATTTACTAATCAAAATAAATGTATTTCTATTATTGTTCCACCAAAAAATGTGTACACGGTCCCCTTTGATCAGGCGAGCTTCTGTTACGGCTTGCCGTAGGTTTTCTATTTTACCTGCTAAATAACTTCATTGAACCTTTCAGTCCTATTTCAGTTTCGAAAATTTATATAATACTTACGACCGAAACTTACTTTTTTTCAAAAGCGAATGTCAAGCCGTAACAGAACAGCTCGTCTGAGTAAAGGGACTGTGTAATAGACTAGACTGTATTAAATAGCGGCAGCTGCTTTATAGGAATGGCCAATCTGTCTGTCCGTAAGAACGATAACTTTTGAACGGAATGAGATAATCCGTTCAAACTTTTTGTACGCAATCTGGGGGTCAAAAGACAGATCAAGTCCGTGAATGGGCTTAATCGGCCACACCCTCTGACCCGGGGTGGGGTTCAAAAATTAAAACCTACATCAAGCCGTAACAGAAGCTCGCCTGAGAAAAGGGGACCGTGCCCACATCTTTGGTAGAATAATAGAAATAGGTTTATTTTCATATTTATTGGTTGATATTGAGTATCAAAATCAAAATGTATGAATGTTGACCATCAAAGTCAGCAGGGAATCAAAATAGATTAATATTGACCATCAAAGTCAGCAGGGAATCAAAATAGATTAATATTGACCATCAAAGTCAGCAGGGAATCAAAATAGATTAATATTGACTATGAAAATCAACAGAAAATCAAAGTAGATTAATTTTGACCATTAAAAGCAATAGAAAATCAATATATATTAATGTTGACTTCCAAAATCAGCAGAAAATCAAAATAGATGAATTTTGACCATCAAAATCAACAAAATCAAAATAGATTAAGATTGATGTTAAAAATCAACAGAAATTCAAAATAAATTAAAATTGACATTGAAAATCAACAGAAAATCAAAATAGATTAAGATTGACAATGAAAATCAACAGAAGATCAAAATAGGTAATTGCTGACTATGAAAATCAACAGAAAATCAAAATAGATAATTGTTGACTATAAAAATCAACAGAAAATCAAAATAGATAATTGCTGACTATGAAAATCAACAGAAAATCAAAATTGATTAATGTTGACTATGAAAAACAACAGAAAATCAAAATTTATTAATGTTGACTATGAAAAGCAACAGAAAATCAAAATTTATTAATGTTGACTATGAAAAGCAACAGAAAATCAAAATTTATTAATGTTGACTATCAAAATTCCTTATTGAGGCGAGCTAAAACGCCAATAATGGATTAATATTGTCTACCAAATGAAATCGTCATGCTTTGTTAAACAAAAGCACATCTAAATTTTCAATTTAATCTTTCGTACCCTCGTTTTTCGACAGCTGGAAGCAGTTTTAACAAACAAAAAATTGCATTATTGTTTTTACTATTGAAAAAAGTCTAATTTAGAATCAATCAAATGTTTTTATTACCATTTTTAATTTCCACTGTCAGGATCAGTTTAAAGTAGAAACGTTTATTGCGACTATAAAATTATCTATTAAAAGCAAGCAGAATAAAATGGATAATTTGTAGTTTGAATATGTTAACCAATAATTTGGCAATTAATACTATATTAATCCAAGTTATACAAGAGCAGAAATTCATGTTTGACAAGCATACAGATTTATTTTGGTCTGTGTTTTACAACTATTACAAATATTTCAACAAGTTTTCAATAAAAGCGGCATTATGGCAGTCAACAGTAACAACGAAGATTAAATAACATATTTTTCCGGCTGTTATTTGCGAACCGTTAGACATATTTTGTCAACAATCAATAGGGATCGTCACAAGCCCATAGACAACGTTTTTGCCAAGTTTGGTCAAATTTCGTCAATTCCTTCGAGAGTTATCGTGGGGACAAACTTGGTGTAGTTTCATCGCGCGGACGGACAGACTGTGCGATTCTATATAGCTCGTCAGGCGAGCTAAAATTGCCACAACTTCCATTCTGTGCGTCGTACAAAGTCGTTAAATACCTCGTTTGACATTAGAAAGTTTCAGAGGACACTATATTCCCTAACAAGGGAAGTGTTACCCAAAACCAGTCGCAAATTGGTTTAATTTTCTTTCTGTGCGTCTTACAATACATCTTGTAATACCTCGATCGACATAAGACTGGTTTAAGAAACAGTTATAAGTAGGTTTCAGTAATCCCCTAACAAGGGAAGGGGGTGAAATGCTAAAAAAACCAAACATTGACATAAATTCTGTTCTATTCATCCTAAAAAATCATGTAATATCTCGTTCAACATCTAAATAGATGAAGGAACACTATTAAGTAAGTTAGTCATCCCCAAACAGGGGAAGAACAGGGGACGCCTAAAACAGCCGGAAAATCGTATGAACATAAAAAGACTAAAAACTACAGCAAGCCGTAACAGAAGCTCGCCTGAGTAAAGGGGACCGTGTGCACATTTTGGTTGTAATAATAATAGAAATAAATTTATTTTGATTATTAAAGTAAGAACTAATTCAAACTAGATTAATATAATTCATTATTCAATATAAAAACCAACAGCAAATCAAAATAAATTGATGTTGACTATCAAAATCAACAGCAAATCAAAATAGATTGATGTTGACTATCAAAATCAACAGAAAATCAAAATTGATTAACATTGAGTATTAAAATCAACAGGCCATCACAATTTATTGATATCGATTATCATAATCAACAGAAAATCAAAATTGATTAATGCTGAATATAAAAATCAACCGAAAAGCAACATTGATTATTGTTGACTATGAAAATCAACAGAAAATCAAAATTGATTAATGTTGACTATGAAAATCAACAGAAAATCAAAATTGATTAATGTTGACTATGAAAATCAACAGAAAATCAAAATTGATTAATGTTGACTATGAAAATCAACAGAAAATCAAAATTGGTTAATGTTGACTATGAAAATCAACAGAAAATCAAAATTGATTAATGTTGACTATGAAAATCAACAGAAAATCAAAATTGATTAATGTTGACTATGAAAATCAACAGAAAATCAAAATTGATTATATGTATTAAAATCTACAGAAAATTAAAATCGGTTAATAATGATTATCAAAATTTAAAGGAAATTTTTTTCCATCGTCTAATAGTTATTTTCCGGTTTATTTTGCTTTATTATAAAATCTTAAATTTGGTAGAAGCGGATTGAAATATTTTATACTATCCGCTAACAATTTATAGGAAACGCCATTCAACTTTTTAATGTCCATTTAATGCCAGATTTTTATTTTGACTATCAAATTGAAGACAAAGTGAGCGCGCGGTATCTCAAGAACCAATGGACCGATTTACCCCCAATTCAATAGGGATCGTCAGTGGTCCATAGGCATTGTTTTTGCCAAGTTTGGTCAATATCCGTCATTGCTTTCGAAAGTTATCGTGGGGACGGACGGACGGACGTACGGACAGACTGTGCGGTTCTATAAGCTGCCTTATTCAGGCGAGCTAAAACGACCTTCAAAATTTTGAATTCCCCAATATATCTAAATGCGTTTTGTCAAATTATCCATAATCCTTTTGCTAATTTGTCGAATTTTCTAACCATAATAACGGGTGTACAGATTTCAAACTATAGATTCATCAAACTATAGAGTCATTTTAATTGAAATATTTTGTTTTTTTTTTAGGAAACAGCTTGTAGAGTACTCTTTGGGATTGTCTGGCGGAGAAAGATCTTATGCCACAATATGCTTTATAATTTCGATGTGGCAGGTACGTTATGACTGTAGTTAGTCAAATACAATTGTCTGTTGCTGGAGAACAGTGTATCCTGCTTGGATAGTCGAATGCAGTTTGTTAATAAAGCTATTATGTGATTTGTTTCAGGTGATGAGCTGCCCATTCCACGTGCTTGATGAGTTTGACTTAAGTTTTTTTTTATTATATATTTTGGCTTATTTAGGGATTTTTTGGCTTATTTAGGGATTTTTTGGCGTATTTAGAGATTTTTTGTGGTATTTAGAGATTTTTTGGGGTATTTAGAGATTTTTTGGGGTATTTAGAGATTTTTTGTGGTATTTAGAGATTTTTTGGGGTATTTAGAGATTTTTTGGGGTATTTAGAGATTTTTTGTGGTATTTAGAGATTTTTTGGGGTATTTAGAGATTTTTTGGGGTATTTAGAGATTTTTTGTGGTATTTAGAGATTTTTTGGGGTATTTAGAGATTTTTTGTGGTATTTAGGGATTTTTGGCTTATTTAGGGATTTTTTGGCGTATTTAGAGATTTTTTGTGGTATTTAGAGATTTTTTGGGGTATTTAGAGATTTTTTGGGGTATTTAGAGATTTTTTGTGGTATTTAGAGATTTTTTGGGGTATTTAGAGATTTTTTGGGGTATTTAGAGATTTTTTGTGGTATTTAGAGATTTTTTGTGGTATTTAGGGATTTTTTGGCTTATTTAGGGATTTTTTGGCGTATTTAGAGATTTTTTGTGGTATTTAGAGATTTTTTGGGGTATTTAGAGATTTTTGGGGTATTTAGAGATTTTTTTGGGGTATTTAGAGATTTTTTGGGGTATTTAGAGATTTTTTGGGGTATTTAAAAAATTTTGGCTTATTTAAGAATATTTTGGGGTACTTAGAGATTTTTTGGCTTATTTAGGGATTTTTTGGGGTATTTAGAAAGTTTTTGGCTTATTTAGGAATTTTTTTGGGGCATTTAGATATTTTTTGGGGTATTTATAGATTTTATGGGGTATTTAGAGATATTTTGGAATATTTAGAGATTTTTTGGGGTACTTAGAGATTTTTTGGCTTATTTAGGGATTTTTTGGGGTATTTAGAAATTTTTTGGCTTATTTAGGAATTTTTTTGGGGCATTTAGATATTTTTTGGGGTATTTATAGATTTTATGGGGTATTTAGAGATTTTTTGGGGTATTTCAAAAATTTTGGCTTATTTAAGAATTTTTTGGGGTACTTAGAGATTTTTTGGCTTATTTAGGGATTTTTTGGCGTATTTAGAGATTTTTAAGATTTTTTGGCTTATTTAAAGATTTTTTGGCTTATTTAGGAATTTTTTTGGGGCATTTAGATATTTTTTGGCTTATTTAAAAAACTTTTGGCTTATTTGGGAATTGTTTTGGCGTATTTAGAGATTTTTTGGGGTATTTAGAGATTTTTTGGGGTATTTAGAGATTTTTTGGGGTTTCTAGAGATTTTTTGGGGTTTCTAGAGATTTTTTGGGGAATTTATGAGATTTTATGGGGTATTTAGAGATTTTTTGGGGTATTTCAAAAATTTTGGCTTATTTAAGAATTTTTTGGGGTACTGTGAGAATTTTTGATGTCCTTATTGATTGTTTGAGGAACTTGGAGATTTTTGGGACAATGAGATTTTTGGGCTTGTATTGGGGTACTTAGAGACTTTATGGCTTATTTGGTGGTAGTGGTATTTTATAGTTTTTTGTAATTTTTGGAGTATATGGGATTTTTTGTTGTTTGTAGGGAACATTTTGGTTTTTTTGTAGGCATTTTAAATGTTTGAGAGATGTTTGTGTGTTTTTGAGTATTTTGGGTTATTTGTAAAATGTAATAGTTTGGAATTTTTCGGATTTCATGATTTTCGACTTGATTGAAGGGTTATATGCTTTCGGTTACTTCTATATACACAATTTCAATCAATTCAAGCAATTTCAATCTTTTAATGTGCGAAAACTACTGTTTTTATTGTAGGTCTTCATGGATCCCTTTAATAGGAAGACGAGCCAGAACGCTTTGATTTCCCACGCGAAGATGTTTAGGGCTCACCAGTTCTTCTTTTTCACTCCATTGGAACTGACTCAAATACCCACATCAGATGAAGGTTTTGTACTCCGTATGTTCCCACCTGTACGGAATCCAAATGACGAAGAGCATGACAGAAATGTTCCTCCTTCACCAAATGAGTCAGTTGGGGAGGTGGAAAATACAGATCCTACTAATGGAAGTCGTAGCACACGTACAAGTGGCAAAAAACCTAAGTCTGCTGCTGGACCTGCTGTGATGCGTGAAAAGACAAATGCGAGGCGTTAAGTACTAAGTAAATAGTTGCAGTATTAAAATTATTCGTTTACGGAAATATATTATTCCTAGTTAAAGATTTGATTGAATATCTACTTTTCATTCAGTGTTCAAGTTAATTAATTAATTTAATATCTCTTCTGTGAGGGTATACGTAGGTTTTACGTCTGTGAGCGTAGGTTTTATATCGTACAAGTAGTCGCTAATAAACTAATGTATTTAGACATTAGAATTTGGTTTGAGGATTATCTTGTAGTTTATTTAAAAGTAAATCATGTTTTAGATAATACGCAAATTAGAAGCAATGAATTTGAAACATTTGAAACGGATTTTACATTTTTAGTTAGTGAAATTTAGTTAGCCAATGTGAATGTCAGGTACTGGGCATTAACAAAGAATATGTCACTGTATTTATTTGAACAGACGCAGGCACTATGATATTTTTATCGCAATAAAATTTCTTTATTTACGTTCGGAAAAATATATTTGATTAATTATCTGTAATTTCGTCCTCTTATGTAGATTATTCCACTTATGCTTTGAGAACATTACGTTAATTTAGTTTATGAAAGTTTATTGATCGGGTTGATAGACATGATGGAGTGGTAAATTGATAATTTGATAGCAAATATTGAAAAGTATTCTTTAGGTCTGCATTGGTATTATGAATTTTAAACTTTACCTTGTAGTACAAACTTTTAATGAATGAGGGAAATATATTATAAAAGGAAAGTTTTGTATACATTTAAATAATATGGAAAGATTTTAAAATGTATATATGTAGGTCTAGTAGTGGCAAAGAATACCATTTTTATTCAGTATGTCCCCGAATTTTAAAAACAATTTAAACAATCGATTTTGATTATAGAATATTGAATATTCTGCCGTTGTAAATACTAAGATGATATTCCTGTATCACTTTATATAATAGATCGTAGTGTTAATAATAATAATAGCATAACAGTACTGTTGCCTCTGGGCGCTGAGCACCTTTACAAAGCGTTATTTTTCTGAATCAACAGATGTATAGTAAAAATAGAAATTAGTCTTAGGTAAAGTTTTCTTATAGTATTTAATTATTTACTTATTATTTGTGACCTTGCTCCCTAAGTAAAATACAAATACGGTGACCTACAGATTATTTTCGTAACTTCATAAATACAATAAATAGCTTTCACCGTGTAAATGAATGAAATAAGTCCGTGGGGTGGATAAAAGGTGAAAAGCATTTTTGAAAGGGATTTTAGGTGTTACGAACCCGAACACGAATACACAGACCAAAGTGTAGTCAAATCTTGTGAAGGCAGCCGTATCACCGCAATTTTTGGCGATATTTAGTATTTAATTTAACAACCTACTCTGTAATCTTTATTCTTTCATTTCGATTTCTAGTAATAAATGAATTTGCCTTAATTTGGATTTTGTGTAATGTCGCAATTTTATTTTCTTGATCAGCGCATATTCATGTATCGCATGGATCGGTAGCTTAAAAAATAGTTTTATAACTGGTTTTGTTCTACTTATCCATTTCATTTTTCCTCCGCTAGACATTATACACAATTTGCATTTTAAATGTAGTGTGGAGTCTGTGGGTGGAAATTCTGGACTACTTTGCGGATTTGATTCCAATTTATTCTTATTACTTTCTTGTTAGTTTCATAATTCCACTTCAATGGCTATTTGGTATAGTTGCGTCTGGATGAACACCAAATGCACTTTATCACTGTGGAAATGGAATTGGGACCGTATAATATCGTATCTACATTATCTGAAGTATTTCTTGGACACACAAAAAGTATTTTCTGCATCGGCTTTTGAGTAAAATGTAAATACAAATAAATCTTGTACAAATATAATATTAGAAGTCTACACAAAACCCATCCCATTGAGTTTCAAAATCTTTCTCTTCAAGCAAAATTAATTGTAGTCCCTTTGTTTATTAACTAAAGCAATAAATAGAGCATTATTATTATTATGTAAAAATGCACCTGCATTATTATAATGAGGAAAAATGCCCATCGTAAAGCCAGAAGGAATGTCACAGAAAACAAAGATGGTAATGTAGATGAGTAAGTACCGAATACATCATTATAATATTGTCTTTATTGCTCACTTTCGTTTGAATTTACTATTTACTTGATAGTAATAGTAGATTATCTGATGAAAATGTACTTTGGAAGGTTGAGAATTTAAAAGTATTTTTACCATGTATAATGTGTAATACCATATATGAATGAATTTACCATCCACATTTAGAAGTAAATAGTATGGTTTTTGAAGTTTTACATTTTCAAACGCTCTGTCTATTCTATACTATTCACTCTTTAGAAAACAATTTGTTGTGCATTTTTCAAGAGTGAACACAAATCTGAAATATTCTTCTGAAGAAGATCCCGACTACAATGCAGCGGAATTTTTTAAGTTACAAAAGGAAATTAATTCAAAGTATGGGATCGCTCGTGACGTTAAACAGAAAAAGAAAAGTAGGGTTACACAATATTCTGAATACACAACAGTATCACCACATGATTCGGAAAACCGAAAAAGGTAAGGATTAAAAGAATGACCACGACATAAATGCTTACATAAATATTGCTTATACCTATTGTCATTGCAAGTGTGCTACTGCTATTCTACTATTGCTTGCATATTGTTCATTCATTCGTGTTCGTTTTAGTTGCAGTTGTCTGAGACGCTGTTTGAGGAATATTTGCTGTTGCTGTCGGAAAAGATCTCAGGTTGCTCCAATAGTGGACGACACTAATGACGATGTACCAGTAATAAACGTGAAAAATTTTTTGCCAGACGAGGATGATTCTTTTTTACACTCATCATCTTCAAAGGGATATATTGGACATGGTTCTTCTAGCTTACCACCAAGTATCACAAGAGCAAGAAAGAAAAAGAAAGTCACTTTTGTAGAAACTATAACATCTCCAATTAAGCAGCCAGTAAAACCGGTTAAGCATACGAAAACCCCCAAACCCTAATAAAAGCTTGCTTTTCGGGAGATTGTTACTTTTAGAATTGTATCATTAGTATCATTGCATGGT
The DNA here is from genome assembly GCA_020055645.1 of Tomocerus qinae. Classification (NCBI taxonomy): domain Eukaryota; kingdom Metazoa; phylum Arthropoda; class Collembola; order Entomobryomorpha; family Tomoceridae; genus Tomocerus; species Tomocerus qinae. Next base: position 105,321,959 of record CM034546.1, on the reverse strand, counting down.
GTCACGTAAACTCGTCCAAGTAAACTGGTCTTTAGGGTCAAATGTAAACTGGTCTTGCTAAATACCAACTGGTCCTATGCCAAAAGTAAACTGGTCTTGGTCAATTACCAACTGGTCCTATGCCAAATGTAAACTGGTCCTATGCTAAATGTAAACTGGTCTTGCTAAATACCAACTGGTCCTATGCCAAAAGTAAACTGGTCTTGGTCAATTACCAACTGGTCCTATGCCAAATGTAAACTGGTCCTATGCTAAATGTAAACTGGTCTTAGTCAATTACCAACTGGTCCTATGCTAAATGTAAACTGGTCTTAGTCAATTACCTACTGGTCCTATGCCAAAAGTAAACTGGTCTTTCTGAAATAAGTGAACGTGAAATAAGTGAACTACCACATATTGAGACACACACCGCATTTTTATTACGAATTTTTTTCATCAAGTATCAATCAACAATTTACGATTACGTAAGTTAGAATTAAAATTAAATCAGTCAGTAAACGTTTAGGGCATGTAACACCTCACTCCTGAAATAGAATGTAATTGTAATTGTATTGTATTGTAATAATACACTATAATAATACACTATGTAGTAATAATACACCTTATAAAACAAAATAACAAAATTGTTAGTTTACTTAGTAATACTTACCTTGATGTTTCAGGATTGTGTGAATGTTCGGTTATTAATTCAGCTCCTGATCCTTCGCTGTAGATTAGCCTTCCATTGCAATTTTTTTCGATTTTCACATCTCCATGTGGTCCTTCCATCTTTAGTAGTGGCTGTAAATGTATAAGCGTAGCCTTGCTGCACTAACTTCCTCTTTGCGATTTTACAAATGTCGCAGCCATAGTGTTCTACTCAAAGTTCTGCAGAAGACTAAACTTGGTGTCAGAGCTCATAACTTAGGTACTGAGTTGTACGATAAGGTTGAGATTGAATAAATTAGTTCTACATACCATACCATATACCTCAACTCATCAAACTTAAAGATACAAGGCGCTTATTTTCATGGGAAGAACAATCATAGTGTTTGACCAAGACCAGTTTACTTTAGGCATAGGACCAGTTGGTAATTGACCAAGACCAGTTTACATTTAGCATAGGACCAGTTGGTAATTGACCAAGACCAGTTTACTAACGCGGGAGGACCAGTTGGTAATTGACCAAGACCAGTTTACTAACGCGGGAGGACCAGTTGGTAATTGACCAAGACCAGTTTACTAACGCGGGAGGACCAGTTGGTAATTGACCAAGACCAGTTTACTAACGCGGGAGGACCAGTTGGTAATTGACCAAGACCAGTTTACTAACGCGGGAGGACCAGTTGGTAATTGACGAAGACCAGTTTACTTTATACCTAAAGTACCAGTTTACTAGGACCAGTTTACATAGAACCTCATTGCATACCCATAAAACATACGAATATTCCGTTCCGTAGAAAATGCTTTTATAATTAGGGGATTTTAAGAATTCTACATTTATCATGAGCAGTTAGCAGTTATATTATCTGTGATCAATCAATTACGCAATTGGACACAATTCCTGTCCAAAGCTTGCTTGTTCTTACTTCAACTATTTATACTTCATCAGTCAGAGACCAGAGATGCCAATTTAGTAGTACTAAAGTAGCACATAGGTATGTACACTTTTTTGGTTTAAGTTAATTTTTATGCAATGCAAATGAAATGCTTTGGTTTGTAGCATGTTTAACACCTGTATTATACTTTGGAAGTCCAATACAACTAGACAACGTATTTAAGCTATAGGTAACATTATTAGGCATTCATATTTTTCATATTATAACATAAATTTATTCACAAAGTAAGTGAAGAACCGATTCTTAATTCTTATTGAGAAAACCTCTACTTAGATTTTAGATATATTTTCAAATTATATTAATGATGAAATTAACAAAAGAATAGGAATAACCGTTGAACCATGAAATTTTCTAAATTCAGTCTATTCTACTTCACAGGACAATAGGCTGAGTTGTGTTACTAACAGTCATTTAAACCTTTCTTGCCAATTCTTAACCAACCCTAAACTAAACTCATAGTACTCAGAGCCATTAAAATTGAAGATTCAATTGATCGTTTCTTAACTTTAACTATTAAGCACTATTTTTGTTTTAGATGCCCACAGTATACATACATCAGGAAGAAATACAAAGAGTATGCATTGAACTTAAACTTTCATTTCGTCTCTATTTAAAAGTTCAAAGTCCGACCGAAGTAGTAAGTTCTATAGATGTTTATCATGCAAGTAGAATTTGTACTTGTCCATGTCTATCTGATTCAGTACAGAATGATTATGGAATGAGAATAGTAACTCGTTTATTTGCCTTTGACTAGTATAGGACCATATAATTTCTTGTGACTTTAACCTTCTGTTGACACACCTATGAACGTAAGCTGAAACACCTACACTGAATCCTTTTTCGATACACTGTATATGTGAATGTGACTGCAAAGAATAGAAATCTAATTGCTGTCGAACCAAATAAGGGCTACAGCTCAATAGATTCGGAGCATTAGTGTCAAGCCATAACTAAAGGACAGCTCCTTCTTCCTACGTCCGTTCCAAATATCCTCTCATCTTTGTTTTTGAGATTCCTTGAAAAATAACATCTCCACAGTAGTAGTAGTAGTAGTAGTAGTTGATTTGCTGCAGTAGGAAATAGACCACTCACTATTCCAGTCAAACTCTTTTATCCTTTAGTGCTGTAAACTGTGCTCATTTTGTGAATCCCTTCATAATAAAGTACAAAGCTCCATATCTTTATGCTCTCAGCAAAAAGACAACAAAATAAAAGGGATTAGTAGGTGCTAATGACTTTATGACTGTGTGAGTTTATCTTTAATTGACTGTTTGTGTTTGTACAGCCGTGTTCACAAGTTGTGTAATTGTGCAGTGGCTATTACGTGCACAGTGACACATAAATATAATATTTTCTTTCTGTACCCGCTCTGATAAACTAAAATAATAATTGTTTACCTTCAGTTTTTAACTTCTGGATTTGATTTTTATGTAAAAGAGCCATAAAATTTAGTTTCATGAGTGATGTAACACAAACTTGGTATGAGATTACAGATAAATAATGTGAACTATGGTCACAAGCCTCAAAATTCCAAACAGATAGTAAGTTTTTTACTGATAAACTAATAAAGCTATTTAATACAAAATATTACTGTTATTTAAAGGTATCTCAATATGGAAAATGTAGTTTATTAGTTCTACTTTGATACTCGCTTACTGGCAACAATGACTTTCAAATGTATTACCAATCAGGTTTATCATTTTTTGAAAATAATGATTAGGTCTATGACGGATTTGGGGAAATGCAGTACCTGCTGCAGTAGTCTAGTGACCATGACCATTTTGTAAAAAATATTGTATGGTCAAACATATCTCAGGGCTAAATACATCACAATTGTACTCTAACCAAAATGTTTAAAAGAAGTTTACGTTATGCTTGTTTCGGGAGTATAACTTGTTGAAAAATCTCATTCAGTATTAATAGCTCATTCATGTTTACATACAACTTGTTAATTCATATCTGTCCTGCTAGTTGAGTCGCATTCAAAAGTTTGTGTAACGTAACGTAATGTAGAAATTAATACATTTAGTTTGTGAGTATTGATAGATAAGTGAATACCAAAACATACGTATTGCCTGGTACCATGTTTACTATCGTATAGATACACAAATGTATAAAGTCCATGTTTCGGAATAGGCCAGACATAAATACCAGCCGTGATAAAAGATAGTAGAACTGCTGATTTGACGTAAAATTGGTTTAACCTACAAAATTTATTCACTACTAATTGTGAATTAATGTGAACTGGACTCTAAAGATATTTTACTAATAATAGTGACAAAGAGTGGATATACAGCCTCCCCGGGCTCAATGTGATAAGCTGTGAAAATTAAAAACAAATCAAATAAAATTTGTCTACTCCTTTGACAATAAATGAAGACAAACAAATCCAAAGGATTCCTGTCCCCACTTCAATTTATACTGCGCATAGCAGACGGAATATATTTATCCGTAAGATTCTTCTTCCCTCTTCTGAAAATATATGAGGCACCTTGAGACCAAATATTGCATAATAAATCTACTCCTACTGTATTATAGTAATGATGTTTAAAGTTTGTAAACTGCCATGTTCATTAACAGGTTTGATGATAAATAAGTCAAGCAAATAAGCTATTTACACTTTAAACACGTCGTAAAGAGTTTTGTTTAGAGAATTAAATAATATGGGCATAAATCGTTTTTTAATGGTAGCCGTAAATGAAAGTATAGAACAACAACTGAATGCATAGCCCTCCTTTTAAACATTGTCCACACTTAAATTGACAAAACCAATGTTTGTATAAATGTATTCATTCTTCCATTATCAGCCAATGTATCAAAAATCTACATCCACGCAGTTCTATATCTTTACTGTATGAAAATCACACCATGCAGTAGTGCTTCTGTGTTCTTGTTTAGATGTAAAAGGTACCTCCTCATTTACATGTTCTGGTGCAATAATAATTAATATGTATTCATACTAACTTTTAACCAATGTGTGCATACCCATCTGTACTAGATTACAACATTCAATATAATAAGTATGGTAATATATATCATAATAACTATTAAACTAAATACTAAGTATTTTGTGTACCCGTGAAGCAAGTATACTTGGAAATGTATATTATTAAGAGTAGATGAGTGGGTAGTGGTAGTAGGCAGTCTGTTGAGTGTTTGTGTCAATGTAATCTTATAGCAGGACAGTTGTATGAAAATTGGAAACTCATATCTAGTATAATAAATAAGTGTATTGTATATTCATTAGGGTAGTATATAACCATCATTAGTGTGGTGGCTGGCCGGCCAGTGCACGTTCACATTCTAGTAATAAGAGACAGGTCATTTGATCGTGTCATAAAGTCAAATGAGATATTTTCGTCGTTGTTGATTCTCATGCAGGGCTATATGATGATTATTCACTGTATATGGATATTGTACATACTACCTACGTAACATTATATCTATTTTTCAGGTTATTACCTTAAGTAAGTGGGTTCTTGTGATGAGTTGATGTAGGCAGTCAGTCAGTTCTCTCGTAACCTCTACTATTAAATAACGTTCTATAGACACCTTACGAAATACAATTGGGTATGTACACACAAGTATAAATTATCTCCCCATCTTGATAAGGAAATAAGTGTATCCTTACAATATTTATCTGTCTTGCTTGTATCTGCATTTATTTATTGACTTTTATCTGCATTGTGAACGAACTGTCTGCATAGAAATTGCTTAGACATACAGAAAATCCTAGATTATGAATCTAAATTCAGTCTCCTCTTCACTTTGGTCAGTGCAATGTAGTCATTTGTGTTTTCTGTTATTGTAATATAATACGTGTTTAGTCTGCGTGTTCAATTCACAAAAAAAATAATATTACCAATACAGCAAACTTGCATAAAAACACGACAGTTCACAAGAGCTTAGCGTTGGAAGAGGACTCAGTAGAGATCGTTTCATTGTGTTTTTCTGTGATAAGTGATTCATATAAAGTCTCTTTGTCATCTCGATTGTTGACTTGTGATTTGAGACTGCATTTTCTACAGTCTACTGCTGTGTCACACTCATCCGCTGTCATTTCATCCCATTGTTTGATTTTGTTGTGCAGTCGTTTTTCGAATACACAGACGATATTTTACTATTTATTCACCACTTTGACAAGGAGAACACGAACCACCTACAGTAGGTACATATTATGAATTTTTCCTACACATTTTCATTGTTTATTTTTGAGCTATCGAACTATTTACTCCTTAGTGTGATTGAATTATGTATAGATACTATTATGTAATTGTAAATTCATTCATCAGCATGACAAGACATACTACAGTACAATCATATTAATATGGAGTGGTTGGGGTTATGTTTTTCTAGTGCATTCACTTAACACTAAGATAATAAATAGTTGTCAAATCCCATTACAATGGACTTGACTCATCTTCTACTTTTGTAATAAGTCACCTAGATAATGTGATGTTAATACAGTCTCTTTGTACTCTTCTTTCGCCCCTACTTATAACTCTAAATGTTTCTTCGTTGCAAATACGAATGGCTTATGATTGCATCTTGCATATGCTAGTTCATTAGCATATTTACGTAGTCGGATGCACAGCTGTATTTTTGTATGCAATATGCAATACATTTATGGTAATTCAATTTTATTTGCAAGATCTGTCGATTGGTCCAGTGTTCATTTGAGTTTGCATTTTTACCAAGTATTTTTACAAACCAAAATTGAGTCAGCTTTAGGATTTCTTAATAATAATGTTACCGAATTTATCTACGACACTAATAAAAAGTATATTCAACCATGTAATTGTACTGTGCGGTATAGCTTTCTAATTCCAATTGGTCTCTAGATTACGACATAAACCCTTTGAAATAGTGGGAGTGAAAAACTCATACGGGCTTTATTACTTGCATTGACTTCAGTTTTGGTTTGGTCTCAGTTTGTCTATCATCGTAAATACTTTGAGGTAGACATAAAGGTGCTACATGAGATGAACTGATGACTAAGATGTTGTACCTGTCTTGGATATAAAGTACACTTAGCATACACAGAGCTCTATTGTCATAAAGAATGACTGTGTAGAATACAATAATTTTAGGTAGGGCTGTACTATAATGTTATTTCAACTGCTTAAGTGTTTAGCAGGAATCGCATTAGCAAGGTGGGCTTATGTATTAAAAGTAGAAAATATTAGTTAACAAAAAGTCTTGAACTATGGCTCTTCAATTTACAAGCTGGCTGTAACCTTTCAAGTTATTATACTTCCATTTTCATTCATACTACATATACATTGTGTCTATATGATTCGACATTACCACACAGGTATCATCTCTTGACATAAAACCTCTTTCACATTATACATTCCACATGGAACTTCTATAAACATAAAGAAATTCTATTCTATATCATCTTTTCAGTCCATACTTTCACTTCATTTACAACTTGTCTCTCATTCTGTTGAAGCTATTCATTTCTACTAGTTCACTAAGTCCAGCCACTAAGATTCCTGTAAGACAACCTTCAATTCTAAAATTGTATCGTTTTAGTGTGGCAATCGGGTTATTTTACATACAACACAAATTGGACCCTACATACAAAGTCTATCGGCAGGTATAGTGAAATACATTTTTCATGGCTGTACATACAATAAGAATTTCATTCTTGTAAATGTCAGAAGGATACGGGCAGATTCATTTTAAATTACCTCATATTTCATGACACTGGAGATCAAAGCAGGTAATTCTATAAATAAATAAAGTTAATTGCTGCTTGTAAATCAATTTCTGTTCCAGTTTCATTGTTATCATAAACATTCTATTTTCATTTGCCAAAGTGACGTTTTCTATTTATTTTCGATACTAAAAGACCAAATTCAAATCACCGATCTGATAGATTGCAATTTAGCAGTATATATTGTTTATACTTTAAAATAGAAAAATGCCTGTTAATCATAGCATGTTATCAAGCAATTAACAGTGAATTGTTTTTGATAAGGAAATTTTTCTGAAAAGGATATTTTTATAATTCATATCGTTCATGGAATAGATTGATGCATTGGATATTGCATGCGAAACAGTTTTAGCGATAGTGATAGTGTTTCATTGTTTTGCAAATTACATTTTTATTGACATGAGTTCATGCGTGCAGCATAGTGCATATTAGTTTACCATTTTTATTGAAATATTTTTCCTGTTTGTTGATCTAGCTCTGGCTTTTCTACGTGGCCACCCAATGCTTCTTCACAAAGCAGCAGTTTTTTTATCGTTCTTATCAACTCAAGATGTTTGCATAAATTATAATCTCCCGTAGCTTTAGGTAAACAGGTAAACACGCAAAAGTATACATATCCATACATGTACATGTGTGTTTTGATGTTATGCCTGCATACGATATATTACGTATGTTATGTAGATTGCAAACAACTTTGTACAGTTGCTGCGAGTATTTCCTATTACGTATTGTATTACAAATTCACAGAAAATCTAAGCCTGTCGGTATGATTATCGTTTTCTGTTAAGAAAAGCGAAAGATCTTCCTGATGTAGATTAATGTAGATTGCACGATTTAATTCAATATATCAGTATTTCCCCTAAGGTAATGCAATCAATGATGTTTACTGTTTAGCGATTCATTTCTGCGCATAACATTTTTGTAAACATGAACTAAAAGATAAAGTTTCATCTTGCGAAGTGTATACAAAATCTGAGATAATACCTTACAAGTTTAATGCCGTAATGGCTCTGATGAGGGTAGACGTTAGATGACCCAGTTTAATAAGATTACCATAGGGAAAGACAATTAAATGGTTTATGAATATTTTATTTTGCAGAAGGTGTGTGAAGTTTGATTGACAAGTGATATCCGAGATGACAGATGTTGGAATTGGCCAGAGAAGAAATTATTAATGCATGAAATGCTCCTTTACCAAGTTGCATTGCATCTTCGTAAGGAAATAAATTCAGAAGAAAATTATTAAGTGAGAATAGAGGATATATTATGATAAAATTGACTAATTTGGTTACAGATATTAAAACAATGGATAATTGAAGAAATTTTTTGTGTATCATCAGATAATGTTGCAAAATATTAAAAGATTTTTCTCACCTTCCTCAAGTAATAACAATGATTCAAACCCATCTTCACCTTCAAATTCAGCTCCAACAACCCCGAAATCTTTGACTGATTCATTTCAGTCAAGCCATGCGTCTAAAGGCTCTAAAAAGAAGAAAAACAAAGAGAATGACTTGTCCGGCTCCTTTCCACAACGAACGACTCCCGGGTCTCTTCCCACACCGTGCGCCGCCGTGGAAGTAGAACTCCCGGAAAATGACGATCCTGACCTCGTTGTGTTCGATGTAGACTACGACTACGCACTGCTGGAACAACATGCAAGTGAAACAGAAGCAGACACTACAGCTGCGATCTTAGAATATGCGAATAATATTAGAATCAAAATCACGCCCGATCCTTGTATTCATCCAAACACAACGACCACAGTGTGCCAAAGTATTAATCCGAGGAAAATTCTAAACCATGAGGATGACTCACTCCAGTTTTCCTTTTCCCAATCACAAGATCTTTCAAATCCCAAACAACAGCAGTCGTCTGCAGACAAACAATCCTTGGAAGATAGTCTGAGTAGTTTTAAAGATGTTAGACTCCAAATCCCAGACGGAGATTCAATTAATCAAGCTTCTGTCAACATCAAAATAAAAGACTGTGACTTATTGGATGTGTGCGACGGCATTTACAATGGTGATACTACGACAAGGACAGAACAGTGTTTTAACAAGTTATCTTTGACAAGAGAAGGAGAAGATACTAATGCCAAAGTCAAAACTAATGAGAAGTATGACAAAAGAGGCAGAGATAAATTTCCAGCCAGACCTGATTCATTACAGTTGTCAATTACTCCTTACTTTGCTAACAATCCCGTAGATCAACTTGGAAATTCCCTCGTTCAATCTCAGAAAGAAGATGAAGGTTACTCCGAATTTAATCAATGGCAATTTTGGCGACCTTTAGATATTCCACTCCTAATACAAACGACCAATGGACGTAAAGCCATTTCCGAAAATGTTGAATTTATCAGAACTGGCTACTTGAGTACTCCTGTGAGAGACAAAGAAAATTCAGACGGAAAAGGAAGAAGTCAGAGCCAGGCTTATAAAAGGACAAAATTGTTATTATCCGATGACAAAAATTCACTTTCTAGTTGGGATCTTCCCGAAGATTATCCAGATCTAGGCGGTGACAACAATAATGAAGACAATGAAGTTTTCTTAGAAATCAAAAGCATCTATCAACGAACGAATTCTTCTCCTAGTCCAAAATCATCAACAAGTCAAAATGCAGCATTTTCTGGTCATTACTACTATCTCATTCCATGTACAGAATGTTTAAAATCTGGAGATTCTAGTTCTCCCTTAAATTATACTACAAGAGTAAGAAATCCTTCTGTTTTCTCTACCTCTGAATCTAATCCTAGTTTCTGTGGACATAAACGAACTCTTATTCAAACTAATCCACCTGGTAATATTTCAATTGGAGAAATCAAATCTAGTACTTCGTACTTAAATATCAGCGAAATGGGGAACCAACCTGGAAAAGAAAAGGATAAAGACAAAGCTGGAAAGGAAAACAAAAAAGAGAGTGGCGGATCTAGCGGAGGCGGTAATGGAGGCAAATTGGGAAGTCTTTTACGATTGAATACTAACAAGGATAAAGACAAAGATCGTGAAAAGGCTTATGCCGCAGCCTCTTCACGAGCTAATTCATCCAGCAATTTATTAGGAAGTGGCCCTCCGGCGAAAAGTGTGAAAAGTCGGGCTCCACCACCACCACCCACTATTGCTGTACAGAGAATTAATTCTGGAGCTGGTACGGGTACGACAGCGGAAGGAGGGGATGTTGCAGGTACTTATACATACTAATGCCATTACTCTAATGCACATTGCATATTATTATTACAATTGGATAAGCTACCATTTTGAGTTACGTGTACATAATGTCCCTTGTTTTGTTAGCTTATAATTTTTTATTGCCTTATGCACTTAATTTTGTGTGGGATATCATCATACATCTGTCTGTCTATCTGTATGAGTGCAATTGCTCAACTTACTCCTGCACTGTTTATTTTGTAACGACAATGATATTGAGGGCCAGGGAACGTAAAATAGAGCTAGGCCCAAAGGATGCAATGAAAATGTATGTGTGAGCTAACATTGACAGAGAAGTACCTATTTAAGCATTAAGCACGTACGTTCCCATCATTTCGTCGCATTGTTGTGAATACTCTTCTCCTCTGAGGCAAACCAAGTCAAGCTAAGCCAAGCATGTAAAATAATGTAATTGTGTGAGTGTCTAATGTAACCTATCTCTAGTCTAGGTAGTAGTAGCACCAGGCAGTTAGTGTATACCTTGTGTGGTAGTACCAAGTTATACAAACCATCATCATCCCTATCACAAAAAACATTGTATGGACGACATGGACGATTTTTTTTGCTTCTATCCCTAGTAGTACCCATTTTATATAGTAATATAGACTTAGTATCATATCTAGTATATTATAGTTAACAACAATATCCGGAGCATTATGTTGTGTTATGTTGAGTCAAACTAAATGACTGGCAAAGTAAGTGCACTTACTGCCTTACACGAATGCATACCTATAATAGTAGTAGTAGTGGTACGTAAATAAGTTACGTATTTTGTATTTAGGTACCAAGGCCTAAAAATGCAGACTACTATTTATGATGACTATAATGATACGTCGAAACTTCCTTGCGTTTTCTATATATACTTGTAGTTCAGATTTTTTACAATTATGTTGCACATTCTGTGTAAGTGTAGGATAAGGTGGCGTTAGTATTGCATTGTTGTAGTAGTAGATAGGTATAAGGTACAAATAACGTGTACCTATGTCGGTATGTAACTACTATTATGTATGCGGGAGAGGCTAGTGAATGTATTAAGTTTACGTAGTATTACGTATAAATAAAAAACTGAAAACTTGCAGCCCCTGAAGCCAAGTCTCCTAGCTCTGCAGACTGTACGCACCTGACTCTGGCTGTGGGACTCCATCAACAACAAAAACTTGAGGATCATCAGCAGGAGGAAGATCACGAGCGTGAACCCAGTTTAGATGGGGATTTCTCCGAAGCTGGTTCAATCACTTTGGCAGAGACTTTCCGCAGTAGTTACAATACTGCAGCCAACGGTAAGCCAATACTTCTCACTCAATTAATTTCAAACCGTAGTATTTTTAGAAGTGTAAATTAATCTATAGGGACAAATATTTACTTCGTAAGTACCTAGTGTGTAGTAGCAGTGTATAATAATAATTATGTTTATTGTGCATGTATCTACATTTTTAGAGATAATATTATATTGTTGTACATACAGGTAGACGATATTGTTAGGTACAAAGTTGTAGTAGATTATAGTATCAATAGTATGCATGTATTTTTAATGAACTTTCATATAAGTGATGAAAGGAGAGATGTTTCCAGATAATTTTCCATTTTACTTGGTTAATTTAAGAGTTCTTGAACAACAATCTGCTGAGGCCGGTGAGTGTGTAGAGAGGGAGACAGAAATAATTTTGTGATTTAATGTGAGTTTATACACAGTAGGTAGCAAAGTGTTGATGTTGATCTCTTCTGATGGTGTTATGTACATTTTCTGTTGTCTTGCTTCTATGAGTTTCGTTTGGCATGAATGCTATGCTAACATTGAAAGTGGTTCTGCTCCAGAAATTATTTTAATCCAACCCAACCATCATTTAATAGTCAATGGCCCTTTGAGCATGAGCAAGTAGTTTTCTCTTTAGTGAGTTATGTGAGATTTTTGGTATTTTCAACGTCGTTTTTAAGTAGCTTCCCTTTTTAACTATCTTACTGAGAGTGAGGTATGGAGGTGAAAGAGTTAAATGTCTTTTTAGTGTTGTGGTGGTGTACTAGTGTTAAGTTGGTTGAGTTTGTTCTGGTTGCTTTTGTTTTTGTGACCAAACGACGGTAGTTTGGTTTAGTTTTTAGTGTGGAAGGTTAGTCTGCTGTAGAAAATGCAGAAGGCAAAGAGAAAAATGTTTAGGCTCGCGAGGAAAGTTTTGGGGTTAGGTAAATTATCCGAATTGGATGGTGATGATGGTACGTTTTTCCTATATAATTTATAATTATACCGTTTCTGCATTTTAATTTTTATAGGGATTTTATTGGGTTTCTTTTAGTGGTTTAATTTCTGCACTAGTTTATCATACTTTATGTAGACTAAAGGATATCAATGGTCAAGATATATAGGAATAATTATTGGTTGTTGTTTGTGGTTTGGTTGTGTTTTAAAGTTTCAGTGCTAAGGTCGTGGTTGATTTTTCTATTAGAGTTAAAGCAGCCGATCCATCATGTTCTCTTGTATTATAATTACGTTTCGCTTTGCAGTTGCAAGTTGCAACGACGAAGGAAAAGCAAACAACTCTAATCAAGAATGCAGATTAATTAGAATATTTTTCTTGCAAGCCTCTTCAGATAGTTAGAGTTAGTTATTATGGTAGATATTTGAGTTTCTCGAGTGGATTGTGTGCGAGTCGATTGTAATGATGAAACAAAAACAAGTTGCTCTAAGGTCTATGGGATCAGATTAAAACCGGAAAGGATGAGATGGAATGGAGGATACAAACAATGCTTAGAAACATTTTTCTTTTCAGACAGTTCAGTCGAGTCCGTCTTATTCTTTAGGGTTGAAGCGAAGAAAACTCGAGGAACTCTAACAGATTGCTGTTTGATAGGATTTTTTGTTGTTTTCTTGTCTTGTGAAAAGTAAAGTGCTTCGTCTTTGCAAGGAAAATCAAAACTTTTGTTAAAACTCCTGTTTTGTTACACTTTAGCACTAAATTGCTTTTCAGCACCGAAGAGCACAGCACGGTGTGCATTTTTATCATTTTCCGCGTTCTATCACTCAGAGTAGGTAAACGCACAAAAAATCTGATAGGTTAACTTTTTCTTTGGATAAAGTCAAAAGAAATTAGTGCTCGTGTTCAATCTCAAATAAAAAGTCTTTAGACTACAGTCTCTGCTTCATTAATTTGTCCTAGATGTTTTAAGAAGCTTTAGCTACAGGCCTTTTCAAAGCTACTTCGACATAAATATTATGGTTACTGGGCATATCCTGAATCGAAAACCCTCCGCTGACCATTTAGATGATCTTCTCAAATGAAACAGACACGACATTATATACATAACAATAATATCCAACGAATTCGTAACCAATCCATGTCAAGACTTCAAGACAGCTTAATAAAATATGATCAACTGTTCATTAGGATATTCTGTATACAATCTGCTTAGTAATACTTAATTTGCATGTCCCTTATGATACTAGGTTAGTTTATGGTGTAACCTGATAGTTACTATTTATTATATCTTGTGGTTGATTTGTAATAGATATTATACAGTGACTAGGTACGTAGTTTATGCTTGAAGTTAGTTTCGTGCATAGCTTAGCGTGTCGTGGATGTAATGTCCCTATCGAAATTCATTGTGTGTATTGGATTACATTATTTCTTACAGGTGTGAGTGTAACGGAAAGCTATTACTCCGCATTGGCTAATTTGACGCAGGATGATGGGGACGATGACACTTTAAAAAATCACAGCGACCAACTCAGCATCGACTCAATCGAGGTTTGCTTTGCTTTTCTTTACTTACTCATTATTATCCTCGCTGTTACCTATTAGCTCTCCACTTTTAGACACACTTCTTTTTTCAAGGTGCTACTGTAGATCCTAAAATATCTTTATACACAACCATTGTGGTTTACTATTATAAATAGATATAGATTTCTGTTCAACTATAAATAGGCAAAAATAACAAAACTATACCACATAAGAATAATGCCATGTGCTACAATCCTTGCAGAAGCATTCTTGAAAATGCCTCTTGCCTCCTCTCGGCTTACAATTAGTTCCGTGATATATGACATGCCAAAAGCTCTTTGACACAAAAACACTTTTCGTCAACTCATTATCACTTAAACTAAGCTGAGAAGCTGTGCATCCATGAAGTACCATTGCAATGAGGTACTCACTCACAGACTATGTACTTGTCTCCGCGTGTTATTGTTAGATATCTTTAGAAGTTGTTGTAGGCGATGTTTGATGTTTACCTCTCATCTTGCAGCTAAATATAAATTTTTCTTGGATTCTCATCCGTAGTTCCATTCAAACATTCTTCTTGTCATCTAAGGAATAAAATCTTGGCTCTGATGAGAGTCTCATTGATTATTTACAATTCAATCCAATGGATTCACTTAATACAATACAAATTATTGTACAAATATTATTTAATCAAAAGATTCCTTTATCTTGACAGTGACAGCACCGCTACTACTTACATGCCTTAAACTTTTAAAAAAAATTAATATTCCATTGGAATTGTAACGTTAGGCAAATGACCAAAGATTACTTGTACAGTTTTTGTTCTTATTGTTCTTATTCAACGAACCTAAGCAGTGCTACATACAAGTAAATACAATATTAGTTAATCTGTTGCCTACTTACTAAACTTATTAGGGACAATTTATCATAGAAGCAAGGTTGTTATTTTACTAGCTGTCAATTACTTTTCTTTGTATTTCTAAGAGATTTGGTACCTTCCAAATGGCAATAACTAAAGGATGTTTAATATCTGCAAGACCTGTTTACCTTTTCTTGTCTTTAACCATTGATTTTTCGCATAGATCAAAAATGCCTTTCTTACGACATTGGGGCATAAAAACAATAGTCAATTATAGTAGGCCTTGATAAATCAGTGCATGCCGCAAATTATGAATGATGAAAAGCTGTCTCCATTTAGAAGCTTTGTATTAACTCGCATTAGTTTGATAGGAGTAAGTAGCAGATTTTATATAGGTACATAATATAATCCTCTTATTCAATGTGGGTAAATCCTCAAAGAACAGTTTGTCTATTGTGCAATGATAAAAAAAATGTTGGAGCTTCTACTTGAATCCATTTACCTTTGTATTTGATTATGTTATTGTAGTGTATAGGTATTAGGAGGAGGTTATGTATCGCAGTCAAAGAAAAGTTCGGAGAACACACTTCTAGCATTCCTTTCCGATGCAAATGAAGTGCAATAACAATAGCTAAGAGGCAATAAGAAGATTTGCACAAGACGTAAACGAAGGAGTAGAATTCCTCCTGCTGACTTGACATACAGCCATTATAGTCGGCTTGTTCTTATTCCCGATATCTCACAGTTGAGTACTCGAGTAGTACAAACTACTACAGTGAAAAAAAATGTAAATTTTGCAGTAATGTAAGCTAATGTATTTGTGTAATAGGCACAAATATTTCTTCCGTCGATTCCCGTTTATTTACTATGGCTTTACTAAGTGAGATGCAACTAAAAGCAACGCATTCTTTGTGTATAGACTCTCCTTATACTACAATTATGAAGTCAAACCATAATGTGATATGACGATTTCTATGTAAATTGCATGATACTAATAGCAAATCTTGGGAATGGTTGATAGCAATGGTCATGCTCATCTTATGTGCAGATATTTTAATATTTTAGCTTTTAGCAGAACTTTAATGGTATGACAGCTCTGTCTGATCTCTACTTAAAGCCAAGCGAATTCCCAGCTTAAAGCACCCATTGTACTTTCCACAGAAGATTTCTACAACCATCATATTCATCCTTTAAGATTCAAACGTGCATAAGAATGGTTCGTGTGTTTAGGTACCTTAACTACGATGCTTGATGTTGATGACTGAGAATTACTCGAATGGATAGCTGTGCTATGTTTGAAGATAAAGTGCAGAATGTCTATATAGCTAGTAACTACTCATATTTAAGTGTGTTGTTAGTTGAACATGTTTCAAGGTGTAGGATATGGAGAATGATGAAGGAAAGCGCTTGGATGCTCAACCGGGTATATACTATAATACCTTGGACAGATACACTTATACTATTGCACTGGTAGCCATAATAAAATATAGGTAACAATCACAAATTACATGCTTCTCCTTCTGCTCTTCGTAAGCAAATACAAAGTAATTGCTTTTATGTGTATGCATATATAGTAATAAAATGAGATGCTCATAAAGCTCCTTATAGTCCTTATCATTATAAGCTAATTTTATGTATAATTCTCCATGTGTGTGAAAGCAGGTAAAACTGATTGAACGTTATTAGCTGTTGATAGTAGACTAGTACCATCACAATATACTAAACCTACTGGGAATGAAGTGTAGGACATACCCACCTATGCTAACTATGGGAAGAATACACATTAAAGTTACAGTACAAGAATATTTAGAATCCAGCAGTAGATCACGTCATGTTACGCGTTATATACTTTGAATTTTTATGGTGTTGATGCACAAGTGTGAGGAAAGCCGTCATGGAAAGACCTGAGTAGTCATTCCTGACATTACATCTTACTTAATACATTGTTTATTGTTTTTAAAACACATTATTGAAAGTCTTCTTACCACCAGGTAGTTCTAAAGTGCTTAGGGTATACCAGTTATGGATCATCACGACTGCCAATGTCAAACACATCCTTCGGTTATTTTAGTTCGTTAACAAGACAATTTGTTTTTCTGTTTACATTCCACAGTCTATAGCTGAGTGTTACGCATACTAAGTTCGTACAAATGTGGAATTTCGATTTACGTGGAAAAATTACTATTCGATTTATTCATAAACGTGCCTGGTAAAAAATCATTTGTGTAAAACAGAACGTGAACGTTCATAGCACGTACTAAACTATTGGCTCTTCCTTTTTCTTCTGGTATGCAATAATTCACATAAAGTTCAATAATTCGTACAGAGTGAATTATTACAGCTTACATCTCTCTCTCTAAAATTCATCTACTACAACTCAGTCAGAAGGTCAACAGAGTCAGTTCAATGGTATTAGTATAAAGATCGAATTCACAGAGTCAGTCACACTGTGTAGTTCTGAAATAAGCGGAGATGTCTTAAGAAAAAAAGATTTTGATCGAAATTTATAGTTTTTATGTAATACTACAAGTCTCACATATGCACACGTAGTTATCTTTTTTGTTAAGTAGCTACTCTCTTATAGTTATACAATTAATTCTTTTATTGCTTATATATTCTTAATTCTTAACCGTATATACTTGATTCTTGCAAAAGTGTACCGCAATTTTTAGCAATTATTTTGCAATCTTACAGTTGATCATGCCTACAGCCGAGAGTAACGGGAATCTTTTGGAAATTGATGACGAGGGTCAAGTCTTTGCTCCGGCACTCACTCCCTCTTCAACTTCCGACCTTGCTGCCTTCAACAACAAGTAAGTTACTTAAGATACTACATTGGGGGAAATGTATTTTTTTCAATCAGATCAGTAATAAGTAGAACTGTTCATGTAAATCACGCAAAATGCATTAGTGTTACTATTATACAAGAGAGATAGGTAAAGTAGATCTAAAAGAATTATTTATGAGAACTACACTATAAATCTGTGCATAAATCTATAAAGATCAATCTTATCCTTATCCTTAACACATTATGCATTGAGGTCTTGTAAAACTTTCATAATAAGAAATCAGTTCATTGAATAGTATTGTTATTTTTCTTGTAGTTTCTAGTTATTACTGAAATTCGCAAAGCATGAAGTAATAATTCGCATCAGAGTGCCTATAACAATATTTGGCCGATTTGATTGAACTGCAGTGAACTGTAGAATAATGTATTATTCTGTTGTTTAGTGTTGAATTGAAACTCTACATCTTTTCTATTGCTCTCCTAATGCTGAGAGAGAGAGAGAGAGAAGACAGAAAAACACTAGATAACTGCATTCATTCTATCTGTATCCTTGTGATTTACGACTGGGAAAATGTAAATGAAATTATACTACTTTTTTGTATCCAAGAATTTCCCATATTTCCATTTTGCATGCATGAATAAACAAGGAGGAATATTCCCAAAAGGAGCCAGAGCACTGTTGTCAAAGAAGGGAAAAGAAGTTATCTAATAGTGATTGCATCTAAAGCAGTAGTGCGATGCATGGCATTCTGAAGTAGGTAATGTGCTTAACTTGGCAGAGTTGAAGTTTACAAGTTGTAAATCAAATCAAGCTTAGATTTCAGATTGTTCGTAGACATGAGACGAGAGCTGTCATAAATCAGAAAAATTGCCATTTTACCCATTTACAGAATTATGTTCTGCTCTGTTCAACGGAATCTTCAATATATAAAGTACTATGTCTTATTTACCACTTTGCATTAAAACCTCTTTCAGTGTTATCTACAATGTAATGTAAACCAACGCAAAAGCCACTTGTTCAGTCTCAGTCAAATGTAATACCAGTGAAAAGGTTTGCAGAGACAGATAATGCATGACGTGCTCTACTGATATTATTATTACTCATGTTTATGTGATTTTCTTGAGATTTTTATTGCTTGGTGATCATGAAGGGTTTACAACTACTTAAGGATTCCTCATCCTACTACAACTAATAAACTCTTTATTATTCAATGTGATGTTTAGATGCATAAACGTTAGTTTAACGAGCTGTAATGATTATAAATAAGTCAGAGTCTTAGCATTTTGTGTAAATAATTTATGATTCTCTTGTTTCAGCGGTACACAAAGGTCTCTCGCCACTTCCTTCACATTGACCCGTAAAAGGAAAGTAGAATTGAGTTCAGTGAGTTCGCCAGTGGATGAGTTACCCGCGTCCAATCTCATAGGAGGAAGAAAAGACTCTACAGTTAGTGAGCAGTGCCTTGCTGGAGGTAAGAATTACCATATCACTAAAATTATAATGCAACTATGGCTCGCTCGCTCATCACAGTCAAATCAGCAAATGTTGTAAAAGTATCTGTACAAATTACGACAAGTCCATATGAGGAAAAGGAAACACGCTACAACACAAAATTGTGCATTTTCTATTTGCATTTAAACATTTTTGTTCTGACTATTCATTTTATGCATGTCTCTCTCAGGACACTTGGTTATCCTTGCCATGTCAGATTTCGTCAGTCCAAATTTCAGGTCGTCACACTCAAATTTTTCCGTCCGTTTTGGCAAGCTAATAGCAATAGTATTTTACAACATACTTTGTGTTTAAGAATTCCTTAAGCATTGTATGTAGGAAAACGCGCATAAAATTCCGTTCCAGGTGTTTGATGTTAGATTTTGACACTTGAAGTGACAAGCGGCCAAAATCCTTTGATTATTTTGGTTAGTACATGAAACAAACGAAATTTGTTCAGCTCCGTCCTGTTTTTCATCCTTTTTGCTTTCGTTATGACTTAATGGTTGATTTTACTGTAATTACATCACATCATCAGACGTAAAGCTACAATTATAACAATGCAATCCTAAATAATAGCTACCCCACTATTGAGTTGAGAGTGCTAAGGTAAAGCAAGTCAAGCAACGATCAAAATGCTTTCGTCCGATACAATAATGTTTAGTGGGCCAATGTATAAGTAATGGACACAATGGCCCATTCAGTATCTCTACGTGATTTAATAGGAACAATATTGTAAATTGTGCATTGTATTGTTGATTGTATGGTACCGATCTAGGGATTGAGTGAACTGGACAGGATTACAATATGAAATTTCAATTGCATACCTTGCCAATAAATTGTGTGTGCCTAGCAAAGCATTTAGCATTCCAAACTAATCTCAAGTTGAGATTATTTACTTGAGAATTCACGTAGAACAGACACTTCATTGAATTGCAGATAGGATTGTACAGATAGAATGAAAAGAAATGAGGGTTTGGTTTGCTATGCCATGCCACCTGTCAAAGCAAGTCAAGCCATGCTAGTCCTCGTACACTTTAGTCATACTCATGTAGTACTTTAATTTACAGTGATTTGGATAGTCATGGTCTGCTTAGGCTATGTTATTTTCCTAGCGTTCACTCCGCTTAGACTTGTACAATCCACTGACTAAACTTAAATATACACTAACTACTTTTATAGAAATTAGACATATACAATCCTGCCCTGCGACCTATTACGATGTAATATTTAATGGGCATAGGCAATTTGATCTGATTTTTATGGTCCTACTTATTTAGGCATTTTTAATAGTTTTATGTCGTTATTCCATCAGCACTCTTGTTCTACATAATTATTATCAGGTACTTATTACCAAATATCTTTTTTGATGAAAAAATCAAGTTACCAATACAATTAGGTATTATTTATGCTAGCAAATGCCTCATTTGCATATTGGATCCATAAAAAATTACAATTTACACTAGTTTAGACATAGTAGGAAATAAAGAGATCCCATCCTTTCGTAATCCCTCTATTGGTAGTAGATGGATGAAAATAATTATATCCCATAGCACTTACTCAGGATAGGGTTACGCAAAAAGCAAATCGGCAAATATCTTTCGGCATTACTTTACCACTACAACTAACTAAATGGCCATTATTCACTCGTACAACAATAACAGTATTGTGTCGAGTATTATTCCAATGCAATGCAACGGCTGTGAGAATTGCAGTCGATAGAAATAGTAAACTACAGTCATTTATTATTACATTTCAAATGTCCTAGGCTAGATTTGGTTTTACTTATGCACAACTTATGATATATTATGTAGCTTATCAACAAAGAGAGTCTTTTATTTAAACTAGAGTTCTATAACACATGCATACATAAATTGAAATTCATTTTCCAAATCCCAACCGTAAAAAGGAGGTCAGCTTAAGAGATTTTTATGGGAGTTATTACGTTGTGCTCTCGTATAGTATATCCGTAGTATACAAACCAGCCCCAAAATGTTTTCTATCTTGTCTACATGCTATGTTTATGTTTTATAGTCAAGTTTAAGAGTGATTTATATTTTATACTCCCTGAGTAAGGCGGATGGCTTAGCAAAAACAAAAATTAACGCTACTTCCTCTAATTTTATATAGCTAGGCAGTTCTTACTCTCGATTGTGCAAAATGGACAATACCTACTAGTATGCAAATAGGACTTGTACCATGTACACAACAGGTATGCTATGTGTGTGGGGTTCCTACAGTGCATATTTTATTCACGCATCAAAAAGTGGCAAAAAAAGCTTACGAGGTAACTTAACTTAGTTAACATATGTTGCAGTAGCTAAACTACTCTCTCGCTCTGCCTATTCTCTGTTGTGTTTATCTTCTTGTGCAGTTTTTCAGTGATTATCATCCTTCCAACCTTACAACAACGCAGTAAACACCCTATTTTACAAACACAATGGCAGTGCTTACTGCAGGCAATTAGGCAAGTACACTGCACTAATGGACTCACTACTTAGATGCTAATTGTAATGGTTACTAAAGAATTATTATTTATTCATACTTCTGCATTCATCAGTCTTGCATATTCATATACACATGAATGCACAGATGAATCTAAAGGCAGAACCAAAGAATTGTGTACCATAAACACTTAAAAATATCCACTTTAGTTAATGTCCTTACAAATGCTATTAAGTCTATCATATTTGGGCTCAAAAGAAAGACTCCAAATCCCACACGCATTCTGTATTCTGTAAACTTCAGCTAGTATTTCTTATAAAATACGAATTTCATAATGGTTAATGCTTTCTGTGACGAAATATAGAAAATTCCCAAGGTTTGAGACGTTTTTTGGAAAATAAAAATGTGCAAGATAATGTTTGGTCATATTTTACAGTTTTATGCTCAACACACTTCCTGAGTATTTTTCATGTGCACTATTAGTGCAACTATTATCACTTTTTACAATTTTACGAGTTAAAAATTGAAAGTGCTAGAAGTGTATGAGTATTGCTCAGGTTTCTTAAACTGATTACATACATTTGCGTAGTTGCAAGAGACAAATGCGTAGGTATTTTTAACGGAACAGAGTAATTATTGAGTTGGTTGCTCAAAATTGTACATTTACAATTGTCATGCAAAAATCTTGAAATTTAAGCAGAAAAAATTGCATTATGGTAAAAATTGTTATGTTTTATAAACAGGAAGTTTTGCATGCTACTGAAAACCTTCGTATTACGTAGGCGAATTATTATGCACATATCGTGCACATCATGCATGAGTTACTCATAAAAGTTTGGTTATCTAGACGCAACAATTATATATGCCTGCCTCTTGCTTTAAGAATGATTATTTTTATGACAATACAATAGTACCAGTACCTAAACGTAGTAAACGTTCGCTAAGATAACGAAGAGCACTATCAGATGGAATCAGTTTCAGCATGCACCTGAACTAGTATATGGCTAATAATAATGCATTTTGGCTTGTAAATTGCAACGGACGTGCAATGCATAGCAATAACATTTGTACACACCGGAGATAATATATCCTAGGACATTTGTATTTATAAAAATCAGAATTGGAAAGTTTTATTAACCAATTTAAACGAATTTAGACACGCTCAGAGCGATTTAGACTATCTTAGACCAGTTTAGACGATCTTAGACCAATTTAGACGATCTAAGACCAATTTAGACAAACTTAGACCAATTTAGACCAATTTAGACCAACTTAGACCAATTTAGACGAACGTGGGCCAATTTAGCCCTTAGCCCCAATCGGTCCAATGTAGTCGAATTCGTTCCAATTCGGTCTTTAAATAAATCTGAAAATATAATTCAAATGCAAGATTCAAATGAATATCTCAAGTCCCAAATCTGTGTTTACAGTAAGCAGACTCTAGTACTGAATGCATTTGATATCCAAATAGATATAGATTTTGAGTGAAAAGGTCTGACCCTGTTGTCCCCAGGATTAGTCATCTCTAAAAGTGTAAATAGGCATGCAATCTCTTTTGGTGCTAACTAATCTAAAGTTAACTCAGCTGAGATGATGTGAATCACCTACGTTTTAGTTATGAGTAATTTTTTCGCTTTTGTGTAAAGGTTTTTTGGTACCTTGTTATAATAAAGAGTACAATAAAGCAATTGCTCATCGCAGCATAATATTATGTTGATAATAAGAGTAATGCTAGTTATGTTAACAATGTAGCTCAGTTAGGTTAGTTTACTACGATTTACTACGATTGGGGATGTAGAAATAAACATTGCATGACTATGACATAGCTGACATGTGCTATATGGTTAGATATACCATAAAAGTGCTCTTTTTGGTTTGTTCTACTATTTTACATGTGTGCATGAAGTACTTTATTATGGTAAAGTTAGTAAACTATGAAGCGTTATACTATATAGGTGTATAAGAGAGATCATTATTAAGTTAGCCTAAGCACCAACTGTACGAGGTATGAGTCATGAGGACTGTATAGACTGCATGAATGAATGACTTTTGTTTTATGGCTTGGCAAACTGCATCACAATGTTATTTGCAATTAGGTTCTTTGAACACGTAATGTATTTTGGTTTGGCTAGTTTGGTACTTTTGTTAGTAGGTAATAGGGAACATGAGGTAAAGCATTGTTGCTGAGTCTGAGTAGGCTTAGTGCACATTGTCAGTGATAGTATAGTCCGTATAATAGCATTGTGGTGAGATTAGACCAATTTAATAATGCCAAGTTTGCCAAGGCAGATGTCTACATTCTTTTGTGAGTGTATCTGTTAAAATTCCTCCGTTTCTGTTCAGTTTCATTTAGGAATCGTTTGGAAACTCATAGGATAAATACCTGTTAACTTTTAACTGCTCTTGTTTATGAACTGACGTGAAGTAGCGTCC
Organism: Tomocerus qinae; assembly: GCA_020055645.1. NCBI lineage: Eukaryota > Metazoa > Arthropoda > Collembola > Entomobryomorpha > Tomoceridae > Tomocerus > Tomocerus qinae. Next base: position 105,297,703 of record CM034546.1, on the reverse strand, counting down.
TAGTGCGCTGTAGTAAAGTTTTATTAAAGGCTCAACCTGGGTGAGCATAGGTAATGTTAATCTACTAATAAATGAATTTTGTGTCTCTGCGGATGCAATTATTTGTGATTGTGACTTGCCTTACCTCTAAGTGCTTTTATTACCCATTGTTGTTTTACCTCTGAAAGTTTCCATAAGATTGTTGCACTATCTGATTTTGTCTCTCTACTAAAATTACTTTCGTGAGGGACTATGTGCAGAAGAGACCTAGTTTTATTTTGGTGCTCCTAGTTTTAAACATTAATGGTTAATTTGTTCTAAATACGCTTGGAAATGGTTTGTTGTGTGTGTCATGGGAGCTAAAATTGATATTTTGTACCGTTACAGCCACAGCGAAGAAAGTAAGTCTATTTTCATATGGCTAAGCAAAATAAACTAAGGATTTTATGTGCATTTAAAATGTTGCCGACTTTGTTTCGACATTTTTCGTGCAGGTGCCTTTGTTTCATGATTCTGTAATCATGAATTTGCCTCTTCAATGAGTATTAGAACAGTAGTAGGTAGTAATCGTTTAGGAACATAAAGAACCACCTGTTGTCTCACGTTTCACAGATCTTATGAGAGTTTCCATAGCTTTCTCACACACAATGCACGCTATAGTGCGATATTGTGCGGCAATTAATATTTTAGCTCAGTGGGATTCGGAATGCAAAGATTCGTACATGATCTGCAAAGATTAATGTTTTAGAGCAACATAAAAAGCAAATTAACTTACTTTTGGTTAGCTTCTTGCATCACGGCTGTGTCCAAATTCACAATAGATAAATAAAACCACCCAAAAAGGTTGGTTGTAAATCTAGAGCAAATAAACAAGACGAAAATAAAAGTTTGATAGTCACAAGTTTCATATTCTGTTACTACAAGTCATGAAATGAATGTGTGGAGAATGGATTTCAGTGAAAACATCTTGTACCATCATGATAATGGAATTAAAACATTTCAAATCGTTCTTCCAATCATGTTCCTTGTTTTGACTCCGATGGTCTTCGGTAGAATAGCAAACGAATGGAGAAGGATTCGTAATCTCTTTCATTTGTATCGAAGAAATCGTAATTTTAATTTTCATGAAGGTGAAATTGAAGCAATAGGGGAATATATTAATGAGGAAGAATTTTTAGGGCTAGAAATATTAGATATTGATGAAACTCATGATTTCTCTACTGAAGAAATCTCTGCTGACGAAAATCAGGAGTCTTTGGAAGGAAACTCGAGCGAGACTGAGGATGAGGACTACGGTAGATTTGATAAGAATCATTTTAGGGCAGGTGGTGATTCTTCTGATGACTTGAACCGTTGCATTAGCTCTGAAAATGAGCTATTAGTTGATAAGCATGACGAAGATAAGGACAGACTAATTGGTAGTGCTGATGTTCAAATGCAAATAGAGGAGGAGGGAGTTGATGGTAGTGATGAGAGACTTAACGAGTGTGTTTGTGTGGATTGTCCGTGCGATATTTGTGAGGAAAGTCGTTGTACAGATATTTTTCGACATTGTAAATGTTGTGATGATTGGATCACAATGCTGACCGAATGCCAAGATTCTCTTGCAATTATCCATTGGCTCCGCAATCATAAGAAATACGCTCACCCAGATTCTTCCACTTGTTCTAATTGTGATTTGGATGAAATTAATGATAATGATGATGTACTAGGACTTGAACAGAATGATTCGTCGACAGGCGGGGGTGGATTTGCTCCACCGAGAAGATACAATTCAGTTTCCGATGTTCCTCTTCCAGATTCAAATGTTTTGCGGAAGGTTGCCAGTCTCACCCTGGCTGAGCAGCAGAGTCAGAGCAATATCTCCAAATCCGTATCTAAACCAAAATTCGTTCCAGAAAAATTGGATTTCCGTATCTATGAAAAATTTGAAGGTACTATAAATATTATTTTAAAAAATATGCTTGAAATATCTATCTTTTTATTAACTTTAGTTAATTGCTACTTTATTGTGTTAAGGTCAAATGCTCATCAATTGGTTCGTCTCATCTCTTCAAGAGGGTCATTATTTGAAAGATATTCTTGCAGCTCAAGACCTCAAGATTTTAGCTACGCAGTTTTGTACTTTACTTTTAGCTGCCGGTGTCTTGAAACAAATTGAAGAAAGTGAAACTATTCCTTTAGACTCTATCTTTCGGGTACTGATTTCTTATACCTGTAATTTTCATAAACCTTTTTACAATCTGTTGTTTACTCATTAAGGATGATTACCATTTTCAGCCAGATTTAATGTACTACTGGTCTCATTCTGAGTCGCCTGCTGTTTCTTGCCAAGTACCTGGTAAGTTACCACCCGTTTCTTGGCCTCCTACACAAGATAGTGCTACGCCTGTTCGTAATGGAGCCAAATACACAGAAGCTGGTAAGTAAATCATTCTCCCACTCTCATTTAGCTTCGACTTTACATAACAAAATAGAAAGATGCCTTATATTGCTAATTGTTATTTATTATTGTGTTTTTAGTTTGTGTTTTAAGTTTGAATTATGAATTATCGCTTTCGATGCTGGGAACTAAAACTTTTAACGCTTTTGTCTACGAATAAGTATTCAGATAGCATAATATTATAACACAAGGGGGAAATATTTTTGCTTGGACTGTTTTGTTCCGAGAATATCCATTTTTTTAAATTCAACTAATGATAGTTATTAAGAAAGAGTTCATAAAAATGCTTATATGGGTGGGGAGATTAATGTTTTTGTACAAATAAGTTATATTGTGGAAATTTTAATTGCTATGTGCAAAAGGAGAAGGAAATGGTGTTGGTGGTGCTCAAAATTCAGAATGTAGTAGTCGAACATTGTCTCCTGAACACTTACCCGAGCCGGGAACAGTGCCTAAAACTGTGAGTCACTTCGAAAGTGAGATTGACCTCACAAGGGTTGACCAGGCAAATGAGGTCCCAGGTGCAGGTCCGTCCCTGTTAATTACTAACGCTTTGTATTCACTTTATCTGTTTACTAAAACCAATAACATTTACATACCACTTATTTTACTGTCCATTTACATTATAACATTTTCTACTAATTCTATTAAATATACTTCATGTTTACTTTACTGTTGGTTTCGATGTTATTAATATCTTCTATGATCTACATAATTATTTTCTAATTTATAACGACATTTTTATACTGTTAACATTTCAATTATGATTTTGTTTTCCATAATTCTCAACTTGCCTCAATTTACATAATAACCTAGTACCTATTACATAACTAAACTTGTCTTCTTATAAAACTGTACTTTGTTCTTCATTTCAATCTATTGTACTCATTGTGTGATCAAGTAGTAATTAGTTTCTTAATAAACAACAGAATTTCAACAAGTGGTAATGGGACTTAAACGAGAACACAAAGAAATCTTGAACAAGAAAGAAAATGAGCACGAGGTTCAGGTGTTTTCTGTACGTGGAGAAACGGCCGAACTTTTGGAAAAATATGCAAAAAGGATTCAGGAATTGGAACAAGAAAATGAAAAGTTGAAAACTCTAAATGAAATTCAGGTAGAATTTTGAATTTCATTTCCTTTGTGTCTTTTGATAGTTGAATGTAACTAAATTGAGTAATGTTTTGTCCTACAGAGTCTAAATGCCAAAATCAACAGGGATTTCGCTTCTCCAGTTGAATCAACTTCGTCGATTCCTTCATCCACATCTTTAGCTCCTCTTCCACCTCCTATGCCCTCTTCTAATATAGCAGCTCCGCCACCGCCTCCTCCTCCTATGCCTAACTTTGGTGCTCCTCCACCCCCTCCATTTCCAGGTAATGACAATAATGCTCCTCCCCCTCCTCCGATGCCTGGCGCTCCGCCTCCACCACCTATGCCGGGTATGAGTGGACCGCCTCCTCCTCCTATGCCTGGCGCTCCACCTCCACCTCCTATGCCAGGTATGAGTGAGCCACCGCCTCCTCCTATGCCTGGTGCTCCTCCTCCACCTCCTATGCCTGGTATGGGTGGTCCGCCTCCTCCTCCTCCTCCCCCAGGAATGGGTGGACCACCGCCTCCACCTCCGCCTCCTGGGTTGGCCGGTCCGATTCCTCCACCTCCCCCTTTATCGGGACCAGGTATTCCTTCCCTTCCTCCCCCTCCGCCGGGAGGATGGGCTACTCAAGTTAAAGCAGGTGATTACAGATTTCGTGGGTTTTTGGTGGTGGAAATTGTAGAAAATATTTGTGATTATCATAATAATATGCAAAATATGTAATATCCTTTTGTTATGCTATGGGTAATGTAGAATCGCGAAAGAAGCCAATTAATCCAAAGGTTCCGATGAAACCTCTATATTGGACAAGAATACAAATCAAACCAAAGATACCGATGCCAATTGTGATCCCAGAAATTGCGGAGAATGGCAGTGCTAAAGAAAGCAGCGAGCCGGAGGCAAAGCTGTGGGAGAAACTTGAGGAACTCCCCGTGGAAAATTGGGATGATTTCACTACCCTCTTTTCAAGACAAGTCGTTGAGAAAAAGGTCGTTAAGAAGGTAGAAGATAAACCTGTGAAACAGCAGTCGATAAAAATTCTCGATAGTAAACGATCCCAAAATGTTGGAATACTGGTCAAAAGTCTCAATTTGGATATTGAAAATGTTAAAAATGGTAACTTTCAAATTCGCTGAAAGTACATCTTTTAAACATTTGTTTGCTTCTTCTAAATGAAATTTTTAATTATATTCTAGCTATATTCGAATTCGATCTGTCAGTTATCAATCTGGAGACACTGGAAAAAATATTAGAAAATGTAAGACTTTATATTTAATTCCCACGTTTAAAATATGCATGATCAGAGTTGTTAAAAACAATATTGAAGGTATGCATTATATTTTAGAGAGCAACTCCTGATGAGCTATCGCTGCTGAAGGATCATGTACAAAACTGCCCTGAAGCTCCTCTGGATAAGCCTGACCAGTTAGTTATTTACTGTTATTACTTGTAGGAAATCATCTGTAATCAATTCAAACACTTATGACGTTTTTAATATTTCTTTAGGTTTCTTTACGACTTAAATGGAATTTCCAACTACGAAGACAGGATTATTTGTCTGACTTTTCAATGCAGTTTTTTCGAATCTCTGGCTTCTATTGAAAATAAGCTAAGCAATCTAAGGTTAATTTGTGAGCAACTGATGTCTTCTAGAGAGCTACAAAAAGTTCTAGCTCTTATTCTTACTTACGGAAATTACATGAATGGAGGAAATATGCAAAGAGGTCAGGCTGATGGGTTTAGTTTGGAAATCTTACCTAAATTGAGAGATGTGAAAAGCAAGGACAACACGTTTACATTTTTGCATTTCATCGTATCATCTTACATCAAGGTTACTTTCCAATCCAATAACAGTAACTATATTTAGAACTCATAATTACTCGATTTCGATATTTCAATTTAACATGATTTTAGATGTACGACGAGGACCGAGGTACACCAGAGGCAAAGCTTCCAGTTCCAGAACCCAGTGATATTGAGAGAGCATCAACAATAAATTTCGATGATATCGAGTCTGATTTGAGAAAACTCAAAGGAGATCTCTCTGGTAATTTGTTTAAACATTATATGAACATGTGAATAAAATCTCACTTACAATTACCAACAACTTATTGTGGGAAATGAACTTCTGTTCAGGGTGCGAAAAGAGGAGCACTAAAGTGATAAACACATCTGAAGAGGAGCATGTGGAACCGTTTAAAAGCAAAATGCTCTCATTTATCGAGCAAGGTTGGACAGAATAAATAAAACAATACAAGTATATGTAAATCAGCTACTGTATCTAAACTCTAGACTCCTAAAAAATTAATAATGGTCTTCAATTTTATCATAGCAAAAGAAAAAGTCCGAGATGTGGAAGAAAACTTTCACGAAGGGAAAAACACGTAAGCTTAGATATATGATAAATAATCTGTACAACAATAATTGCCCCATGAATTATGGAAGTAGTAGCCGTAGCTAATTCTTTTATGAATGTTACAGATTTTCATGTACAATGAAATTCTTCGACTACATACCAAAGAAAAAAGCCGGCGGAGATGCCCCTGCACTTGATTTTTTCGCTCCTTGGAGCCCTTTTTGTCATGATTTCAAAGAAATTTGGAGAAACGAACAGCAAAGGCTTCTTAAGGAGAAAGTAAAAGAAGCAGAGAAAATTGTGAAACAGAAACAGAGTAGTAGGCTAAAGAATTTAATTATTAAGAAACCCCGAGGAGGTGGTCTGGTAAGTAAATCTACGAAATATATTCCTTTTCAAAAATGTTGGTTATTTGAGATATAATTAATTCCTGTTATTATAATTTATAGAAAGAAAAATTGCGTTTGAAAGAGAAGATGGATTCCTAAGATTTGCCTAGAAAATATAAATCGTATCTGGATCGGAAGATCACATGTGTACATAAATGTGTATAGACAGTGCCTCTAATTATTTAGAGGCAACTTGGATGGACGGAGCTGTGATATGAAGAACAAACAATTACCAAAATGATAATCGTCCTTTTTTGCGTTAAGTTCATTTGACAATTTACTATTATTATTCGTGTAATCGTGTCGTGTCTCTCGCATGTGTAAAATGGCAAGTTTTTCTATATATATAAAACATATGTACTACTTACTAATGACTAATTTTTTATGAAGAAATATTGAAATATATTGTAACCAGTTATTGTAACAACTGCAAATTTTCGTTTTTGTATTAGTGAGAGCGAGAGTGATATATTACACCATTATGTATTAAGTTCCGTTGCGCTAGTACTAATATTTTTCAGGTAAACTACATACACAAGTATATAGAAGGTTTACAGTATTCAGTCCCAAGTTTACCAAATATAATGTGCATTAAAATACGTTTATATGATTAACCTAGCTTCCAAATACACAATGCTCATACACACAAAAGTTGGTTTGAACCCAAAGTTGAGAAACTTCATGACGATAGTTAAAAGCTCAATTTTTGTCATGTCTGGGTAAAAAATACTCAAAGCTTCCTACAAATTGTAATTCTTAACGTCTGTAATGCATTGAGTTTTCAATGGCCAATTAAAAGTGTCGAAATCGAAATTATTCAAAATGTAGTTAACAATTTAAGCAAAATATCAAAATCAAACCTATTGCATTGCGTCTAATCTTAATGACACAACGATCAACGTTATATGAATAATTAAATTAACCTTCCTACGCACAATATCAAAAATATATAATCAACATAATCATGTAAATGATATTTACTTGTGCTTTCTGCACATAAACCACAGAACCCTTGTATGCAGCGTGCTATGTAATTTATTGCTAGTGCTAAAGTAAATCGCAATATACGCAAATTAAAATTAAAAATACGTGACGACTATCTTGTTTGTGGGCATGTACTTCACTCTTATCTTCACTAAGCCAAAGTGGTACTCCGGTTCCAAAAAATCTAATTGCATTTCATCCAATAAAGGGATAATAACAGCGTTAAAAGTTTAATAAGCTAAGTAAATATCATGAGAATGTAATCCACTGAAAATTCATGCGTCCCCATTATCACATGAAACATGCTTGGTAATATTAAGTCTAGTCCTTTCATATTGAAGTACACATCATAACGTTTATTATGAGTTCATTCATATGTTTATCAACTTTGTTATTTATTTTGGTACCTCCACAATCTTTTGTTATTAATGAGAACATTATCAAATAGACAATTGTAATTTAATTTGATTACTTTTTCGAGCATTTGGCACTGTTATCAGAATTATTTTCTTTTTAGAATTTAGCGAATAGAAATATCAGAGCATCCTCTAAAATTCTCTTGAGGCCCACATCCTAGTCCTTGAGATCCATCTTAATATATTGCATCATAGAGCAAATCAGTACAATGTACTATTAGTAATGCAATGCGTAGGTTACAATGGTAGTCATACTTAACTTGACATTAAACTTACCTTCGCATTGTCCCCAGCTATTGCCTGCTTCGTAGTGCCATTGTACTACACATCTATCGCATCGGACACCAGCGGGTAAACGGACTTTAGGGTAATACCAGGCTGGTCCACGATTAACTGGGAATTTGTATCCGGAGCCATCAGACAATTGCAACAAATTGTTTCCAAAGCATTCGTTGGTTTCCGGCTGACTAGGATTGGACAGCACACATAGACGGAATTCAAAATGGCCTAAATGGGCAGCATTTAAATCAATGTCGATGTCCATCACCTAAAAATTAAAAACTCATTTAGATTAGCCCGTTTTAATCAAAGGCTCAAAAGTAGGTACTAAGGACATAGGGAAAAACGCTTTTAAAATTGCGGAAGTAATAAATCTGCATTGTTTGCATAAATGATATCGTTTGAGTGAAGGACATTGAGACATGAATGTTTTGAGACATGGTCCAGAATTGCGTGTTAATATCATGATTTTTATACAATCTGTCACCAAGTTCACACTTGTTTTTGAGAATTGAAAGTTTACCTGTCCGGAAGTGTAGTTAGCAACAATGATACTTCGACCATATTTTCCTGTGTTTTCATTGTCTCTGGGTGTGGGTGCATGCCAAGGATCTATTTTATATGCAAATCAACACATTATTAAAAGCTTTATGATAAACTTAAACGGAAAGATAAGGCTGAAATAATAATTACCACCACAAGGGCCACATCTTCCTCCATTTTGTCCATGTTGAACCTGAAAATAGATCATTATGCTATATTATTATGAGCACTATATATGGTAAACAATGAAATAACGTATCATGAATAATACGAAGAAAAAATTCGATCCTATGTGTTACTTTTTACTATTATTAAAATTCATTACCGCATACCCTCCGCAAAACAATTCGTTGTCGCTCCAGTTAGGAGGAGGATTCAAGTGGCTAAACTGTTGATCACGCCACACTGAAGACCTGTTAATGGGTCTCATCATTTTGCCGTGACCATGTACATCGGACAGGAGTCCGAGACTTAATATTAACAAAGCACAGACTTTCATGTTTCTATGAATGAAATAACTAACCTGATCTCCAAAACTAATAAAACCGACACCCATAAATTAAACTAAACAGGAGAAGAGTTCAGTGTCAGGTATTTATATAGCTTTCAATCCCGTTATCATATTCTGTCTTGTCAATGACACTACACATATCATAATTTTGCCATTGAATAATTTGCAGTTCAGTTCAGCCTAATCAATCAACCTGATTGACAGGCATAATGAATGAGCTTATGGAAATTAAACAACAAAATACTTAAAAATGATAATACAACTATAAAACACATAATTATTCTAAAAGACTTAACCAGTATCTATCTCTATAATAAAAAATATATATTATAATAATACAAACATCAGTATATAATATATTGCGTGCGCATAATTTATTTAAAAATGAAAATGTTAACGAATATATTTCGCGACTTTGAGTAGAAGTACAATTTAATATCTCTTCCATATACATCGTTTTAGGTACAATAATTTTCTTTTAGGTTCCTTTTCACAATAACGTACTGTTACATTACACTTTATAAAGGTACTTCAGTCAGAAATACAATCAATTTAAGAAAACTAACATATATTATTTCCATTAACGAATGACAATACATAAGAGCCACCGGCAAATCAGAACAGACAATATAAAAATGAGACTTCACTTTAGCGCAGTTACAGGCTTTCACTCGAGATATGAAAAAGTCTGTGATACCAATTACATAAACATGTCATCAAAGCCAGGCGGAGGCTGCTCGTGATCAGGATTAGGTACGGCCCATTGTCCGGTACCAGCTCCAGGGCGTGCAGGATTTGGAGGACCAAATGGATCTAATAGGCATATATCATAACGTTATTTAACGATACTTAATATTATGTTAATTATCCAGAATATTGGCTTAAGTATGGACTCCACAAATAAATAGCAACTACAAGGGAGTATCAAAATGCATGTTAAAACTGTCGTTACATTTGACGAAATTCCTCCCGAACCAAGCAGTTGATTATGATGGTACTTACAGATTTGGAATCCAGGAATACCCAGTAACAGATTCTATAATTCTGATGATTGATATTGTCCCTTTAAATAGTTAAAAAAAATCAAATTCCTAAAGAAATTTTAAATTGTCCCATTTTTAGGAATTTGATTTTTTTAAAACCATTTAAAGGAACAATATCAAACATCAGAATTATAGAATCTGTTACTGGATATTCCTGGATTCCAAAAAATGTAAGTCCCATAAAATTCGGGCTTATCCTTCGGGAAGAATAAAGCCGGATGTAAAACATTTTTAACATGCATTTAGATAGGCCAATGTGGTTGTGTTTGCTATGCAGGCGTTCGTGGAGATCCTCCTTAATAATTACTTTGCTTACCAAATCGAGCTCCAGGTGGGAATTGACCTCTGCAAGTTAAAGACAATTTTCCATAAAGTACATATAACAATAGCAACAGCACATTTAACATTGAGCGGCTGAATTTAGGCAGCGGTACTTTGTTGCCACTGTCCCCGCTGTTGCCGCTAGGGGGTAAAGAGGGTCAGCGGCAACAGCATAAAAGCGGAAACAGTGGCAACAGCGGCAACAGTGGCGACACACCAAAACCACAGGTGGCAACAGCGGCGACACGCAAAATCCACTAGCGGCAACAGCGGCGACACGCAAAATCCACTAGCGGCAACAGAGACACATTAATGTGATTTCCTCTGTTGCTATGAGCTAACCTAATATAAGCCAGTGCACTGTTGCTCTGAGCTCAATGCTCGCCTCCCGTCACTATTTTTGCATCTTTTTTGACCTAACCTAATTAAAAATAAACATAATGTAGTATGTTTATTTTTTATTAGGTTAGGTCAAAAAAGAGGCAAAAATAGTGACGGGAGGCAAATGGAAAAGACGATAGGTTAACTAGTGGTTTTAGCTGTGTCGCCGCTGTTGCCGCTAGTGGATTTTGCGTGTCGCCGCTGTTGCCACTAGTGGTTGTACCGTGTCGCCACTGTTGCCGCTGTTGCCACTGTCTCCGCTATTATGTTGTCGCCGCTAACCCCCCAAACCTCCCAGCGGCAACAGCGGCGACAGCGGGGACAGTGGCAACAAAGTACCGCTGCCTAAATTCAGCCCATTGAGCAATTAAAAAATAATTGGCTTACGGATTTAATCCACCCGGTCCAACACGAGGATTGCGAAAACCTCGAGGATCTGCAAGCATTCCAGCTCCTACTCCTCCAAGAGGATCTAAATCCGACCGACCCAGAGGACCTAATCCAGGCACAGGTGGTCCACTTACAAACCATAAAAAAGGATTTTAATTATAAATGTGTTCACAATTTTTCATGTTCAAAAAGTTCAGAATCCGACATGGCCTATTTTCGTACGAGATGACTATTGTTCCCTATTATACTCACATTCGTCCAATTCCGCCGATTGGTCCCATCGGAAGGGGTTGCGGACGGCGTCCATCTTCAATGAGGGAACTTCTACCTTCACGTAGATTTCTTCTTCGTAAACGTTCTCGTTCCCGCTCCGCAGCAGTTTGATCCGTGGATTGTTGTGGGCGTGGAGTATGATCGTCATAAGGCCCAGGAAGAGGTGCAACACCGGACACTCGTATATTTATAGGCTCCAACAATTCTCCCCATATTTGTCTTTCTAATTCTGTACACTTGAAGAAGACGCTGACTGCGCTATCTAATTCTTGGGACTGCTCTGAAAATAAGGACTTCTTAATAAAATCTCCAATGAAATACGTAGACGCTGATCTATCTTGTCGGCTATTGTTTGAGGAGGATGCATTCTCCTGTTGTTGATTTGCTTCATTGCCGGTAGTTGGTTCAGGCGCTGCATTTTCTCCGCTATTAGTGAGGTTAATGGTAACAACGACTTGATCTTCTGGTGTCAGCTCAACTACTCTGACTTGATAACGTGTACTTGGTTTTTCGGGGAAAAAATAATCAAAAGCTAGATGACGAGTCGGTGTCTCCTGGACCGCTGCCCCTGACCAATTTGCTGGAAGTCTTTCTGTAAAGTTATCTGTATTTTCGGATTTTACACGTAGTCCAGCCCTTACAATTGTCCAGTGTAACGTAAGGACGAAAGCATCCAAGGCATTGCGTACATTTTGTCTTTCCAGTTGATATATCTGTATTTATTTATATTCATAATATTTATTAGTAGTATAGGTACGATTTCTTTAAGCCCACAACTTATTTACAATCATTCAGCACAGAGTTTATTATTGACCATAATTTACAAAAAAGCTATGACTTTACCAACTCAAGACCTGCCGGAAGTTTGAGGTCGTCCTTAGCTGTCATTTTTAACTTTTTTGCGTCGCAGGGTTTTAAATAGATGTCAAGGTTAGAATCCAAAGTTCTAAAAAAATAAAACTTGACTTTACTTGACACACACGGAAGCGACAATTTATTAGTGCGCCTGCATAGCAACTACAAAGGACTATCAAAATGCATGTAAAAAAATGTTCTACACAATATTCTTAAATTTCTCCCGGAGGATCATCGATCAGTCCGACTTTTATTGGATCCGCAACTTTTGGAATCTACATTAGTATATGCGACCCTACGTACTATTTGTGTATGTACCAAAGTTGGGCGAAATGTACGCTACTTCGATACAAGCACAAATAGTATAGGCGAACCTACGTACTATTTGTGTATGTACCAAAGTTGGGCGAAATGTACGCTACTTCGGTACAAGCACAAATAGTATAGGCGAACCTACGTACTATTTGTGTATGTACCAAAGTTGCGCGAAATGCACGCTTCTTTGGTACATGCACATATAGTATAAGCGAACCTACGTACTATTTGTGTATGTACCAAAGTTGCGTGAAATATACGCGCGCTACTTTGGTACACACACAAATAGTATGGACGACCCAGCGACGTATTTTTTCTGTTCGGAAAAAACGAGCGTGTAAATGTACGCAACCGTGGTACATACACAAATAGCACAGGCGAACGTACGTACTATTTGTGTATGTAAAGTTTTTCAAAGTAGCGTAAATTTTACGCAACTTTGGTACATACACTAAGAGTACGTAGGTTCGTCCATACTATATGTGAAAGACATATCCAAATTTGATAGGTTCCGATGTACAGTGTCAGCGGTACAAGAAGTACTGGCCTACTCCATCCGCCACGTAACCTCTTAATTGTCTTTATCTGAAAGGTTCCGATACACGGCATCAGCGGTACAAGCAGTACCTGCCTACTCCGTCAGCCACGTAACCTTTTATCTTTAAGTTTCTAAAGCACGGCACCAGTGCAGTGGTACAAGCTGATGACTAATGTTCATGAAACCATGGAAATGCCATACATATCCATGTTCATGTTTTGTGATTCCGGACTATCCGGACAGCCATTAGCCAGGTCTACGTAGTCCACATAGTCCGGATCCGGAATCTCACATTATCTACCTATTCCGTCGGCCACAATACATGTGCAATAATGCATAGAGCACGGTTTTGGAGTTAAAAGAGTACGAATTTTTCAAATACATTATCAGGAAATTTTTTATAGAGTCCGCTATAATTTTTTCCGGTTACCAGTGAGAAATGGTTTTTTCCACCAAGATTAAGCCCAAACAAATGAAAATGTCAATTTATAAAATGCAGTCTATGTATATCTTTTTGTCCATTTATAAAAATAATGACTAAGGTCAACTTACTTATCTTTTATTTTTCCAATGTTATCGCTCATATCATGGCAAACCGGAAGAAACAAGTCTTTGGATGTTGCACTATTGAATGATTAGAAGTAGAATCTAATTTGGCAAAATTGATATTATTTTATATAGAATGTCATTTCTCAAAAAAAGAAGCCAAAAATATTTAAATATCCACAAGTGAAGTGACAAGAATTTTATTTTATGCCAAAAACCGACTATGACAACGTGATTTCAAAACTCGTGCATATTCAACATTGGAACAATCTGAGAAGAGAAGGAGCAAAATGTAGCATTTCTTCAGCCTACCCTCTTATCTTTATTTTCGTGTAGGCTGCTAGCCAGACTAGCCACTGCCACTGCTTATGAAATGATTCAAGCTGAAGTGGAATTTGAAATTGAATTGAGATATAATATTTCAAAATTGTTACATTCAACGCGCATGAGCTAAGCTTATAAGAAGAGATATCTCAATTTTGACAGTTTTGAACCATTTTCTTAATAATTTTTAGAAAAATAAAGACGAATGACAAAAAAAGGCAATTATTTTAAAGCAGGTGATATCCTCATTGACGGAGAAAGAATATTTACAATAAATGTGAAAATATATCCTGTTTTCCCATGCATCATAATAATATTATATGAAACTCGTGTCGCAACAATTTTATTCAAATTATACATACTTGTCTGTTCTCTATTCTCCAAAGTCAGACCTTTTACAAGCATTTAAAAATGAATTTGATACAGCAGAAGAGAATTGCTTGCTCTTTTTTATCCAAAATAGATTACAATAGTAAGAGATTGATAATCATGTATCACATTTATTGTTTCTTGATGTAGCTTTTTGAAAACAGGTCAATTTCAAAGAATTGCGATCAATGAACGAATATGCAATACAAGATAAAAGGTTTCAAATATTTGATGTAAAATTTGAATACATTCAAGAACATACATGGCTCAATGGTTGGTTAACACAGGAATGCCAATTATTAATTCAGCAAATAATAATGAATTATCTTAGGTATCCTAATTATCCAAATTCATTTTACTATGTACACAGTACGCAAATTATGGTGTCGAAAAATATTAATAATTAATTTTATTTTAACCAAATGTTATAGACTATCTTATTGGGGAAAATTGATCATAATACCATAAAAATTATTATTACGGCAATCGGCAGGTACTTTATTTAAGCTTTACAACAACCACAGAATTGGCTAAATTTGCTTCCAAAATAGTGGCATCTTCATCTGTAATCTCTTTGCTTGGAAAAGTTGTCATCAAAGTAAACGGACGTGATGAGAGCGATGGGCGAGCAATACATATATACTCTCTAATTCTGGAAACATACTGGTTAGTATTTATCTTCAGGGTGAGCCTAAATATAAATCAGGTACACTCATTTAGTCAAATAAGAAACAAATCTTAAGACTCGGTTCCTGCTTCTAGTCTTATTTAATTTGTAATACTCATCTAATTCTGTGGAAGTACCCCTCGCCACAGTGCAGCAGTGGAAACCATAATATTATTATTATTATTGCAGGTAAGTATATGGAACGCCACTTTTACTACCATGTAAATTAGGCTTTTCTATTATATAAAATCGACAAGTCTTTCACGTTTTTCCTTTTCCCTGCTATACTATTTTACTTTGATGAAGATTACGTTCAGAGGACACAGGAAAGTGAGTTTTTATCATTACAAATGGCGAAAAAAATCTTTTTTCCTATTTTTGCTCTTTTGGAGTAGATTCGAGTCATGGACTTACTTTGTCCCATCGTTTAGTCTTATTTGTATGGTAGCAACCGGGGACGAGTTGTCAACAGCCATTGCCTTCACCGCTGCAGCTTCATCTTCAATATGATTGTTGTTTTGCGTATTATCGGAAGTTGAGGATGGTCCAGTTCCTGAAATTAATCCAGTAAGCAAACTTGGTACACCAGGTAGCCAACTAGTTAGTCCTGAATTAGCGGTAGCGGTACCCTCAGTACCTTCTCCGCCAAGGCGTTGTCCGGATCCAGAAAAGCTGCACACCGAATCGGCTAACTCCTTCACTTTAAGCTCTAATGTACTGGAATCAGCACCCCTAACGCGGTCAACTTCCACCTTGTTCTTATAGAATATGAACGTAGGCATCGCCTTGACATTGCAGGATGCAGCAATTTCTTGGCACAAATCTACATCAACTTTAAGAAAGACTGCTGTACTTTTGTACTTTGTGCTCAGACTCTCGAAAACTGGAGCTATCATTTTGCAGGGGCCACACCTTGTAAGATACAAAATACTCATACTAGTTAAGGAAGTTACCATAAAGCTTGTAAAATTCCAAAAATCGAAAGCTGAAGAACAGAACAATACCATTTTGCTGTGAAATCTACGACCACCAATTTAGATCCTGCTTTTGTCAGTTGCTTCTCATAATCCTCTTCATTTTGAATATCTTGAACGGGCATTTTTTATCACAATTTGTGGACACGATTAATTTGACCTAAAAGAGTAATAACGCGTTTTCAAAAGAGTTGCAAAATACTATATAATTTATACATAAAGTATAATATTATTCTTCAATCATCAATTTAACGGTTACCGTAACGTTGCGTTGGCTCTTCCGTCCCGTCAAATCAAGATTGATATTAGTTTGAATATCAGTTTCCTATTTCAGTTCAGACTCCGACCGTACACCGTATATCTGGAAAATATTATCTAACGGAACATTTTTTCGTTTTAAATTGAATTAAGGTTCAGGAGGTATTTTCAAAATACGGGGAAATTGAACCTTGCTAAATGCGCACGTTGTTCAAATCATATGACAAATGCGCGCAGTAATGAAATCAAATGTCACAGACGCAAAGTAATCAAATTGCAAGAACTAGGCGTAAAGTGATAAAAAACGGCTCCTGTGCCCAATTTCTGCATCACATGACTAAAACGCACAGGGATCATACCATACCATATTACGTATGCCTGTGTCATGTGATTGCCTTTTGCTTATTTCTTGTTTTAGAAAACTATGGTCTTTTGAAACGTATTATGACCTGTGTGAGCTTTATAGTTTTTGATTTGACTATTGTGTGCACATTTCTTGTGATTTGACCATTGTGCTGCTGGGTCAATCAGTCAGTCATGATATCTCATCAATATGCGCCTATATATAAGATTTGATCACCGTGCAACTTCAATGTCAATTAACCATTGTCCGCATAATATGTCATTTGAATGAATTACTGTTTATCCTGTCCTGCCATTCACATATTTTATTATTTTGCATGAGCTTCGGCCCATTGTAAACAATTTTCCTTATGTATCGTTATTAAGCGGTCGTTAGCTTGCTCTCTGATGTGGACTAAATAAATGGAGTAAAAGTCTCATCTTTGGTTTTGCCAAAAAAACTTGCCCAAAAGTCACTCTGAGAGCCGCTACGAGAATTACTGCTTGATCTGCAGGTATTTATTACTAGGGCTGTTGCTGCTGGATTTATTTATGCGGTTTCTCCGATCCGATATCTGCGAGTTGGGCTACTGCTAATACCGCTTGATCTATCACAATTGCTCATTTTAAAACTTTAATCTGATTCACTGCTCTATTTTTTGATACATGGAAAGATCCAACCACAATGAAAGTGATTTTCTCTCACCAGTGACAAAAGTCATCAAACCCCATGGAAAGTCATGTGATATAAACAATGACTTTTGTCATCATTCCACGATACCACTAGCAACTTTGATGATGACTTATGTCATCATCCCACGAAACCACTACTGTAAAAGGAAAAGTAAATAGAGCCCTGGGATTTCTTTGTAAGTTATTTGGCACGCGAATTTCATTGTTATCATTTTTGAAGTTGTTTTATGCGAAATAAATATGGAAATAAACAGTATTCAACAGTGACATTATGCGGTTGTCTAGGATAATAGAGGTAGTTGCCAAGACAGTTGCCAATAAAATTTTGCGTTTTTCTGAAAACCTTTCAAAATTCGCTTATGGAAATTCGGGCTCCCAGGGCTCTATTTACTTTTCCTTCGACAGTAGTAACATTGATGATGACCTATGTCATCGTCCCACGGCAAAGGGTTAAAAAAGGTCAAGTAAAGGTTACGGGGTAGTATCTATGGCTACGTTTTAAAAGTACATAGAGGCATAGAAATTTACTCTATGACAATACTGAAAAATACTTTTTTGGGAAACTTGTAACTCCTCCGAGAATACTGCTCGTAGAAAGACAAGATTGGACTCTAAAATTCCAGAAAAGGTTGTTTTAACCAAGTACGTTGGAAAATTTTAAAATTTTACCTATGGTTGCGAGATATTGCCTCTTTTTCCACAAAAACATTAATATCTCAAAATCGGAAGTAAAAATGTTGAATATTCCAACGTACTTGGTTAACACAACCTTTTCTGGAATTTTAGAGTCCAAACTTGTCTTTCTACGAGCAGTATTCTCGGAGGAGTTACAAGTTTCCAAAAAAAAGTTTAGAGCTATTTTGATAGTCGAGTTCAAGTCACGTGACTTGGTAACCGGGAATCTTAATGGTCTCAATAATGTACCCCAACGCATACCTTCATGTGCTAAATTTAGTACATAGAGGTATGCGTTGGGGTACATTATTGAAAACATTAATTGAATTACGAAGAGTCACAGGTCAAAGACAGAATCATAGAGTCAGAGACAGAGAGAAGCAAAGATATTATTAATGCATGCAAGGCTACAATGCAATGTACGGTACTGTCTGTAGTGTAGAGTTGGGTAACACAAGTGATTCATCTTGTACCGATGATGGTGCCGTGCTTTGGAAACTTAAAGATAAAAGGTTACGTGGCTGACGGAGTAGGCAGGTACTGCTTGTACCGCTGATGCCGTGTATCGGAACCTTTCAGATAAAGACAATTAAGAGGTTACGTGGCGGACGGAGTAGGCCAGTACTTCTTGTACCGCTGACACAGTGCATCGGAACCTATCAAAGCATATGTCTTACACATATTATAGTATGGACGAACCTACGTACTCTTAGTGTATGTACCAAAGTTGCGTAAAATTTACACTACTTTGAAAAACTTTACATACACAAATAGTACGTACGTTCGCCTGTGCTATTTGTGTATGTACCACGGTTGCGTACATTTACACGCTCGTTTTTTCCGAACAGAAAAAATACGTCGCTGGGTCGTCCATACTATTTATGTGTGTACCAAAGTAGCGAGCGTATATTTCACGCAACTTTGGTACATACACAAATAGTACGTAGGATCGCTTATACTATTTGTGCATGTACCGAAGAAGCGTACATTTCGCGCAACTTTGGTACATACACAAATAGTACGTAGGATCGCTTATACTATTTGTGCATGTACCGAAGTAGCGTACATTTCGCGCAACTTTGGTACATACACAAATAGTACGTAGGGTCGCCTATACTATATGCACGTCCATGTACCGAAAAAGCGTGCATTTCGCCCAACTTATTTTTCTTTTCTTCTTTATTTTTTCTTTTATTTATTTTTTATTAAAAGCATGTACTCCAAGGCTTCATCCCACTACCAACTACCAACCAAAGTATTCAAACTCCCAACTGAAATGAAACTTACTCCAGTATAAATAATCCTAACTGTGACCGGCCTGTGCACAGTCGTGTAATGTACTCTGAGGTCCTCGAGTCCTGTCCTTAGTCCTGGGTACAGAATTAGAAGTATTATTTTCTTATATTATAGGTGTTTGCAAGATTTTGCTGAAGTCATTTAATTAATTTTAAATTTGCCACTTCACATCGCATATTATTATCTTCTATATTATCATAATGTTATACCGTTTCATTCAGATGCGGACACGTGTGCACCTTTTGTTGATAAAGAATATTTGATTCAAAAGCAGCAGACTTTGGGGAAGAAACGATGTCCCATTTCCATCATTGCAAACTCTCCAGGTTGGTTTTTTGACATTTAATACAATTATTGTTATAAAATTGTATAAATAAGAATTAAAACACATTCAACATTACACGCTTTTATATTATTAGTTTGTTGATGATGTTATAAAAACTTTTGTCCTTAGGTCATAGGTGTTGGAACTGGGAACAGTCGCAATAATAATAAAGTTCGGTTCCAAAGAGAAATATATACTGTATAACTGTATACAGTCAACAGCATACAATACAGTTGTCTTGTATTGCAAAAGGTACAATTGAATGTATAAAAACAGATGTTCTCATTTCTACTGTTTTTGTCAAATGTTGTAAGAAAGTTTTTTTAATGATGAATGGATTAAATTAAAGATTACATTTGGTTACTCTTCTACATATGACGTATGGACCCTTCAGCTGTCAGCTTCACTCAACTCAAGACTGATGTGATGACCCATGCTGGATGCCAATGTCAGTGAATCTTAAAAACTCGACATTTCACATTTACAATTAATGAATATGTCCTGTAATGACTGACTGGGAATTAACAAACTTCAAGAAGTGACAACCTAATTTTTTGTCTTGAACAACTTCGCTGCGCCATTTGCATTGTAAGTTTACATACTTTTACAATTGTTCAGTTGGTGTTAGTTTAATACTAGTGGCTGTAGTTTTAATATTTTGCAAATTAACATTTTGACATACGTAGTTGTAATCTGTGCATGGTATAGAAGGAAGGTTGATCTTCAGGTAGGATTATTTACTCGGTTATCGGTTTAATCGGTTTAGACATTTGACGTCGCAATTGGAATGTTGGAAACTCATATAATATGTTGTATGTATAGAAAAGTATAGAAGAAATTATATTTGGTTTGCATAAATTATGAAATAATTCCCAAATGGTAGTTGTAAAATAATAATTTATCGTCAAGTGATCATTGTCTCAACATTTAACAAGATGCAGAATAGTACTCTAGGAATTTTTATTACGCGAACTTGAAACAGGCCTTAGGCCCGTATTTTTAATGAGAGGAGCTATTTCCACTCTCAGTCCGATTTTAAAGAGTGAGAGTGAGAGAACGAAATCTCCACTCAGAGTATCCATATTTTTAAATTGATAAGGTATTCACTCTTCAAAGCCTGAGTGGAGTGGGGATTGAGAGGGAGATATACTCAACAAAGGACACGTTGCCTTAGAGGCACGCTTTAAATATTTGATATTGTTCCTTGGGTTAGCACATTACAATCGCCGACAACAATTTGAAATGAACATGTAGCGTAGAATCTGAGAGCGGTTAGAAGATGGTACATCGGAGGTAATTGGCAGCCAAGCCACGATGAATTCCAGCAATAATATCATCTTTTATTAGCGTTAAAATAAAAGATGCCGTATCTTTAGAAAAACGGTATCAGCAGATAATCTCCCGTACTAGAAAATCTCCCCTATTGGAAAATCTCCCCGTTGGACAGCTGTACTCTTTGCACGAAATTTTCATAGGCCTGTAGCGCCATTTTTGTCGAATGTTATAACCTAATATTGTTGTAATTAAATGTTTTTGAACGAAATGAAAATAATTTTTTACAAGAAAATATCTGAAAGGTAGCTCAGTAGTTGTCTTTCAAAATGAGAGATTACTCTGATGGGGAGGGAGAGTGAAGTGAAAACAATTTCATTTAAAATGTCAGTGAAGAGTTGCCATTCTCATTTACATCAAAAACTGGACTCTCACTCTTCAAAATTACATCTCTCAAAAGTTCACCTTTTTCCATTTTAAAATATGAAATATGAGTGAAAGCATGAGTGAGAGGAAGAGTTTTTGGAAATTTCTTATTTAAAAATACGGGCCTTATCCATGTATTAAATTTTGAAATGTCATTTTGCAGAATTTAGCAATTCATGTCTTAAATCCTTGACGACCTGATAATTTTAATAAAAATGAAACGGGGCAGTATTGCGATTTTATTATTTATTTTATTATTTTTGCAACCCATTTCAACTAACCTCTCAAAATCCCAAGTTCGCGTAATAAAAATTCCTAGAGTATATCGTTCTTCAAAACGACACCGTAGGCCGTATAGTGTAATAATTAATCCAGGGATCTATATTCAATATTTGTGCCAAGGCCAAACCTAAAATAAATGAAATACGGCATTCATATAGAGGTATATCACAAATAGTTAATTGGTGGCCGATCACCAAATCAGCATGAATAGGTATTGAAGTTGTGAGAAATGTCTATTCAATATCTCATTTATTATACATAGATAGTCCTATTTAAAAACAATAGTACTGCGGCTACGGCTATGTTAGATTTTATGTTACATTAATATTTTGCGAAGCTCTCAAAAAATGGGTTTTAGGTTACCGTCAGCGATATCATGTTGCTCTGTTAGCTTAATGATTGATAAGTAAGGACTATCAAGTTTTATCTATCACTATAAAACAGAGGTGCTTTTACCTACTATGTCACATTTACGTCCTGTGATTATGAAACTATCTCTATTTTATGAATGCCATTGCAATCTGTATTAATTTCAAACATTCTAAAAAAAAGTCGCATAGTTGTTGGTAATGTAACATGGTTCCGCGTGATTTGTGTGAACTTAGAAGAGATGGTTATCTAAGGTTAAGTCTCGTATAAATACGCTCAACTAACAACGTAACAACTTTGAATTAGCTACAAAATATTTTATTCGATTGAGTAGATTAGCCTTAACTATTTATATTAATGCATGTAAAGTCTATCACTGGCAGATCTTTTATGACTCTATATATATTCATTATCTTTCGTCTCTGACTATATGTGAGTCCTATTTATTCTACTTTCACAGACTTTTTATGTACCACTGTACCAGAATGTTTACCATAATAGAGTAATCAGCCAGGAAAAGTTGGTTATAATAGACAACTTTCTTCAGCCATTTACATACAATACTGTCACTGTCAGTAATAGTCAGTCTGTAGGTAGTCAGTGAGTTATACATTATATAATTTATAACTGTTATTAAGTGCTTTTCCTTATGCTTGTTAGTATTTTTTAAATATTTTCCTTGCAAATATATTAGCGAACCAATTTCAATATTAACTTCGGGTTCAAAGAAATAAAACGCAGTAAGATATAGAAAGTAATTAGGCAATAGAATTCTATGGATAAGGACAAGACCTGGAGCAAAATTGTAGTTTTGGACGCGAATAAGAAAAGCATAGGTTTTTATCTTTAACGTGTGACTTATATGTACATCTGTCACAATTTTAACTGACTACCTAGTAGTTAGCAACTTAACATACTAGACTATAATTCACCCAAACAAAGTGATGCGATGGTTGTGAAAATAAACGGTTAATTTAATATTTCGTGTAGTAGAGTGACATAGACATGCATAGCATAGCATACTGTTTGAAGTTAGAAGAGTGTACGTGGCACGTGGTATGTTTTAATTTACGATAGATAGAACATCAGCTATACAGTACTACACATCATGCTATATTTTAGAAATTACATATTACAAAGTTAAATAACCAGGTCTATTGTCTCTTGATAATGTGCCTGAACATAATTCAATAATTCCCATCTATACTTGCGAACTTTACGACGACCCATGCTATTTATACGCAGTTGTATTTGTTGGTTTTGTCATGACGAATGACGGTTCTATTGATCGTTTACTTCACATTCAAGTAGTTCGATTTCTTTGTCACGCACGGAAGATTATAATTTAAGTATGTTGATAAATAGATAGTAATAGTTTCCATTACCGTACATTCAATACCAACAGTAAACGTACTATATATGAATCTGAAGGTGGTAAGTATTCCATCGAAGTGAAAAGGAATAAATAAATTATTTATTTGCAGGACTGGCGCAGCTTTTCTTGAGCGAAATTCTTTGAATCTAAACTAAATGTCGGATTATAGAACGAACATACATTAAGGAATTATTATGGTACGTTTTCTATGGACATGGTTTCCACGTATGATACGCAAATAAGGAAATGAGCCAACCAAATAAAGACAAGATAGTCGAAACGCTCCAACTTCCTTGCAATACCCTAGACGATCCCGAAGCTGATGACTCGGAAAGCTCGAAAACTTCTCGTTCATATTCTAGATCAACATCCGATAATTCGCAATCTTATTCCCATTCAGAGGAGTCTCAATCCAATCACACTAACAATTCCACCGATAACAGCGAATGCCAAGAAGGCAGCGAAGGTGCGGACGCGGAGGCTACAGAAAACGACGACTTTAGCGACAGTGACAGCCAGGATAGTGGTGAGGACGAAAATAATTGTCAAAACTCAGGGAAGGAAGAAGAAAAAAATAAAAGTGAAGACCAAGTGACCAAAAGAACAAGGTCGAAACTTATTCAGCGCCCATACGATATAGTAAAAAACAATTCACCTGAAATAAATAAACCGAAAGAAGCCATTAAGAAATTTGATCGTTGCTCCAACACTATGTGCTACCTTCTGGCTCGATATCATAAAGAACTGTGTGTCGCATTCCTACTTATTGCTAGTGCGTTTGCAGCCCTTCGAAGCGGGTAACTATTATAGCCTTTTTATCCTCACAATTAAAATAAACCTTACTAAATAGACCTAAACTAAATATTTGTATCCTTATTTTTTTTCCTTTAGACCACCAAAAACTCGTACAGTTCAAACACCTCAACCATTTTTTCCTGCATATGCATCCCCTTACTTGCAAGATAACTACAAGGGAGAGTATGTCGATCTCGTTCAAAGAAGTATTCCAATGACTCCTTCGTTTGTCTTTTACTATGCTCCTTGGGATTCAGAATCTGTTGCTGCAAGATCAGTATTTTTCCGCGTTGCTCAATATTTTCATTCGACAAGAGCTGGCCAAATAAGATTTTTTGCAGTAAACTGCTGGTGGCCGGAAGGCCAATGCCGACAAAATTATAAGAATTTGTCCCATTATCCTATTTTTGTTGCACATATTGGAACCCAGTCTGTAAGTTATGCAACACCAAAAGCTAGCCATTTAATTTGAGAATTGTTAATATTCTAAAGAAATTATATTTTGTATAGGGCATTATATATAGTGGTCCCATTAGAGAAGAACTAATGATAAAGTTCATGGAATCCGTTTTAAAGCCAATTACTCGACTGGATAACGAAGAAGAGCTGTGGAGATTTCGAACCCAGCATGACGTTAGTTAATGATTGAATAATAGTTTATTGCTAATTTGATTCGCGTAAACAATGATGTTTTCTGATAGTAGATTCTTATTTCTTATGTTGAAATTTATGTTTTCTGAGTTATGTAGATTTCTACATTTTAAAAGGTTATTTCTTGTTCAGTAATAACATTAGGAGATAATTGAAATGCGTTTCAGGCAATCATGCTGGCATCTTTTAACTTCAGTGAGCCTGAGACACCGGAAGCTTATGAAACGTACCTACAAATGGCGTTACGCAACTTTGAAGCAGATCCTTTTGGCCAAGTTGGGTTTGGAATCTTTTTAAAACCGAACTTGGGAGAAAAGTTTTTCTTAACTTCAGCTAATTCCATATCTCTAGTATTATTCAATGAAATTCACACTGCGAAATGGCATGGAATCAACAAAACTAAAGGTTGCATTTGCATTGATATGTCATAACATGCATTAATCATTTTGTGTGCTTTTTTTGACTTTCTAAATCATTTGGTTCCAATTTCAGCTGGCCTTAAAGGCCCTGTTGGTCAAGTCGTGGATTGGATTACTGAGAGGACAAGACACACTCCTATCACATGGGCATATCGTATTAGGTAGGATTAAATATTAAAATAACACTTAATAATAATTTAATAGAAAGCAATATTAAATAATGAAGACTAATGTAGTAACTAACTAATCTACAAATTTACAGGAATGGATTTGCAAATCGACCCATTTCTTTAGGATCCAATGATTTTGCAAACGAGCTTAACCGAGGCCCATTATTTCTTCTAATAACTAGGCGGTATTTTCCTTCTGCTTATTCTCCGTTCTACGCTCAAGTTAAGGAGGTAGCTCTTGACTACTTTAACTGCAACAAAAGCATAAATGTGACAAAGTTAAGACGCTTTACCCACAAAATTAATGCGGGTAATGCATTTGTTTTACGCCTATATAGTTGTCTATACAGCTATTAGTTAAATATATGTATATCATATTATGTGAAATTGAAATATCGTAAATTTTACGAAATTGTAAACGTTTGGTATTATTGTAGAATGGATGTCTTTGTGGAAGCAAATAAGAAAAATTTGCCGGATGTCTAAAAAGGCGTCACCGAACTGTGAGATTTTAGGAGATCAATTAAAACATTGGGAACAAAAAGAAGTCATATTTAGAAAAGAATCTTTAGCTCATTATGAAAATGTTTCCGCTTCAATGAATTTTACCGGCTCCAGCTGCACATCTCAACGGAAATTCCGATTTTTAACTGTCGATCCTGTGGATGTTCCACATTTCATTAGCTTAGGACTTGGAGGACTTGGTGCTACTGAAAATAGTGATCCACTAGCATTTATTATTGATGCTAAGGTAGGAAAAACTTGCACTTTATGTGATAAGAAGGTATAGAATTCAGATGTGGTTATAAATTTATTTTTCTATTTACAGAACGAGATTATTTTGCCGTTTACAACCTTCAATATTTCTGATATTGCGAGCACAATTAAAAACTTTACCGACAGTATAGAAGATGGAAATGGTCCAAAATTCGCTTCTTCTAGTCAGCGATGGGTAGAAAAATTGCTACCGCCTAAACAACAAGAAATAATTGAAGAAGAAGAGTCTAGTCCTATCAAAGTTCTTTGTGGTGAAAGAGGAGAAGCAGTTTTGCCTCCAGTTCAAAAACAAATTCAGGTGCATGAGGAAAAGAATCGGCTAAGGAAGTTAACATCCGATGATTTACTTCGATTCGTTAATAAAACCCATCCTTTTGAACAAGAAAGCCCACTGCTATTGCTTTACACTGCGACTTACTGTGGATTCTGCAGCGTTGCTCTGGCCCATATGATCAGCTTGTCTGTTTTTCTTTCCGAGTTCTACTACAAACAAGACATTAATATCACTTTTGCAAAAATAGACACGTTAAAAAATTCACTACCAATAGAATTGAGCCCGAACCATATACCGTCTATCGTCTTTTTTCCCTCAAAAAAGTAAGTTACATTTCCCTTTTGCAATTATTAAGGAAACATTTCATTTTCTAATATATTATTCATTAATTTAGCCGAGGTGATAGTCGAATATTTCCAATGGGAGAAGAAATCAATTCAAAAACGTTACTTCGGTTTCTTCTATCAGAGCTTGACCCTAAAACGAGGATCCAATTGAGTCTACTCAGTCCAGCCTGTAAGAGCAATCATTCAATAGATTCTAATGTAAATCCTAAAGATAAACTGTGCATCGATAAAAACAAAGCTTTCGTAACAAATAAAATTCATTCCATTCTACAACAATTGCGGGTAGATTTTGAAATTAGACATTTGCCCATAGAAGGCGTAGAGAATGGTGAAAGTAGCTATAATCAATTTGATTCTAATTCGGATTACATCAGTATAAATTCAGTGTCGAGTGCTTGGAGGAATGAATTGTTAGACCATTTACGATCCATGAGACTGACACTAGATACTTTGTAGAGTTTTATTCATCAAGCTAATATCGTAGGCTCGTTATAGTAATAAAATAGTATGTTCAATTAATTATACCAACATATACGAATGAAAATTATTGTTGATGCAACAAAATACAAAATAAGTCTGAACTTTTGAAATATAAATGCATATGGTAGTAATTAGTAATGCTGAATTATGCCCTAGAAATAAATTGAATAAATCCCGGATTATTTTACCTTTGGGGGCATGTAGTTGCTTCGTCACAGTTTTGGACTAGATAAATAATTTTTTGTTAAATGGCCAATAGTTATACTAGAATCCCAGCTGTTGGTAGTGATTTTGATGAACTACAAAAATATGTTCAATTATTTTTGTAAATGAGTAGTAAATAAAAACTCATGAGGTCTTGTCATGAATGGCAATATCGAATGAATACCTGTTCCGATCCAACTGCTACTACTGTAATTTCTTTCCATAAATTCTTAACTTCTTTATTCTTTGAGAAGAAATTCTGTGAGCCAGGAAAAATAATTCGGGATACAAGTAGGCACCCATGTAGCCGAATGTTTTGAAACTTGTGACTAATAATTAATCCGTTAATCTACTAAGATAGTAGCTTCAGTTAGTCATTTGTTAAGATGAAGGTATGACTAAGATGACTGCATTTAAAACATGGAGATTTTGTTAACTTGCACATTTGGTGCACGCATTGTGACAATTCTCATTTATTTTGGTGCTATTATTAATTTAATTTTGCGCACTTGTGTGCAATAAAAAATAACTTTAATTAATTTATTCGTTTGGATGTAAGAAAGTTTGATATTCGAATGATGCTAATCATAAATTATTGGTAGCAATAAGATGTAAGTTAGGAAACTTTTATCTGTGATGGGAATTTATTTATTGTGGTCATGCATGACCTAAACAAACACGATTATTGTTAATAATAGCTGTGCAGTCTGTAAGCTAGTTTTGTGTTATAAACACTATTTGGAGTAATGGAGCATGCTATTAATAGTAGCTATTTAATGTAATAATTGTGTCGGTAGTTCTACATACTAATTGTATATTATTGGAGGGGAAATTGTATATAAAATGTATGATGATGTGTAATGTGTATTAAGTATATAACTTTTATTACGGAACATATCCATATTCATTAATTGTCATTATTGACTTGTTATTATTTATTGTTAGCTCGTTAAGAAGCGGCAACATTTTATTATTCATGACTGTTTTGCACGTTGGTAATTAGGATGTCATTTTTACTTGGTCAAAATTAACCATCTCTGCTTTAGAGAGTGTGTTCTGTTGTAGGCATAGCTCAATAGGCGGAAATTAACATAACTTAAAACTCTTTGATTATTCCAAAGCTGCATTTTTCCGGGTAATTTTTTGTACTTTTGACGTAAATGCTTCAATTGGATTAGTTTCTCTTATCTTTCTAATATAAAGGGTCGTATTATAGATTTGCGTTATCGAAGGAAACTGATTAGGAAGTATGAATGTACTGTGCAGAAATTGTTAATATATGTGGACAAGGTTATGATAATCGTTAATAATGTAATTTTATGTTTCCAAAACCAAGATATTGATATTAATCATAAATTATGAGTCTTAACGATATAATGCATGTCTGATTATAGGAAATAAACGACCCTTGATTAGGGGAGCCAAAGATAATGTTTTTTATTAATAATAAATTTTTTATTCGTTGTCATTTATTCGTTGATACAAACAGCTCATTTAGAATCAATCAAACAAAATAAACATCAAAACTCTACTCAATTTCTAGTCTAATGTAATGTATATGTACACTATATATGTTAAAAATATGAAAAACTATGGTTTAGTTTGGGAATAGGAATAATTTTTACTTGCCTAACGATATAATATATAATTTGACATAACTGGTACTTATCAAAACGGGTAAGTTGTGTTAAAATTTTGTTAAATTATTTAGTTTAGTGTAACGTTTTGCATAACGATGGACAATGAACTCAGCAATAATGTATTTTTTGAATTGTTTTCATAATACCTTATCTATTTCTCAATATTTAATCATTAGTTTCTCCTAAACTACTTTCAATTAAAGTTAGCTACAAAATTAGCAGATAGCGATTATGAAATTAATCAACGAAAAGTTAATTAGTTGGAAATTCCAACTTGGAATGTATGTAATGTGTTAGATTAGAATTAAAACAAACTTATAGGTACATTTTTAAAAGATTGTTCACATAGCTAATATAAATATAATATACTTTTCCGTCGCTGGAAAATGGACGGAGATAACTTCAGATATTTTTACAAAATTTACAACTGTGTGCGTCTAGCTGATAAATACTACGGTATCATTATTCGTAATTTGAACAGATACCCATTATATGTGCAGTTATAGCATAACTACAATTTCTATTCGTATTTCACTAGAGATTTTTGTTCACTATTTTAGTGCAAATTGAAGTAGTGTTAGTAAAGACCCGAGGGCAAATCAGAAATTCGGTGATTGGCAGCATCGATAGGTGACATCAAAATGGGTGGTAGGGAAAACATTTTCATATTTTCTTTATCTTTCTGGTGACTGAAGTCGATATTGTTTCGATTTCCTGACTGTTGCTGCTGCTGGTGTTTGTCAGAAGAAGAAGAAGACTTTTTGGTGTACCTGGAGAAAATATTCATGGAGCTGACAGCATTCGTAACTGCAGTTGATTTAGAATTTTTCGTAAAACGATTTTGTCTGTAGTCGGCACAAAGTTCTCCAGCAGCTGCCTTTTGACTCTGAACACTAAGCATATTCTTAGCGGCGAGTTTGGCAGTTTTACTACTGGACTTTGGACTGGGGGTACTAGGACTGAGGTTGACAGAATCCTGAGGTTTGATTTGTGGTTGAGGATAACGCCATCGAAGTGTAAAATTGTCATCACGGCCATCAAGGTTTTCCATTGATTTCCATTTGTCTGCCGAAGAGTATACACCATTTGGAGATTTTCCAGCCTTTCCCGAAGCCTGTTCGGAAAACAATCTGTCAGAGCTAGAAATAATCTCAATTGATGCTAAGCTTGCGTGAAGAGACTCAGAACGACGGAGTCCTGTTGGTGTTGGAGCCTTTTTCTTCGGCATCACATCTAAATTCGGAGAAAATCTCGGAGCGAAATTGTATCTTGTACTTTGGCCTTGTTGTGAATGTCCGCTCCCTCCAGCTTTGTCATAAACTTCCGCGTAACTTCCACTGGAAAAGTTGTTTTTGCTTGAAGCATTCGAATTATCTGGACTTGAAGAGTACAACTTTGAACTCTTGAAATTAGCAAACTTACTGGCCATATGATTCTGCTTGTGAAAATTTGGGAGAGTGTAATCTGGTTTTGGCTCCGTTGGACTTACACTGTGACTTTTCGGCATTGAAGTTGGGAAATTCTGCAACTTGTAATGATTCTTTGGGTAAAATTTAGGGGCGGATTTTTCCATATTCTCCAACTGTTCTACAACGCGGCGCACATTAGGATTTTTACTTTCCGCAGACCGGTCATTTGCATCCCTTTCCAGCATTTCCACAATATCTGAATCGTCATCATCGCTTGCTGATGAACCCGGCCAAGGACGTGGCATAACTGGCGAAGGGTTCCCTGCACCCTTTTTTGGTGGCGACTTTACCAAATGAACGGGAACGATATCTTTTTCCTTTTTGCTTTGCTTCTGTTGAATATGCATCTCAGAATTTACGATGTTATTTAGATCTTCCAAAATCTGATGAATCTGTTCAGCCTCTTCCTCCGAATCCACTGGGGTTGTTACCATTTCCTCTGTACGCTTTGGACGAGAAGAACGCTTCCGGGATTCCTCGGACTTTTGTGGTACATCCATCCTCTACAAGTCACAACAAATGAAATCGATTTGTTAAACTAAATTAATAAGACTACTACTTTTTACATGTAAAAGAGATTTCGACTAACTAATATTAGGCTCGTCTTCAGGTTGTTAGTTATGGCTATGGGGCTCACCGGCTGACTAAAAATGAATAAATCGAGTGAGCATAACCAACCATTACACATTCTCCCAATTTTTGTGATTACATTGTGCGTGGTGATAATGACGATTTATTCAATGAGTAATCAATCATACTTTTTATACAGGAAAGAATATTTTAACTTTGTCATATAGCGATGTCACTAGATGCATTATCACTATCTGGTGTAATCAGCCCACTCTGTAATTTGAAGCACGTAAATTACAACCACTTGAGATCATTAACAAAGTAAATAAACATTAACCCTCAGCTTAGGAATGTTCTCACTGTCACATACCACAAAATATTTTCAGGCATTGCTGTACAAATTAATTCCGATTTACCTGTATATATTTAGGTAACGTAACAATGTAGCCAATTCAATATAGCTACTACCTTAATAGCTTTTTACCATATCACTAATCACTATCGATTGTACTTATTGATATCACCATCCAATCATCACGCATTTTCCCGTCTCATCTGCCCCTTTCGTTCCCAATTACATGGACTATAATATATTACAATAGTTTGTATATTATACTTTCATTCATTCATTCATCCCATTCCCATGTCATGAATTTTACATGACAAAACATACATACTAATCCTTAAATTCGAGGAGATTCCGACAAGATTAAAGATTATAAAACAAGTCTCAAATATCAAATATTAGGAACTACTATGTCATTTCATGGAGATATATCTCACTTCCATGTATTGAGGTCGAGGAGTACCTTCCCCTCCTTCCTCAAAATTCCAAGTAATAAAGATGGTATTCATTTAACAAATAATTAGATTTTAGGCCATTTTCGACTCATTCTTGACGAAAAATCCGTTTCCGCTGTGTTGCCAGAATTGCTCTTCAGAGTTCATGATCTTTAAGGGGGCTGTTCCCCTGATAACCAAAAAAAATATTTCGAAATACGAATTAAAAAATATGTTCCTAATGGTAGCCGAAACCCAACCCCTCCAAACCGACAAGATAATTTAGTGCATTAGTGATAAACAAATGCACACAGTGACAGCTAGCAATTTATATTATCTGCATATATCTTTTATTTTTATTATCTACATCATCAATATAATTCAATTCGATTATTCAAGAAATAATTCGTGATAATATGATAAAACACATTACTACTAGACTGTACATGTTCACCTTTTCATACATACATATCCCCCATGGCCGAAGCTGTAATAGGCGTCTCTTCCACAAACTTACTCTCCCCCAAAATCATTCGTTGCAAATTTCGAAAGGCAGTTATTTCTTCTGAGACCTTTTCATGGTAATTTTGAACCTTTGCCGCCAGAGCCATTACAGTATAGTTTGTTGACTGCAGCGTACCGAATAATTACACAAATAAGCTGACAAAGATTTTAGCTGAATGCATGCACCCAGCTAGACTTCAATCAAAAAGGCTGCAGAAAAAGGCTGACTTGGCCAATGACAACACTAGTGTACATTTGCACTCATGTAGTGTTATTTCGAGTATTGTCGTATTGCACTGCTACATCTCTTGAGACAGTAATCCGTAACCATGGGATCGAATTACTGTACTGTGATATAAGTAATTTTGTTACACAATGGAAATTCGCAGGGCAAATTGACTACACCAGCGTTGGCATAGAAAAAAGCTCAATGCTCTGTCTTATGTTAGTCCATCGCTTCAATCTGTCGGATATTCATGACCTGCAAATCCGGTCAAGTATAGGGCAGTTTACATTTCATGCAACTCTCTTTGCTATTTTTGTTTCAACTTCCTGAGTTTTACTCCGATTTTCTAATGAAGTACATTTTCGGAAAGGTAAAAACATTGGCTAGGATTTGGATTGGGAAAATTTTCGATTATTGTCTCAGTTTATATACAGTTCACACTTTATGTTGACTTCTGGATAGAAATTCAGTTAAAATTTTGAACCATTGCTACTCCTAAATGATCAAAAAAATCAAAAGTTTTCCCAATCCAAATCCTAGTCAATGTTTTTACCTTTCCAAAAATGTACTTCATTAGAAAATCGGAGTAAAACTGAGGAAGTTGAAACAAAAATGGCAAAAAATTTTAACATGTAATTTGATAGTCACCTGAGTTTCCCAAATCGTATACACAATCACCTTAATTGGATTAGATATTTCGCCATAGTGGAGTAAAGTGGAGTAAGTAAAGTGGAGTAAAGTTATATGACGGCATCAATATCAATATCGCTTTCAGTAAAGAAAATAGGATATCAAAGTTTATTAAAACCATAGCACTGCCGCGCCACTCAAAGTAAACAATACATCTTTCTGTACACATCTCTACTATAAATCAGAGCAGTTGGCCCACAGTGTGTCCAGAAAATAGTTTACTTTGAGCTTGGTGGGACAACCTAATGTAACGTGGAGATCTTCACACTAGATTGGCTACATCTACTCGGAGTTTAGAGCGGTTGGCGGAGGCCACTGGAACTGGTAAGAAGATACAAACACTGATACTGGAGAAAAACTTAATATTCTCAACAATAATATCAAAGTGAAAAACATGAAGGAGTTTTTGGAATTGAAGGCGGAAGGAAACAATTTGTTCATAAAAGACAAAAATTACTCAGCTGCGTTAAAAAAGTATGACGAAGCTTTAACGAAAGCCAGTACTCCCAAGGAAATGGCTATGATCCACAGTAACAAGGGTATGGCTTACGAAGCCATGAAAGACACTACAAACGCAATATTTCATTATGAAGAATCTATTCGATTGGACCCGGATCACTTCAGGGCTATGAAACGAATGGCAAAACTGTGCGTAGCAATTGAGGATTATGATAACGCCAGAAAAGCACTAGTTAAGGGTCATATTTTTTGTCGGAAAAATCTTTTGGATTTCGATGATACTATTTCAAAATTGTGGAAGAAAGTGAACGCAGCAACGGCTAAACCGAGAGCGGCTGAATTTTTGAAGAAAATTGAAACTGAAAACAATCCCATCAAACCGTTACTTATCGAAATAGAAGAATATTTAAGTTGGTTTGTTGTCGACCCGATTTCTTTAATGTGGAAAGGGAAATGGCCTGTCCGGCTTCCATCTGAATCAGATACAACGGCAACAGGGTTTAAGGCAGCAGTAAAAGCTTTACAAGAACGAGATTACGATAAAATCATCGGCTTCTGTGACGAGGAACTTGCTGATGACGTTGAGTGTAGCAAGGAATACGCCGAAGCTTACTTGCTCCGTGGGACATTTAGATTCCTTTGGGGTTATGGAACAAAATGTGAAGAGGATTTTCTAAAAGTGATGAATTCGCAGGATGCGCATATCACCAATCAGATGAGAAGTTCAGCTGCCGTTAAATGGGCTTTGTATTGTCAACGTTGGATGGAATATAGGAATAGTACAGAAGCTGATATTAACATAATTTTTGAACGTTTTAAAAAATCTCTGGATTTATGGGAAGAAAACTGTGATTCCTATTTCCATCAAGGAAAAATTTTCTTTGAAGATTTCAGGCATTATCCAATAGCCAAATCTCAATATGAAAAAGCATTGAAGCTGTGTCCACCTGGGGAATCGAATGTTTTGTATCAAACAGCAGTGTACTTTGCGGGATTCTTCAATTTTTGCCCGATTCAGTATGTCGTGGATGGAACCAGAGGAGATGAGCTACCAGCATTGCTAAAGCTGGAACCTAAATTCGACGTTGACTACTGCTATTACCTTTTAGACTATGTTTTGAGAAGTCCTATTGCCTTGAGCGAAAATCAAAATGATGCTACTTTAAAAAGTGTAAAAAAGAAGATTGAACAAGTACAAAGTAAAGATCCCCGCAAGATGATAACAAGAATGATGGGATTTGGGGACGGGGAGAAGGCCCTACTTTTAACAGCAGACGTAAAAAGATTGCTTGAAATGTTGCAGCAGCTATCTGCAATTAGAGAGAAATATGGAGACTTTGCAGATGTTGTCCAGAGCCTCGGCGCGATCGAGTTCAAACTTGGACCGATGTGTAACTGGGCTTTGGCCTTTGAATATACCACTAAATCCATGGATCTCTTCCGCAACTTTAGAGACGTTCAAAGTGTTATGATCTGCTTACAGGAAATGAAGTTTCGATACGAAGTGATTAATGCAACATAATGGAACCGGATAAAGCAAGAATCTCTCAATTTAACTTTGTAACATGCCCTATTCCTACCTAAATCAGCAAGTGCTATATTTATATATTACCATCCATTTTGTATTTTATCACAGTTATATTATGAATTAAATAGCTATTAACTTCAGCTGGACTGTATTAGTTGTATAGTGGTTCAACAAATAAGCATTTTGTAGCTCTACCCAAAACATTGTTAAAAGGTGCATACTTTTAGTTTATCCTTCAAAGTGGCCAATTCCTGTTGAAGAGTAGCAACGCTGTTTCGTAGCTGACAATTTTGTCTGGTCAGCGTGTCAACGTCAATGGCAACTCTGTCCCATTCGTCCAGCTCTGTCTGCACTTCTCGTGATTCTCGAGCTCCTCCAAGATCCGCACCCTGCATATAAAAAAATCATTTGCTAGTTAGGTATAATATTATGAAAAAGCATTTCCAAAGATCTTGTCACATATTCATCCAGGCATAAAATTCTTTCGGAAGACAACAATGTTCAATTTTTAATTTGTTACGCAGGTAAAACTATAATGGTGTAAATCTGACCGAGCATCTTGCACATAGTAATAATGTCATAAACTCACAAATAGTCGTACCTAATATTGTGCATCAATTTTCTGCATGGTTTTAATTCAAACCACTGGTTACTACTTAATAGTACGCTACTAGGAAGGGAAGTATATTAGTGTCATACTTTATGCGTATCAACGTACCTCTTTAATCTTAGCATCACTAAAATCTCATAATCAGCATTGCCTCAACATGCCACTTCTCAACAAAGAATATCTCCTATTGTTATGCAAATTGCTCCGTGACAAAACAAGATACAAACGATACTATTATCCGTGATAGAGTAGAATAGCGTATTGCATTCTATCTAAATATACTTATGAACACAGAAAATCATTTGTTGCTTGTAATTTTTATACTTGTAATCAGCGATTCTCTTTTAAGTGTTTATTTCTTTACCTGTAAGTTTTTGCAATGATCATTTCTGTCCTTAAGATTTTCAGTGTCATGCACTATTCTATATGCACTATTGAAAGGTATTGGTAAAGGTGTCTAATATCATTGAACATTGCAAAAATGCAAATTGTTAAGAATTAATGTTTATTCTATGACACTAACCAATAGTAAGGGATAGTTAGTAATATTAATCGAATATTTGTTGGAATTCCTGCATGCTATTTTGATTAATGTTCTGAACAATGAATTTACAGGGGTTCTTAGCTAGATTCGTTTCGTGCAAGTCTGTTACCTTGCATTGCTCAGAAATGCATAATAATGTGTTAAATGTTACCTTTCTCAAAGCTGCTGCATTGAATCCAGCTTCTTCAAGCTCACATTGAATATGAACCTTGTGTTTAGGGCTGGGTGCGGAAGCAACCCAAGCTGTTAAAAACTTGATGCCTTTTGCTTGGAAGGTTCCTGGAGGTGCACTTGAAATTGCACCAACAAGGAGTTTACACCGAATCGGTTCACCCATTCTCAGTCTGAGAGTGGATATAGCTTCTGATACTTTGTAATGTCCCTCTGCACCTCCTTCAGAGGAAATACACGTCAAAATCTGAAAATTTTGAAGTAGAGAGTTAAAACCTTTTGTCAAACAAAGCATTCTTCTGAAGTAACTTTAAATTAATGGAATTGTGTTTATACCTCGAGAGCGATGATTCTTGTAGCTGTAACCGTACTAATCATAGCAGCGGCCAAAGGATATAAGCCACCTGGGTAACTTGCCAACTTAGAAACAGCTTCGATGTTGCTGTAAAGACCAATATAGATTTATCATTTGAAAATGGACCTTACAATAAGGATTTAGACCCTAAAAGTGCATTGTTAGGAATTCTGGCATTTTCTGTATTAGTAAACATTACTGTTACATTGCAAGTGTATTTAAGAAGTACTTCTCCGAAGATGTTAAATGCATTATCTTCTGTTCATCCATATCGCATCATCGTTATAATAATGCAATGCTTATAGTACAATTATAATTAATGACTTGTATCGGGGCATCTTCTCTTCTCCATTGTTATTAAGATGGTCTGCTGTTTGATACTATTGTTATTATCGTATAGGCATATTGTTATTATTTTATTGTACAAAGATCTAGGATGATTGAAGAATTGAATCTACAGTGCATAGCTATGAGAAATTGATCTTCACTATTCTAATGATATAAAAATGAGATTCATAGAGCGAAAAGCAATAAATTCCATTTTTGTAAATCACTTCTGTACATCTTCGTGAAGCATGCATATAGTTTGGTAAGTTAAAATAACAAAGACTTATTTGCCTCGCGTTGCTTGCAAACATTCATGGATTTCACAGATGAGGAATTCATGTTTTGTGATCTGTTCTAATAGGTAGGACAGGACAATGGAAATTGTAGTTCCTCAACGATAAAATTAGAGCAAAAATGAGAGAATTTAGACTCGAAAATGACATTGCTAGCATAAAATGACAACGACTGCAAAAAGATAACCGTTTTAGACATTCCATTGGAGTAAAGAATGGCGACAAGAAAACAAAATATTTTATGGAGCACATTAAAGTTCCGTATTTCCATATTTTCCTAACTGAAAGGGCTATTATTTATTATTACTACCTGGTCAGGTGAGATATGTAATTTCACGAACGAATTGTAGTTTGTAGGGCAAGAAATATTCTATTGTGGAAAAGAAACATACCGCAACGCAAGTTTTACACATTGAAGACATTTTTGTTCGTCCAAAATAAGTTTTCGCTGTTCCCTC
This sequence comes from Tomocerus qinae, assembly GCA_020055645.1. Lineage (NCBI taxonomy): Eukaryota > Metazoa > Arthropoda > Collembola > Entomobryomorpha > Tomoceridae > Tomocerus > Tomocerus qinae. Next base: position 105,259,657 of record CM034546.1, on the reverse strand, counting down.
AGTCCACTGCAGTCATCTAGAGCATGTTGAATCGTCTTCAACGCTTCGAGAATGCAGCCGACCCCTTCACATTGTCCTGAAACAAATTCTTGAACGAATGTCGGGTAGGCATGTCGTAAATCCGCTTCTAACTTGAAAAGCAACTCGCTTCCATTTAGAAACTTTTTCATACTCATCTCTGGAGTATTCGTATTTCCTCCGCTACTCCCCGCATTATTGTGCATCTCTGCCAAACCTTTTCCTGGAAGTGGTCCATTGCTCGAATGTTCAATCAAAACCGAACTTGGGGAAATATTTGGTAAGTGGTGATGAAAATGGTGCCCAGAGTTGAAAAGCTGTTTCAGGGCTGCCGTATAGTCTTCTGCATTGTACAATGGGGGTCGAAGTGTGGGTCCACCTCTGCCTTTGTTGCTCTTGGCCTGCAAACAATATACAATCAATAAGTCACACAATCTTAGGATTTATTACTCTAATTAGTATTACAATATTTGCTTTATTAGCATAACATAATAGATCTGCATATTATCTTTCTCATGCACATTGCTTAAAGGGAAAACCATATCTACAGGGAAAATTCGAAACTTTGTGCGTAAGTCAAAATCAATCCAATTTTACTCTCCAATTCTCTATTGGCATCTGATTTATGTTATCCCCGAAACTTGAGTTAAAAATTGCATGAAGGAATAAATAATATCTAAAGATCAGCCTAAATCTTTTAAAAGCGCTCTGAGCTTAGACCCAATCAGGTTACCACTTAAACTAAACTAAACATGCCAATTTGTACTTAATATTACACTGCTACTCTATCTTATACTATATCAACGTATATTTAAGTTATGCAGATGAATAGGTAGAATATCTCAATATCTCCTATAAAATACTTGCTATATACATATACAAAGATCTTTTGATAGTGTTCATAGAATTTTAAGCTATTGGCTATTGCTAAAACCTTCTACGCACAATGCACATTTATAGGATATGTAGCATTTGCATGTGAATAGCTATATCCTATTATAATTCGTTCGTGCTGTTCGACTTTTTGCAGAGTCACCTTAAGCTTCAAAACGCTTATAACTTCCGTCAATTTGAGAATTTGGTCTGAAGTGAAGTTATAAGTCTAAGCTAAGTATATGAAAGCAGAAAAGAAGAGAGTAAACTTAAAACTAAAAGCTAATGGGCCTGCCGTGAATTTATGATGATAGTTGTGAGCTGAGAACTAGGCTAAATAAACTAATCTGACGCGACTCTACCATAAATTATAACTAATGGATTGTGTACTAAGGTTATGAGATCTTTGAATTTCGTGGAATATAAACACAGTTCTATCTAACTTATCTGTTTATTTTGTTGAATCCTAGTGCAAAAAAGTAGAATGAACATTCTTTGCGCATTTGCATATACTTTAGCTTATGGAGGACAAATAAAAGAATTGCAGTTAATGTACCTATCTGAAAATCATTTTGATTTCACTACGAACATTTTTATGCATTTGGGTTGGGTTATTATCGCTAAACACTCTTTGGCAGTTTTGTACTTCTGTATCTTTTAATTTTATGCCTGTCTACAAACCAGCCATTAGGTTTTGGTGAACAGCAAAATGTTTTCCTTGTAGCAATAAAATGAATATTCATATAATATGAATGATACACGTATTTGTACAAATGTACTTATAATGTGCTCTGTTTATTTAAAGTGTGTCTGCTTTATCCTCTATTCACCTTGACTTCCTTTCCGTTTCTTTCAGGAAGATAAAATATAGTCAAAAATAACAATATTCAAGTTTGGATTTATTGTCTACCATTTCTGCAAACAAAACACAATCTGTCATTATTACGACTATGACTCTCAAGTTGAAGTATGCAGGAAACATTTCGTTCTCCGCTTCCAATTCTATTTGCCATGCACAAACAGCACTATAACACATTCTGTGTTTATTCAAGTCCTACATAGAACTTACTATAAATTACCTCCTATATGGAAACGTATCGGTAAACTGGGTGAATATTTTTCTCAAAGATTAAGGTCGATACGCATACATTAACATATTATTACCTCTGTGAATGGACGATTTTGAGTACAAAAACATTTAAATGCAAAAAGGATTTTTATGGAACTAATGCAAAATTCTCTTGATTTAATGTAAACATTCCATTACGTAGTGTTTTGAAAGAAGTAACTTAAAATACGTCTTTCCTTGAAGTCATTTCTCTATTTATCCCATCAATTTACTTATTGCTGGATATTATAAATTAGATCCTTGTCCATCCAACACGTAATTTGGTTGTACTTTTAGGAATGGTGAAATGCATCAAATTAATATGAATATCCATTACATTATTACAAATTAATATTCAGTCAGATATGTCCCTACATGCTGTTTAATTTTTAAATCTCTATGCAGCTTTGTAAAAAGGAGACATAAATTGCTATTGCTAGTATAACATTTTTTAACCAAGGAGAACGGTAAAGAAAGGTATTTATCACCCAAGTTTGCAATCTAATACTGATATATTCTAATTTAATTATTGTTAAGAAATTTTCATTTTGGAATCGAATAAAACTCTCATAGAGTTACGTAGCTAGTATTTTCCATTAAAATGGCCTTGATATTGATTGTTATTAAAATACTTTTTCAATTTTTCTTAGACAATTACTAGAACTTGTATACTAAGTCCATAGATTGGTATAGCAAAAAACTACTCTGCCTTGGGTGGCTTGTCTATTACATTTGTAGCTAACACATTTACTTGTCTATAAAACATTATTTATTTCTTGAAGTCAGTTTTGCAGGTATCAATGTAAAAAAGCTTAAGTACCTAATGGCCACGTTTTTACAGTAGCACTTGCAATTTACAGAATAAAACCGAACCTTTGTATCATTGTAAGGTGACTTTGGTCAACTTCTTTTGGTTTGTCTTCTAAGGATAATATGTAGCACTTAAATATAAGTAGTGAGTCATGAAAAAACAAAGTTATGCGTATACAGATAGGTAGAGTGTCTGATACGGTTTGATAAAATATAAAATGTGTGATTTACGCAGATAGAAAAAGAGTGTAGTAGTTAGGTGAGGTTCTTTACTTTGCTAAGCAAATTGGAGTTGCTGGTTCTCAAGATATTTCGTCTTGGGAAAGAAACTGAATTACAAACCTTTATGTTAGGCATGTCATGAGAGTTTTAGTTAGCTAATGCACGAGAAGAGCAAAGGACTCTTCGTGTCATTCAAAAAACAGAGCAGTGTACATAACTACGTGTAGTTGAAACCACCAAGCTGTAACTTACTCATAATACTTCATAATATCAAACTGAACTAGATTTATTTTACTTTGTCGACTCATAAATGTTAAAGGCAAGCTTCAGAATAACAAAAATTCCTAACAAACTTATACAATAAGTAATACGAGTTAACTCCAAACGTCACGTTTAACATAATGACCGTTTGTGATGCTGCGAGACCCCATTTTTCAAGAGTTCTTCTACATTCCTTAGATATAAGTTTATGAGAGTAGCGTGGAGATTTTTACCAAGCTACACTAACTAGCTACTTGTACTTTACCGATAAACATATGGTTGTTAATCATACAATACACCTTAGCTACGTCTACTTTTTGATACTTCTGAAAAAAACGTCTAGTCCTTTAAAAATGTTCAAGTCTATATTCTATTAAGTGATCCAGATAAATGTGGGAAACCACTTTAACTGACCGTCATACACATTACATTTACGATGTAGAAAATCTTTAATTTAATACAAATTCCTATACCTTGTAGGTTAGGGATAAAAATGCTGTAAAACAATTTACTGGAATTTGAACATGAAAATTAAATTGTATCAATTTAATTCTACTAATTTTGCAATTAATTCTAAACAGAAATTCGCAGGAGAATTGATCTGGATCTTTAGTTTTCTCATTCCATAAACATTTAACTAATAGTAAGCTTTGGAAAGGATGTATACAAAATGACTGAAGAAACTATTTACCATAATATCAAATAAATCTGACACTATCATAATAATTGCATAAAATATTACTGGTGTAATAGGCATGGGTATACAGACAAATAATTGAATCAAACCTCGAATGGTGCCTGAGCAGAATTTTCATGCCAGAAATCTTCTTCCCACTCTGGCGGCATTTTGATCCCCTCAATTTCTCAAGGAATTGTTTATTTGTTGTTTATTTGTAATTCGCAATAGTTTATTTTCTTAAGTTCTGTTGAAAGCGGTTGTAGAGCCTTTGTAGTTGGTTGAAGTTCTCTGGGGAATCCAACAATGTGCTCTCTGTAATCGAATGGTTTTATGGTTTATTGAATAAGATAAACATCACGAATATTGGAAGCGTCATTATTACATATTGCACTACTCTATGCATACAACAGATCCAATAGTACCTACTGCAAGAATGCTAACTCTCAATTTCCTTCTCATCCCTTTTTGCAAATTGTAAAAACTCTCATTGGCATATTATATTATGTTTTTTGTTAAATAGTGGAATTGTAGGTATTAAGTTGCATGAAATGTACTGTACGATATTGAAAAGTGTTGAGAGAATCTGGCTGAGTGAGTAATTCTTGAAAGACTAGGTTTATGGAAGTGGAATCCAGTTAAAGAAATGAAATCACTTTTGCTTGTTGAATTCAATTTCAATATGCAGTTCAGTTATGTGCAGTTATAAAGACACTATTGAGTCACGTAATAGACTGTGCATCATAATATGAGTTTCAGTTGACTGCAGTTGAATCAAAAGTAATTATCATTGATGCAACTTGTGCGTATTATAATGTGTTGTGTCACGAATATGTACTGCAGATAAAGTTGTAGGTTACAGGTTAGTGATTAGTATTAATGCATTAGTACAGTAATTTATTTAAATTTAAAGGTTTATATGGGAATAGCTGTAGATGGGAGAGAAACGGGAATTACGGGGCTTTCATCAACGACTGCATCTATCTAATGAATAGGGATGATGTTTGAATTAATCTGAGTATAGTTAGTAGTAGGAGTAATAGTAGTAGAATGTGTACTAATGGATCTGTTGTCTATTGAAGATAAGAAAGACAAAACAAGACAAGTACAGTTGATGTAGAGAGAGAGGATGAGATGAGCTACTTGATTTTTTGCTCCGCGGGGATTACATTATTGAGAGTCTCTATTAACTGGTCCGTTTTCATGCGTTTGATACCCAACACACTATTATCAACTACTATATCACTACAGATCGTGCAAAGTTGTTTTCTAATAGGATGATTCCGATGTATTGCATTGGGTTTAATTCCGGTTTGACTTGCACTTGAATTTTTCAGCTGATGTGTCCTGTTAGAAATCCTGTCTTGTTTATATTTGATGGTTCTTTGCTCATATATACCTTCTGTTCACTAACCAAATGATGCTAAACTGCAATAGAGTACTGGATGTTCCAATTGAAAAGTTGCTTTTACTTCCCTGGCTATTCTTATGGGTTTCTGTAAAACAACAAAAAAAAACGTATTGAATTATTAACAACAAAGATTCAGTACATTCATTCGTAAACATTTACAGTAGGTACAACAGACGGACAATAAAAGAGTAACAGTATCCTATGTAAACCTTTCACTGTAGTTAACCGACTACTTACTACTACCTTACTACCTAAACCAAAACAAGTATAGAATACCATTTTTGATCATTATTTTCTGTCCTATCCTAGTCTTTACAAAAGTACTTTTCAACTCATTGAGTATATGTTGCAGGTTTCAGATATTTTTCTGACATAATAAAACAACAGTATTTGCAGTCCTTATACAAATATATTTATTTACACGTATATATACTCATCATCATTAGATACGGCAACTTTTTACTTTGCCAGACGAGACGAAACCACAACTATTTACTTCCGACTGCAAAACTACATTTCGTTGAGGTAGTTTCTCTGATTACGTTGTAAAATCTCGCTGTTGGAAATTCTGCTCAATTATGCATGTATTGCTACACACATAATATATGCACTACTTATATAGGATTTACCCAAGTTTATTTACATAGGTACACAGTTAACTCTTTTTTAGCGAGACTGATTTCACATAGATGATGGGAAAAAATTAAATAGCTCTATTATTTATATAGATGTGCCAAACGGTACGCACTTTAATTTTGTGGTTCTAGCTTTTCAAGAGCGTAAATGGAGAAACTTATTGTAATCAACCTTTGAAATAGGACAAGCCAGACTTCATTAACATAAGGATATTTTTCTTACACATTTGCACTAACATATCATGTACGTTATTAGCTACTCTAAAAAACAACACATTAAACTTTGTAGTATGGGGACAGGGATGAAATGAGAGAAAGCTATAAAAACCCAAAGAAGGACTTGGATAGATAAATGAAGAAGAATAAATTGTCTTGCTAATCAGAAAATTAGTTTTGCTCTACCAGTTGATGTTACTTAATGTAAAATTTTCTCGTTTAATGGTTTGTACATAAACTCTGCAGACTGTAATTAGATAGGTAGGTAGCATTTTGGCAAATCTGTCGTGCTCTTGAAAACAAGGGATGCGAGAGAGGAGTTCTCTAAGTACATCTTGCTTGTCATCGCATAAAAGTCAGTGTCCCGTAGTACATGTTTCAGAATTCATGCATCATGTACACAAAGTAACGTGGAACGTAACAATTTACAAGTAAAGTGACAGATTTTGCTAACTACATAGTTATCAACCGAAAAGCCAACCGCACACACACGCACGTACTTCTTCCTACGTAAACTATATACACACAGATATATTTATATAAGCACTGCAACAGAACAACAACGGACTTTATCTAATTTATCTACTAAAAACCTCCTCGTTAGCTTTTAATAGCTTCTTACGGAATCTTTGTGGTGAGATTTGGAAAACTAAAGCAAGTCTATTGAGAAAATCTTCTCTATAAACAATTCTGCATTTCATACTATAGAATTGTAATAGAGATATTTACTATTCATTCTACTATTCTTTTACTTGTAGTCTACCTACAATATTACTAAACACAGTTTCAGTTTAACCATTCTATAACGTATTTCTTACTCTGATAAATAATAGTATTTCTTCTATAGCTACAAGTACTATCAGCTATATCTTGGCTCCTATAGAGTAAATTATGTAGTAACATGAACAACTATCGTCTGGCCTAGAGATATCTGCGTCTGTTAACAATTTATTGCTACATAACGTATAACATAACCTTTCGAACTCTTTTATTCTCGTAGGATGTTGTAACAGCTTACATTTGAAAGTTGAATGGAAATCTAGAGCAATTCAATGCACAAACTAACTACGGCTACTCGATCTCCTTTTTTCTATACTTAAGATTTCACTAATTACAGATCACACCTTCTGCAACATGTGGACTAATTGCCAATATAATGCTTACTACTTCTTCATACGTTTCGCATTATATCACTTAATACCTTTTTATTTGCGCTATCCAGTATCTCAAGATGCCTTGATTGGTCTCATGGCTACGCCTCTCAGGGGCAAGGTGACGACATGCTCCAGAAAACTGGTTTCCCCCAACCAGTTCTTTCCAACTACTTAACCCCCGATTTCGATTTGGAGAACTGGTTGGGGGAAACCAGTTTTCTGGAGCATGTCGTCACTTTGTCCCTGAGGGCGGAGCCCTGGAAACATTCAAATCACTTTGCAGTATCTTCACAAGGAATTCCTTACAATCATAACAATAAATAAAAATGCAGAAACTGAAACATTGCGATGTAACAATAAATACGTTGTAATGCAATAATATCGTCTTCTAATCTGCATGATCATTTTTAGATCAATTATTATTATTTTCCTACTTTGAATTTATTACTGAGTTTTAACGGTTGTCATTATTTTTTATCCAAGAAATTTTTAATTGATATATATATATTCAGATTATACCAAAACCTGTATTCTGTTCTGGGGAAGTAATAAATTAGTTCCATTTCTGCACTGTGAACCTACAAATACTGTAATGTAAATTATCTGTTAAAATTCTTAAAAACAAACCCAAAATATTTTCTTTGAAAATGTCAAAATTAGAGTAGGTAAGTATTTTAAGCGTTACTGATGTAGGTACAGTGAATAGGAATATATGATATTTGAGGGATGTAAGTTATTGTTCAGTAGGAAAGTGTACTTTTCCTCTGGTAAGTCACCTAGTGTGGTTTGTGTATGTAAAAGATGTATCTAGGTATTCAATTTGGCATAGTACAGTACTTACTGCAGTAACAGTAATTTGACTGGTTTTGTCTGACTGGACTGGACTAGAACTTCTATTGAAGATTAGCCAGCCTTGCTTATGTGTCCGTTGAGTTTGTCTTGCAATGCATTGTAACTTGACAAGCGAGAGAGCCAGGTTGTCTGACTGATAAGGAATACCTGCAGTGAATATTAAAAAGTCGACATCCCGTTAGATGAATTATTGCAGCTCACTCTGAAATGATTGTTGCCCAACATATCTAAATTATAATATGAGTAACTACAATAAGTTCCGTAGTCCATGCTGATACTAACCCGCATCTGATTATTATCACATGGGCAGCTTATTAATAAACATTTCCAATAGTATCATCTCAATCCTAACTCTGACTCACATCAATTAGTAGTAGTAAGTGTAGCTAATACCCGTTGATTATGCTACAGTGTATCGAATTAATTCCTATTGGACTACATACGACAGAAAATCGTAACAGGTGAACATTTCCTTTTTCTCACAATCAAAACGCTACTCGTAGCAGTATTTATTATAATGATATGGACCTGCATATCTCTATAATTCATACTTAGACTGCAATTGCAACATTTTATGCTCATGTAAATGTATTGAAAACATGGCGGTTGCGTTCTGAGAGCTGCCGCTGTTGTGGGAATGCTTTAGTTAATCAGAGATTTTCTTAACAAGTGGTTAAATATGTGCAATGAGATAGGAGATAAGGATTTCCCATAATAATAAACATTTAAAAGTGTTATAGCTAGATGTAATTAAATTTTCATTAAGCATTCCTGAGTCTATAGAGGATAAGTCTAATTGACTAAGTGAACTATAAGAAAGTGATATGTAGCTAGAGATAATATAAAAAGGCAAAACAGGTAAAATAGTAATTTATCCTTCCAATATGGTCGTAGGTGGTAGAGGAAGTGGGAATAGTGGAGGGTTATTAAGAAATAATAAAAAGACACGAGACAAGTCGTTTTGATTGTTATTTGTATGTAGATATGTGTTTCCCCAAGTACACAAAGACAAGTGAACAGAAGTCAAGTGGAGGATAGTTGTATGTAGATAGGTAGAGTGTATATGAGTGAATTGAGAATGTTCGGAGCAGGAAGGTAAATGCCAATGAGCCAATGCCAATGCCCTTAAAACCCCGTCCCGTCCGGTTTCTGCTTTACTTTTCGTGATACTTTAAAGCTTATGAGCAATGTCTACCTTTTAGTTTAGTTTTCTCAAGTTTACTTTTTCGCAAACAGTAAATAAGACTACTCTTTATTAACCTGGGTATAAAATGTGGATTTATATCATCCGTATTGTGCTCCAAAGGTAGTAATTCTTACAGGAAGTATTCTAAAGATTCAATGAACGGGGTAGAAATACAATGTTAGCTATTGTCGAGCAAAGTACGGCATTGCATGGCAATGATTAGTTAGTTCATGTCTTTGTATTGTGTAAGACATATATCGACAAGAGTAGAGAACCGTGAAGTAGAGTAGAATGACTGATTCATTATTTAAAGTAAAGTGCAAGTTGTTTGGGAAGTTGATGATCATTTTCTGTAAAAACAGTCCCGAGGAAAAAAAACACTGACTTAACTGGTAATGCGTAAAGAAATCCAATAGCACTGGTTGTCTATCTAAAGATAATAAAAATACGGGAAAAAACCATACTTAGTATACTTAAATGAAACTCTCATTCTTACTCCATCACTATAAACTACACTCGCTTTATTTACATTCTTTTATGCGTATTACAAGCACTTTTAATGCATGAATAACTAACAACTCTATAGGGACTTGAGACCGGTGTTGTTAAAGATGCACGGAAAATGCATTTCTACAGACCTCAGTAATAATGGCTACATAATATATGATACAATACGCTATAAAATAACAATGAAACAGCTGCACTATAAATTCTAGTTAGTTCATCTGAAAAAAGTTGATAGAATGAATGAATCAATACCCAAAAGAGATTAGCTATCCGAGATAAGAGATTTGCTTCAGTTAACGAATCATTTTTTTAAAATAAAAGCGGAAGATTCGTAATACACTCTCTACAATTTTTTCCTACTACTACTAGCTACTTAAGAGTATAACTTATCATCATGATTAGCATACTGATATCCAGTGCGGGTTGGGCATCTTTAATGAGCCTTCAAACTGAGAGCTATCGGTTTGAATGCAATTAGCACAAGAGTACAACCTTTAAGAATTATTCTACAGTGGCAAAGCTCTAGTTTATACCGTGTGAGTTGAAAAGGGTGCAGATACAAAATTTTCTTATCCATTTTTAATCAAAAACTTACATCTCAACATTTTATAGCTAATCCAACGACTTTACTCAAGGGGAATATATAATTAGGCATTATAATTTATTTCTACATAAGGGAACTAACTATTAAGTAGGTAAACATGTAGCTACGAGTAGAAACAAGTAATAAGTATAAGATATACGCATAAGTACCTATGTATAAATTGTTTAAAGCAGAGAAATTTGAAAGTGAGCCGAGATTAAAAAGGTATAGAGCGACCCGAGAGAGAAAAAGTGTTTATAGTTATCTGCGTATTTTTATCAAGGAATTTACACAAGCAAAAGTAAATAATTGTTGTGATTTTCCGGGATCTGATAGGAAATACAATAGCTAGGCCATTTGCATTGTACATAGGTGTAGCCAAGGTTTACTTTACACAGTTTACAGTAGTATTTACTTTTGCAGACAAAGATTTTTTAAACTTAAGTACATTGTACTGTGCAATTTAACAAGACATTTACATACCAAGTACATAGGTACACATCTAAGTAGATCGGTAGTGACTTGTTAAACTATGTTGACCTGCCCTCAAGTTTTCGACATCCTTATTGCTCTATACGCAAATAGGTTTAATCAGCATGAGAAAAAGACATTAGTAATAAAATAAATAAATAGGTTTGCGCTATGGATAAGTGATTTTCTCGAACATAAATTATATTCGTTTGATTTTGTGTGATGTTATTTAGAGTATGGGAAAGAATAGATCGTTCAATATCAGAAGTTGATGCATAAGAAGAAATTTTGTTGTTTGATGCCAATGTAGCGATTTCTATTCGGCGGAAATAACAAGAGGGTGATGCACGACGTTGTGAATGAGACATTTAATTCAGTGAGAAAATGAAGATCCTGAAATAAATTGAATTGAACTCAAGTGTGCCAAAGAGGTGAAAAAGTATGGGCACGTGTCATCTATATACTTATAGTAAATGTTCTTTTTGGCAAATCATTTAGTTTGGTTTGGCTCCTTTTGCTTCATGTACTCCATTCTTATGTATACAAAAATCCTTCCCACACTGATATATTGACTATTTTACTAGTCAGATTTACATCACATTTCATCGTTGCACTTGTCTACTTCTGTGATAAATAATCCTACTTACTTATTGGTATAGCATTTTAATGAAAATATTCATGTTTTGCTTTACTTTTCTATATTCTAATAAAAAAAAATTTTTTTTATATACCTATGGGCATAAGTAGACAGGAATGTTTTTCTGTGTCACTAAATTAGCTACGAAAGGAATTCGCAACATGCACATATAAACCACAATCACAACAGAGTACAATGTAACACCTCGTCAAAGCCCAGACCAAAGATAACTAAAGTTAATGAAGAACGAATACACATTTTTCTAATACTACTAGAATTCAATTCCTCTGTCAGTTTTCCCAGTTCGTTCCACTGCGAACTCCTTTTTTATACCTAAGTAAAGGCAAACGCACTTTTTTTATCTCGGAAATCACATTGGGTTCAAATTACCACAGAGGTTCTACATAGTTGAGCTGAATCGTAAAATAGCAATGGCATTAGTTAACGTCTAGTTCGTCTCACTAAATTCATTCCCTGTCTCTTCTTCCATTGCATCAGCTCAACCTCCGTGGAATCAAACTAGTAGAATAATAATGCTATGTGTAAATGGGTGTTATCTTTGATCGAAATCGAGATTCAGCTTCGTAATTGCAAATTCTGATTTAAATATTATTCACACTGTGTGAAAACATATTCAATACACTATCATCGTAAACTTTATGCGAATGTAATCAAATACCATCTAATGGAAATGAGCAATTTATTTGTTTTCAAGAGATTTAAGACTGACGTGCCTTGCTTTAGGTACACAATATTTACATACCTAATGTGATTTAGAGATTTCCACTTTTTATCGACAAGGTGTCCTGTACTATATACTTAAATCCAATTAAACACTATTTTACATTTTACTTTCTATTGTACATTGTAATATTTGTCATTGACGGTCAAAGTCAAACTGACGGACAATTTACATCGCGGGTACCTGGCACATTATTTCAATGTTAGGAACAGATTCCAAATAACAAACGACTACAGCCTATTTAAAATACAATGTCAATTTGTCAATCCATTTCGTATGTAAGCAGAGCTGTATTTAAGCAGCTAAAGAATTAGTACGGAACATTAACCACAGTACATCAAGTCAAATGTGATTTATATTTAAATGATACGTCCTCCTGGCACTTATTTCCTGTTAGAAATTACAGGAGATTACCCAACAATGCGAATTCATCAATTTCATGAAATAATGATCTTAGATATATTTCGCATTAGGTAATTTGATCTTTAAATGTACGAAAATGGCAAGCTGGGTCACGAATGATCTAAATTATCATTTTCATGAAATAATAATTTAACTCTGTATAGTTTCTGAATGGCTGGATCGCTTAAAATATTCAAATTAATTTTCAGTAGCATTTTCGTAATTTTGTAATGATTTCTGCATATTCTGTTTACCAATATGCTAAACTCTAGTTTCATGTGCAGGTCACAAATTCTATTATCTGCAAGTTCACTCACAGTGATAGTTTGATACAAAAATAATCTAATTTAATTGCCTTTCCCATCAGGTACCCATAATAAACTATGCAAAATAAACTATGAGTCAGCTGTATATGCTATATTTGCTGCAGCAGACAAGCAAATTGCTTACACCACACCTTGTCTCTGTAAAATCTAGACACGTTAGATAATCTGCACGAATTGCAAACAAAGGCATTTTAGAAAATAGGAAAGTTTGCATGAGGAAAATAATAGGTTTAATTAAAAAGGCAAAATATGGCAAACTTGGTATTGGAATTTTTTGTTGTTAAATATAAATCTACCAAAAAATCTATTAATTACTCGTTGGACAAGATTGATAGACAATAGACATTGACTACATAGCCGTAGTGGAATAATCCGATACAAAACAAATGTACTTTTACTCTTATGGTTAGTCATTGACAAAATTAATTGCATTGCATCTGACACGAACATGACACAAAGGGTCATTTACAACAGAGATTTTAAATACAAATTAACATTGACAGTAGACTTGTTCTGCTCATGTTTCCAAATGAGGTTAGATGTACACGAACTACGGGCTTACTTTTCATTAACTGCCCATTAATTAACAATCACTGCATTGAATTTAGTGATTGTTATTGCATGGTTTACATGTGTAATAAAAATACATATTCAGCAAGAGTGACGTGACGTGAGTGACATGACACATCAAGGCTTCCAGCTCCTTGTTAAAATATAGACGAAAATTGTTTACAGTCGAGTTAGGTGTTTATAGACTATACATATGCTAGATTGTACTATTTTCTACTATATGCAGTAATTCATTCTGTTTCATTATTTACCGAAACAGTACATATTTAAAGGAATTCTATGCTTCTACTTTTACGGTGTTCCAAATGAAGACATTTATATTGTCGAGAAACCTATAAAAAAAAAAAAAAAAAGCTCATACACCACTGGTTTGTTTCCTTAGAAACCAATTACACCAGTTGAACATATCTCACTTTCTTTTAAATGTTGCGTTGAGTAGTACGAAGAAATGTTAAGGTATTTCTCCATTCGGAGTTACAGAAGCGGGAAAACCATTGCATGATGCATAATTAGTAACAGCCGTAACTGCTAAATACATCAGCGGTGGAAAAAACCGTATCCAAACACCAATATCGCCAAGCATCGAAGCTGTGACCACTCGCCATAGAGATTGACACTCTACCACGCAAGCCACATGTGCTACCTATAGTCTTATTATAAAACGATATATTTCTGACAAAAACAATTACTATTCGACTTTACAATTTCAATTAAATCTGTTTTCTACTTAAATACAATTCACTTTTGAGACTTCTGACGTTAAATGCAACACATCCCAAAGCGTAACTTCACTTCATATCATCAAAACTAAAAAGAAAATTCGTACTTGATAAAAATGGTTGTGGTTTCCGAATTCGTACTCAAGAATAAGCAACTCCAACGTTATGCGCGGAATCCTTTTCCTGAAATTAATAAAATAAACCGTTGTAGTTATAAAATTAACCTGTGTTAATATTCATTCATATAAATAACCGTACGTGTTCTACAAGAGATTGGTGTTGTTGTATGACATAAATAGTGTACCAAAAACTCAATGCGCTAGCGTATTTCTTACACATAAAAATAAACCCCACTAAACTATAAGTAACATAGCAATATTCAAAATGAAGACGATTTGGAGATGGAATTGGACCGAATTCCTAAAATTTGGGTCACTGGATGCTTACATTATCTTTCAAAATTGAGTGACATAGTGGGGAATCTTGTATATTTATAGAAAGTATTTAAATACTACTAAATTGTACATTGCCTGGGACATTCATCTACTATAACATCCTTAAAACAAAATCCATAATTACAGAAAAATTGTTTGTAGGAGTTGTAGCAGAGAAAGTGTAAGGAAATTGAGCCTCATCATGTTATTACTTATCACTTATGTGAGTAAACACTTAACTTTTTATAGAAATAGATTCTTGACAAAAGGCCTGAAGTAGTTATTATGATTAACTATTTTCTAATGTTCCGTTTATACAAACAAAGGATCCCGAGAATTAGAATGATTCATGAAATTAAATGAATTTTCCCTAAATAAACATTATCACACTCACGAGTAAGATTACTATAAGCAGTGTACTATGTTATTAAGATTAGAAAGAGATTTATAATGAATTACAGGCTGATATTGAAAATATAGAGATATATCATGGTATATGTGCAGTTTATAGAGTAGATAAATAATAGTAATGATATTCATGTGCATGTTTTGGACCAATTTAAGTTTCAGTGGGAGACAAGCTGTGCATAGATAGCCATTAGGCCAAATATGTAAATGAAAGTCATTAACAAGGTTTAGAGGATCCATGAGCAATTACCATAATGTTTTTCTACACTTTGGCCAGACTGTTGCGATGTGTGAGAAAAGTGTACGAAGGGTTGGGCTAATTGCTTTTGATCTTTGATACTTTAGTGTTATGCCCGTTCCCCTTCATTCATTCTACATCATCAGATTATGTTTTCAATTTACTAAATCGCACAATGTACACAGAGACATGGATCTATGTAATTCATTGAGCCTAGAGCTGAGCTAATGTTTCCTTTCCTCGTGTCCAATCCGAATAATCATGCGTCTACGCAGCTATATTATTTTATTGTATATTTATGTGTGCTCAAAGATGACTTAACTGGGCTAGGCTTGGAATTTATTCAGACACAAGTGCAGAGAGGTAATTAGATGTGTACAAGTTCAAAGACAAGGTGTCTTGTCTGTAGTCTTGTCTACAGGTAACATAATAAACTGCCTTGTACTACATAGGCTAAAGTTCATTAGTGTTTTCATAAGCAGATTATGAAAATGATCAATTTTCAGTACTTTCTGAATTAAATTGCAATAAAGGACTATGAGCAAGTTAACAAATGGTCTACGTTGATTTGTATGACAATAGATTTGAAAAATGCCAGTCAAAAAGGAGCCATGTCTTGTTGCGTGAGTTATAATGGTTATATATACGAGAGAAATTTTTGGGTTTGATTGCTAAAGGGCAATTGGATGTCCTACTGTTCGGTTTTGACCCGAAAAGCTATAGGTAAGGAAATTGTTGATACTAGTACGGCAATGTAATAAGTAAGCAAATTACTACAGCTATAAGCCAGTTTCTTCTTGGGAGACAGTTGGAATGTGAAATTTGAAACCATTACACTCTGAGAATGACATTAAGGATTGGGATCTTAGACATTGAATAGTATAATTTAGAATTTTATTTGCCAACTAAATTCTCATAATGGCGAGTCGTCCTTGTATAATTTGCATTATTCCACGAGATATACAAACGCATGACTCTACCTAATGTAATGGAAAAGATGAGATCCATATTGGTACACCTGTCTTCTCTCTACTCAAATGAATTGTATGCAAATTCACTGCTGAGCTTATTTATTGAACTTAAATTTATACGTTAAACTTGAATTGAACATGAGTTTGTTAGACTGCTCTCGATTAGATCTTTCGATGGGAGTTTCTATGAACTTTTGACCTCACTCATTTCATATGAGTTCAGTGTTTACATTCCTACAAGTTTTATTTCTGACTATTGGCTTTCCTTATCTGAATCATTTAAATAAATTCTCCTTGTCTATAGAAATTCGATTGAATCTGTACCGACAGATTGTAAATGACAGAGCTGTTCTAAGAACATACGTTTCTTCCACACGTTTACATACAATTTACATACCCAACCATAAACATAGTTTCAGAGCAAGGATCTCCTCACGCAGAATACATTAAAATAGTGTAAAATCTAACTAACATGATTCGTATACTGAAAACCAATTCCTAAATGAAACTCATTAGCGAATTACTTGCTGCATTTACTTCAACGTGACTAGCAACTTCACACCTTAAATGATGACAGCTCGTTGTAGCTCCTAACACCTTGAGATTTATTACTTAAAACAATTTCCCAAATACCTGTTAATTTATTAGCAATACATTACACTCGCAAACTCGCAATTTATCAGCTGTGCACATCTGCAGAATCTAAAAATCAATGCTAATTTACCTCCGTTTTAAAGTAGATCCTCTCTTTATAAATTCCCTTCCATTCTAGATACAACAGAAATCCTGCCGACTAATTTATCTTCCCTGCTTTACACTCTACATTCTTGGTGCTACTTTCTGTTCGACCATAAAAACATTACCCAATCAGTAATGTTCACATTTCCTCAGAAAATTAACATAGAATAGGAAAAAACAAAAAACAAAATCCAAAATTAAAGCTCTTAAAATCCGTTTGATAAAACACTAAAAGTATCAATATTTAATTCAGGAAGAATTTACAGGTTACCAGTGTCTATTTACTCTGATGTTTTATTGGGTTGAGTGTTTACAGATTACGGTAAAGTGTGCCTACGCACACCTGTATTGAAAACGACGTCAACGCAACGTCACGTCATCATCACACTCTTTTGGTTTGACTAGTCTTGATTGTCATGTAGTTTTTGTGATTCTTGTATTATGCACATCATATTGTTGACGTATTGTAAAAAGAAACTAGAAGATTGGTTAAAGCACGATGCGTTGAGTTGAAGTTGTATATTTATGTAGGTATTTGAAGCTATCGTAATCTCATGTGTTAGTGAACTTTATCTGGGATTTCTATCAGTAACATATTCGTCGAGTGGACGAGTGGGCAGTTGATAGTATAACAGTTTGAATTGGTATTCTTCAGCCTGAGATGTCTGTCTGTGTGATTGGAGTAACACTGTTGTGTGTACATAGTAGTAAATAAGTGAAGTGTGCAACCGCCTACGGCTTTCAATTCGGCATGATTTTAGCAACAGGTCCTGCATGCTTGGTCCTACTTTTATCTCCTTTTCCTACAACTATATAGAACTATCTTAACTGATACTTGTAAAACTTGAGATCATAACTCTTTTGTTATTAGTAGCAAATCAAAGCAGAATTATTTTGATAGCAAAACAAAACCGCAAGGGAATAATTCACTTTGATTTTGTCGTCTGGTCTCTCGTGTTCATATAGTGGTGAGCAGTAAATAAATAAGTTATCATTAGTTAGTCCAGTATGATAACAAATGTTAACCTAGAAATTTTGAGAAGAATCAAGCCTACATAAATTGATGTTTTCTAAGATAAAGTAAGTTTATTCTGGTAATGACTCTATATAGGATCTCCATCTGTTCTTTTTCGTTTCTCCTTCCAATTAACTTGCGTTGGAGTATATCTGAATGGAATCCCGTTGAAAATCAACACCAACTGAATTGAAGTAAAGGGAGTCGTGCGGAAATGGTCGAGTTCTTTTTGGCTTACCTCACATTGAAATAATTTAGATTATTGCACTACAGCAGAGAGGATGGTTCAGACAATGTAATAATGTAATGAAATTCGCTACGCTTCAATCTCTCTCGTTGTAAAGTTCAATATGCTTAGCCTTTACTTAGATAAAGTACAAAGTTCACATTACACAGAAAAGAAACAATAACAAAACAGAAGCATTATGACCACATACAATGTCTAACCCTTTTTTTAAACGCAATTATTTAAGTTACACACCTACGTCTTGAGCATTGTTGAATCTACCTTTGCAATCAAAACTCTTTTCAATATTATTGGCACACAAGACAATTCTTGCGTTTAATTGTGTCTTATTGAATTGTTAATCCACTTTTTGTATAGAGTAGTTAATTTAACAAAAAGTTTATTAGAAAATGATTTCCTACCAATAAAACTTTTATTGTATTTTCTCTAGTTTTAGTACTAATATACTAAAGGCTATGATTATAATAATTAATTGATGGTGAAATATAGAGAACATTTGACGAGTGAGGTGTTATGTAGGATTGTGATATTGCATTGCACTTCATATCGGTTAAATCTTGTCGATTACTTATGGTATTACGTTATTTACTAGATAAAACTATCGTAAAGTTATTCTCCCTCGTACTATAAGTCTCTCATGTCAAATGCTCATCCTTTTGCGTCACATTATACAATAGAAAATAAATAACACAATGCACTGTAACATCTACTATATACTACAGGTACAGCTAAAACAGTAAATGATGACTTCTGTTTATTACTGCATTGTTCATTATGAAAATAATAATATCATCTAGAAAATTGTGAAATTGAGCAAAGGTTGAATTGCTGCTGTGAACCATGTGTGATTTATGACACGTAAAGGTTGAATGTGTGTAAATATACCTGAAACACAAGCAATTAATCGCCTACGCAAGAGAAAAGACTTGGCATTAGTCACAGAAACATAACAAACAATGCCAATGCATTTCACCAAGTTTATTATTAATGTTGCGAACCTATTGTAATGTTTGGTGAGAAGGGAATTTTTAAAAATGCATTTAATTGAGAAATACTAACTACACCTAGACAAGAATTAGCTAAGATTACAATTCACACAATTCGCAGCAGGAGCGTATCTATAAAAAGAGTTATTAATGATGAAACAATTATTATTATAAATTGAAAGTTGCCTTTTGTCCTAGTACCTTACATGATTTTTGTACTTCAACTCACAGCTGACTATAAAAATATTACCTGTATTTATGTATAACAAATCCTTTGAAGGCTATTTTATTGACTCTTTACGACCTATCAAAGTCTTTGTGAAGACCAAACCTCATGACAATGCAATTTTATTGCCATCAACGTCAGGTAAATACGTGCAAACGACATACACCGTAATGAAAATACAAAAATGTGTGGAAAAATGCAACAAGAAAATATGTACAACTTTTTACATCCTTCTTCCGTTACCTTCTTCCGCTTTTTTACCCAGCGTAAATAATTATCTACTTAGAAATCCCATAATCTGCCAAGAAATTCATAATATATTACTAATTGTACCAAGTTTCATCGTTTTAATGTTTTCTTCTATATCTATCAACGTATTACAAAGCCTATAGCATATTTTAATATTTTACATGAATATAACTTTTGTGCAAATTGTTTTCTGCGAAATATAATATCGTGAAGTACTACCAACATGCCTCTTCTGTTTTCACAAAGAGCAACTGCTGTTAAGTATCTCATCTGTCTGTCTCCTCTTCACCACTTCACTTCTATGAATAATCTTTTTACCTGTGAGATTTCTTGTCAAAATGAGTGACATGACAATGTAATTATGAGATACGAAGCAACGGCGCCGGCGACTGAATGGTTGAATGCATTTCTTAAAATTGTGTCGTGAATTTTCTCTAAAAATGCATGTAATTACAAGAGACATGATGACACATGTTATCAACATATTCATTTATACGAGCACAAAACTTTTTAATATCCCTTTTAATTGCATTTTTCAGAAATGTGCAGATATAATAACTTTTTCGAGATAAAAGTGCATTAGCTCATTTATTTTCACATGCATTGCAATTGCTAAATCTAATCGACTTGGAGTAAAAATATCCTAATCTAATCTAAATGTGCATTGGAAACGCATAGAAAGTTTTTGCTCTTTTCTGCTTGCGTGTTCATGGGTTAACAGTGAAAAATAAACAAATAGGTAGTGCAATGCACTATTACAGTACATAAATGTTCAACTTAATTTGTAGAGTTTGTGTCTGGGGGTTGATAAAAAATTAACATATTGGGTAAAGGCAAACTGGAATTGTTTAACAGTTTATTGCATGTTTCTCAATCCCCATCTTCCGTAAATTGTGTTAATTTGCTATATTTTTTGTGGTTGGGATAAACTTAGGGAATCTGAGGTTTGTTACTCAGACACTACCTTAGTTGTAGCCAAATGGTTGAGAGAAAGATTCCTTTTACAGCTGAATGACTACCTGTGCAAAACTTGCCATCAATCCATAATCTGTCTATTCGTAACCTAACCAGGCCAGGCTTAGTTAGCTAGGGATTTAGGTTCAGCTTACTCGGCTGCCCTTTTAAGCTTTGTATTTATCTTTACAGTAAGCTACATGACTACACGTAATATTTATACTACTATGCCCTACGTACATGGATAATAGCTTTTGTACCGTTAGATTATTACCTTACAATGGAGATGAGCAAAAGAAATAAATAATCTTCCCTCACATAATGCACTTGCATGCGTATTAATGTCATTTAACAATAATTTTTAACATTACCCTTTGCTAAAGGTGATCCTTTGATTTACAGAATCTCTAAGACTAGTAACCATCAATTATACCAGCATAGACAAAGATCCTGAACAACTTGATAAATTCGTGGAAACAGAAACCCGATGTTGAAGTCGAAGAATATTATTTGCATTATAAAATTTACATTCTGTATTTATCTATTGAATTAATAATGAAAAGACAATTAAAATATCCATACAGGTTACAAGCACAAAAGTTTACTAGGATTTACATCCTGTCTATAAGGAACTGTAGATTCTAAGAAAGGGAATGTAAAGTGGGGCTTGACATTTTTTTGTTTTTTAATCCGCAATGGAATCTCCCCTGTTTCTATCATTAATTTCAGAATTTCTATGTTGTTGAGAGGTTTGTTGTCAGAGATGGTAAGAGAAAAGTGTCTAAAGCTGAAACCAATCCTTTGTACACTTTGACAATCGGCAATAAACGTCTGTTGAGCATTTACGAGTCACTGCCGTGGTTTGTGTGGCGGTGGCATGCGGATAAGCTTAGCATAAGCACTTACGTATTGTTTATTGCGCATTGTTAAATGGACGCTGGTGCTCTGAGTAAAAAGTAATCTTAACAATATAAATGGTCGTTGTTACATTATGATTTATAATTCTAGCATTGGATTGTATTTTCTAGCGTCTTCCATAAAAGGTCAGTTGTCAAATCATGCTACGGTTCAGAGTGATTCACAATCTTTTGACTCTCCTCAGGATATTTAACCGCAGCCCAAGTTTCTTTCCTCTCGCTCGTTACCACTTTACAACCTACATTTAATAAACAAGTGGAAGATCTGATTGATATATTTCGGTTGTAAATAAAGACTGTAATTTTCATTTTATATAGGACTATATAGCTAAGGATTTCATTATATATCTCATCTCCCTTAGAAAATTGCTTTGGCTCCAATTATTCTACAGCGCATCCTACTTGAATGTGTGTAATATTCAACATTATTATAATGTTATGTGTATGGACATTAGTGAATGATTGGAGAAGTCAAGCAGGAGAATTTCCCATGTGCACAGAAGGAGGAAGTGAAACAACATCCTTCTATACCATTATGTATGTCTACAAATTGAGCTGTCTTCTGAACTCGTTCCAACCATCTCTATCGTTCTTAGTGTAAGAATTGGGATATTTTGATAGATTAGGTGGCCTGCCACATAACACCGTTCTTCCTTTTCCAATTCACATATTTATTCTGGTCTGCAAGCACCGTATGTAATCAACTCATATCATCAAAGGGAGTCGACTCAAATTATTATTCACTTTTCATTCCACCGAGTCGTTTGAGTGCTTGTGAGTTTCAACTCTCCCAATCTCCATATTATTACTGCAGAATTTATAATTTCATCTTTGCATATTTATCATATTATATAACGGTATCCCTACTATCCCTCTAACTGTATATGCTAATTTCAATTTACATATCATGCTGTAATGTTTATTCATAATTAATTCGTAATGCTTCCTAATGAATGTGAAAGTGTCAGGTAGTCAAGCAGTAGTAAGTAACCCGAATTAGCCCAATTTAACATGGATACCCTCTCGAAGTAAGGCAAGTACTAATTAAAACATTAACTAAATGGTTTTAGTAGAAGAAATATCGACCGTGATAATTTCAATCTATAAAATTTTAATTTGAAACAATTTATAAGATTTTAAACCATCTGAAAGAATAGTATACATTAATGAATTCATTGCAATTTTAGGTTAAACAGCTTTTGAATTAGCCATTAATCTAATTAGTACAAATAGATACTTGAGTGGATTTGAAGAAATAGAATTATCACATTCAGAATGGAAATAGTAATGAATGAAAATCAATAGACTTGTGATAACGCCTTTTTAAGCTGAACAGTAACATCTCATCTCTGTAATCATATATCATCAACAGAAACAACCAAAATAAACATGTTTTATTTATACAATGTGAACTAAAAGCTTCCCATAATAGAATTTCACAAATTGCATAACCACACGTGTAGAGAAGGGTGATGAATGTGAAAATAAAATGACAATGAGCTGTGGACATATGCAAATACATTGCAAGTTGAATAGCACTATATTTGCAGCCACGAATGTTTGTTTAGGCTTTCATGCATTTTGTAATCTGATGTAGCATAATAAGCAAAAATGTAAATAAAACTGTTTGAATGAAAAAAATCCTGAAAACTCTCTAACAGGACGATAAGATTTATCTGAAGAATACCTTGAATTGACTTAACAATCTATTTTTACTTCCACTTAAGTCTTCATAGAAGATTTTGCAGCTTAAATGATTATTAACTCACCTGCTGACTTTTCTCCCATTACTTCTCACATCCAGATTTGCATTATGCACATAGTAAAACGTTCAAGATTATTCTGCCCTATGTGACCATCGAAATTATTTCACACACAACAGCTATAAATGTCTACCCAGAGAACACATTTTAATATTTTAGTCACATTTTACAAAAAAATCTGTTATAATTTATTGTAATGGTGAATATGTAATCTATTTGGGCTATGGGCATTGGACAAAGGATGGATATAAATATCCTATCTGAATTTTAAAAATATTTCTAATTTCCAATTGTTTGGATTCTGATTATGACTCTACTACACTTACAAAGGCTACTTGATACTACTATGTGTTGCTTGATCAATAATAACGAATGAAAAACCTGATCTAAGTAATGATAAATTAAAACGTAAGATAATAATTTTTAGACAGTGGAGTTGTATTGATTTTCAGCAAATCATTTATAAATGAGCAAATGGATACAATTATAATTTATGAAGTTTGTTTGATCTGATGCTAAAGTGAAAAGCAAATCAAATTTTAGAAACCGTAGTTCCTTAAGAATGGCATAACTATAGGATCAGTGCATAATACGGTTTATAGTGTAACATAATTTACAGATGGTATCATCTTCAGATAAAGAATGAATTTAAGTGTTTGAAAAAAGGAAAAGGACATTGCACATTAAAGGTAGACTTTCGACATTCTAAGTAGGAAAGTATGAAATAGCAAGGTTTCTATAGAGACCCCCTTAAGAGGTTAGACGAAGCGGGAGTTGGCAAGTTAAAAATTCACTTTTTTCACCTCTGGAGGACAAATCCTATAATTTGTCCTCCACTGCTTGGATAGGATAATAGGACCTGACTTATTACCATGGTGTTCCAGGCAGGGGAATTTAGATATGATAAAAGTGAATTTTTAACTTGCCAACTACCGCTTCGACTAACCTGTTACCATTAGAGGAATCTTGATGAAATAGGTCCATAAATGGTATGTAGGAGAAAACAGCGAATCAAGTGTTGAGCACGCACGTTTCGTTTATGGTCTTATCTGTAAAAATATTTCCACGTTAATTACACAGCAATGGTTCAGATGCATAATAATTCACCTCAGCTCTGTAGTAATTTCGTTTAATTTCCGTTTCGGAAGCAGCAAAGCGCTTCTTTATTCTGAGAGAGTCTGAGTCATATTGTAAACCATTTAAAGAGTTTTATATTACATATATAAGCAACTTACATAAAGAATTTCAGCATGCTCATTTGTATGGTGTGTGTTTATTTCATTTCTCATTATGGTTTGGCAAGGCATGGCATGAGACGTAAAATTGTGTATGTCTAAGAGTTCATTTTCTTCCTTATGGCACATTTAAAGGTTGGAAGTGAAGCTTTTATATTATTTAGTAGTACTCTGTGCATAGTTGTCTAGAGTCACATCCTTCCGCACCTGCATGCTCCCATGAAAGCATGTAATGTGCTCTAATGCCAAGTAATGTGAACCAGATGCATAGTAGAAATGATATGTAAAAAGGATACACTTTTGACGTTTTCTTTCCATTTAAAAGTTCATCCTTGTTTTATACGCTTTAGCCATAGTCTCGTGGTTTTAGCGAATCATACCTACCAAATATCTTATCATCCCTAGTATCGTATTCTTAAGTAAGTCGTGCTTACGCCGTTACGCGTATCCAGTCAACTCACATTACACAGTATCACTGAACACAAATATTTTACCTTTTTTGCACTACATACACATACTACACCTCAACACACACGGATACATTTCACAGCCCTACCTACACTCGCACTATTGGGAAGATGCTTTATAATGAGTTCTTTAAGCCTGCAACGGATGCGTCTACTTATTTACTTCTTGCTTACCTAACTAAAGACATGTAAATGTTTCCTTTACTCCACTTTGACCTTTCGTTATTTACTCCAGGCTTTTTATTGCCTCTGTCTTTCATGTACCTTTTTTATTTACGCTACGGGCATAGGCATTTCTATATCTCACTCCTTCAGACAGCAAATGAAAAATATTCATCTCTAAATAGCAGACCGAAACCGAATACTTTGTCTCGCGTTGCAAAAGACGTCCTATTAATTCAATCTTATCTTTAATCTTCGTTTTACATTACACATAAATACGTATGTTTTTTTTCTATTGCTTTTCGTAATTTTACTTTTGGATTGTCGTTAATAACATTATTGACTTATTGAAGATTGCTAATACGTATAATCAGAACCTTTCGTAATGAGTACCTACTTAGATATAGTAAAATGTATATTTTCAGTTTGGAAGTTGTAATTTACACCGTTGTGCTAAAGCTAAATTAATATTATCAATATTCATTTGTTGGTAGAAATACATTTACAATTCTCACAAAATACTCCTACTATTTTGTTATGCTAACGTTAGTGTCAGATCTAATTCCAATATTACTTAATCTGTAATATTCTACTGTCAAGAAATGAAGGAACAAAGAAAAAGTGTTTAGTAGGAGAGTGTGTTGTCTTTACTGTACTTTTATCAGCGTTGATGTAGCCGACAGTAGATTTTAGTTATGCTTATGCAATGTTAGTATGGATATCTACCTGAAGTAAATACGAATGCAGAAGTGCATTGTGTACTTGTCCTTGTGTGTATTGTAAATGGTAAAGTGATCGAATGAAGGAACGTAAATGGAGAGAGAATTCACAATGAAAATAGTAAATGGCATATCGAAGGAAAGAATTTTAGGGCCATAAAAAGGCAAGGCAGCGTTTGAATTGCATAATAACAACAACAACAGTAATCTATGAGAGTTACTAATGATTTTTAAAGCAGTAAAAGAACAAGTGTGCAATTGTGAACGCTGAAGGTGAGGTAGAACAGGAATCTAACAGAATCTCTTCAGTAGGAGGCTGTCGTAGTTTTAAAAATGTGGCTATGATGTCAAAAAACTCCAGGCATTAAACATTGTGTATAACAGTTGTAGTTAAACTACATTTAAGAAACTGAGTTATTCCACCCTCCAGCCAATCGGATGGAGGCAGATTTGCAAATTCCTTGACTCCCTCCTGTCTATTCATTTGAGGAGAGACAAGTTAAACTCAGTCAAGTGAATAGTGACAAAAGACACAATAAAAAGGTCTACTCTAGTCTGTCCTGTTTAAATTATAATTCACCGGCATGGGGTGCCATTCCTATTCCCTTTGAGTGTTGGCAGGAGCCGTTTGTTTGACGCTTTAAACCTTTCAATCTCAACTTGCTCAGCGTCAACCCTTGGAAAATATTAGCATGCTTTTTTGTTACACAATGCACACTTCTCATCGTCATTAATTCCATTTTGATATCTATCGAATATTCAAGAATATTATGTAAGTTATATTAGATGGTCAATTGCCACAAGGAATTTGGATCGTTTTGTCTACACAGAAGACGTCCATCTATAGTTTAGCATGGTAGAGATAATGGAGGATTACAAGTGCAATAGCATTCAGGTAGAGATAAGAGCAGACATGTCATTTCGTCTTGTCAGGAGATTTGTGGGGAATCAAAGCTTTAGAATTTGCTGACATTGCTGTGCCTCCTTATAATAATGGATTGATACATTGTGATGTGACTATGTCGGTCGGAGACTCCTTAACTTGAAGATTTTAGTCAATGACCGAGTCGGCAACGAACCGTGCTTCCCCTCCTCTCCTTCTTACACTTGTTCCCGAGCCTTTTATTTACTAGGCCTACAATACTCACTGTAGACTATTATAATTTATAATGGCTACTACTTATACATATACAAAATACATAGCTAATATTTGTAGTTCTACTTAGTAGACGTATATCCGTATATAATAAAGGTAAGGAAGCATGAAATAATTCAAACATTCAAACTAAAGAATCACAAAACATGCCGAAAAATTTATAGACTCTTTGTCAGTAGCGTTTTACTCTATAAATTTTCATACTCGCCTAAGCTCACCTTCCTTTACAGCTACCTAGGTGGTATGTGATTAAATTATCATTTACTAATACTAGGAAATAGGGGCAAAGTACTCACTATCCGCTATCATTTTGAAATTCTATCATTTCAAATTATAAATGATATTTGTACAGGAAATATTATGCAATAATATGCATTTATGTCGTAAAATACTTTTTTTAGGCCTTTAACGAATAAAATATAGGAATTAAATACATTTTACTAATTTTAGACATCATATACTACATTTGTAGATACACATGTAATATATCCAAAGCATAAAGACCACCTGTATGCAATTGTTGGAGGAATTAAATCGTAAATCATTCTATTATGTTTTAATTGGCAAACGTATCAAGTACATTTTTGAGAAATACCATTTTATGTAGGTAGCAATGCAAGAAGTGCATTGTTAGTTACTTCTTTAATTGCTCATGCTCTCGTTTACTATTTTGTTCTGGTTGCATTTTACTATGCAAGTTCTTGACGGACATGGACTGTGTTTTGCTCTGTTAAATTATTCCACTTTAATAGGTTCTCAATAAATAGAACGATTTTACATGAGTCTTTTAATTTGTACTTCCACCTGTTGCTTAAAATATGATTGTACCTGCCTAAACCACTTTCCTGATTAGTGTTTGGTATCAATCTTGTAAAATTTTATCATTTTTATGGATATAGACATAACAATTAATACTTATAAATTAAGACCAATTTATTTAATTGTGATTAATGTAATTAATCATAATTTTGTATTCTAATTCCAAGCCTTATCATAGTAGATACATAAAACCATGAAGCCCATGGTCTGAAAATAATTATTTCTCATCTCAGTTTTAATATACAATTATTAATGTGAGACTAATTACACTTTGCATGGAATAATTGTTTAATATTTCTCATGTAATCTTGATCTGTTCACAGGATGAATGAGAGATAATAAATGGAACTCACAAGTTAATTAAACCCAAAAAGATAAAAAATAATCTTCTCAAAAAATCTTATAATTAGTTCCAGTTGATTATTGAATGATCATGAATTTAAAACCAAGTAAGAAAAACTTTTGGGAGTAAAATGTTAAACTTGAGAAAATGATTAGTTGATTAACTTGATGGTTGACAAGAAAATTCGAGTGTAGAAATTGATATTCACGAGTGTTGAATTAAGAAAATCGAAGTGAATCCGTGTCAGTAAGAAAAGTGGGTAATAATTCACACGTAGTCACATAACTCGTATTAAAAATTAGTTTAATTTGTATTGGTAGGGGACTAGCGACAAGTTTTTAAGTTGCAAAAGTCGTGCGTGCTTAAAAAACCATAAATCCTATAATCATTTATTGTATAGTAAAGGCTGTTATCACTGCAAGAGAGAATGAAGTCTGTCGAATGAATCTTACATGGTATTGAGTAGAATATTATTTGTACGTGTGGATATTATTTATGAGTAGTAGTACATAGGAGAATGACCAAATGCGAGATTAGTGAGTGTTGTCTTGCTGGTTTCTGCTTGTTTATGTTATGCTATGCATTATTATTCCATTCTCCTGCTTATCGTCGTTATCTTATTAAAGCGTGTGCTCCTGCTTACTCCTACAAATCTAACTATTGATAAATCCCTATTATAACTACTAGCTGACAGAACAGTGCAGAACAGAACGAATCTCGTGTGTGCAATCAAATGATAACAATAGGAAGCTAAAACAAGACTTTATATTAGTATATTACTTTATCTTGACAGATGTTCGTTTATCTATATAAAGACATTGTAAAGCAATAGTTTGTGACTCTATAAACACAATTATAAAATAGGGACCTACATATTTACATGCTATAAGGAATTGTATAAAACTATGTAATAAACTCTCAGAAGGATTAATTACCGTATGTGTCGAATATTAAATCTTAATTTACGATTAGTATTGTCTGACTACTTGTACTTATTGTACTGTTAGCTCGATACTCTGTGAAAATGACGCAACTTGTAGATTTTGTTAATAGAACATTATCTCCAGTATAGGATAATACTTGTAACTGTTTTGCTTAGAGCATAAAAGGTACCTACACATATTATACTACATAAAATAATAATGGTATTGCATTATAGCCTGTTGCTGCCCTATTATATTTAACAATGATGCTTAGTACGCATTAAGATGGCAAAACGCATTATTTTACAATGCATACTGTACCTATTTAACTTACATCGACAACTAAACTTAAGTAGGTAACATATAAGAAGAAAATAATACACAATCTGCTTTCAATTGAGAGAAATTCTATTACTTAAGCCAAATCAAATGAAATCAAGGTAGTTTTTCTCAGTTGGTTAGTACAATACAATCATAATAGATACGAATGAGACACATCATACAATAGAATATCGTGCTACACTCAAAACTCAAATCCATTGTGAAGAAACCTTTTTTTGCTATGCGTATATGTTACTGGCTGATTTTGTTCATTTCACTTCAGATGTGATCTACTCTATTGTAGTTGTATATTCTGCTATAATATTATAAAGCTTTGTGATGTATTGTAGTACTCAGTTCTGTGCTATTTTTATTTTCTGTAAAGTTTACACATGACTTGGTTTGACTATTAGCTTAGCTTGGCTCATTCAGTCGTTTCATGGGAGTTCTGCTATTTTCTTACGTCTGTCTGTCTCGCTGTTTAGCTGAACTCAAACCTAGTTGTGTAAAATCGCATTTCAATGTGACTATTTATATTACATTCACACTTACATCTTAATCCTTCCGTGGCTCATCACGTCTCACTGTACTCCTTGTCTTTTTCATTACACAATCCTATGCATAACATTACACAACACACGGACACAAAAACCTATTCTAATACCATTTATTTTCCGACACTTTTGTTTATGTTTACATTCTTTCACTAATGAGAAATACTATTTTTGAAACAAACCTTTTAGCCATCTCACAACATCTACAATTCGCAAAGTGCTCTATTCCTATTAACTTGCAAATTTACGCATTTCAGAATATTGCGATTACAAAAAGACAAATAAACATTCTAGCTATGTAAGACTGTAAATGTTATTGGGTATTAATTTTATAAATTAAATATTGAAAGTCATGCTGCGCTACTTACAAATAGTAAAAATAACCATTTCAATTGAGTATATTTATGGTCACGGAGAAATGTCCCTTAAGCATATTACAAAAGAAGTTGGAACATTCTACAAAGAATGCAATAATAAGAACAGAAGCCATTTACTTCTACTTCAGTCGTCCATTTCCCCATAATATAACAATTCTATAAAAACGAGATTGCTATTACATTCTAAACTGCTTGGATTATCTAATTCTTCTATTGTAACTCATTTAAAGTTTCTAAGAATAGAATGAGAGAAATAACAAATCAGTTTTGCATATGGCTCAAGTACATTTTCCAAGTAACTGTCGAATTGTTTTGTGAATTAAAAAATACCTTACATGTACAGTTGAATAAATGCTAATTCTTACTTTCAAATTATGGTTACTAATAGTCTGTAATTAATTTTAATTTTTACCCGACAGCCCTTGAACCAATAGTTTAATACTGAGAAGGGAATGTGTGTGTTCAGTAAAGTGTATAAATCTATCTGGTTTGAGCCATCATTATTGAGTAAAGAAATTATCCATTAGTATTTGTATTATGTCCAACTGTCGACCAAGTAAAAGTTCTACACGATTGCCATTCGTGGCAACCTGTCTGCCAGCTTCATTCTCCAATTGACAATTGTCGATTGCAATGCATTAAGAATAGCGCCATAACTATTGTACAATTGTATAGTGCAGGACAGAGTGAGTATACTATAATAGAATACAGTATACTTATAATAGCAGGAGAGTAATACTTATTTGATTTGTAATGGATTGTGCTCATTTCTCGGCACAGTACACGTCTCGATGTACGTAGGTAATTGGCCGCTATCTGCAACAATCTGCATTCCTTTTGGTCTCATCTGACTTCTTGTCAATCTCACATGTGTATACACTACACACATGTCTCCTTCTACAAATGTATTCATTGTCTGGCATATCTACCACTGTGGCATTCCTAAATTACTCTTCGAATCCCATTCAAACATTGTAGCAATTCCTATCCATCTTGTACTACATACTCATACAGCGAAGGTGGATACTATTTTAAGAATAGATACAAATGATATAATACTCAGTTTTAAGGCCAGCATATAACAAACCATTACATTTGCATCTGAACTCCTATTCCTATAATAAAACCCTACTTTATACATGTCTGTAAAATACACTTCGATTCAAACGTCATTGCAATCAGTGTCTTCTTTTCAACAGAATTATTACAGTCCAGTCTCAATGATATCGATTTAAAGTCAACATCTGACCATGATCAAATAGCACTATCTAAAATATATTTGCTTTGTGAAATGAAAATAAAATTTTGACAAAAATAATTTAATTCGCTATCACTCATGACCAAAATTAGAGTAAATTGTATTTTTGGAGTGAACTCTGAAACTTTGAACTGCAATAGATTTAAAATATGGGTTATCTTTTCAGTTTTTATTTGCGCTTTGCCGAAATGTTTACACAGTGAGTCAATTGAAGAGAATCTCCTGTTATCAAATGAATTTATAACAGTAAAATTGTTTTTCTTTAGTATTTGCTTACTAAGTAGCACCAGATAGTAGTATTTAAGGTTGATAATAGGTATGTATTTACGATTAGCCTAATTTCTGGTAGAAAAATCATCGAGTTGTCCGTGCTTGTATTGGTATCCTAAATAGCACCTCGGAAATGTTCGTTTTGCACTGTGGACTTCTCTTTGCATGTACCTTGCATGAAATGAATCTTACGTAACAAATTAAGAAGCATACCTCCTCTTCCACAGAGATAATAAATGTAGGCATAAGCATAGGCTAATTTGAAGAAAAGTGTGCAAAGACGAGGGTTAAAAAATTATACAAGAGATCTTGTAATTTGTGCAGTAACTCATAAGCAGACAAGATAATGGAAAGAAGCTCCTCCCCTTTTCTTTCTAGCTTAAAGATGTTGAGAGTGATATTTGCAATTTAAAATTTATGAGCAAGCATTTGCTAATGAAAATTAGGATAAAAGCAAAAGACAGGTCAGGCCAGTAGGACATGCGCTTGTACTTTTTAACACAATACTGTCATTTGTAATTTGGTACCTAATACGGCAAACTGTAAACAATAGAAAAGTTAAGTAGGATAGAGACAAGACAGAGCAAGGATATTGTCTAAAAACAGTCTTTCCGAGTTAAATAACTATTAAGTAAGCAATCGCATTTATTGTAGCAAATAAAATTTAAGTGGAAATAATTTGACGAAGGAAATATGGTTATTACTGTAGGGGAGCGTGTATTAATGGCTCTCATGCTCGAATAGGGTGTTCTGTGTTACCTTTTTATTTAATGTACATAATTCAGCCTTTAGCTCGACGTATTTATTTCGGTTGATGCATACTCCATTCCATGAATTGTCTACTTGCATTGTACTCTGCACTAATGTTCCATTTAATACCATATACGTGCATCAACCACATTTACTAGAATATTTATGGCCACAGCTATGTAGAGTCATTTCTATTCGTAGTGTGACATGACACGAACTTATGTTACTACAATCGCAAGTTATTATGCATAACTTAAATACCATATGCTCGTAGTAATTACTCTAATGCACTTTTAGACAATCTTAATCATAATAATGATTCTTCAAACATAACTTTTAACCACAGCATAGCACAGTTCGTGCACTAGACGGAAAACATTTCCTTTGACTACGTAATTCTGGGTGTACACTTACAAATGCATTGTAACTATTACCAAAAATATACTCCTTTAGGCACATTTCTCAATACTTGAAAAGATTGACAGATCTCACGGGGTAATTTATTTAACGTAACTCTGTGAATGATTTGACACTAATTTTCTTGCCACAAATGCAATTGTGTTCAATGAGCCCTTTGCAAAGGTGAATTGTTGAGAACGTGGAAACACAAGCACCTTTAGTTTCTTTCCCTTTCAACCCATTACGAAAACTTTATCTGCATGCACATACGGATAAAAAATAATTGTCATTTGACTTTTTTGACTGTTAAGCAGGATTCAATTCACATTCAATCTACGTATCTGCATCACAAGCTTATTACAGTAGATTTAGCTTTGATAGGAGCACACTCCTAAGTGCAGCATTTACATCGCACTAGATAAACATTCACTTAAATTCAGTCCTTGTTTTTTCTACCCTTTTAACGTATGCCGTATAATAATTGAGTCGGGCTCCTGTTAAAAGTAAAATCATATTATGCATAGTGCAATGATTATTTCCATACTCTCTCACAATTACAATTTTACACTCTTTTGATCGTGTTATTTAACTACTTCACGATTTTAACCATGTGTCATTTGTATGAGAAAAGCAAACTACTACGAAAGAAACTATTCATTTGCATCCAATCAAGCTTAGAATTCCCTAAAAACAGAAAGTTGTCTCTTTCTGTTACTCGTGTAATTGCAATTTTATACTGTCAACAGACTTCTCTGATCTGAGCGTACTAATGAGACTCGTTTAAAAAAATTCTCGAGAAACTAATTCTGCGGCGTTCAGTCTGACTGTTGCACATTTAAATGCGTGTATGCACTAATAAGTATTCTATGTACCTGCTCCTACATAAAATTTTCATATTAATGTGTTTGTTACACCAATGCCCTCAGAAAATGACATTTTACAGTCGTGAGTGTTGTAGGAGGATTGAATTTTCACTATTATTCTTTTATTTCTTGAAGTTTTGGATGATGAAAATAGAGTTATGCACAGTTCAGACATCTCTTCCACATTGCTCAAAATAAACGGTTGCGACTCATTTGCAGTACTTAAAAAAGTGCACACTAGAAAAGCATAGAATATCTACATGCCGATCTCGTCGGAATAAAACCTTCGCCTACTAATACATAGTTCAAACTTTCTTGCTTCTGATTTTCAGATAGCTACCTTGTTCAATTGTACAATTTGTACAAGTCTGTCTTTAAGGTGGTACTGAATATATGCCCCTTGTCATAAAAACTGCCGCTGACATGACACATGAATAAAGATTGAGTTCTCAAGCACATTTGGAGAATAAGGTACCTTCTATGTACACTTTATCTCAGTTTCTAATTTAGTACATACTGCCTGTCTACTCAGGCTATAAATACACACAACTCTTTCTCTCAAACAGATACCTTGCCTGATAAATATTTCGCGAACTCCTTCAGATTCAAAAACCTCGTAAAAAATAAACTTTGGCTTAACCATTAGAGTCACAAGCTTTTATGTCAGATGCTAATGGTCTTATGTATCCTAACCACTCCTGCAGTACTTAATGCTGATATCGAAGTAAGTAAATTAGACAGTCGAGTGTGGGCAGGAAAACATCATTGCGGAAAGGTACAAACAGGGAGGTTCCAAAACGGAGATTAGTTATGCAAATTCTAATTTGTAAATCCCGTAGCCTGCCATGCAATTCCGCTTGATCTTCCGCGACTTCTTCTCAGCTCTTACTTAATGTCTTTGGGACTCACCCATTTGCTTCCCATTAACTTCACGTTAAAATAAACTGCATTTTTATGTCACATAGACTTATTTTGTTACACGACTATTCGCTTTTTCTTTCCATTTTATTATAATACCATTTATTAATACTCAGGTTAAAATAGAAAAATTAGGTTCAGTGATAATAGTTTTATAACAGTCGATTGCTTCCAAAATGTAAATAACTAGTGTGAAGTAGAATACAGTTTGAAAATAAGATATGCTATGAGGAAGGAAACAAAATCTTCAGAAATCCAATGCGAGTAGATACAATCGTAATACAAACTGACAATTTATGCATGCAAAATGTCACGTCATTTACGTTAGGTAACCCGAGAACCTTCTCTGTTGTTTATTATGCATCTATCTGATGTAAAGTATATTGGGATATAAATTATTTCTGCTCATCAGAAAATGGTGTAGGTTTGGCCTTAGTACCAGCGTGATTGTTTTTCTACTGTTTTTCATTAGCATATGTTCACCTCTGTGGAGTAAAGGTATTTTTTACACAAAGGATGAGTAATTTTAGCTCTCTTCCTCACTTCAGTACCCTCTGATGTGATCTGACATGACATGACAATAGAAAGCTAAAATTGGATACACAATTCAACCCCAACTAAATGATTGTCGCACTCAAAGAATGGACTCGGATCATCTAGGGAAACTATATTTGTTCCAAACTGTCCGTTTGACATGGCCGTACAAATCATGCTACAATTGTCTACTGGGAAGGATAAATGTCAATGAAAAATCAATTGGAATATTTCAATATTAATCATTTAATGGTAAACTACAGATCGATTATTTTTCTGATGTGCAATTAAATGAATTCGTCAATTTGGAATCTTTGATTGAATTGTTTGTCTAGTTTAGTTTGAATTCTGATTCTGAGGTTTGTTGGGATTGGAGTTTTATATTTGTTCATTCGTGACATGAATATGATGAGACTGTGTAAATATGCATATTATGTAAATAAGCAGGGTGAAATGAAAAGTATTATTTCCCTCGTTTAGGTAGATTTATTTGATATGAAACGTAGGACAGACATTGTATTGTGAATCTGGATTGCCTTCGTGCTGAAAAATATAGGTTTGTCGCCTGAAAACGACAACGCAGTTGGAAACACTTTTATTTGCAGTCATTATGTATTTAAGTCTGTACAACGCAATGCATTATTGTGCCAGGTACTAGAATCCATAACGTTTTCGCTCTTGTTGCGTACTATTTTACTCATTTCCAGGATCCAGCATGTTTAAATGTTTTTTTCAGTAGCTATTATGAATAGGAAAGGACGAAAGGAGACAGGAAAAAGTTTTTTTTTCTAGAATGTTTATCTTGCTAGTTTGTTTTTAAAAATTTAGGTGAAACGCATGCCAATGTCGAGGTGACCTTGTGATGTCGGTTGTCGGGATGAAATTAGGATGAGAGATTAGACAGATCATGAAATTGAAATAATTTCATCCATTATGACTAAATAAATAATTCACAATATTGTTACAAATGCAGGGGTTGAAGGTTAAATAAATATCTAGTTAATAGTGTTACAATAAAAATAAGTTAGTATTTATATTTTTATAGTTGACATCTTTTTATACTTTGAATAATAAACTAATTAATGAATACAGGTAGAAAAGGTGTGTATAAACTGGCCAAAAAAACGGTGGATTTTCTGAGATGTTAATTAAAGTAATTAGCCAAGTAAATATGCACAATAGATTGAATGATGTATCTAAATTGATGAGTATG
Source organism: Tomocerus qinae (assembly GCA_020055645.1). Taxonomy (NCBI): domain Eukaryota; kingdom Metazoa; phylum Arthropoda; class Collembola; order Entomobryomorpha; family Tomoceridae; genus Tomocerus; species Tomocerus qinae. Next base: position 105,222,851 of record CM034546.1, on the reverse strand, counting down.
TAACGACAGGTATGAAAACAAGGATCTTAATCTTGTTTGAGCCTGTGCTGCGTATATAGGAAGAATATTATATTAGTTGTTGAAAGGTATGAATTAAGAGTAAACTAACAATAGGTACAGAGAGGGAACATCCACAAAAAAGTTGTAACAGGAAAATGTGACCTCGAAGACAATGCATTTAGTACATACGGCATAGTTAGCACAAAGAGTTAATTACACAGTAGAGCACAGCAGAGAACTGTAGTCAATTAAGGATAAGAGCTCTCCTACTAGTCATGGCTACTTGCTTTCAAAACAGAAATAGTATGCATGCAAATACGATTGGAAAAAAACTCAAGTCAGTCACCACCTTTCCTAGATTCATGAGAACAACCGCCTACAAAATGCGAGTGACTTACACATAATAAAGGAACGTAGCAGTTAAATGAGTGATGGGATAGTGCCATAATTCCCTAGTGTACCTATCTATACCTTTATTTTAGTACGATATCGTTAGATTACATTACAGCTTCATAAGTTGACTTTGACTGAAAGAATTTACGAGCGCGATTAGCCTCAATACATACTTACAATTTACAATAGGATATCTACAGTATAGTCTTTGTTAACATAGAGCATTTAATTTTCACAATGCTACCAAGTAGTAAATTCGCTAGGTATGCGAAAACCTTGCAAAAAAATATACTATGCGTTTAGGACAATATTTATATGCGATGAAATGCAATGGAATTAATCCAGTACACGATTCGTACTTGTCCCTATTGCTTCTACAGTATATTTAAAGAGTATTATGTCTGTTATTTTATACAGAAGGACTCATTACTCATTATTTTTCTACTCATCTTCCCTTGTCAGCGCATCACAAAGTAGCAATTAAATCCGTGCCCATTACACACATACTTTCATATACTAAATTTCACTAAAACTTAATCTTCATTAATGGCCAAGCCTCTAGTAGAATCTTTATAGGTAGCCCAGTCATCCTTACTTATATTATGTATAAATAATGGACAAGGAAACTATGCTTATTACACATAAATAAGATACAAAGTTTGTACTCATACTGTCATCTGACAGTTTGTCTTCCTCGTACACTACATTACCTTCCTATCGCAGATACACTTACATATTTATCACATTAGCATAGAACACATCAGAGAATACGCCTATCTAAATATAAAAGAGTTACTCCCATATTCACTCTTGAGTCTCTCTCACTATATTACTATAACCTAAGAAGTTATAGAAAAGTACTAGATAAATAGCGTCATTTATTACCTTGTAAATAAGTTCCATATATTCCGGATATCCAATTTAAACACTTGAGACAGCGTAATATATAAAACGTCAGTTGGCGAAACAAATCACTATTTAATATCAAAGTCCTTGTAAACTCATCAAAATAATGACAACACTCTTGATGAACAAAGCTATTTTTATACCAAATTTGGTTTTTTGTCCATAAACACAGAAATAGGACAGTAAATACACTTGTTGTGTTACACTTGGAGTAAACTAGAGATAAAAAAATGTGAAACTGACAATTGTATGCACTAAGGCATAAGTAATGTTGGTTAAGTAAACTCAAGATAAAGAAATTGCCACACGTGTATGTGTGCCTCGTACGGAGACAAAATACAAACTGAATTGATGTGAGACTACACGAAATTGCATGGGATTGCAATAGTAGTAGATTACATTAGCTACATTACGTTGAAATACAGGACAGGTACTAATACTCATACAGCTAACACAATCAACAATACAGGTACATTGAAAAGGTACCTTACATGTACAAACTAACATAACCTAACTAAAGCAATATGCATTCATGTTGCTAGAGAAGGTAGATCCAACCATATCCAACAGGTGAGTACAATGTGAGACTTCAGATGAACAGGTAAGTAAATGTAAAGGAAACCAAGCCACTACCATGCATAAGCATCACTACTACCACATAGTCAATACAATACAAATATATTATAGGTATAAGAAATTGTAGTACATAAGCTTATATGTACAAAATTATTAGCACGTACGAAGCTGACTATATGTATGTATTATGATTAATACATTTCGTATTGAGTTTAGTATAGTAGCAGGTTGGGAGTGAGTTAAAGTGCGTTAGTCTACTAGTTCGCATGTTTATAGTATTAGAAAACGTTTGCTTAGGGGATCTCTCTCTCTTGTGTGATGCTGTGAAGCGCGGGGATGAATTTTCCTTCCAGCTAAATACAATTCGCTGATGCAGAACAGGCAAGAGAGAAGAATGGGGAATTCACTGAGTGACTGATGCTAGGTAGCCCTATGTTGTAAGTAATAGTGTAATAGACATCCTATTTGTATATTCTATATCCATTCTTCCTGCATTTTCTGTAAAACGGTATTACGGTGTATTACTTACGTGTAAGAATAACATGACATCAGTTCCTCTCTCTCTACACTTGCTAATACTCTGTTTACATATAATAAATGAACGTATAACTAACACAATTATCCCATCAAGACAAGACGGTTAGCTGAATGAATAATGTCGGATGAGGAGACGAGACCTGTCTAACATTCTCTATTGTCTTACAGTCTTTAAATATTAAATCGTGTAAAGGATATTTGTTTACTATTACTTATTGTCTCTATTTTATCAAACAACATCCGAAAGGGATGAATTGAAATGTTCTCAAATACAGACACTACTCTTGGGAATATTACTACTTCTCATATTTATAGAACAAATTCCAAATGCATGATAGATATTTATTTATGTTGCTGCTACTGTTATATTTACTTGAGCGGAGAGTGTCGATTACTAATTATGCACCAGGAACATTTTTCAACAATTTCTATTTGTATCCGCACCTGTTGCGTAGATATGCATTCAGATACCATTATACACTACACAAGTGCCTACACGCATTTACATACAAAGCAAATGACACACTTTTAGTATGCTTTATATTTAAGCTTATCTCAATAGACTCTTTCAAACTACGTTTTCTATTTATATTGTCGCACATTTATTCATATCCCATTATGAATCAGCACACAATTTTAGAAAATTGTACTACTGCATAACAATTTATTACCATTTTAATTTTTAAATTGATTTGTGATTTAAAATTATTAAATCTTAACTACAGGTTCGTCTGATATCGTATGGATAAATCAATCCTCAAGTAGGCAAGCGTAATGTGGAAAACTAGTGCGTATTGTTACTACAGTGGACTGTATACATGGATGGTAAATGTATTGGCTTACACAATTTTAGAAAATTGTACCACAAGATAATTTATTACCATTTTTATTACCATTTTAATTTTTAAATTGATTTGTGATTTAAAATTATTTATATTCAATTACAGGTTCATCAGACACTGTATGTATAAGTCAATCCTCAAGTAAGTGAGTGTAATGTGGAAAAGTAGTGCATATTATTACTACAGTGCACTGTATACATGGATGGTAAATGTATTGGTTTAAGTACAAGTGTGATTGTTTGGTTTAGCTATATACGAGTGGCAGTAGTACTAGATATTATTGTCATTGTTTGCACCGTAGTAAACACAAGTGAGGTACTACATGCGAGTAGATAGAGTTTATTTGTGAGTAGAACAAATGCCTTCTGGTACTGGGACGATAGTTTGATAAATATAGTAGAGGATTAATATGTAACGCATTAAACTGATAGCTCATTACACACTGTAAACACAGTTGATAAAAAAAGAAATCGCTCTTTTATCAAACCTCCTTTGAATTATGACTTTTGGCACACTTGCGCAAAAACTACTTCCGATTCGAGATGAATTTATTGTATTTCCTATGGTTTATAACACTATGATTTCATTTTATGGGCATGTGTACCATTCCTAGTTAATAAATCCAGTATTTCTATACAAAGCACACAATTGTAAGTTCATTAGGGTTATGTTGAGTTTATGATACGTAAAAATAAATGCATAATTCAGGAATCGGAATTACCGAGCCTGCGCCTATTAATGAGTTATAATTTGTACTGTCTCTGCCAATGTATATCTTGTACATTATTGTATAACGTATTATATTGTTCCATTGGTTCTGTACAACATGATTGTTACATTGTTATGTTTTGAATACGGGTCGACCATGCACTTCTAATGTAGCATGCATTTATTGCATACATGTGTAGGCTTATGTAGGTACTTAATTAAATTTTTATTCTATGCATTCGAGTGAGCGGTTTAAATGGCAGTCTGTCTAATGCTCTATTTTCCATGTATGAGCATGCTACAAAGAGATACATTATTATTCAACAGTTGCTTTGTGCTGTAACTGTGATTCCGTTCCTTCGTTGGTAGAAGCACTTAAACCAAACAATTTGTTTGTTCACATAATAATTTTACTAAAGAGTTCTTAATGGTTGTGATGTGATAGGTACTATAGTTGTCTGCAGTTAAGATATTTGAATTACGCAATAAATAATGGAGCTCCCATACCTGACCATACTAATTACTCCGATCAAATCTATTTTAATTGTAGATTTTCTATCTATGCGCGCTTTGAATATGTTTATGTTACGTAATCTAATTCTTATTATGAACTGTCTTATTAGCTGTAAGCAGAAGCAATTTTGTGACTCTTGTAAAAAGCCTTTTTCTAAACATTTAAGGGATTGTTGTAATTATTTACATCAAAACATACGTGTAATTAGAGTATTTTTTTGCTTAAATAATTATGGTTCGTTTCTTGGTTCTTGTATGGTCAATGGGAACCTAAATGGAAGAAAGAGGTTGAGGCAGAAAAGCTTTGTGTATTAATATCAAGCTAAAAAATTAATTACTACTTGTTACAGAAAATTCTCGTTAAGTTGGAAATTGGAGCAAAAGTTGATAGAAGGTGACCATTCTCTACTATTTACTGGTTTACTCAGTCACGGTACAGTGGTCGAGTTCTTAGTTAAGGCTATCGGGAACTATTACTCGATTGTCGCAGTTTAATTGTTCCTTCTAAGGAAAATAGGAGAGGCTACCTCGGACAAAGAATATAATGCACATCTGCACCTTTTCAAGTCAAAGAACTCTCAATAGAAACAGTTACTTATTAGAAATTATTTTAGTTCAGGATGCACTCTGTACTATTGATTTATGTATGTACTACCGACTACCCAACAATGGATTCTGCGGTGAGTTGTGTGTGAGCATTTAAAACACGACGGTACGGATATCACTATGTATACCTATGTGATTATTGATGATATTGATAAAACTAGACAGTAATAAGTGCAATAATGTCTGACTTAAGTGCATACTTATGTAGTTTTATTTCTATTTAATAGGAATCCTACATAACTCAACCTAACTCAATTAAGGTGCGATTGACCTTTGCATACTTTACAGATAATCCATTAAAATACTATAAGGACCTACGTATTTATGTCTGTTTATGGTTAAGCAGTCTGCGAATTTGCACAGGAGTAAAAAATAGAATGCACATGTACATACAGGTACGTGGTACATTCACGTTTCTCCAATAGCGATACTCTTATAAGGGAATTTATTGGCGACCTGACTTAGCAGAAATTCATTGCCTCCTCTCTTTGCCAAAGAAAATAGAAATTCTGACCTAATTTGGTCTTGAGCTTTGGGTAACCACATTTCGCATAAAACAATTTAGCCTTAATAATATGATTCTGCCAAATACTCGGTAAAGCCAAAATAAATTCTCACTAATACACACCAAACGATTTCCATCGATCTACGTACATCTGACGTCTACGCTAGTAAATTCTAATTGACTAACTTTTCCCATCATTTAAAATATCAACTATCTAAGCTGTTCGTACCTGTATGATATATTTGAACTAATTTATATGAATCTTAGTATTTTACTAGTAGGGATCACAGTTTTATTCGGCAAATCATATTTTCAGTTTTGTAAATTCTAGATATTCCAAATTTAGAGTATTTTATTGAAATAACGGCTTTTGCACAGATTTAGTTTGGTAATTATGTGATTGAGGGAGTTTCTGAAGAAGAAAAATGAAAATGACACTGGCAAACGAAACACTTCCGTTTCATTTGATGATGAATGGGCAAGTACAAAGGACAGAAGAAAGTAAATGATGGTATTTGAAGTAGCTGTTTAATCGTCTAGTGTCTAGACTCTAGAGCAAAACAGTTGCATTGAATTGTTATGTCCGTGTTTGGAGTAAATATGATCTACGCATGTTATCCTTTGAAAGTATTCATCAATTTAGTTGTAATTCTAGAAGGGTGTCTTAGTGTTGTCTCTTCTTGTCAAGAAAATTGAATGAATGGATTTTGTGCGAGTTGAGTGGACCTCATGGAAAGTATCGAGTTAATGTAGAAAATGTAAAGTAACACAAAGCAGATGTTCCGTTTACGTTCATTACTTTTTCGTTACGACGTTTTCTTCTTAACCATTTTCCTATTGAGACAGCTGAGATACTGAATAAAGGAAATTCCATGTTATTTTTCATGAACTACTCTCATATACTCAATGCGTGCACATATACCTTGCAAAATAATATGGTCCTACACGTCCTGTCTACTCACTAAGAGTGATAATGATTTTGTGAGTATATACAAGAAACATATGAATACTTAGAAATTTAGGTTAGAAGTTTTGGAAAAGTCCTCTTAGAGTTTTTGTCATCTTGAAACGTTTGTTATGTTTATGATACAAATAATAAGACACACTAGAGTGAATGACATGCCAAGATACAAAGATTTTAACAACAAATGAGTTTCTGATGACTTTGCAGACAAAGTCTTAATGTCTACTGATATACAAACATGAAAGCTTGCTCTTTGTTCGATTTAATTGTACATATTGAACCAGTGAATTGATTTTACTTGCTTTAAAACATTCATCTTGCACTTTAACAATCTAAAAAAATCCATGCAACATTAATTCCGATTAGGTTTTAAAATGCTATTGACACCTTCGACAGTTGAACATTAATTCTGTGAAAAATCCACAGAAAATTATTATTTTGTTAATTTGTTGATTTGAGTGCAGAGTAGTGCTTTGTATTTGTGCAGTGGAGTTGCTATTTAACGATTTCGAAGAGAAAATTAGGAAAATTACGTACAGAGAATTTTGGGCATTTCGGCTGTGTCAAACAAGCTCCATGCTGGTTCAAAAGCTTCAGTCAGTGGCTCGGAATAAAAGGACGGAGTATTTTTTTAATGCAAGAAGTTCTGCAGTATTTTTGTGTACAATAGGACAAAGTGAAATAATGTAAGAGTTAAGAAAGTGTCATTTAGAAAATAGGAATTTTTTGGTTGTGCAGTGTGCAGCAGTCGACCAGAGCATTGTCAGTAATCAGGCAGAGATAAATAAGTTAAGAGTGCACAACAATGGAATTTCATTTCACACTCACAACTTCATATTATCACAACAATCAAGCGAAGCCTGTAGCTAAAATGCGGCGTGTTTTCTATTGTGCTAACTCTTTCTTGTTATATTATTCAAGTGACGACGACTATGAGAGATGCAAGAGGAAAAGAACGTGGAAACAATATGACAAATGAAGTGTAACTCGTAAGTGCCTCCATTTACTTAACATTTTCTGTATTATAAAGTCTGTCTTGTTCTATCCTTCTAAAATTCATGTTTTAAGTACAGTTAAGTAACTACCTTTACAACTAACTATGTACTACTACGGGAAGATTACCATAAACATGCCCCAGTCACCGGTATAGAAATTTAGAGTGAAACCAAACCACATGACAAGATTGAACGAGGGTGAGGTGAGATTACTAAGTCAAAAAATTCCATCGACAAAAACAGATTTTTGGGTTTTCGGCTTTGTTCTCGCGAGACAGCGAGAGTGTTTTTATTCCTATCTTTTAGGAAAAGAAAATTGTGGAAATTATGGTTTCTGTTCTACTGATGACGTTGATATCACAATGTAGATAAGAGTGTCCTTGTAAAAAACGACGTCATATTTTATAATACTAAATGATTATACGAATTTTATGTGTCAGAAAGTCAGCACTCACAAAACAGTTTTTTGATACCTATAATTTATTCAGAGGATATGTAAGAGAAATGTCCATAATAGAAAAATTCATAACTCCTCATACTACATAACATAATGATATAATCATAACATAATATTATTATCCTCTCCATCTGTACACAAGTTTCACTTTAAGTCTTGGTCATAACAATGCTACTCTGAGTGGTCATAAAGAAATAATCAGTCACTTCGACATGCCAAAAAGGAACCATGAAAACTTTCCAGTGATTTTCAAGCCAATTCATTAATAAAAGAAATCAACACTTAAAAGATATAATTATAATAGTAGATATAACCTAACCTAACCTAATGGATATTACTTGGGTACAATTTGTAACAATGTTGTATAGAAGTTTGTTTAGAAAATATTTTGGTAGAGAATAACAGTTACAAAATAGAAAATTTTGGTTTCAATCAATGAATATCCGCAAAATATGTTCATTGAAATCAAAAATCAAGTTGAAAGATGGATAATGATTGAAGAACAAGAGTTATCTGCATGCTCCTGTGTACAGATGGATATAAACAAGGTTTTATTACAATTTGTGATGAGATTTCGTGTCAGATTCTAATAAACAAAGTATATAATTGTATGTAGTGAAATGATATGAATCTGCAAAGAAAAATTATCGCTTTAGAGTTCAAGTTTTATCATTACAAACTAGATGAAGTCATGTCTAAAATTCGACATTTCTAGTTATAAATTTGAGCAACTACTTTCTGCAACTGTAAGTCTGGGCCAAAAGTTGGTGTTCATTAGTACATCATAAAATCTGGTATATAAAGAATGTTGATGGAGGAACACTTAGAGCGATTGGTCTTCCTACTAACCAAGTTTCACCTAAACCAAAACAGAACACATTGACGTGTATCTTTATTAGTCGAGTGAACATTATTTTATACAGCTGTTGTTGCACGTATCTAATTCTCAAACTTATGATAGTAAATACAAATTACTATGCATGTATATGAATTGATTTTTTCGATGTAGAAAACAGTAAACCTATCTATACAGCTATTAGTAATCTTCGTCTAGAGTAAAGTAGCTGTAAGTGTCTGTTCTATCTCAATAAAATCTGTAAAAGAAAGCGTTATTTATCTATCCATATTCATGTGCTGGTATCACTTTGTTCCGTTTTCACCCTCTGAGTCTTACAAGATCATTAACACTTCTACTCCTCAACCACAATCTTATAATATGATTAGTATATGACTATCTAGTGTAAAGTGCATAATAAATGTAAAATTAAAACCTAACGGACATTAGTGCAGTTATGACAGTATGGGAATTTCTTGCATATTTTTGATAAGGGTGCGGTTTAAATGAAATCACTCAAACCGCCTATGTACAGTAATGGTCATTCAAACATAGAAAATGAATTAGTAATGCATGTAAAAAACAAGTATTTTCATTCTCTGACTGTTTTAATACAAGAGGCATTCTTAGATTAGTAGAAATGGATTAAATAGTTAATTTGTATTAAATTATTCATTGAAAATTAGCCTGTTACATATTGTTGTTGCTAAAAAGAAAAAGTTATTATCACGCCCATTTATTCCGAGAGGTCTAGGCTAAAAGAATGATTAATTATATTAAAGTGCTGATACAAACGGTTACGACTTGCTACTTTTAAAATGTTTTACGTCTACGTAGTACTTACACGTGTCTAACAATGTTTATTAGAACATCAAAGGATTTATTGTTGTTTTCACATATTACCAATTACTAATTTTCTGGTGATAGAGCAAGAAAGCGAGATGAGTCAGACTATTATAGTCCAACTAGGTTTAAATTGTCGAAATTGGAAAATTCATTATCTAGTACAAAGTGAATAACTCTGTAACATTTAGCAATCTTATCAAATAGCATAAATACCACCTAGACTCCTATGATAATCCACATATTAGAAAGGACGAGTTACATTTGACGATTACACCTATAATAATTGTTACACTCATTCCAACTGCAACTTTTCATTTTCTTTTTAGATGTTACACTGACATTATTGCAGTAATAATCTAAAATGGTTAGTAAAAGTTCAATTCACTCAAACTATAATAGTAATTAGTTGAAGGTGAAGTACATATTAATGCTGCACATCCTTATAGCTTCAATACGTCATACAAAAAACGAGAGTTACTTCTCAAAATGACTCTTTAACTAAATTACATCTTCTTCTTCAAATTGCCAAATCACTGAGTGAAATGATGACGTTCATAATCTGAAATAATTCACAGTTCAATATCAAATAAAATTGTTCACTGTACTCAAACCAAGTTAAGAAAATTAGAGGGAAGAAAACGTAGATGCTCATTCTATATAAAATTAAATAAATTGGTTTAGTTACACTAGTATACTAATATAGATTTTTTACCATTAAATCTAATGGCATGCCTAATATTCTCGAGCATATAAACTCTTTCTATCTAATAAATACAGTCTCACTTATTCTACTTCATCTCTATCAGCTTCTGAGCATAGGCATTAAATTTTTAATGGTGTTGCTTGTTAAATTCCAAGAGCTGTGCATGCAGTAGAGATATAAGATAGTCAATATCAGTCTACTATACTTGCTGCAGGGTTTTCTACATTTATTTAGTACTGTTACTTGACTTGGCATGGTATTTCTATGATAAAATTATTTTGTAGCTATGTATATATAGATATAGTTGGTTTATACAACAGAAAAAGCATATTAGTAATACAGATATACGGATTAGTACGTGTAACACTGCACTGCATTATAATAAGAGTTTGCAGTTGGTTAAGGCACACTTGAAAACGTTGGTGGTTATTAGTAGTTAATGTAATTTGTAAGTCAAGTGTGCAGTTGCAGTAGTTAGATTCAATTTAAACGATGAGCATGGATGCCTTGTTGATTCGTAATTGGACTGAAAGTTCGTCTTTTCTAACTTTGCACTTTTATATTGATACAGCTCTTTGGTTAGTATGGAAAATCCTTTCCTTTTTCAAAGAATATTATTATACTGTACTGACCACGAACAATTTAGGATAGAAAACGGTTTGAGACCAAGATATGATTTCAAGAAAAAACCGTTTTAAGTAGCTCAGTAGGTTATCTTCGTCTCACATCCAAAATTAATTCTGTCTCGTGCGATTTTACCAGAAAATCAACACAAAGACACTTTTAAAAGGGAAAATTTTTGATTAATGGCTATTCCTGTAATGAATAATGTACAACTAGATAATTATCATTTTCTAAGGATGATATCTTTCTTGTGTCACAATTCCAGAAAACTAGTTTCAACTGCGACCAATGTGGCTCAAATGATAAAGATTTATGGCAGAGTATTACTCTAGTTTGAGCAAATTGAATCCTAAATAAATGTTATTACACAAAGCGAAACACATAAATCAATCGATGGAGACGGGAGAACAGTAAGCCTCAGTATTTCTCGTGTGGAAGCAACCTATTCTATTTTTGGATTTCGTCAGATATTAAGCCTGTGTACATTAAAATAAGATAGCTTCCACGGCTTAAGTAAATCTCAACTATTCCTCACTCTCATTTTTCTTCTGCATAGCTTTATGTTCTCTGTCCTTGGACTGCTTATTAATTTTAGATGCCGACGCCCGTCGTTTCGTTGCAGTAATAGACTATCCACATCCATTTAAATGATTGCAATCCTTTGCATACCTCTTTTTGCACGGAAAAGCTGCGGAAACAACATGAAAGCTGAATTAATAAGGTCAGACTTGGCTGTATTTCAAATTTAAATGATGATGGCACTGATAATCAGTATAAATTGATAGCAGAATTAGAAAATCCATCACTCTTTAACTGTCATGTCAGGTAATAATTGATTCCCACCTCAATCCAATCTGCAAATGTGATTCATTCCTCTGTACATTCTGCTGTTTAAAAAAATAATCCGGGGATTAGTGTTTCAAAAGGTTTGTTTGTGAATGATGATAATAAGTAAGTGCAGATAATTTTAGTTCACCAAATCCATAATAGTAGTAATATCCTAACGAATTGGTTTACTGAAACCCAATAATTAAATATTAGTAATCACAAATAATTAAATGATTATATCAACTGTAGGTTTTTCTTCCACTTTCGTTGATTACATTGCATATCAAATCATTTTCATTAAATTTTTATCATGAGAGTGTCAACTAGCAAACACCTATGTAATTTAAAATGCAATTTAATTTTGGACCAAAGTTTATAATAGTGTTTCACTTTCTTGATAATTGAATAAGGGTTACAATTTTTAAGACACTGTGCAAGTACTGTATAACCAGACTATCTGTTTTTGTAACTCCAATTTTAACAGGTTTAGCAGCAAACTTAGATTGAATCTATTAGCTCGCTATTTATAAAATCTGTCTTCCTAGGAATGCAGTTTTACTCTTTTATCACATTTATTCATGGATGAGAAACATTGCCAAGGAGGACATTAATGCAATTTGTAAGCTGGTACAGTCCTGTCATTTTAGACACGTTTGTAAAGATTCAGATGGTATTAATGGCAATGAAAAATAAAAGTATTGTTTTGGGGTGTCTATTAATGACTGAGTGGGAAAGTAAATAGTGTTTAATTCTATACTGCAATCGCGAGAAGCAAAATCTGTAGGTGAAGGTACTTTTCTGTTTTAAATACGTACCTACTCCAGTATATTAATAATCTCATTGTACACAATTGGGGCACTGGTATCAAATGTTTGTCAGAGTGGTATTAGACCAGCTAGAGTTGCCAAAAAAGTGATGTACCGATATTCTATTTAAGGGGAAATAAAGCACATAGTGATTATTTAAATTTCTTTATGTGCTCTAGAAGTATTATAGTTAGGGGAGTATGATTCTAATTTGGTATATGTAACATGTAGTTGATCCATATGCATAACATCTCATCAGTATTCACCCCGAGAGTTCTTCGTTCTCTTAAAATATTCATGATTCACTAAATGAGATCACCATTAGCATTTTTAGCATTTGCAGGTTGTTAGTGTAAACCTCTATGATGAAATAAAGTTCCACATGTTGTGTACTAGAACTTTTATGGGAGTTGATTCTTCATCCCGATAGTAAATGTACAAATGGGGAATTAAATTATAGCATGTTGTTGCCCAAATCTCAGAAGTAATAGCTCTGGCATATGTACCACAACTATTTATTATACTCAATACATCTCTTTTTATACATATGCAATAACTATATCTATAAAAATCGTCATTGTTCTTGCCAATTCAATCCTAACTTGGGAGTTTGTTGTAAACATGAATGAAAACCCACAAGAAATGTAAATGTTAATACAAGATGCATGTTTCTGATCTGGCATACATATATACGTAAATAATTGCAAAATAAAGAGGCAGTTCCTAATTAGTAGTTGTAGCAGTCACAGTAGAGTGCAAATAATATTCAGTATATCTATCTACATTAATACTATTATTACAAAATTAATATTACTTTTCATTCTTGTGAAAATAATAACCCTATTTAAGTCGACGAGATTATAATTTAATATTTTTAGATGTGCGTTTATAACAAGAAACAAGAATCATTACAACTTAACTAAATACTTGATGCATGGAAAGGATGTAAATATTGCAAATTACGTTCTCCTGCATAACAGTTTCATTCAATGTGGTGAAATGCGAAGTTTCTACTGTAAAATCACGCACAGTATAAAACCTTCATAGGCGTGGGCTGAATGAATCAATAAATCAGTAAGGAATGAAGTAATATCGGCTTCTCCTCTAATAGTTGCTTAAAAATAATGTCTACGTGACATGACATGAGCATGTCGATGACACAGTAGGTAATTAAGTTTTCGAGTTGCTCCCTCCTTTCTTTTGTTGGTTGGAAAGAATAGGACATTATGATTAAAGGTATGCGCCTACACTAAACAAATATTAAAGTGATAAGAAGCTGACTGATTTCGCAGGCTAATCTTTTGTTTCTATCGATGTGCGTGCGTCAACTCTATTGATGACTAAAAGGTTGAATTTATGAATGTAGCAAACAGTAAAAAAGGTAGCAGTTAGAAGAAACTTTTACACTAGGGTAAAGAAACTTTGAACTGTGTGGTCTATATAGCCTTTAATTACTCTGACGAGGAACAAATAACAATCTTGTCTTTGGTTAAGAATGCAATAGCACTAATAGGAAGTAGGTCCTATTGAAATAATATTTGGAATAGTTTTCATGACTGTAAAAACTAGGTTAAAGCTGAGGTTCTTAGTTTCATTTAAGAAAACTGCATTACAGAAATCGTATTAATTAGTAAATCTAAATGAATAAGAATTTTAATTGCCATTAGTGAATCTTTAAACCTTTTCTAAAAAGTGTAATGCATGCGCCAGGCCAAATGTTCTTGTAACATGCCATCATCACCATCTTTAATGAATCTTCAGAGTGACCGTACCAACTGCTGGTAGTGACACTTTACATCCTTCTTCTTCGATGTAGTTCAATTCCGTGTGGAATACACTCATCTTCCCATCCTTTCCGTTGGGCTCTGGTCATTTTTCTTTTGATTTAGTTTATTTTATGAAGTTTGGTTTAGATTTGGCAATTTTTCATTTACAAGTGGATGAAAGTCTGTCTTGTCGAGTTCACATGTGAAGACAAGCAGACTAATGGCAAAGTGTGCCATTTGCCAATTCACTGTCAGTACATATGAAGTGGGCACATGCATATGACGATGTAAGTAGCATAATAGAGTGCAAGTGTGTATATACAATAACAGACGGAGTACAGCACCAATTAACCTACATATTCATTGCATCGTCACGATAAAACGATGCATTCAATTCGAAACTGAAGCCAAATCAAAGTCTTACCCATCCTATCTTTGTGAAAAGTAAAACCAAGTGCACTCCTCTTATTATTAACCATTACACATGGTAGTAATATGCGAATGACTGTGTTCGGGTAGGCGTAAAATCCCACATCTCCAACCACAAGTAGGAGACACATTCAACTTGTGATACTAAATTTCTTCCCCTACATCCAATTAATAAATACACCATATACCAGCCAATTGGACTAATTATCAATCTACAGAAGACTTTGTCCTACCCGAACAAATTTCGTTTTTAAAAAATAACACGTCACAATCGAACAATAAGGAAAAAACCAATGCGGATCGAACGTAATTAGGTGATTTCAATAGCCAATTTCAACATCTTTCTGCAGACCGGTTTGAGGTTTGGGTTTGGATGCATTCAGTTAGCTTTAAGCTGAGAAAAATCCTAACTGGCTGCAGGATAAGATCAAAACATGCCATTGACTTTACACATTGGAGAAAATCATATCTACTGTATTTATTTATTTGAATAAAATTGAACTAAATAATTTCACGAAAATGGTGTCCTAACGAGGCAAGAAATAAATGAGATGGTAGATGGTATAAATATTAGTAGAGTGTTTTTGCTACCTTTATCCTATTGATCCTAGATGGACTCTAGCAAGAAAGAGTATTTGTGAACGTTTTCCTTTTGCGTATTGGCTATTTGAAAGAGACAATGGTATTTCCTAATCCAATTTAATAGACAGTGCAATAAGTCATGAAGATTGTTTATCTATATCCGTCGGATCGTAAATAGTGGTATATTTTCTTGTGTATGTTGCTCACGTTTGATCAGTAACATTTGGCTGATAATAAAAAACAAAAGCCAATTCAATTTAGCGTTACATATTTATAGGGATGGAAAGAGGTAACTGGTTGGCGTGGTTGGTATATCATTTCTGTAATTGTATATATCAGCCTCAATTCCAGTTTGCTTCGGAGCAAGTCCAGATCAAATCATGCAAATACAATCGCCAAGGATGCTGTTGTGATAAGGTTTCATGGGAATAGACTCACGCACGCACGGCACAATTCTTGGTACTACAATAATAACAATTTCATCGTCCGGTGCGGTGTTTATCTACGAAGGCAGATCTACCAGAACACGTCAAGACAATATACCCACGCATAGGAGAGAATCCACTGAGTCAAAGGATGATGGAAAGTTTCAGAAGAAGATTTTATTCATTACTTATTATAACTTTGCGGCTCAAGGATTGTTTAAGCCATACTGTAGTATCATTAACTTCGTGGAATGCCATTCCTTTCTCCTTTAAATGCAGTAATTGCAGACCTAATCTTAAATTACTCACACAGAGAATTCCTAAATTCAATTAGGCTATAAAAAGTTTAATGTGCCATTTTTTCAAGTATTTTTGTACGTATGATCGTATGAAACTTGTGACAGAATGGCAAAATGCTCTCTATTAATCTAGTTGTGACGTCTACATATTTCCCCAACCGAAACGTCAAGATTGCTTATTTTGAGATAAATCATAGAAAATGGTAAGAAAACATGAGATGCATTTTCAGAATGAGAATTGGATTTTTCCTAAATTCAAGGACTACCGTATTATAGTATCTAGTACAAAACTGCGCATATAGTTCATTTCTACTTAGACAGGAAACAGAAATAGAGGATCGTAAGTAAACAGAGAAAATACTGTTATAGCTTTCTTTCCGTCTGAAATGCATTCCTGTCAATTGAAAAATGTTGATGTAACATCTTATAGATATTGCTTCATATTATACTGAAAGTTTGTTTACAAAATAAATATCTATGCTATTGAGTATGCAACTGCAGGTCTAATATGCATAAGAGCTCTAGAATTGAATTCAGGAAGTTTTTGTGGAGACCAAAGAAATATCTGTGTAATGAATTGAGAATGTATAATATCTTTGTTGTACAGTGGAGTGAGAGAGAAAGACTAGTTTAGCGATGTGTAACGAAGCCACAACGATATAATGCACTGTAGAGTGTAGAAATAATGATTTTAACACAGGGAAGGAATACGAGCGTCACATCGTCCTAGTCGGCAGTCACCAAGTCACCACCACCAACAACAAGTCGACAAAACAGAAACTACTGCGGCTGCATCTCTCCAAATGCATCTTTTCCTCATGAATGTAGTTCGTACACTGTTGCTAATGTTCTTTCAATTCTATCTTGGTCTTTCCTTCATTTCAGGTCTAAATTTAAAGCTTTTCTCTAGATGAGCACAACACAGCTTAGGAAATACATGTAAAGACTCTACACAAGTAAATATACACAAACTATAATATGTATCTTCTATCATATAGTTACTTATATTTACCTATACTTATTCTATGTGGTGCTACTAATAATACGCCCTAACGTAGATACACGATGCTATAATGTAAAAAAATTGGCCCAAGGCCTTTTTTGATGTTCCAGCCCAAATGTCAAGCCGAAACCATTGCATCTTCAGTTTACCCAATCTTGAGTACTTTAGCTCTTGAGGGTATTCTGTAGTAAGAGTACGGTAGTAGCATACTTGGCATTCATCACTATAGTCATCATTAGAGATGTGTGCAGTCAAGTACACTATTACAAGGATATTTATACAAAAGTTACAAAGCCAAGTTCTATATCCGTTTCTGTTGCACACATATGATGTGTGCACCTGATGAGAGACTCTCTTCATTTTCAGTACATATATGGCATATCTTATTTTTACTCCTCTTTGGTACTAATAATGATGCTAGACTTATTAACATAGTGCACCTTGTACATGCAACAATACTAAAAAACGGGACCACCCCAAATTGTCAACACCTTTTTGTCAACACCGAATTGTCAACACAATTTTGACCCCTTTGGTCGTCAACACCTTTTTGTCAACACAAATCAACCCATTTAGACTTTTTGTCAACACAAGTTTTTTCGTAGGTACAAGTCTTTATTTGAGAAGTAGGAATAACAAATATGAGTGTGGTTGCACACGACGGTGTAACTTACGGCGGTGTGCATTAACATTCTTTGCGTTATCAGTTATTTAAATATCTGATCTACGATGCAGTTTACTAGAGATCAAGATTTACAAACGCAGGCACTACTTCCACCAGAACACTTGCTAAAAAGGTACATTCACTCCTACAAAGTTAACGATTGTGTGTTTCGAGATCCTCAACATGTGTCACTTTTGAATTTATCGGACTTCGAAACTTTGAGAGGCGATCCATTTATGTGGTATGACTGTAACTCAAGCAACGAGATGTTAATATTTACAACCGCAAATAATCTGAAAAAGTTATACTCCTGTGAAACTTGGATTGCTGATGGGACCTTCAAAACAACTCAGTAAACTGTAAAGTATACCAAACGCCTAAAAAAATAGTTCGCAATAAATCAAAAACGTCATTTTCGGAGTGGATTTATACGATAGCGGACAAATTATGAAAAATTGTTACAATATTTTTGAGATGAAATGATCTGATTTTTTACATTTACACTTTACAAGTGATCTAGTATTACTTTTTACATGATTTTTTACTTGTACATTCATTGACTGATTATTTACCGTGACTAATTCTTTTAAAATATTGCATTGAATAATAATTGCTGTTGACAAAACAGGACAACATGGCCTTGGTTATGTTGACAATAAAGAAACTTGGTGTTGACAAAAAATTTTTCGTGTGTTGACAAAAAAGGGTTGACAATTCGGGGGTGAATCCTAAAAAACATAGGTGCCCACACCTAAATAATTCTGGGCTGACTATACCTGTTCAACCTTGCAGTACTTAAAAGTATTCTGCTATCAATGATTCATATAACCCTTTTGAGATATAATTACATGCTTACGTAGAGTATCCTAAGTAAATGAATATTACATGTAGTGTCTAGAGAATTGATTTTGTGAGTTGACTTGATTTAAAGAGATGCTCTTTCTATTTAAATACTGTGTATATTCATAAGCACCTAGTCAACTGCATCTGACTACTCGACCACACTCTCTTAACACGCTATAACCATCCAGATTAGAGGATACATTTATTTTACATAAGAGGATGTCCATTGAAAGTAACTTAAACTTGCAAAGGATCTCCAATCGACTTGGCTTTGTAAGTCCTTGTAATGCACATACATAGTAATATCATCATTTCCACACATATTACGTAATGTGGGTACCTACACTACTATACCTACACGTTCACGTCATGTAGGTATCCCTATTCCTGTAGCTTCAATACTTTCCTTTGGATAACTTACGTCCAACCCTATGAAACCAAAGGAAAATCCAAGGACGCCGTCAGTTCATCTGTGGCCAAACCACGCTCTTACTCTCTCCTATTTTTCTGAAATACCAACCACAATTCTAGCCGGACAACACATCAACGGGTAACATTTATATCTCAAATATATTTTATTTATACCACTATTGAATGCGCCTGTTAATCTATATCTCATAATTTGAATTTAGATTATTATAGATCTTGATAAAATTACTAAACAGGATTAAAATAGAAAAATATTATTTAAATCCAGTCCAGGCAGTAGGATAAGGAGCTTTGCTACAATTGTATCTGTCGATCTTGGCATCTCACTCACTCACTTGTAATCAGTTAAGTTCAAACAAATAGTACGTCTCAGTCTCTTTATCATATCAAGGTAAAATATCTACCTACTTGTTCGGCATTGTATACTTTGTAGTTCTCCTCTTTCATTTCTGAATTACGTAGTAGTACAAGTACAAAAGCATTAGTAAGATTACATCATTTCTGCATAGATGATATAATTTATCACTCGTAGACAAGCCAATTCAGTGTTTCTGTAGCACAAGTAACTATTAAATTATTAAGCTAGTTTTAGTTAAGTCATCTTATTAGCTTCAATGTTATTATGGATAGAAAATACACGAAAGTACCTTAACTATAAAATCCGAGCATAATATCAAAAGGATTAAGGATATACGTCATAGATGTAGTATTACCATGATTATCAACAAAACAGATTTAGTAATGCAAAAAGTAGAAAGAGAAGCACGCAGAATCATGTGAATGTAGAATTATCCATTAGACATATAGGTAGCATAATATATGTATTTGCATGCTGAAGCTGTCTTGCTGATTGTGAGGAACTGAGTAGAGAGAGAGTTAAGAATACACAGAATTACATGGCAGAACAGATCGGAGAAGCTTTGGAAAAGTGCAAATGTAATTCTGCAAGCCGGAGTTGAGTTTTGGTCTAATTCGTATTTAGCGAAGCCAAGCTTGAGTTAAACAGTGAAATCAAGCAAAGCTGAAGCCTCAGTACATTTTTCGACTCATTGTCAGTCAGTCTGTCAGTTTCTTGAAACTTTGTGGTCGTGCCGTGGCTCCTCTTGTCTCTCTCTTCACCAATCAGTAAGTCCTACAGATCACAACAGTCAAAGAACACTACTGTATAATTTACCATACAGAAAATAATTCCAAATTTATTTAGCATAATCCCAATACAAAGTACCATACTTAATTCTCATAGTACTATATGTATTACGGTTATTTGTATTTACATTCCATACGCATTAGTGCATTATACATCTGTAACAATAAGGAGGTTTCGGAATAATACCTTTTTCAAATTGCCCTGTGCGTAGTAGTAGAGCATTGTGCTTTGTTTGTGCAGTCAATTGAATTCGCATTAACATACACAATTTACACTCTCATAATCCATTAGGCATAACATAGCACGAAAACAGGGAACATGGCCATGCCTAGCCACACTCAATTTCTATACAGTCTACACAATCACGTTTTTCTATTCTCATTTGTTCCTGACTAGTCTATGTTGCTATTTTATTTGTATACAATACACAATGTGTATATAGAGACTCAAGTTACCTCATGCACGTTTAATACACCTACTGTGTTAATACTATGCGAATTAGTATTCGATTTGCAAAACAATTCGAATCTCTATCTACTCTTTGTAATATTACAATTGCGTTGTACAATATTGCACTGCTGATCTTTGCCATGTAATTCTATACTTCTTTTGTTAGCTGTTGTACAACATGGCAATATATCAGGATTAGGCAACTCATTCTTATTCTAGCGTAGAATTTATTAGAGGTAGGCAGACATCTCTCACATATTAATCTTTGAATCTCTGTACATGTAGGTAAGTACATAATTGTTAGTAACAACTAGTGTTTTAACACGTAAATGTATAATCATTCTTTATTTTCATATTATTCTATTGTTTTGACACGTTTTCTATCTCCTCCCATATTTCAATAGACAAGAATCTTCTTAAAAATTCTGTAGTAGACAAATGCTGTTCATATCAATATTATTGGAGTACAGATTTTGAATTGTTTTTTACGTTAAGCGAGTTTCTGTGTTTCGTTTATTGTTTTTATTCTTAAATGTCATTCTTGTGTTCATCAAATGTCTGATACAGACAGGGTTTTAGCAAGGAGTCAGGTTGCTTTTAATTCTCTATGTCTTAAAAAGGTTTCTGTTGATTAGCTACATTCAATCGTAAGTTATGTGCGTGGGATTGATTTGATTTCATTAGATTAGATCATTAAGAAAGGCCAGTCAGGCCAAATGGAGAGAAACGCTCATATCATATGGAAAGGTAACCACCTTAAATCCAATTGGATAATATGTTATTTAGGTTTCTATATACTCATTGTCTATTGTGTTTAGAATTAAGAGTGTTAAGAGAGGAGGGGACAGGTAGTACCAGAAATAAAACTAGATACAGATAATGGGACAGCTAGTGGAAATACTAATAAATATAAATGGGCAAGGTAACTTAAGACAGTACATACAATGCATAAGTAGGAAACAAATAAACTAACGAATTAATCAAGACAATCAGACACAAAGAGGGCCTTGGCCTGTAAATACAAATAAGGTGCTTTTGAGGTGAGAAAACACTTTTCTCCTTTTGCTGCAATGCTAAACTCATGTACTCACCACACATTATCGTTTTCATACATACATACAATGCATCTAATTATTTATGTGTATTTACTATACTGCCTATAACATAATATTATACTATAATACTATAATATAATATTATATAATAAACTTGGAATTATAAACTTCTAAATACTATAATATTATATAACATAATTGAATAGTACTTGCTATATGTAAATATATTTTACAATATTATTTAAAATTATTTGGATAGACCAAGTTGAATCGCCTTGTATTTTAACATTGAAAAATAAAAAAGGAAAAGCAGACAGACAGGCGGTTTGTAACGCAATGATGTAATTGTCAATAGATATAGGTAGTAGCTAGAAGTTTTGTGGCAATGGAAGCATAAGTGACATAGACACCAACGGAAATCCACGTAATTGTAAAGTAGATCTATGTGTGTTGAGATTGAGGATGTAGTAATTCAGATTGAACGGGAATCTTAGTGTAGTACTTACAGATGGATTACATACATCCTCCATAGTCTACTTCCTTTGAGTCTAAGTCTGAATTATTGTTTTGTGGGTATGTTGTAGTTGTAGTAGTCAGATTTTTGTGTGGTGAGAAAAGTCATGTTGTGAAATTGTAAAAGTGAGTAGTGACTCAGGTTGCCCTGCCTAGATTTCATATAGGTAGGTATACGTATCTTGTATTTACATGTAGTGATTTGATTTGTTCTCTTCCTCTCTAATTCTGACTGCCGTGAATTCTTAAGTCTTGTCTCATCTCCTACATTTTGGGTACATGGTTGGTATAAGCACTGATTGCAAACTTCACACAATCTCTGTTCTAGGTATTTTCTTGTGAGTCTTGAGTTGACTCCGGCCTGGGCTGCGTTGGTGGTACACACAAGTCTGTCATTGAAGGCAAAGTGAAGGAAACTGTGCGCGTCTCATCGAGTTCCTTGTGTTGTGCTTCTCAGACATCCTCCGTGTGTTTGTGCTGATCTAGAAAACAGAATAGTAGCGAAGGCGTCTTGTGTACACAGTTCTACTTGGCAAGGAATCAGATTGTGAACCTTCAATCCCAACAAGACCTCTGGAAATAAAGTTACAAACTCTATCTATGCTATCTAGTCGATTATATTCAACAATAGTTACTTAACTCAGAAAAGAAGGAGAGAGAAAGGCAACAGAAGAAAACGAACCTCCATTCAAAATCAACGTCTAACTCAAAGACAGTTGTGGGAATTATTTTTTCTCGTTTTCAATTGTTTTTCTACAGTCTTTGGTTAGTTATTTTCGTTCAATAGCCTATAAAGAAAAGTTCATTGCAGTTCATCTATCATCAAATTATAATTTTAATAGTTTCTATTGTTCCCACTCTTTTCTCTTGCGACAGACGCCAAATTGCATCTTAATTGTTCGCCTAATTGATTCCATCCCAACAACACAATGGTCAAAAGTTGCTGTGGACTATGGGACATTCGAGCCGGTGCGAGGAACATTGCAATCATTTCAATGGTGAGTATAATTTCCAGTTCTACTTCGATAAAACTCTTCTGTAGACTAATTAATTAAGTTTAAGTAGCATTAGTAGCATTCTTACTCTGCCAATTCATCAGGTTTACAATACCAACCCACATTCTTATATAAAAGTAGCTCAAAGTATTTTCTTATGTCAATGATGATGTCACTTGAGTTGTCAGCTTTTATTTTTCTGATGTATTTTCTTTAAAAATACATTCCTACGCACTTAAAAGGTAATAAAAGTTGTGTTCATCCTTACATGCTGACTGCTTTTAAATGATTGCTACATCCTGCCCACAACTCACAATTTACATTACTGATAACTGCAGGAATTGTAGCAAATGATAAGTTCAGGTCGACGAATGCCAAATAGAGTCAGATAAATAGCAATGAATTTGATGACCTTGTAGATTTATCTCCAGGCATATTTACAGCCGACAGAGTATCTTTTCATCCACTACTCATCTCTTCAAGATGTAATCCTAATTATTTAGTCCTATACCTCAAACATTAACAAATGTCAGTTTAAATATTTACCTAATGGATTCGTTTACTACGCTTTCTCATAGTCTTATAGTTATTATATACTTACTTTTTTCATCTGTAGACAGATAGACTATTCATCTGCATGATAAAATGTAATGCCATCACATTCACATCATATCACCGCACACACAAGTGCAAATCTGACACGATGAAATGCTTTAGGGCAATAATTGCAGAAGTCCGATAATTACTAGTCTCTCTGATTTTTTTCCAAGTTCATGAAACTGCGGCTAGTTAAGAAACAATCAGCAACGGACCGTTGCAAATAAATTATGTGTATACCTGTACCTATATTATTATCGGTAGATTATGCTACCCTACTAGATTATGTTATACTGCTTAATATGGTTGCAGTTATAAGTTGTGTAATCTGGCAAGGTGAATAAGGTCTTGCAGAAATAGTAAAAAATCCCAGCGTGATACAGATAAAATTTTGCATGACCAATAGTAATGGTAACTTGTACATTTCACTACCACATACTTATTTATCATTAGTAAGCACTGGGCATATTATTCTTCGCAAACATCTTGGCTTTCCTCTGTTGAACTAATATGTTAAGATGTTACAATAATAATCAAACCTGTTCATTTAGATTTTAATATGGAAATTAGTTAACGCATTTTGTCGATTTTCTCTTTCTATTCGATAATAATTGGTATACCAAATCCACCAATCTACTTAGATGATAAAGGGAAATCATTTTCTCTCTCCTGCATGTGTATTATTATCGTGCCAAAGAGGTTTCCATCCAAAACCGCAATCTCTAGCACTGGGAATACTAATTTTTTTAAGAGTGCCGTTTTTCATGTTTTAAAATCATGCTCGACTAGGTCTCATACTCTGCAACGATTCTCCAAATCTACGCTAGCTACAAAGACGAATGATAGCTTTAAAAAAAGCCAATCGCATTTTGGGGTTACTCAAAAGGGGAAATTTCAAAATTTTATTTAGATCGCTAACTGTGAGGACACTTGCAAAGGTTATCTTTACGGCTTTCCCAAAACGGATATCCAAAATCCGCCTCTTTGAGTAACCAAGTCATTAGATTATCTTTTTTTTGACCTCTCGCATGACACCCTAGCTAATGTAGAATTGGCCCTGCATCGCAAATAAATTTCGAAAATAATTACATGTAAATATGTACAATTAACTCGCTCTGTGAGTTCGATCATCCGTTCGTAGGTGCCTCAATGGTATGACCGTTAGAAATGACGTCAGATTGTGCGCGATATTATGAATGTATGTTATTGTTTCCTAATACTCACAAAACACAAACAAACCGTCTACCATCTGACATCGAGTTTGGCGGAGGAAGTAAATTGGACAAGTCAAAGTGACTATTACTATGATCACCAAATAACTTTGGACAATAAGATTGAAGAATAATAAAACCGATAAGAAAATATAATAGGCGAGTTCGCGCATCAGTGAGCATGAAAAATACAGGAGTTCGTGCTTCAACGAGCACCTTTGTTCGTACTCACTGAAACGCGAACTCGCCTATTATGTATTCTTATCGGTTTTATTGTTCTTCAATCTTATTGTCCAAAGTTATTTGGCGATCATAGTACAAGAAGAGTACCAGAAAGGATGCCAACTTCAAAAATATTAATAACAATAACATTATTGCCAATGCATTGATGGAAATGCTATTATAAGTCAGTATAGAAATCTTTATAATATAATACACTTCCCCAGTTCCCCGTTTCCTAGAATCTAGTTTTTGGAATTGCGTTGACTTATGCCCTCGGATTATCCATCAGCAGCAATTAGGGTCAACCTCCATTGCATTTAAAATTCATCATAACATCTTTTCATCTGCTTCAATTTCTCTTCTGCTTCGGTTTAGTCCGATTTTTATAGGACTTGCATTTTTGGAATCGTGGGCTATCCAGGGACAAAAGGGAGTTACTGGATTTTTGATATAGTTGCATTTAAAAAAATCTAATTGCAATAATTTAAAAAAATTTAAGTCTAGAACCTGCCCCTCATTGAATTTCCCCGTATTTTGAACCACCCCTGAACCTTAATATGCGTAATCATTTTTAAATTCAGAATTAGTACTGTGGAGTCCTAGTGAAATAATAAACCATGTCCAAATAGATGTAAAAAAGTGGTGTGAAATTGCATAAAAAATTGAACTAATTATCTGACGTTACATGACGTTTTTAGTGAATTTTTCCAATGACCTTGACCTTGACATGGCCTAACGAATAAAATTTTCGAACGTGCTATCCCATGACGTTCTACAATATCAATAACTAAAGTTACATCAATTTTTAATTTTTGGACCACGCCCACAGGCAGGGGTGTGTCTGATTTATTTTATTTTCTAACTCGACATTGCTTTTCATCCCTACATCACGCATAGTAAGGTTGAGTTAATTATCTCAAACCGTTTTTATTGTCGTTTTTAGTGAATTTTTCCAATGACCTTTGACCTTTCTATACGTGTGACTTGACCTTGACATGGTTTAACAAATAATCTTTTCGAGCGAAATATCTCATGACGTTCTACATTGTCAATAACTAAAGTTACAACAATTTTAAATATTTGGACCATGCCCACAGGCAAGGGGTGTGTTCGATTTAGTCCATTTTCGAACTCGACCTTGCTTTTCATCCCTACATCACGTACAGTAAATTTGGGTTGATTATCCCAAACCGTTTTTGAGTTATCCGTGCTAACAGAAAATCAGACGGACGGACAGAGAGACAGATCAGGCATTCCTATAAAGCGGTGTTGCACACCACTTAATAAGAATGGAATTCAGGAAGTCTTGGTTTGATGAGGTGTGAAAACACACAAAACACTCATCGTATAGCCCAATGTGTAAATCTGCCACCAGTCGTACCTGGATTTTTATAATGTTTGCGCGGGTCTATTCTATGGTGTAAATCTTAATGGTTAAATGGGACGAAATTAACCTATAAGAATTTTCAACATGCAATGGACCCGCTCAAGCATTATAAAAATCCAGATACGACTGGTGGCAGTTTTAATACATGAGGCTATACGATGCGTGTTATGTGTATGTGAAATGGCTTCACTTTGCCATTTTGTCTAATACAAACAAATCAAATGTGGTTAGATTGTGTTGTTGTATTCATATCGCGATATCGCACGGAGGAGTGGTGTGGTGGAGGACCAGAGCGAGGCCACAACAGTCCACACTTTCCTCCGGGGCAGGAGCTATATTTTTACGATCCTCCCGTAGTCCAAACTCATTGACCCCATGCGCCATTTCGAGAGATTTCCAAACTTCTTGAAGAAGTTCAATCTCTGAGCTCTGCACTGTTAATCTACAATACGACACCTGGAAAATAATGCGGCAAGTCTGTACAGACGGCCTCCTTAAAGGGTAGACTGTTCTTCACAGGAAATAAACAGGCGGTTTGCGTTTCCTTTTTTTCTGCTTAAAATGGGGCTTTGTACACACATACCTGTGAAAATGCTTTGAAAATGAGCGACAGAGGTCTAAAAAAGGAGAAAAGAAAATTAAATTGGTTTTAAAACGAAGACAAGTTAACTGGAATACTCTGTATCAAGTATGA
Organism: Tomocerus qinae; assembly: GCA_020055645.1. NCBI lineage: Eukaryota > Metazoa > Arthropoda > Collembola > Entomobryomorpha > Tomoceridae > Tomocerus > Tomocerus qinae. The sequence goes on along the minus strand of CM034546.1, from coordinate 105,195,496 downwards.
TTTGGGTGGAGGGCCTCCTGTTGTTTAGTTTGAGCTTTAGGTCAAAAGAATTTGACCCGCCCGACTTGTCTTGAAAAATTGCAGGCGCTTCAGTATAGAGAGGGAGGACGATAAATGAGAAAACAAAACAACATAATACAGCCATAGAGCACATCCCACACAAAATTAAAGCACACTCTTATCTTGTCTTAAATGTCCGCTTCACAATTACCATTGACTGCATAATATTTTATTATCTCTCTATATGAATGAGCAATTCTAATAGCAGTAGACAGACTTTAGTAGGAGTGGAGTGTGTCGTAGATAGATTTACATAATGATACTGCTGAATATCAAGGTGTAACCTATTCTTATGTTATACATTGTATGCAAAACTAGATTTCTCAGATATTCGTGTTTCTGTGTCTAATGTAATAGTAGGTATCGATGCATGTAGGTGTGACACTGGGGCTCAGACATGCTAAATTCACGTTTCAAATTAATCAAAATCTTTCGATTTATACACGAACATTTTTTACCTTCATTTCACATAAGGTATTAATAATGCAACACTTTGAGGTAGTACTAGTACAATCAGCACAACCTGCATCATCTACTATACAGGATTATTAACATGAACCTATACTGTGATACAGCGAAATATTTTTTGAAGTATTGCCTATTGCTCTAGAAAATGTATATGTATTCCAATAATGTTCGAAATCACCAAAGAAAACCGAAACAAATTCAAACATTTTAAGTTGGATAGCAGAATGAAGAAAATGTGTAAACCAAATGGATATCAAAACAGCACAGTTCATTAGGTCATCCATCTGTTAATATTTAAGGGGAAATATCTGTTTGGATAGAAAATTAAAAAGACGGCGTTAACCAAATACTTCAGTTATAATATTCGTCACAAATTTTGGCATTTGTGGCTTATTTGTACACTACGCAGTTACGTGCTTGCCATTTGCAGGTTTTTAATGTAATTAGAGGAAATCTTCTATTTACGCATTGTTTTCTGCAATTTCGGCATTTAATTATGGGGCGTATTCAAGTAATGTACTACGGCCGTGTTTAATTTCCTCTGTATGTTCATTGACTACCTACATACACATCACTTTGTACACTATTAGACATTTTGAATGGTTTGCGACTGTCAGGTCTGAATACTGTTTGCACACCTTCTACCAAATACAGATGAGCTGCAATATTGTTTCAAGGTTCCGCCGATGACTACAAATAACTAACTTAAAATAAGCTGCTAATTAGTTTATAAACAGATATCGAGTAGTTGTGTCCGATGGGTAAACTGACAGTTACATATTCCACAGACTGAGTGATAAAGTTATCACTGCTATTCAGATTCTGTAGATCCTGTCTTTTAATACTGGTCTAGAATGAAAGCTGTATGATGTATTTAGTTTTTGAAAGCGTCTTCTTAACATGTTAAGCATTGTAATTGAGATTGTAGTTTTTTGGGTTAAGTATTGATATCATTTTAGTATTATGTATCCTTCCTATCCTTGCTATATACAGAAAACTTTTATTGTGTAGTAATTATTCTAACGCTGCTATTGCGTATTAACCAGGAAATTGCATATAGGTATTTGCAAATAATTATTGTGCAATCTGTCCAATGAGTTAAAATTTATTTCCATGTAATTACAATAGGATTTTGAATAACAATCGTACGTATTTGGAAAAGGCAAGTGATAGAGTGACAAGAGTATGACAGCACCGGATATGAGATGGCGAGATTTAAAAACAAATTTTCATGTACATCCCTACTTTTGCACAATTTACAGTAGGAGAACTCTTTTCCACTTTACATAATCACCGTCACAATCAATTCAAGTGAGACACGAAGTAAAATCTCATGGATAGTGCAAATACACACATAAAATGCTAATTCTGACTGAAACACTTTCTTTCTGTTTTACCCTATGTATGCTTTTGCAAGGCGTGCGTAACAATTCGCAAGCAGTAGTAGTAGTGGGTAGATAGTAAATGCAAAGTTTTGAGGTACTTACTTAGATCATTACAGAGCGTCTCACTAACAGCGAAATCACGATTACATGAATTTTAATTTAGATTAAGATTGACACTGCACTAGACTGGTGCTGTCTCACTTGTAAAAGAATCGTGCCTGCTCTCTCTACTGGGTTCTTTGTTATCTCTACACTTATCTCACTCTAAACAAAATTTATTACTTAATTTCCATTACCACAATTATATAACATGATCTTCTATCCAACTTGTTTATTAACTGTGTGAGGTCATTTTCTATTTCCATTTAACTCTCTACTACGTGTCCATAACATGTCTAATAACGTGCATGGAAGTGGGAGTCTGGGAGTGCGATACAAAAAGATTTTATGATATTCAAATACATGCTATTGCAAATTCTCCTAAAATACATTCAAGCTACATTTCAATTTTGGATTTCATGTAAATTAAAAGAAATCAATTTTAGAATATTTGTTCATCATCTCCATGTCCTTTTAATACTTATGTTTATTACAAGACAAGAGGAATAAATATAACCTGTAGAAGATGAAATAGAATTTGTTATTCTTCTTGTTGCAAAATTGTTTGGAGCTGAAACAAAAAATAAAAATTAATATACCCACACTTCTCATGTTTGTGAAATAATGGATGCAGTTGAAAAGAGCATTTGCAATTAGAAAGGTTGTTAATCCATCTGACCTTATCTTTAAAATCAAACTTGACTGTGACTAGCGTAGTATTATTATACTTCTTTTTTTGGCAAATTCACAGATATAGTCACAGTTGAAGCAAAGTAGCCTGCAACTACTTGCACTCCAAATAGAAATTACATCTTCATACCCAAATGAGAATATTTTACGTTATATTATTGCTACCTGTTAGTATTGGAAGTATGAAGTAACAAAGGTGACCTTTATATTGCATTCGTTGACTCATGTGGATTTCTTTTTAATGGGTGTATGCAGTGGTACCTTGAAATTAATCCATTTAAGGAGTTATTGCCAGGTAGTAATTCTTGGTCCTATTTTATGAATCATGCATGTCCAAATATAAATAATCTTTGTAATTTTCCCTATCTGTACAATTCAATTATTGCTTCAAAGATAATTTCCGAACATTTGAAGCTTCAAGTTAAAAAAGTGAACATTTAAAATGATAGTATATAATCTCTGAATATGTATAGTTACTTGTTTAACAGAATGAAAATGGGGTTTCAAATGCTATTCATTAAGTGGTTTCAATTTTCCTGCCGAACTCTGACTGATAGGGTCCTTGTCAATCTTAATCTTAGGAAATAAGTCATGCATGACAGCACCTGTAGTACGGATCAAGGTAAATAGCTACTTCACTCACATCCAATTGGAATGATAAATGTGCTAAAGTCAAGAGTTATTTCCATTAAAAAAACATCGCGCATTTGAAGCGCTAATGAATATAATACCTGTATACATATACCTAGAGATCAGAACATACAGTTGTGCATATGTAATGCGGAGACATAAAATATAAAAAAAATAATGACTTTTCACCAGTCATGAATCTTAATGCTAGTGCCAACACAATAAGGACAGGTTAACACTCAATGCACTGGCAGGCCAAGGCTGTATATAAGTAGCAGAGCTCTCTGATATCATTATAAGTTGGCTTGACCAAACACCAAAATGATGGTTTATTTAATAAAATCCTCTATAGGTAGTATATGGAAATATTTACATTGCACATTTAATTGTGTTGGCTATCCGTATTTCAACTGTTAATATTACGGTTACTTACATGCAGCATAAGAGCACTGATTATCTGCTAACAACGTTGTGGAACTATATTCATAATATTGTGTCAACAATGAATGGAGAATTGGTAATGCAAATAAATAAAGTAGCACAATTGAATATATTAATGTGCTAAATGATCCATCTTCCATTTAAATTTATATTCAGTAGGCTAAATAGATGCTCGCATGTAGGGTCATATTATTAGTATCTCTGCTATATCTTTTCAGCTATATCTTAGACTAGAGTTCTTCATCCTTCATCTTTAGCATTCTACTTCTGCCTATTGTAAGTGTGGTCGGAGCCAAATAAATGAGACACTGTAGGGCGGACGACGTTTATTCGGATAAGTATGTAAATCTATGGAGAACATTAAATATTTAGATGTGATCTTGTCATGTTGTTTGATTTGCTCGCAATGCAAGCAGAATTTGGAAATGAGCACTTAATCATTTGTTATCTAGACACTCCATCATAAAGAGCTCTCAATTTCACTACCCGAAATCCCAGCCATATCCTAGTCCACCTTTTATTGCAATTATCATTTTCGTTGCCTGTTATTAATAAGCGAGCACAATTTAATACTTTCTATCATTGTTATAAGAGTAGATTTCAAATGCAGGGGCTGGTTGTATTTTCGAATATTAACGTTTAAAATGTATGAACATGGTGGTAATGTATTAAAGATAGTATTTACTAACTTGTGTGTGAATTCTGTAATTGTATTCGTAAATCATTTGCCAAATTATTAGGTGCAGTAGTTTTGGTGTTGGTTTACGTAACTCTCACTTGGTTAGCTAACTGAAATACAATATTGTGAACAATATCTCATATTTTAGCATACCACCTAGAGATGAAATGACACATGGGACTGTCATGTGAGGACGACAGAGATTGTCACCAAATATGCTCTGGTATAGAGATCTAGTAGGTAGGTTGTGTAAAAAGACATAGAAAATGTAAATTGTTTTTGTGCCTCCTCCTTCTTTCCCATAATCGTAAAGTATGTGAGAGTAGTAGATTGGTAGAATGCATTAAATAAGTCTCCGTTTACTTTACTCTGTCTACAGTGTCTTCTGTTGCTTTCATTATGTGAGATTTGTGGGAATGAGTTTAAGTGAAGAAGAAAGCACTTTTCTACTATATAGTATAGCATCAAATGGAAAAGTATTTCTGTTTTAGGTATAATAATATGTAATTGGTGACTTGAGTGAGATGTGAAATGCCAAAAAGTTTAAGTGATGGACTGAATGTCATTATAGATTACGAGTTTACATGGATTTTGTCCATAAAATCCTAGTTTGATGGGATGTGAACATTTTCATATCATTTAGGCGTAAAAACAGAGTTCTATTCACATATATAGTATTACTACGTAACTATACTCTGTATGGGATTTTTTCTCAAGTGTAAAAAAAAGTAAACAAAATTCTGTGATAAATAAAGTTAAATATGGAATGTAATGGGAGGTTGTAGACTTGTTTGACTTTCGAGTTGCTTAATGCAACCATATGTGTTGCTTGTATGGATGTTTAAGTTGACTCTTCTGTCGTCATCGTGTCATCCCTTGATTTACATACAAAGGTACTACACTAGTGTCTCAACTCATGCTGCAACTACAGCTCAGCATGCAAATGACATCTTCGCACTCTTTCAACCGTTCTTCAAATTCTTATATTATACGTGTACAAATCCAGTCCAATCCAAGCCAGTCAATGTCATGTCGAGTTTGGATTCATTTGGGATGTCTTTCTTGTTCTCCTGTCGTCGCCGTGACTTGCATTAGTAATTTGCACATGCTTTATGAACATGTGTCCTTTCTAAGCGATCGTAAGTTTACATTGCATTAGTAAAGCCCAAATGCACACAGGCAGGGCACCCTCATAATGTTACCTCTGCTGGTAAACTAAATGAGATCCTTAACTTACGTGTATACCTCAAACATTAAGTCACAGGTTGTAAAAGATATTTATTTTTACCTCTCCTCGTGTAGTTGTGTGTGCCATGTATCATCAACTAACTTACACCATTATGTACGTGCTCGACAATAATAGCTGACTTATGAAAGATATTCACACTAATGACAGCCGATAGAATCTGCAATGTCTTATCAGCAACATGCTATTAGGAAGGATATGAAAGGTTTCAATATTTACATACTTTTTTGCACTCCCATAATGCATAGGCAATGTAAATTAGTCTTTTCTTATGACATATGGCCATGACTTACTACACGTTTACCTGCTTGTGTCTTGATACCCTTTTCTACTATCATTCTTCTATATAAACAAAGCCTATATTGTAAATGTCATATGATACTATTTACATGATGAATGACCAAAGACACAGTTATAATACTTAAAGTAGTACTATTATACCACCCAGGATTGGAACATTATACTGTTATAATGTTCCTTATTAGCCATTTGTTACATTTATCTATGCATAATGGTTTTAGCACACAATTCAATAGTAGCTCATGTTACAATCTACTACTAAGTGTATTAAAAGTCAACATTGGAGAACAAATGAATGTAGAGTATAAAATGTTATAGTTAGAGTGTGCCTGGTTAGTGTTGCCCATTCAAAGACATGACATTGACTGCGACACTCAGCACACATTTTTCTTTAATATAGGCAACTCATTTTGTTTGGCCTTTACACATCCACCATATGGTTTCTGTCAACTGTGAAAGAGCACTCTACATTCTACTAATATCTATCTAATGCAGCATAATGCACTGTAGTAAAAGTCAATAATTCTACTCGCTTCTCATTCCTATTACTCTACTCTTTATCTTGTCATTGAATGATACTTTTGTCCAATGCAAAGGCGAGCAACTTCATCAGTTTTCTCACTAATGTATACTTTACCTTGTTAGCTTCTACAAATGACACGATTCTTATCGGATTACATTCTCGCGTCCCGTCACGATGGCTAATCATGTAAATTAAGGTTCTTCGTTCACTAGTGCTAATAGGAATTAATTCTAATTTCAATCCCTTAATTAAATTAACCTGCTTAGTATACACATACCATTTACATGTATAAATAGGTTACAATTCAATAGTGCCAACTGTTTAAAAAACACAAAGAATGTTTTAGATAGCTATGCTTAGAATGGTGTGTAGATAACATTTTTTCTAAATCCTTGCAGTCAGTTGTACTTCATGTACTGCATTGCATTTTGTGACTGTAATGTCCCTTTTCATGTAATTTATTCATTCAATTGATTTGCTTAATACTACAAGCTATCTAGAGAACAGGTGCATCACATTGCCCATAGATTAGTTAATTAAATAAAAGCATCTTGTCATTGTAACTGAACTTCAGTAAATTAGTCTAATTAGACACATGTCGCTCGAGATATCGGAATAAGTCTTGATAATCCTATCTTAAGCTTTTGTAAATGACCGTATGGCTTCTGTGGACTTATTATTCTAAGAATGCTTTGTGGCTTTTGCATCTAATAAACGTGTTAAGTAATAAATTCATCTCCAAGAAATTAGGAAAAGTCGCCTACTTCAGATTTAATTAATTGTAATGCTTTAATAACAACACAATACAGTTTTACAAAATTATTGTACCTAGGTACCAACCTTAAATATTTTATTTTATCCATGCATATTTTTATTATACACTTAACGCAATATTGTATTATGCCTAGTTTTTCATTTAATTTTTATTGCATAAAAATTAGTCCCACGGGCAAGAGATAACATTCGCTTATTAGTATCATACACATTGTTTGCACATTAACTAAACAGTCGTAGAATTCGAATCGTAAATCATAATTATTAGATTAGAAAACCGTTAGTCTATGTTAGAGATAATTGGTTGTATATACAATGCGTTAATTCATTAAAAAATGTTACACAGGATAGTGCGTTGTGACTGATAACTGATTGACTACTACAAGTTGTAATCTATCTGAAAAATGTCAAACTTTTACTCATGGGGCTAGTTGTATGTTAATAATATAATTAATTGGAGAAGGGGAAATGATAAAAAAGGTGATTTACACCAAGTAATGACCAAGGAAGTTCAGAGCTGTAAAAAAATTCGGTTTCTTGAGGGAGTATGACGTTTACACTTAAGTGAGTATTAAGTGTGAAGACATTATAGTGAATAGAGCTATAGTGGCTAAGCATACGGTATAGAGTATTAATGTTATCTCTATGTACTACTTTAGTACAGTTTTCATTAGGATGTGTAAGGAATAAACATAGAGAAGACGTTTCATTTTTCCTATTGGAATTGCTAAGACATAATTGTTTAATTTGTAATAAAGATTTTGTGATTTTCCTGTTTCCTTTGCTTAGATGTATGACCTACTGATGACAGCCGCACTGCTACTCATTCTTCTGATACACGTCCCTATGATACCTTGGGAAACGGAGCAAACGGATCTGAATGTAACAACAAATAAATTCATCCAACAAGGTGCCTATTTACATATTTAGTAGTACAAAATAATACTCTTGACTCGTTGTGCATAAATCTTTTCCTCAGCACACTCTAATAGATAGGTATGTAGCAATGTAATAAGTAGTTACGTTTTTATCTCAATATTTTCAAGACATATAAGCATTAACCTAATATTACTATGTTTGCCAGATACATACCAATATAATTTATGACAACAATAGAGGGTAGTGCCGAAAGATATTTACCCCTAGACGCATTTGCATAGTAATTGTCTAAAATCTTATGGTTAGGCTATACAACTGTTCTTTTGTCATGTTTACTTATTTCGATATACTTATGTAATAGTACATCCCGTATACTTGGAAAGTGTGTTAAGACAAGACAACAGTTACCACTAGATTTTATAGCACATTAGTTATTTAGATTATGTCACTCCAAGATATACAATAGAATGTATATTTATAGAGAATCAAATGACCAGGCTATGATGGTCCATTTTTTTTGAAACTCTTGTGCAATATACTAGTTAAAGCAACGAGAACACGATTATTATATAATTATAGGAGCTGCCGAAGAGAAACCACGAGACAATGTCAATGCTAGTAGTGTTACCACAAAATACCATTAATTCTGTAAATGTCAAACTTTATCCTTTCCCCAATGGGCATGTTGGCAATGTAAACAAAATGCAGTTACTTAAGCACAAACATTCATACTTTATACGAAGCAATCAAACCCACTATAATATCAATCATGTTATCTCTATGAGTTTTACTATAAAGACACCATTATGTGAATTGATGTCCGCTCCTTCTTCCGTTATAACTGCAACAATATAATATGACGTAATTAAGGGTTAAGTGGTTATAGGTTACATCTTCATGAGACTAAATGAACAGCGCTTACAAATTGCCATTGTACACATAATAAGTTCAGTTATGGTGCGACTGCAAATTACGGGAAGTTGCTACCAACATAACACAATCTTGTAATGCATAGCACTTAAAGATGATTTTTAACAATAACAAAGCACAATTCAACGCTAGAACAAAACCGCAATGTCAATTGTGAATTACAGTGTGCTAATGGACAATTTCGTTGATATCTCACTTTGATTCCATTTTTTCCGGTTTTGATAGGTGGTCGCGGAAAAGGCTAATAAAACTTTGTAGGTTTCTCAACAAAAATCTGGGATGATGTATATCAATCCGGAATTAATGTTATTGTAAGGATTGCTAGAAATATCAGACTAGAGGACAAGATTCGCCTTTTATACTGCAAAACACTAACATACTAGTGTGAAAGGTTAATTTGAACTTAGAACCTGTTCTGTTAAAATTTTAAAATTAATAGTATTTCTTCATTGAGTTTTCTAGATAAGGAATTTGCAAAGGAGCATTTGGGAATCTAAATATTTTAAATATGGGTCTGTCCCTGTCTGTCTGTACATATTAAAAGTTTTATTATGTTATAATATTTTTATGACCATTTTCTTTTTTGCAGTCTACTACTATCTTCTCATTGTATCCATCAGTATCCAGGCTCTGCATCTGATTCCAAGTTTCTTGCTTCTTTATTCCACATGGGAGGTAAATTGACTTTAGAATTTTGTAAATAAATATTATTACATGTGAGGAATATTTCTAAAATTGATTTTCTTACAGGAAAGATCCCGAGGAGTATATTTCTGGCTTTTTGTCACCGTTCTGTCTCTACTTGTCCATGTGGCTTGGGTGGCAATTCCATTTTTTCTGAACTGGAAACTGGATCGGATGGTGATTCACGTCACATTTACAGTAATAGCTGTCCTCATCATGATTTACTTCATCATATGCGTGGCCAGTTACAACTCATCTGTCAGTGAGAGAGATCCTGACCGTCGTGCAAAGCGTCGTCTAAAGGAAGACTATTAAATTGTGTCAAGAGATTTGCTTGTGTTGTTATAAGTAAATGAATCTGTTTATTTAGCGTTGTGAATATCGTAAATGCTTATATTACAAGCTCTATTGCTAAATAACATTCAAAATGAGTCAGAACTAAAACAGATATTTAAAGAATTGCAATTACTGTTGCCTTTTAATTGTTAAAATGTGTTTTTGTTATTGTAACGTTGATTTGTAGAATGCCACCTCGCACAGGAATCTGAAAAGATTGCAAAAAAGCTTTAATTCTTATCTATGGATGGGTTATTAAAAATATTACTCTGTAAGATATTGTAATGTATAAACTTAACCGAAATGTCAATGAGGGCTGGATCCTTTTTTAGTAAATGCGTCTGATCATGAATTTCACAGGGAATGGATTCTGTTAAATGCTCTATATAAATAGTAGTAAGCTGTCGTAAAATTGTAATGACTTGTCTCAAGGGATGTAAAATTGGAATCGCAAAGATCACTTTTAGTGTAACTGTATTTTGCTATTTACAAGTCCAGGAATTATATTATACTCTGAAAGTACCTACCTTTACTTAATTTTATGTATGTTTATGTCAAAGATATTACGTATATTCAATCGTAAATCCATTTACAAAGTGCAATGAATCTGAACTAATCTCACGGAAAATATAATTTCACCTAAGTTAGACGCGAAGAAAAGATTTTCTAAAAAATAAATAAAATAATGGATTTATTACTACAAGTTTATCCTAAATGTTATTTTCTCCCTACGTTTTTCTGTATTGTGACAATTCATTATACTTAAAGGCCATAAAATCATATTTATACAGTTATTGTTTTGTCTAAAAATGCAGTTAGTAGATACAGGAATTTCAATTGCTTTAACTTGTCACATACAGGCTTGTTTGTTTGTTTGTTTACTAAAGACCACTGCATGATCCTATTGTGTAGGGTAATATGATACAACTATAACAATTAATCAAGAAATATGTTCGATGACCACATTATAATAGTAAGCACTGTAGCTAGAGAATGTTTAATCGAATCGTACAATGTAAAGATATTATTACAAGAATAATTTATTTGTAATACAGGAAGGGGCGCTACAGCTTTGAAAAATATTTTGACAAATCGCACTAGTTACTATCAAGTTCATTTTATCTATAATTGCAAACTCCTGTGCTTTACAAACAATTAAATGCCACAATCCCGAAGTATCCTTCTTTGAGTAAATGTAACATTATTGTGCAATAAATTACAATCAAAATGGCTTTTTTAGTATTTTAGCTGATATCTTTGTATGAAAACATTTTTTTCCTTAAAAATAATAGAAAACTGACAAGTGACAGCAGAAATTAAATATAGCAATGGGAATTTCAATGTTTCTGCAAATTGTTATTAGTGTTTAGTAAATTTAAGTAGAGTACAATACACACATGTACCAGTAGAGTAGTTCAGTTTACAAATATTTTGTCAATCCATCAATAATTTGTATTTGTATCTCAAATCCAGTCAATGCTGCTTTGTAAGATTTAATTGAATAATATTAAAAAGTCAAGTCTATTTATTTATTCCTGAATGAAAGGTTTATTATTGCACTACACTAAACTATACACTAAAATACTGAACTGTAAAGGTGTATAATTGCAATTAGTTAAAGAAAGTATATGTCAAGGAATACTTGTAAGTCAAGTAATTTTGTAAGTTCCCTTTGTTAAGACTCATTGCATACAAAACTGCTGCCAAAGTTTTATAACGCCAAGCTAAGCTCATTGTGTAATTTAAAAGTGCTGATACAATCATTGCCAATGGTTTGGTTAAGGATATTTAATAGATAATCAGGTAATAACAATTTAAAGAGAATATCATATGGTATGACTCAATCATACGTACTCCTATCCTATACTATGTGTTGTTTGGTTAATATGGCATTCATTAACCAGATTGGATTGAGATTGTCTGATCACATCTTGTTGCAGACACACTTCCTAACAACAACGATAGAGGCATGAAGGAAGTTGGCAAAGTAAAGTCTCCTTGAAAAAAACTAACGCGTCTACAGGTGAAGGCTAAGGTACGAATATATATTACATAATCGTTAAGGCATAAATCACAGAAGAGATCTTTCACGAAATCTTGACAGTGGCTAAATCATAACAGGACTACCATAATATACACCCGTTGAAAATGCAAAATTGTTATACACTTTACATGTATTAATGTGGAGTGTATTGATTATTGAATTATCTGGCAGCTATGTATCCACCTTCTAGTCCATTTTTCGTTAATACAATTTGCCACAAATTAAACCTTCTCGAGCGGAACGCTCCGATAGAGAGCGAAAGGTAGTATATCCACATTCTGTAGAAAGTCTTGCCATAATATGCCTCAAGTTGTGGCCATGCCTTTTTAAAATTAGCAAGCCATGCTTCTAATGTCCTACTGTAATCGTGACCAAAATTGTGCCAGTCTTCAATGATGAAAAGCCCGTCGATATACTCCGTAATATGCTTTTGAAAAGGAAGGATGCCATTTGGGAAGATGTACTTGTGGAACCTATAAAGTAAATTATACTTTTAGATTCTTTAATTCCAAATACGAATAAACATCTTTGTTGTTAAAGAATGAAATCACTTACCAAGGATCTGTCAAAGGAACATCGTTATGATTAACTCCAATTGTGTGCAAAAGGAATATACCGTCCTCTACCAAACAACGATTAACCACTTTGAAGTAAGTTGAGTAATTTGCATGGCCAACATGCTCAAACATTCCAACAGATACGATTCGGTCGAATTTGTCATGAACATCACGATAGTCAATCAGACGAATTTCCACGTCCAGGTTCTTGCACCGCTCACGACACAATTTAGCTTGTTCTTCCGAAATTGTGCAACCAACAACGCGGACACTGTAGTTTTCTGCCAAATATTTTGCCAATGCTCCCCACCCGCAACCAATATCTAGGACACGCATTCCAGGTTTCAGCTGCAATTTTCTAGCAATTAAATCCATCTTGTCAATTTGAGCTTCATCTAATGAAGTTGCATTTCTCCAGTAGCCACAACTGTAATTCATTGAGGAATCCAGCATCGCCTCAAATAAATCGTTACCTGGAAATTAATCCTCATTTAATGACAGCTACTTAATAACTTTAATATATATTTGGAACAACTCAGGAGTTTCTTTTATGTACTAGAACAAGTTAAGTAAAATTTTAGATTGAAGGGGACGTCTTGATAATCTAAAATTTTATCTACCTTGTAATAGAAAATAAAATTGAAGCTCGAAAAGTAAGCCAATTGAAAGTTCCGTTACAGAAAAGAAAAACTGTACCGTACCTGCGTCATAATGTTGTTGACCAACTTGCCAAGCCCGAATTTTCGTTTGCAAATTGAAGTAAGTGATCAATTTATTCCCAGGATGCAAAAATTCCTTGTAGATACCACTTCTAAACATTTTGTAAAACATTTCTGGTAAATTTTCACAATCACTCCAACCCTCCATGTACGCTTCTCCTCCTCCAAGTGAAGCATAGCTAGCCATTCTAGGATAATATTCCTTTCTATGCACTTGAATATCCCAACTGCGGGATCCGTTTATATCAATGTCCGCTTTAAGAAAAGTAGACTTCACCTTTGACTCTACAAAAGGAGTGAATAATTTGAGTACTTGGTACTCGATCCATTTCACCAAATTCAGGAGGGAAATGGCAACTGAATAAAGTGCGGAGCTTAGGAAAAGCATCTTCCAAAATATGCGGAAAACGCAAAAATATTGATGACAACAGAGATACAAAGCACTAGTTGAGTCTTACAATGCGAATTCGCAACTGAAAATTATTTCCAGGACCAACAATCATTTTTGTTCGTCCCCAGCCGAGTCGCTTATATTCTCATAATGATAAATTAAAAATGTAACCAATGAGTACAAGTTTAACAGGTGTATGTCAATACTATTTTAAGACGTGTGTTTAACCTTAATGCGTATCAGTTAATGTAAAAAGAAACAAAAGGAAATATCCGCTTAGCGTGACGTGTACTACTGTAGGATATGCACATTGTATTTACTTTAGCATTATTTTGTCAAAATAAACTGCCATTATAACAATACTACTTAAAAAGAGTGCCAAATGCATAAAGGTCCATCGTTTGGTATATTTACTTGGTAGTTACCTTACTTTACATGTATAAATACTTACCCCTGAGATTTACTCACAACCTAGATGCACATAGAGTTGAGAATTAAGATAAGAGTTTTTAGACAAAGCGTGGTAAGTAGTAATAAGTCAAGAGTAATCTATTATAATCTTTGTTCACCAAAAATCATATGCATCTGTTTACTATACACAGCAGGTAGGTATCTGTGCGCAATTGTGCATACTCTGCATCATAAACTATACAGCTAACTGTTAAATGTGTTGAGACAGTCATACATAATACTTTGTGCATCATATGGATGCAAATGGGATTTATACATGGAAGTGCAAGAACATGTTACAGAACTGTGTGAAATGATAAAAACAAGTCCACAAGGGCAAAAATTTTAAAGATTGTGCTTTGTAGGCTCAATACTTTTTTCCTCATTTTTATTTTATCGAAGATTTGATTACAAGAAATTACAACTTATCTGTAATACATTTTTTATTATGTAAATAGACAAACCATAAATACACATTTTCTATCGAGAGTCATTGTATAATGTTTTGATGCGATAATATTCCTTCACCTCTTTAAATAAACCTTCTAGAATTCAAATGTAAGCAAGCAGATAATAACTTCATTATTAGACACTTTTTGATATTCGTAATTTGCCTACAATTATTCACCTAAAATGTTTATTTGACATTATTAACATCATTTTTTGATAATGACAGCAATTTGATGCAAGTAGATAGTATATCTATTAGACAAAGCCTATGATTAACAACCTTTTATCCATGTCTGTACAACAAGTCTTTCAGTTCACCATTTTGGCGTAAAAGTGGTAGTTGTTGACAGTTACGATATCATCAGTAGGAAGGTATTAATTATACATTCACAACATTATGCACACGTACTTACAAATAAACTAAATGCACTTGCAATTTATAAATGGGTCACAGCACACGAAAATCATCTCCCTGCTTAACCAATTTACAAGTAGTTAGATGTACTACGTACTACGTACATGAGATCTTGTGGGGTATACATTGAACATCCCAAATACCAGGTCACGCAAAAGAATATTTCTGTGTCAATAGAGCCGAAATTCAAACTAAGACAAGGCTCTTCACGAATGATAATTTCTATAACTATTGACGAAAATATTTTAAATGTGTTTTTATTTTCTAGAAAGTATACATAACAATTTTCAGAATCCGAATTACTAATTTATCAATAATCATGGTGAACTACAAAATTAAATTATATTTATTTTGTGTTCCCAATAATTCTTAGTAATTAATTATTTAGATCACATCCATGTCTGTACAAAATTACAAATAGGTCGATCTGAGTTTAGTTCATTAGTTTAGATGCCAATTTAATATTTCAATAGATACTGCACATGTATTACGTTTCATTGTATTGTGCTAATTTTTATGATGACGAATGAAATCAAATATTGTTTTAACGATTTAGACTAAAGGTAACTTAATTACAGTACATCCTCTCGCATTAAACATCTAAAATTACAAATGGACAGAAAATACTTGTTACATCAACTGATGAAATAATATTTAATTGAATTCTGTTAGTACAGAGTACAGATATTTTCATGCTTTCTAATTACAGATATGTTACTCCGTGCATAAAGCTTGAAATGCTCCATTGTTCATCATATTACAACTTCGAAGTGCTAATTGTGTCTTTAATACTTAATTGTAGACGTAGGACTGCGTAGTAGGTGTTCTATAAATGATAATCGAATTCTAGCCTTCAAGATCATCAACTGTGATATTATCCCAAAATTATGGTCCTATTTATTTACTAGGTATTAGGGTGGTCTAAACGTATTGTATTAGCGACTTTGATCTTCAAAATTATTAGATTTCTTTGTATTCAGTAAAACAATGCACGCCCTTCAAGAGTACACCCTAACAGACTGTAACGAGCAGTGAAGGTAAATTAAGAAACTGACATTATGTAAGTTAGTGCGTAATTGCTATTTCAAAATTAAACTTTTGAATTCATTGACGATTTTCTGACCTATTACTGTGACTGTACTACTAGCATTTGCATAAAAGGAACCAAACCTCTTGAATTTACTCTTCATTTCTCACTCTCTTTTCTACAAAAAAACAAAAGCCAGACCTGTATAATGAAATGTAATTTAATATTCGGTTGAATATAGATAAATCAAGAAGTATTGTAGGTTGCAAAATTTTGTAATAATGGCTCTAATCTAAATTGCTTTGTACAACGGCACCAAAAAATTAGCGTTAAAAATTTTGCAATTTCAGAAGTTATAATTTTGTACATGAATAAAATGACTATTCTCATCAAATTGGGATTTCTTAGAATTGAAATAACGTAACAGAAACTCTTTGAGAAACATACCAAAGCAAAGTGTGACAAGAAAAAGGTTAAATAAGAAAATACTTTTAATATTATTGAAAGTTAATGGTTTCTCGCTAATTTTTAAGTTTTTGTAACCGCAAACTTCTGAACTGGCATTTGCATAAGAGCAACCGAATCTCTTGAAATAGATTTTTCTACTCCTCCTTTCTTTATATATTTCTAAATATTCCTCCCATTTGTCAATAATTCCCGACTCAAACAATGTCATTGCAACTTGGTTAAAAATCGGAAAGAATGAATTCCTAGAACAAGTCCAATGAAATATTTTTGCAAGATCATGATCCTGTGTAGGACTGAGAGATGCATGGATATTCGGGAAGTAAAGTGTGACAAATGAGACTAATCTTTTCAAATCATTTTCCGACTCAAATACTGCAAAACTAGTAGGAATTAAAACGCGATGATCTCCAGATATTTTTTCAGTTTTTCTTTTCTGCTTAGAAGCTGCAAATATTTCGAACAGATGTTTCAATTTCACCTGCTGTAGGATATTTCTCAGCTTTATAAAACGTTGGGGAAATGATAGATTTTGTGATTCTTTTGTATCTTTTATATCACTAATTACATTGTTCAATTCCACGGATGACGTTGTAAATAATGCGTAATTCTTCTGAAAGAGTTCTTGCATGTTATTTGGAATTTGTGGTACTGATGGCTTTACAATTAGTGCTAGTAGTCCAGATTTATAAGCTGTACTAATAATCACACCCATTGAAATCCAGGTGACAATTAATAATCTGTACACACTTTTGTGTCTTGTCTCCATATTTAGAATTTCTTGCTGTCCTTGTTCCAAAACAGACCCTAATAACAGAGTTGACACACTTCTCAGAGAAATTTTAATTTTCAAAGTCCAGAATCCTGAAGCTACTATAGTTGTCCCAAAACAAAGCAGTCCAGATAACACCCAAACTTGCCATTTGAATCTAGATGCTAGAGCTAGAACACTCAATGAAGATTTTTCAAATACAACTGCATAAGAGAAAAATTCTGTGTTTGAATGAATCAGAATGGAATCGTAACGAGACTGTCGTTTTCTCATTTCAGCGTACGAATGTCCCTCTCTAGTTGTTGTTGTATAGTGAAAATTCATTACATCGGCCACTGCAAATCGGAAAATTGATTTCGGAGCATCCAGAGAGAAATTCATGTATTTTGATGCTGTTAGCGTAACACAGATGTTGGAAGCATACCGTCTTTTTCTACTTCCTAAGTAGCAGGCACTTTCATTTAAAAATGAGAAACTGTCCGCGTTTGTATAACTGTAGTGTGTATTTAAATTACGGTGATGTTTCATCCATTCAGAGTCAAGAGTAGAAAAGAAAGTCATTTCCCATGTGGAATTGGGTGCTACATTAGATGGTGGATATTCCAGAATTACTTTATGATTTAGGTAATTAGATGGATCACAATGAAAACAAAGGATATGAAAATAAGTACTTAATGACCTAGTTTCATCAGCTGTGCTAATAATAAAAAATTTTGTCCGAGTGAAGAAGCCAGGTGCATTAACGCCAGGAGACCTAAACGACTCCCATGACATGAATTTCCACGGATGTTCTTGACTTCTAAGTACTGATATAGACACTGAACTAATTATCAATGAGTATATAGGATCTGAGTTTAGACTCTCGATGGAATTTGCTTCGAAAAATATATTTCGCCAAACTAGATGGGTTTTATCAGGCAACTCATTAAAAAGATAGATTTTGGTGTACAATTCTACATGCCTTGTTTGATAGTATGGAGAAATACTGTCTCGCTGAGGTGAATCTAAAATAATATTTGAATCCGTTTGATTGGGACTTAAAGAGCTAATCGAGTAAAGTAACATCGGAGTCATTTCTATTCTAAAGAAGTCAGCAATTTTACTTTCAGATTTCCTGTCTCCATCAGCATTTTTTACATTGATGGTCAGATGAACTAAACAGTTCCTAAAGAGTTTAAGAGCACGAAATAAATTCACATCTGTGGTTTTCTGTTCCTGGCCATATTGATCATTCACAGCACAATTATCAATACTTCCCATTGAAATAACAAAACATGAAAAGATAACTCGAAATATTATGATCCGATGCATGTTCTGGCAAACACAATTATTTTCATGTTTTATTTAGGTATCTAATATATTTTCAATGTAATATTGTTATTTTCTTAATTGATATATGCAGATGGATTAAGTTCATAATGGGCTTGGTTAAGTTAGTGAATCAGATTAATCATATTAATTCACAAGGGCTAAATTTCATTGCAACGAAACAAATTTTTGACGCTCTTCCTTGTAAAATTACTTAGCTGATTTATACGGTCAGTTTATATTAGTACAGCAAACATTTTTCTTTCAAATTAGATGTGTTTGCGGTGAACTGATTTATTAAACAAATTGTTACTTTGTGAAAGACAATGACCACATTGTCATTTGCTGGTATGAAAATATGAAATTGATGAACTATGACGCGTATTCAGAACTTATGGTACGATGTACAATGCCCTTGAGTAACTAAAGTACACCTTGGTGTTAAAGTATTATATAATAAGAATAAACTGCCCAGCCTATATAGAATAGTAATTTATTTCGTAGTTTTTTGTAAACGAGATAAACATTAAATAATTCATTTAAATGCAAGACACACCTATAAATTTTCGTAGAATATCACCTGAAAAAGCTTAAAGTGAGTGGATTAGTAAATGAAAGTTTTAAAATGTCATGTCTATTCTAAATTGTAAACAAAGAACAATATTATCAGAAAGTTTTGTAGTGCTAGTACCGCATGCAATTTTGTTTCCTTAAAATACTTTTCATGAGGTTAAGAAATTTTTGTTATAGTATTACTCTTGTGCTGTATTATTCTTAACAAGCCTGAGTATAGGTACTTATACTTATATAATGTAAACTTGAAGACTTGGTGCGTTTTGAATTTTATAGATATTATGAGCCAGTTTAATATGTGGGACAATATGTACCTAGTTATAGATAAGCTAAACAATACTTGCGAACTATAATTTGTTTTTGATGAACAAAACTGTAGTTTTGTTACATTCACATACTTACAAGGCTTACGAAGAAAATACAATGAACATTGAAATGTATGAATGCCATCATCGTAAAGACAACACTTTGGGGTAATGGCATCTAATTCTCTTACATATAACACTATAATTACAAGCCAATTACATAGCACTTAACTATTTTGTATCGTGAGTTAATTATCAGGGTTTGGGTGAATATTTAAGAAATTTCAAAATTTTGTACATGTATGAATTGATTATGTTGGTGAAAAAGAGTTTTCTTAGCTTTGCAATAATACAACAGAAATTCTTTGAGAAATATACCAAAGCAAACTGCAATAAGCATAAGATAAAATAAGAAAATGCTGCTAACACTAGAGACAGATAATGGTTGCTCACTTAGAACTAAATTTTTGTATCCACAAACGTCGGAACTGGCATTTACAAAAGAACAACCGAACCTTTTGAAGTAACGCCTCCTACTCTTCCTTTCTTGATACATTGCTAAATATTCCTCCCATTTATCAATAATTCCAGACTCATATAAACTCATAGCGACTTCATTAAATATCGGGAAGAAGGAATTTCTAGTACAAGTCCAATGATATATTTTTGCAAGATCATGATCCAATGTAGGACTGAGAGATGCATAAATATTTGGAAAATAAAGCGTTACAAATGACACTAAACGTTTCAGGTCGTTTTCAGATTCGACTACTGCAAAATTATTAGGAATGGCAAGCACAGGATCATCCACTGATGTTCTAGTTTTTATTTTTTGTTGGGAAAATGCAAAAATGTCGAATGAGTTTTCTAACTTAATTATTTTTAAAACATTAGCTAATTTATAAAATCGTTCAGGGAAAGAAATATTTTGCTCCTCTTTTGTATTCTTTATGTCAATCAATATAGCTCTTAAATCTTCTGACTCTGTAGTCAACAACATTAAATTACTGAACAGTAATTCAGGCAAATCGTAAGGAATGCGATGATTCGTAGGTTTCACTATTGTAGCAAGTAGTCCTGATTTATAAGCTGTACTCAGGATTAGGCCCATTGAAATCCATAGGACAATTAACAGTCTATAAACATTTTCATTTCGCGTTTTCCCTTTGAGCACTTCCAGTTGACTTTGTTCCAAAACTGATCCGAAAAGCAAAGATGTGACTTTTCCAAGAGAATCGCTTGTTTTCACTTCCCAGAAAGCTGTAGCTATTATGGTTGTTGCAATACCAAGTATTCCGAATAATGTCCAAACTTCCCATTGAAATCTAGAAGCAAGGGCTATTAAACTTAATGAGGATTTTTCGAAAATAACTGCAAAAGTAAAAATTTCCGTTTTCGAGTGAATATGAATAGCATCATAACGAGTATATCTTCTTCTCATAGCTGCATATGAATTTCCCTTTCTAATTGCAGTTGTATAATGAAACTCTATCACATTACCAACTGCAAGTCCGAAAATAGATTTTGAAGGGTCTAGGGAAAAGTTCAGGGTTTTAGAAGCTATAAGTGCAACACAGACACTTGCATCGTATCGTTTTCTCCGACTGGAAAACATGCAAGCACTTTCTTTTAAATAAGAAAAAGGTCTTGCATTTGTAGAAGCGAAATGGGTGTGAACATTACGGTGATATTTCATCCATCCTTTATCAAGTTTGGAAAAAACATCCAATTCGTATTTTGAATTATTCATATCATGAGATTCTTCTTGTTTTAATTCAAATTCCAATGAAAGGAGAAAATGCTTTGGTTCACAAAACATACAAATTGCTTCGATATAGGCTGTCTCAGAGATATTAGACATAAAACTATTTAAGATGAAAAATTTTGTCCTTGTGAAGAAATTAAAATTGTCCAACCTAGAGGCTTGAAAGGAAAAGCCCGACATAAATTTCCATGGTGGTTGTTGATTATATAGCACTGATGTAGAAACAGAACTGATTATGAGTGAATACTTAGGATTTGAATTAAGACTTTCTAAGGAATTGGCAGAGAAAAATATATTTCGCCATATCAGATAATTACTATTTTCAGTATGATAATTAAAGAAATAAATCTTTGTGTAGAACTTTAAATATCGAGTCTGATAATATGGAGAAATGCTGTCTATTTGAGACGGTGCCGAATTCAGATTGCTTTGACTAGGGTTCAATAAATCTATGGTGTACAGCAATATTGGAGTTAATTCCTTTGTGTAGAAATTGATTATTGTAATTCCCGATTGTAAATCTGCATCTAAGTTTTTTGTATTGATTGTTAAATGCATTAAGCAATTTCGGAAAATTTTAAGAACTTCTGTGCTTCTGCTTCCTTCAATGTTCTTGTATTTATCAGTAAGCCCACTTTCAGAACTTTGTATAAAACCAATATTGACGATAGCACAAAAGATTAAAGTGATAAGTCTCATTAATAATATTCTCTTCATCTTTTGCTGTCATTCTTCCTTAATTCCTCCTTAATTTTATTTTTGTGAAATACATATTCTCTGAATTACAATTATCTTTTAATGGAATTAATTAGTCATTTAAGCTGCCAATTTAGTAAATATTTTTTTATCGATTAACCGTGTTTATCGTAATGTTCACTTTTTAATACACACTGATTGAAAATCTGCAAAATTTTAGCCACAGTATTATTATTCCGATTCCCATTTCGGAAATGGTATAGGTCGATATAAAATGTGTATATTGCCAGATCGTAGTAAATTCAGTTACATCATCTATTTAATTATGTATAGTAGGGTTAGCGTTAACAGGGTGTAATTTAAGGCGTAAACGTGTTATTTTCGGATCAAAAGGAGTATTTTCCACAATGAGATATTAACATTTGTTATTCAAGAGTAATATAGTGGCAAAAGTTTATTTACGCTTTGATATATTATTACCTAACTCACAAACTCACAACAGACCCTGAGTAGTTCAGTCAGTATGGTTCAACTAGTATTTATTTGTTACGGTTTCTAACAAAAGTTACACATTAGTTTCCAACTCAAATATTATTTATTAGCATTTTTACTGATCTAATGCTTAGATAATTCAGGAATAGAGACGCCAATTTTGATAAGTAGATTCTGTCGAATGTTCTTAGAATGCGCTAAATCGATATCCGATTGTTAACTATCAAAGAAACAGAAAATAACTTGTTATTCTGCTATCAGAATGGAATTGTCATTGTCAAAAACTATTAATTTGGACAATATAGGCATGTAGGGAGGCAAGAAGAATCTTAAGGAAAAATATACAGGTAAGTTTTGTAATTTTCCATAACCAGGAAAATCATAATTGCAGTTGTAAACTAAAATACTCTGAAAACTTGTTCTGTAGTAATTTTATACAAAAGGGAATAATATCCTTAATAGGTCATCGTAAAAGGGTATCCTTCTTTCGTAATTTTACGCACACGAAAAATAAGGATATGATTATAGGAATGCAAGCAAACTAGTGAGAACGAATGCGGCTTAATTGGACTAAGTTGGACTAAGTTGGATCAAGTTGGGCTAAGTTAGACTAAGTTGGACTAAGTTGGACCTTTTAGAATAAGTTGGACTAAGTTGGGCTAAGTTGGACCAAGTTGGACTATTTTACAAATTTGGCAATTAGTAAAATAGCCCAAAATGCAAAATTAGGGCGAATGTACGTTTACCTTTAGTATCCGTAAAAGTTTAATCAACTGTCTAGAAAATTTTAAATGATTTTGCTGCAATTGAAATTCATTATGAGCCATAATATGAGCCTAATCAAAAATGGAAATACAATGTTAATCATTTGAACCAAAATTCTTTATTTTTCAAGCGAACCCATAAATATATAAATACACACTTCAAAATCCATAATATCAATACCATGTTATATTCCGGCAAGCATAGAGACCATAAATAATATAAAATGCTATTAATAACTAAAAATTGACTACTAACATATACCTATACCACAAAACGCAATTAGACATTTAACACAAGTACTCAAGCGGTTGACTTATACAATCTGGCAGTAAATATGATGAAGCAATCTGATGTTTCATACTATAACATATTATGTGATAAATTTCATAGTGTAAACTTGGTGTGTAAATAAAAAAATAAATTATAAAGCTGTAAATAAATAATAGTCAATACTTTAACAATATAGTACAATTTACATCAACTACTAACCATAAAGAATACCCTTTTAACAAACTTTAACACTTCATTTTTATATTTACATGATGTAAACTTAATATTGCTACTTTCTGTCTCTTGGCATAGTTAATTGTTAATTATAAAACGGTAAACTAGTCCCAGCTCCCAAGACCCAATACTTAAACACATGTCAAACTGTGGACTTATACTGTTTGTATAAATATTTCTCTTTGTACCAGTACCAATACCAATTACGTACCGGCTGGTTAGAGAGTATAGCTTATGAATTCCTAGTCGTTGCATAGTTAGTTTACTTCACTGGAGAAAATACTGAGTAACTTATGGTTAATAGAACACACAATCACCAATTTAAGTATTAAACCTTACACCCTTTTAGGCAGCGTAAACACATAATCCGGTGTGATACTTATATAGGTTTTTCATTTTCTGAAAAGGCAGTTTTCAATTAACGGTAGTAATTCTCCAACTATAGATTATTGCGAGAACCCGCAATTTTTTGTCTTTTAGTTGAATATTTTGTGGCTTAATTAGGTAATTATTGATTTCATGAATACAGAGAGCCTTTCTTGCATAACTATAATGCAAAAATATTGCTTAGTTTATATTGCTTCGAATATTGAATATAGTTTTAGACAAGCAACTCAATATGTCTTTGAACATTAATTATGATAGCTTTTAAAATGATATTGTCTTAACAATTTAATGCTTTGAGATTGAGATATTAAATACTACAGGAGATAAGTATGACCTGGTTATTAGCGATTATTATTATAGAAACTTAGTATAGCTATCTTGTCTATGATTTAGTAACCTTTCTTTTCTTGGGTTTTACTCCCCAAGCATTTCCCAACCACCCATTCCCATTTCCCTTCAACACTCTTTTCTTCTTCTTGCTACCACTGTTATTTGTACTGGACTCTTCTGTTGAATTTTCATCTTCATTTTCTTCAATTTTTACTACAGGTGCGTGGCGAAATACAGGCTCGAAACGGATGTAGTTGTTAAGATCTTGGCTTTTAGGTGGAACTGGAACATCAACAGGAAACGACAAATCTTCCGCAGACTTGGAATCGACTTCTGAAGGATTTAATGCTGTACAAATTGTAAAGATTGTGTCCGTAGCTCGATTGTAAAGTGGAATAGGAAAGTTTAGCTTTTTCATTACGCTAGTCATGACTTCGTCGCATTTTCCTACAAAGTAATTGTAAAAGGTTATTAAAAATATTTTGATATAATTACCCTAAAATTACATTTTCAATAAATAATTAGCATAAATTACCATGAATTTTTAAGGATGCAAATTGATCCTTCGGAGTCCATTGGAGATTTACAATAAGTAACTTCGGTCTGTTGTTAGCCGGTCTATCCATGCACCATAGCCATGGGTATCGACGTAAGACTTTCAAACTTGATCCAAGACACAGAATGGTGTCTGCTTTGTCAACATGATATTCAGCTCCGGGCCAATTGAGTGGCCAGCGTAAAGAACCTCTTTCCCCAAAGTGAACCACTGTATCCTTCAATTGAGATCCGCAATTGTAGCAATTTCTTCCAGTTCTGTGCTCGAATCGCCTTGTGTTCTATTAGATATATTGATACAATTAATTATATAAAATAAGTAATTTGAGGTAAAAATCTTTAAAATAGTTTTTAAAGAAAGGCATAAATAGGTTTAACTACCTCCGTTACGTCAAAGTTTCTGACGTATTCTCTGTTGCACGAAGGACAAACTTCTATGTACATATTCCCGTGAACTTCACTTAACGACGATTTCGGTATTCCCGACCTCAAATGGAGACCATCACAATTTTGAGACACTACATGTTTTGCTATTCCTTTACGATGCAGTTCTTTGATTGCTAAATGAGTTACTGTAGGATCGGCAGTGCTAAGAACCTTTTGGGGACCATCTGTCATGCTGTCCAAACTTTCTCCCTTTTGCAATCGTGTCCATATTCCATTAGGCCCTCTGTAGTCAGGTATTTGCGCAGATGTGGAAATTCCAGCCCCAGTATAGATAACTAGGTACTTAGCGTCTTTTATGGCTTTGGCTAATTGTGCGCATTTTTTATCCAAAATTTCTTTTGGCTCTTCAATTTCTTCCAGCCGTTCTTTGGCTACTAGTCTTTTCTGAATACGTTTCTTGGCTTCTGGCACAAGATCGGGAAAGGCTTTGAGGGTCGTCAGTTCTTCGATAGAGAAATCCTTTGGATCCTTTTTGAGCATTTGTGTCAGCTAGATAGTAACCATTCATTATAATTATTCATTATTTATAAAATCACACTAATGAAATTAGCAGTATTTAGAATTCTAGGAAACAAAAAAAATCAAGTACCCTTTTCAAAATTTGAGCCTCGTATTTCTTAGTACAAAAAGTGCTTTGCGATTTCAATCTTTCTGATTTACGTCCTCCAGCTCCAATTGGGATCCTTCGCCCGGGAGGTCTGCCAACTTTCTTCTTGATAATATTATCTTCTTCTGAACTTGATTCATCAGAGATACCATCCAAACTGTCACTCTCTTTATTCAAAATTTTCTCTTCAATATCTTCTAATTTTTGTGAATGGGAACTACTTTGAATGACCTCTCTGAGATCTTCTGAATCATAATTTTCATTGTCAGTCTCATCAGAAGAAGCGCTACTGCATTCTTTTTTATCGCTGGTGTAATTTTCTGCAATTTCACCATCAGCGTCCATCACTGTTGTCTCTTCACTTGTTTCGGTATTCATTTTTGA
The DNA here is from genome assembly GCA_020055645.1 of Tomocerus qinae. Taxonomy (NCBI): domain Eukaryota; kingdom Metazoa; phylum Arthropoda; class Collembola; order Entomobryomorpha; family Tomoceridae; genus Tomocerus; species Tomocerus qinae. Next base: position 105,168,964 of record CM034546.1, on the reverse strand, counting down.
CTGATTATTGTTTGAAATCTTATTATTGCTTTGCGTTGGATCTGAATCATCAGGTGAACTCAAATATAACTTATCAGGAACATTTAGTAAGGCCGAAATATTTGACTTGGATTTTTCTACAAAAATACGTTTATTAATGTCATCCGAATTTCCTGCGGAGGAGGCTTTGACTGGCGAAGGGAGGGTACAATTATTGTGATGGACAGATTGAATGTCCATTGTCCATGAGATCAATTTTCTACAATAATAACTTGTATATCTTCATCTAATCCGGAGTTCTATAGGTTCTAACCTTGATACAGGTTCCAGTTTACCCTGAGGCAACAAACAGAACACAAACTGAAACATATGCATAATGTATATAAAGTGATGTGGTATGCAAGTGTGATGCAAACATAAGTACAACAGTGCATGTGTGCATACAACAATATACTATGCTGTAGATTACTAGATACTAAATGTACCTTTAATAGAATCTTATTTTCATATTTTTTACTAGTGCAATTAAATTCCATAAATCATCAGAAACTTAAATGGATAATCAATTAATGTGATATTGAGTAAAGTAAGCATTGATATATTTATTTTTTGTAGTGTAAACGTCAATTAATCAGTAAATGAAATCATTATGAACCTTGATGGATCAGGTAGTAGTGATCGAAATCCCGGTAGGCCTTTGTCTCCCGGTCCTGGTCCATCAACATCAATGCAGGCCTCTGGAGTGATTATGTCAGTACCTTCGTCTTCCGTGAAAAAGTTTATTTTTCGTTCCAAATCAAAGAACCCCAATGCCAGTGAATTTGAATACGACACTTTGGAAATCATTGTACCAGAGGTAAGATCTTTCTTCTACGTAGTTTTAACATTTTACAAAACATCCTAAATATGCAAGTCTAATCTAAATTCCACACTTCGAAAACACAAAATTGGATTTTAGGCACGTTGTGTTCTTTACCTGATTTTCATCTCATTTTGAGTGAATGTATAGCAGCACTTCTTTTTTAGATACCTTGAGGCATATTGTAAATACCTATATTTACTGAACGGTTTAGTTTTTAAATGTAACACTACAAGAGTACAGTTAGTAAACAAATGTAGTTTAAGTTTGCAAAATCCTGTTCGGGTCGAATTACGGGACAGAGATAAGTTAAGGTAGTAGGTGGTAGATAAGGATTGAGTAATATACTGTGATACTTAAATTTGGCTCAATTGCTTTATCTTTTGCGGTCAGCGATACAATTAAATGGAAACTTTAATTGTAAAGAATCAAACGAGGACAATTGAATTATGTCAATATTATAATAATAAGTTAAATTAATGTTTTTTGTACTAGTTCAGTCAGTCAATCACTTCGGGCACTAATAATTTATTGATTTCTTCGTGTTTTCTAATATTACTACTAAACTAAGGCCCATTGCGTATTAAGAGACGTGTATTGTTGAGTAGGTGGTTTAAGTTTACATTTTACGTCTTAAAATGTGGGCCTACACTAATACAAAATGTACACAACACAACAGTTGTATAAATACATGTATGTGCATATAGCAGGTGCTTTGCTTTTGCTTCACCTTCAAATGTTTACACTATGCAGTAAATAGTATAGCATGGTAAGAGTAGTAAAAAGTATTGCACACCTATAACAAAAAGCCTGTCCTATCCTAATGTATATGCATGGACGTTGTTATAAGCTTTCTTACCTTATTACCTAAAACCTTAACACTGAAATGTAAGTCATTGTCATTACGCTGAATATAAGTATATCTCAATTCTTCTAATTGTGCTCAAATCCATCCCAGTGTCATTCTATCTATACTCTATACACAGGGATTTTCTTTTGATCTTCTAGTAGATCTTACTCATTCAGATTCAGTGAACTACTTTACAGTACTAACTGTTCTTTACGTAAATGTATTATTACTACTTGTACACTAGTACAGTATAGTATAGTACCATGTACCTGTCTTTATTGTCTGATCTGTACTTGTAATGTAATGCAATGCGATGTAATGTAAACTTAAGGCATTGAACATAGTAACTGCTAATATGATATACTAGAAGTACCTTCTAAAGTTTCCAAAATCTAAACGTACGCAAATATGTAAACTGTATAGAGCATTTTGGTGCTGAATATTGTATGTATTTGTATTGGTACACGGTATAAGAAATACATTTTTAGTCCGTTTCAAGTTACTATATATCCGTCATACTTCATTTTCATAACCTAGTGCCTATGCTCCATACTCTAATTGTACATTCCATTTACTGAAGATATGATTCATATTATGGCTATTGCTTATCTGAATTCGATTGGATTAGAACCGAAAATGTTAATAAATCCATAAAGCTTTCTTGAGGTGAAATAATATTCAATCAGTTTAATGAAAATGCATATTATGCAGGCAATTCGCAAATAAAGCTCCTTTACTTATGTGACTTTTTACATTTATGCAGAGACTACACGCTAGTTACGGCCTCTATGTATGGCCATCTGCACCGATATTGGCCTGGTATTTGTACGAACACCGGCAATATATTTCTGGAAAACGGGTAAGTGGATTCAAACGAATTATTGTATTACAAAAACCAAAATTTAGGTAAAAAATTTTGAATAAAAGTAAAAAATCTGAATATAGTTGATTTAGAATAAGAAGTTTGCATATATGAAATTTGCTAAAGGAAATTGTACACTGTACTTGACTGTACTGTATCATTGTTTTGTTTGAGAATGATATTGTCAATAATGATAAGGAAATTCTAACATTTATTTATCTATATTTAATTTTGACCGTGATTTGAAATTTAGGTTTTAGAGTTGGGAGCAGGAACGGCACTTCCAGGGGTATTAGCAGCCTTGTGTGGAGCTCAAGTTACATTGTCAGATTCAGCAATTTTACCTCATTGTTTAGAACAGTGCAGAAGAACTTGTGAAGCAAACAATTTACTGGACAAAGTTAAAATTATTGGACTAACGTGGGGGTTATTTTTATCAAATTTAACGAAATTAAAAGATCAAATCGATCTTATTCTTGGATCAGACTGTTTCTACGATCCAGCGGTATTTGAAGACCTAATTGCAACAGTTGCTTACATTTTAGGAAACAATCCAAACGTAAGATCCTTTTCCTCACTAAGTCCTAGTTTCCATTACTGTCTTTCTGACTGCCATAGAAACGTAACTGCTGCAAAATAATAATGGAAACGCACGTAACAAAACTTACGGCTGTAGAAAGTTACAGCTACTGGCTTACGCTTGTATGATGGTTGACTGCTATTATTCAGGGCGCGAAACTTCATTTTCCATTGTGGATATCTGATTGGAATAATACTTTTGCATTATATAGTGAACAAATTCTTTTTTATCTTGATCCGGAAGTGATAATATATGACTACTAATATATATGACCCACTAATATATTAAGTTTAACTGAAAATAACAAATCAGTATATAAATTGAAAAAGTCACAATGCCTTTCAATGCTCTCACATTGAAACATATTCACTCTGCTGGCGAACTTTAAGCATTTTATTTGGTCTTCCAAATCAGTAAAATCAGGTGTTAATACTTTTCTGGTATCTATTTTGTATTTAAGTAGCAAAATTGAAAAATTAAAATCTGACGAAAAATGTTTGAGCGAAAAACCAATTATTTATTTTCAACTTATGAATGTAGATATTTGAATCCCCGCCGAATGTAACCAGTATTCGTAGCGCACAATATGACGCATAAGAAACGCAGTAGCAGTAACTTTTCTACCACAGGAACTTTTCAACTGTAGTAATGGGTACTAGGTCTAACACTTCATTAATAATTGGTCAATACCATTTCGTGTAGTGTAAACAGTACAAATTATAAATTAAGTATTTAATGCTTTGAAAGCTATTTTTATGTAATCAATGATTTTTGAAACAAGTACATGACTAATGGTTTGAATTTCAAACTTTGAAAACTATTTGTAGGCTAAATTCTTATCAACATACCAAGAAAGAAGTGCCGACTGGTCGATTGATTCTCTTCTTAAGAAGTGGGGTCTACAGTGTAAACACGTTCCTCTTTACGACCTTGCAAACGATTGCAGAATTGACCTTCTCTCTTTGATGCAAGATCACACAATTCATCTTCTGGAAATCACATTGCCAAATTACGATTCTTTAGATTTCTTCTAATTCCAGCAAATTGGTGGGCGATACTTTGATATTCAGTGTTCTTGTCTACTAGATCGCTACATTATGAGTGTCACATCTTCTCTTCGACAAGCCTACAAAATCTTTGTTGGAAACCTACCATGGACAATCGGCACCCAAGAATTGCGTCAATTCGGTTCTTCTTTTGGTCCAACGTTGCACGCTACAGTTGTTTTTGACAGAAATACTGGTCTGAGCAAAGGATATGGATTCATCACATTTGCCACACGAGAAGCATTCAGCGCAGCCACTAAAGGAGGAACTGGATCTCATATTCTGGAAGGAAATCATGTCAGCATTCAACCTGTATTTTCTAATAATACCAATCACCCTAAAGATGAGTCAGTGTAATTTACTACCCAAATCTATGTAATTCGTTTTATTAGAGCTAAATAGTGATAGTACACTTATAGCCATAATACACATTATAGTCTTTATAGTTATTCAATTATGATTTTGTACACAAACATAACATAAAATACTTACTGTCTCCTGTTTACAATTTCCAGATAATGAATAATACCAAAACTGTTAAGTAATGCAAATATTACATTTGATATAATATGCGCTTTTCATAGAATATGTGAGAAATAAATAGCCTTTTGACTTTAACAAATCTTATTTTAAGCAAACTTTTATTGTTTTCTGTTAGTGGGGTTAGTAAAGCTGTCTTAAAGTTGTGTTAGTTTGTTAATTTTGTTAAGAGTTATCCAAGATTTAGGTTTGAGTTGGAACAGTCATTCGTAGATTTAAAAACAATCATGCAAAAAAGCCAATGCTGAGAATGATGTACCTTTTTGAGCTTTAGCGAGGGCAGACATATCCACCCTCTAGTCCTCGTTTTGTGAAGACCATTTGCCATAATTGCCATTTTCTAGAGCGGAAAAGTCCTTGCGCACCTAAAATATAAAGCCTCCACAACCGGAAAAACTTTTCACCGTATTTGGGTTCAAGCTTAGGCCAAGCATTAGTAAAATTGTTCCACCAGCATTGCAGCGTTTTATCATAATCACAACCGATGTTATGCCAATCTTCAATAATGAATAAATCCTCACAAGCATCCATGATCTCCTTGTAGTAAGGGACTCTTCCGTTGACAAATATGAATTTACATGTAAATTGCTCCATACGTGGTACATATTTGTCGTTAATACCAATGTGATGACAAACAAAAATCCCGTCGTCTACCAAACACCGGTTGACCACCTCAAAGAAGGTTCTGTAATTTTTTCTTCCAATATGTTCCATGATTCCCACTGCACAGACCCGATCGAATTTTTCATACATGTCTCTATAGTCCATGACCCTTATGTCCACTTTGAGTCCCCTGCATTTATCCCTTGCGTATTTTGCACCTTCCTTGCCAACTGTAATACCGACAACCTCTACTCCATGGTGTTCCGCCAAATATTTTGCAAGAAATCCCCATCCACAACCAAGATCAAGAACTCTGTATGAAAAATGAATTATGTTTTGTTAAAAGTATTACTGGATACTATTATCTAGACCTAGATAAACATCTTTGAATCGTGCATGATTTTATTATATTTAATATAACGTATTTTAATGTACCTCATTCCAGGTTTCAGTTTTAGCTTCTGAGCAATCAATTCCATTTTGGCAGTTTGAGCTTCCTCAAGGTTCTTAGCTCTTGGCCAGTAAGCGCAAGTATATTGCATCGTTGGGCCTAGCATTGCCTCGTACATGTCATTACCTGCAATTATTATTAAAAATCAATTACGGATACTTTACTAATGAAACTGAAATCCGAGGCTTAGATAGCTTATTGATGAATTTACCCAAGTCGTAGTGTTGTTCGCCAACTTCGAAAGCCTTTTCCTTTGTTTGCATGTTAAATAATTCCAGTTCCAAATAGAGTATAAATCTGTTGATTGGGTTCAGATACTCCCTGTACATTTCTCCTTTCCACATCTTTGTAATCATTTGATCAAATTTTTCGCAATCCCACCAACCGTCGACGTACGCCTGGCCCATCCCCATTCCTCCATGGGTAGCCACAACATTGTAAAATTTTTGATTGTGAACCTTGATATCCCATTGTCTGTTGCCATTCAGTTGTATATCCCTACGAAGAAATTGTTTAGTGATGACATTTTTGACTATTCCACCAAATAGTGCGTAGATAGATGACTCGATGAATTTGTAAACAGAAATACATGTCACAACAAAAGAGTAAGAAAGTTCTGTAAGGAATCCCATGATAACTACCTATCTTTCTCAACGAAAGTCCAGCGAAAGACTGGCAATTAAAATGAATCTAGCAAGGGAATAAATGCAGAGTTCATTGTTACATTTGATCAAAGTGTACCTACCGATATAGTTACCATAAAAGTGAACCTGTTTTAACAATTAGAAACTCTAGCAGTCTACAATGTATTTATTAGTATATACTCAGGTTATCTGCTAATACTGCTATCATAATTAGAGTCTGTTCTTAATTTCAGTAATATTTGTGCCTTAGTACGCAACAAAAGATATGCACATACAAAGGTAAACAGCCTTAAAACTAATACTTCATTTTCTATATGTCGACATTTGTACACATAGATAGTCCTGCTTGACACGTACGAAAACTTAGTAGCGAGTAGGAGTAGGTACCTAACTGAAAAGAATGGTTTAAATATATTATAGGAGGACATTGATTCCGATTCAAAGTGGATCGGTGTGAGAATAATGAAGATAGACTGGTTACGTATTCTCTTGAGAGTAAGGAATAGCTAACTCCAGTTTAGAGTCCAGTTGCACAATTTGCAGCCGGAAGAACCAAATTAGTCTACTGGTTATCTGAACATTCTTCGAACTATGTAACTTGTATAACATTTCAGTTATTCTCAGATCTACGATTCAATACAGATTGCATTTCAAAATGTTAAAGGCTTGAAAAGATTCCAGTAACTCTCCTGTATGTGAATTATGTTATCTTATAGGCAAATTAATTTGTACAAGTCAGAAAATTAAATCGTGTAAATCATCCATACCCGATTTCGACTTTTCTACTAAATGGACTTCATTTTCACGTTTTTAGTGCAATTAGATTTATAAGAATGCAAAGGTGATACAAGAACTTCAATAGGATTTTAATGTTAAAAACCTATTTGTGAGAAGTTTCAAGAAGACTCACCAAGAATGGAGATGAAGTATCAGAGTATCACAAGGTATTTCCGCCCAAACTTGTCTTATCCAATTTCAGGAATAAGGTACAATATATGGCAGTATAAACAGGAAATGAACTCTCCAGAGTTTCAACACTTTTTCGTCAAATTGGGAACTGGGAACAGGAACCGGTTTGCATAAATAACTCCTCGTAGAATAGTTTCCTGTTTAGTGGTTGTGCTTGCATTTCTCTCTATTATTTATACAAAGCAATAGCTCGTTTCAGAAAGGGGTAGCTGATTTCAAACACATCCAACTGAAAAAAACACTGAGTATTTTCTGCAAGAATGCATGAGTATAATTTAACAAAAGGTCAATGTTCATTTGTCCAATGTCCAACACTGTTTCTCATATTGTGAATACATTAATTTGTGCAGGATTTCAGGAGTGAATTTTATATTAGCACTCAGTAGTGTGTTCACGTCTACACGTTTACGTACAAGGCAGGGTTCGTTAGTTGGTTAGTATATATCATATAGAGGGTTCTTAATGTACATATAAAATGAGATTTTGGTGGAGAACTAAGAAACTTTTGTCATTCACGGCTGTGACTGAGGTCGATTTTCGGTTTTTCTTTATTTTTCTAATACTAAAATAACAGGCATGGCATGGCATACATAATTCAGCTTTCATTCTAAATAAATAAGTCCCAACAATAAAGATTAAAGATATTTACAGATAGCCAACCCAATCTGACTCTCTATACCTTGAAGTATTTGTAGCTATTTATTACACTGTGTACTTCTAATCCACCAACATGTGGTCATCTATTTTGAAAATTAAATGCACTAGATAGATAGAGATTTTTAATTAACACTTTTATGATCCAATCGAACATAAGTGTACATACAATAACAGAAATAAACATTTTGCATCAAAGTGCATTAACTATGCCGCAGCGAATGCTGCATACTAGATATACATTTAGTTTGCTTCGTTGGGTAACCAACACTGCTCCAGTTTCTCATTGACTTTATGCTTAGTATTCATTGTTTTAATATAATAAGGCACTTTGCAATAACTTCAATAGATTTACGTGAGTATAGTACAGTCTGCTACACATCACCTACTTTACAGATTTGTTTCATAATTTTAATTGACAGCAACAAGTGCCTCAACTAGAATTTACTATAATATGGCATAAATTAATTTTGGTCAAAAGTAGATCGAAACTAGCATATTATTGTTTGATTTTTGACAGGTATCAATAAGTCAATAATAATTATATCTTTTAACAAAAATAGAAAAATATCGGACTTTTCCACAGAAAAGAATGTTTGAAAGGTGGGTATGTTCAATTTCCCTACCCCAAGGTGTACTATTATGTACTAACCACTAATTACTATTAGATTTTAGAATCCAGCCACTAGTATAATAGCACAAACTACTTTCAATATTAATACCTATTTCAATTGAAACTTATTTCCACAGTCAATTACTCACTACACTACTTGTTTCTGACTGGACATTTTGACTTCATTTAAAATGGATGTAGCACCTAATTCCATAAGATGTTGACCTAAACTTTTTCCAAGAGTGGCTGCATAAGATGATGCTTTACTATGGTACGCAGAAAATGTTTGGTCAGCCACAGAAGTCAAGTTAAAGATATCTTCGTTTATTTCATTGTCTTGGTTAAGGCTAATTTCCATACTGTGGCAAACGGATTTAGACCCGTCGAGATTCCATACAGATCCTAAGAAAGAAATTACAAAGAAAAATAAGCATTTTTTACGTAAATTGTTGATGTTCAAGATTCGGGTGATTATTTTACACACCTTTAATTTCCAATAACTGTTCAAGAGTTCCATTGGATTTTATAGACGTGGTTACCGCAACTGGAACGGAACACCCTCCTTCCAACGTGCGTAAGAATGTCCTTTCAGCTAAGCAGCACATGTATGTCACAGGATCAGTAAGGGGTCGGAGCAGCTCTAGGATTTCGTCATTTTCCGATGCACATTCCACAGCCAACGCTCCTTGACCCACTGCATGCATACAGTCTTCGGGCTCCAAAAACTGACACATTGTAAAAAGATAGCTTTGAGTATAAGGAAATACGAGTGTCGTGTCGTGACTTTAATATTTTCTTGCAACTTGACATTTTGCATTAAAAGTAATTTACGAATAGTCTTACTTGTTCAATTCTGGGTTCCCAACCCATTCTTTTAACTCCAGCTGCAGCTAAAATTAAAGCTGCGTAGGGACCATTTGGATCGTCTAGTTTTTTAAGTCTTGTATTTAAATTTCCTCTGACATCAATAAAGGTGAGATGAGGAAACCTGTTTTTTAATTGAGCAATACGTCGTAAAGAGCTGGTCCCTAGAATTTACAATCAAAAACATGATTTGCAATTTACAATGCATTGTGTAAAATAAACCTATTGGTACAGTACGAAATACAGAATTAAATGTCTAACTGTTAAATTCTCAAATGGATCAGATATTTGCGAAAGACAGAATTCCTCCTCCATGATAATAAGCAATAGAATGATATGTTTTACTTTTTTTTAAATGTTAATTGATTCTATAAGTTGTAATAGTTTCATACGCACCTACATTGCTCCCCGGTGGCAAAGAAGCTAAATTTTGTCCTGAGAATTTAGGATTGAAAAGCACAGCATCTCTAGGATCCTCCCGTCTACAAAAATTGAATGTATGTCGTATGTTAATGGAATTCTAATTGTTTGAGTTAAGTACACTTGGTTGCAGAACTTTTACTTCGAAATAGCGGCTATCGAAAGTCCCTCAGGGAGCTGTGTAGGCAAGTCTTTTAGAGAATGGACAACAAAATCGATTTCCTTGTTCAGTAGTGCAACTTCTAACTCTTTGGTAAATAAACTCTTCTCACCGATTTTTGATAAAGCTACGTCCAATATTTTGTCTCCAGTAGTGCTAATCCCGACTATTTTATGAAATATAAACAGAATTCAGTACATAGTAATTTGTTAACTGTAATGCAAGCGGGTATTACATAGAAATACGGAAAGATTTGCAGACAATGTGTATCACGTCATTAACCTAGCGTTAAGAATGGTTATGGGGATGAGAAAACTTTGTTAAAAGCTTAATAACGCGACAACATTTACGACTTACTTATTTCAAATGAGAATTGACGGTCTTTATGAGCATCCTCCAATTGTTGCACAACCCATTCCGTTTGTATCATGGCGAGCTATAATAAAAGTCATTAAGTGATTTATACATAGAAATCAGTCGTATACATTTATACATTTAATGGTCCGTACACTTATACTTGTAAGATACTTTCAATGTAATCGGACTCAGATGGAGAACGATAATGATTGCTAAACGGGAGGCTTAGACAAATAACCCATATTACATTAAAATAATCAGATTACCATTAACTTGTCTGACTATGTGTATCTTATTTAGTAGTGCCACAACTAGTTTCAAACTAACCAATCATATTTAGCATTATTAACAGTTTAACTTACTTGACTCTTTCGAGATCCAATTTTGAATGTCTTTCCCATTTTTCTGGTAGCAAACCGCTGCTAATAGGCCAAAATAAAATTCTCTTACGTGATGACAAAATGACAATGATACGTATAGTTTGCCGTATATATTTCGGTTAGCATTGGGCAGAGTGGAATGCATGATTTCAGCACATTTTTCCAGGGTCGCTTCCTCCTTCATGCAATTCAAGTGTCCTTGGATGCAGGTTTATCTATAAAACAATATTTAAATCAGCTTCGGCACATTCAGAGTATAGATAAATGTGATTAGATAAACCTTTACAATAATATTAGTTTGAAAAAAGAATTCGTAGATAGGAAATTAACAATAGTTAAGATAGCACAAATCGATACGTACAAGAAGTCCATTAACAATAGAATCAGAATTAACTGGCCAAAAAATCAAATGATTGTGTAATTGTGTTCAGTTTTTCTTAAAAATTAATACATACCTATATACACTGTCGTGTACTCCTTAGCATTCACACTCGCACTTATACACTAATACACGAATGTACTTGAAAGTATGGCAAAAAAGCCGCAAATGTGTCAATCTGTTATCTATTAACTAAAAACACATTTCTGTATGACTAGGTACAGCTGTAACTATTTGTAAGTGTAAGACCGGAATGAAGAGCAACATGCTTTTATAATTTTTAATACACGTAATTCTTCATATCTCAAATATGTATAAACCAGATGATAGCTACTAAACCGTGATTTATTTGTGTCGTCTGTGTAAACGCAACCTGTTGCTTACAGATGACACCCATTCAAACCTTTCGTTTAGTACGTTCAGCATCATCTTGCAATTATGGCAAGCAAATATGTGTATACATGTAGTTCTTCTTCGGATGACTCATCCTCTGGATTACATGATATTACAAAGTAGTACCTGTATTATGTAGCACTTAGTTCAAAGTAAAAAACATTTCCCGCCAAGCCCCTAACCCCGCACACCATCACCAAGTGAGGCGTCATTACTGAATTTTGTGCACTGCGTTCACACGTCTATCATTCAGCTGGAAAAAGATCCTGTTTTTTCTGCAAATTTGTGTCAAAATTTTGACTGAAATAAGTCATAGCGACTTGGATTGGGTAACATTCCTATTTGGGTAGTTTTTTATTTAAAAAATTTGTCTATTATAGCAAAATTTTACAATTTATAAAAGCCCAATAAGGTTGCGCGGAGTTCCGTCGATTATCCATACACTTTCAAACAACCACTAAAATATTTTTTTGGTTAGTTTATTTTTTATTGCAGAATGTCAAGTAGAAAACGTCATCGCTCATCGTCACCCGAAGATCGACGATCTGCCCACTATGACTCGAACAGACGTAAACGGAAAAGATCAAGATCTCGATCTGATCATTCTTACCGTGGCTCCAGACAGGAAACCAGTGATAAACGGGTCCAAAGAGAAATTCTGGAGCGCCTACAGTATCTGGAACGTCAGGTTCGTAGTCAATCTGATCGCTCAGAAAGGTCTTTTGAGCCGGCCAGTAGTGCCGCAGCCAGACCACCCTACGGCCATGTTAACCAAAGAGTTAAACACCGTAAAGGGAGAAGCAAATCTGAGTCACCGTCACCAGCTAGATCCAGCTCTTCTAGTGAATCCTCAAAATCGGAAAAGGATAAAATCATAGAAGTGGAAAAAGGATCTGCTGGAAATAAGCCGGAACCGACAGCTAATATTGATGGGCAGGAAGACATTTTGGATTTAGACGTGCCACTCAGTGAAGATATTATGGCTATTCTTGGTGAACAACCAACACAAATTTCTCAGCTGAGTGCAGAAATCCATCATGATTTGGCTACCCGTTGGGGACATATCTCTTTGATGGGACTCACCACATGAGAGATTTTAGAAAAGTACTCACCGCCTAAGAATTGCCCTGGTCTTTTGCCTCCTAAGCTTAATGCTGAAATTGAGGTAAGTTTAAGCGAGACAGCTCGGAAGAAAGACTTCTCTATTCTTCGCCAGCAACGGCAATTGGCTAGTGGTGTAACTGCCTTTGGAAAAGCTATAACAATGCTTTTTACTAGCAAATCTTGTGAACTTTCTGTCATTGAGAACTTAAATAATTCTGGTAAGTTACTCACAGACTGGCATCATTCAATGTCAATTCTCGTCGCATGTTAATTAAACCAACAATTGCATCAGCCACAATGCAGAAGGCAACCGATATTTCTCAAATCGGAGAGTTCCTATTCGGCGAGGAATTATCTTCTCGAATTAAAGGAGCTAAAGAATTTGAGAAAGTGGCTTCAGAACTGAAAGCAAAAGGCGATGAGAAAAACTGAAAAGAAGGATGAAAAAGTGACAACTCGTTGTTCTCAACAGGAAGGAGTCAAGGAAAAGATTTATTCTTTAGACTCTAATCGCCCGCTTCGATCACAGTTCAAACAGAACCGGTCAAGCGGGCAGAGAACGTCTTATAACAAGAAAACCCGTCAGTAAGCCAGGTATGTGTTGCAGGACGATTACAAGATTATTTCGATAATTGGCTCATTTTTACATCTGATAAATGGGTATTAAATTGCGTAAAAGGTTTTAAGATACCATTTACGCAATGTCCATATCAAACAATACCACCTCAAGCTAGCCAATTTTCCACTAAAGAAGAAGAAGCGGTTACAAATTCCGTTTCAAAGCTTGAGGAAGTGGGTGCCATAGAAAGATGTAAAAGTATATCCGGAGAATTTCTCTCTCCAGTTTATTCTGGTTCCCAAGCCAGACGGAAGTTATCGTTTTATTCTGAATTTGAAAAAATTGAACCAATTTATTCAAGCGCCCCATTTTAAAATGGGAGACACCAGATCGGTACTTTACCTAAATAATCGCAATGATTATATGGCGACAATTGATTTAAAAGATGCCTACTACTTAATTTCCATTTGCAAAGAACAACATCGCAACATAAAATATTTGCGAGTTTCTTGGAAAAGGCATTTTATATCAATTCGTCTGCCTTCCTTGTGGTTTAAATATAGCTCCTTACGTGTTTACCAAGTTAATGAAACCGGTAATACGACATTTAAGAAATCAAGGCATAGTGGGTATCATTTGTCTTGATGATATACTCACTCTGAACCAATTCTTAAGTTCGGGTCAATCAGATGTAAAGGCAATATCTAGTTTACTAGAATATCTCGGATTAATAATTAACCCTCTTAAATCTCAAATGTACCCCAGCCAATGGGTGTCATACCTAGGATTTATTTACAACAGTGTATCATTAACTGTTGAAATTAGTGAGAAGAAGAAATTAGCGTTATTATTGAATTTACGGGCTATGAATCACAAAACTTGTTGTTCAATCAGAGAATTTACAGGTTTAATCGGAATATTAATTTCGGTTCGGTACGCTGCACCCCCTATGGCTTGTTGTACACAAAGATTCTTGAGCGTACCAAGTATTTAGCCCTTAAAAAATTCATGGAAAACTATGATAGTCATGCATATTCCTGAGAATGCTAAATCCGATTGCAATTGGTGGTATAAAAATATACTTAATTGTATGAGCCCAATCCGTGTAGATAAATATGACATGATATTTTCAGACGCTTCTACAAAGGGTTGGTGGGTTAAATGTGGCAAAATGACTACTCATGGCTGGTGGACCATAGAACAAAAGAGTGAACACATAAATTACCTTGAACTGTTAGCAGTTTTTTATAGGTTGAAATGTTTTGCTAATGATTTACGTAATGTACAGATACTGCTTCGTATTGATAATACTACCGCCATTGCATACATAAACAAAATGGGTGGAATTAGGTTTCCAAAGCGTGCAAATCTCTCACAAGAAATATGGCAGTGGTTTATAACAGTCAAATCTGGTTTTTTGCTTCGTATATTCCTTCAGCGGAAAATACTGATGCAGATATCGAATCCAGGCGCTTAGAGAGCAACAGCGAGTATTATTCTCAGAGGCATTTCGTAAAAATACTAGTATTGTTTGGGAAACCCAATATAGATTTATTTGCAAATAAAAATAATGCTAAATGCAATAAATTTGTTTCACGTTTCCCTGATCCAGAAGCTTACGCGGTAGATGCATTTACGTTAGATTGGAGTAATTATATATTTTACCCTCCGTTTGCTTTGATAAACAGAGTAATAAGGAAAGTCAGAAATGAAGGTGGATTAGGCATCATTGTTGTACCAAACTGGCCTACACAGCCATGGTATCCTGTCCTTACTTCAATGACAAACGACAACCACATAATATTTGATCCAAGTTACAATTTGCTCTGCTCTTCTAGGGGACCTCATCCTTTGTGGAAGACGCTTTCCTCGGTTGTGTTCAAATTATCCGTGAAGCTTTCCTAACAAAAGGAATACCTTTAGAGGCTCTGGATCACACTATGTCATCTCTATCAAATAGCACTGTAAAGCAATACTCATCGTTACTTAAATCTTGGTGGCAGTTTTTGCAAGTTAAATGGATGTTCAGCATTTACTTCAAGACCTTAACAAATATTCAAATATCTTAAAACAAGATATGATGAGGGCAGCTCATACTCAACGCTAAACACCGCTAGAGCTGCACTTTCTCTTATAATTTATAGACCGGAAGCATTGCCAATAGGAGAAGATTTGCAAATAAAACGTTCTCTCAAGGCCTGCTACCGCACAAGACTAATTTTTTCAAAATATAAATCAACATGGAGCCCTGAGACAGTTTTAAAATATTTTGGAAAACCTGTCACCATTAGAAGAGTTGTCGCTAAAGGCCATAACATTAAAGCTGGCTCTAGCAACTGCTCAGAGTACAGACTCTGTCCTTAGTGCGTTTCAAATATTCATAAATATAATGATCTATTGAAATGAATATTGTGGATTTAATTAGAACCTCAGCTCCTGGATAATCGCAACCGCTCTTAGTTTTGCCTTTTTTTCACCAGCAATAAAAAGATCTGTGTTGCTACAACTTTGTTGCATTATCTAGAAGTTACGAAGCCACTACGTGGGAATACTGATAAGCTCTTTATTAGTACGGTAGAACCACATAAAAGTGTCTCGTCTCAAACAATTGCAAATTGGATGAAACTTGCATTGAAATCAAGTGGAATAGATATTTTTTGTCTATTCCGCACATAGCACTAGACATTCGTCTACGTCTTATGCTATGCAGAAGGGCATTGATATTGAAACGATTAGGAAAACGGCTGGTTGGAATGCTTCCTCAAATGTTTTTGCTCAGTTTTACCACCGACCCGTTGACAATCAATGCTCGTTTGCACAATCTTTATTGAGTTGATTTCTTTATAGTTAACATGCTTACATTAGATATGTTTGCGTAAAGTAACTATAAATTCTCGATTTATAAAGTTATAAGCTAATTGTGTTTATCAATTAATGAAATGTTTTTAATCATGTTTTACTGGGAAAACGAATTACGCTGAATGAATTATAATGGTATACCCTCCCACCGCCCATCTAGTTCACAAAACTTTGAACAACTACTTTGTAATATCATGTAATCCAGAGGATGAGTCATCCGAAGAAGAATTAAATGATTAAAGGAGCCTTACCCAAGGCGATATTTGATCATAATTCTTCGAGGATGACTCATCCGAGGGATTACACCCTCCCTTCCCCAAAGAAAATCTTTTTCCCCAATTGGAACTAGATCATCTTTAAAATTAATGACGCCTCACTTGGTGATGGTGTGCGGGGTTAGGGGCTTGGCGGGAAATGTTTTTTACTTTGAACTAAGTGCTACATAATACAGGTACTACTTTGTAATATCATGTAATCCCTCGGATGAGTCATCCTCGAAGAATTATGATCAAATATCGCCTTGGGTAAGGCTCCTTTAATCATTTAATTCTAGCATTTACAAAGCCTCTGTTTTCGACGAGCTGACTAAAATGTCTGAAAAATGATTTATTTTTAAGGACAAATCAGCATGCTACAATTCTAAATAAGTTAGCTGTGTAATATGAATAGAATTTCATTAACTATATGATGCAAATGTAAAGTAATAGCCCAAATTTAGGGTCCTTAAAAGCTATGCACTTTCTACATCGTTTAAAGTATGCAGATACTATTTGTATCGTTATTAATGATTCACAACTTACCAAAAATGGGAATTTGTACGAAAATTGGAGAATATTTCGATAATACTTTCTCTATCAATATATTAGTGAGGTTATAACACAACTACTTATGGTATGCATTTTTAGCGAAAAAGTTTTAGTAAGTACAATTGCTAATAATATTGACTAATACGGATGTATTTATTTTATAACGTAAATATTACATGTTTACACTTTTCCATTTTATCTCCTATCAGATGGATTGATTTACATATTTTCTTTGTTTTACACATCATTCATGTTGTTGAACATTGAACAGACAACGCAATTATTTCAAGATGAAAATTTCAATTGGGAACTGACTTAAAAACATTTTTTAGGCTTCTATTCATGTTTAACATACTCTGCATCCGTTAATTCCAATGAATTTACTACTATTTTTGTTGATTACTCTTACGGATTTTGCTTATGTTCACTGCTTTACAGAGCAGAAGCACCGGAAATGATCTCAATCAACTCGCGAGTAATGACAGCCTGTCTTGTTCTGTTGAAAGTCAGTTGCAATTTAGAAATCATCTCCTTTGCATTCTTACTGGCGTTGTCCATGGCCGTCATCCTAGAGGACTGCTCGGAGCATGCACCCTCTTTTAGTGTGTAGAAAATGTTGGCAGCCAAGCTGAACTCATTGTAGCACTGTTGGACATCAGAATCCAACGAATCGTACAGGACCAACTTAGGTGCAGCATTGATTAACCCGTCACTGTAAAGTGGGAGTTCAACTGTGCTGTATGACACGACGGACTTAAAGCGGTTATGCACGATACTTCCAACATCAAACTTGTAACCGCACTCCAAAATTTGTTCGGCAACCCGTCCTGCATCCTGAAATGTTTATATTCTTTAGTATTTCTTCTATAATTATGTGGTACAATTATTTTTAATAATGCATCTTATTAGTATACTTCGAATGTTGGAACTGTTCGGCCAATTTCTTTAGCAGAGAATAAGATATTATTAGCAAACAGACGTTGGAGGATCATTCTGGATTTGTCGCCAATACATATAACTTTGATGTTTTCAGGAGAGTTCAGAAGTTGGTTCTGTAATTAGACAAATGGTATTATTTTAGTCAATTAACTTTTATGTTCGCATTCTATATGCAGATAGTACACTACATTCCAAAAGGTGTTAACAAGAGGTGGAGAAAGTAAAAGAACTTTCTCTAATTCTAATGTGTAAATTGCCCAAACTTCCACCACATCCAAAATTTCGTGATTTCACAAAACTGTTGGTGAAAGTCGCAGTGAAAGTTTGGTGAAAGTGTTGCAGAGAATTAGCATAAGGAAAGTAAAGTACACTGCCTTTTGGTTTGTCGTACGGTAAATCATTGTTTAGCTTTAATTACCCTAATAAGTCGGGAAACTGAAGAATGTATGGCACCACACAATCCTCGATCGGATGACATTGCAATATAAAGTTTATTAATTTTGCCCTCTTCTGGAGCCTTTACTTCCGCTTTTTCATAGAAGGCTTGGGCTCCAACTCCAAATGGCCGAGCAAGTTTTAGCTCACGTTCAGCTCTGGCATATTTTGCAGCTGACACCATCTTCATGGACTGGGTGATTTTCTGGATATTTTTAACAGACTTGAGCCGCATAGAGATGTGTTTGAGGGTGGCCATGCCTCTGGATTGTTGGCTCCATACTGGAGCGGCATTGACCACTATCACCTTGCAAGGCTGTGCCAGCATTTTGTAACCTGCAAAATATTCAATTTTAGTTAACGTACAAGATAATAAAAAGGAAAGTAATGGAAAACGTAGTAAATAAATGTACATGTGTGATAAAAGGAATCTAGTGCTAATTCATAATAATTAACTGCAGCTAACCAGCAGGATTTATAGTAATATTTATTGAATTTCTCTCCCAACTAATGTACCGTATATGTAAGTAATATATAATTAATATATTTACATTACATTACAATTAAGCTAATTTTAGAATGAAAAAATGAATGGTCACTGATAACTTTCTTCCATATTTTTCTTCACATCAATCATGCATCAGTTTCAAACATCATTAGTACATAAAACATTCTGCAGTTTGCCCTTTGCACTGTCATACATCTATTCAATACCATTGCATGTTCAATCTAATAGTTATTTTATTTTTCACATAACATTTTTTAGCCAACGGTATGTGTAAGACAAGATGACAACACTATACTAAACTAAATAAATAGTAATAAGTAATAGAAAACTACTCTGCTCTATTAAGACAAGAAGGTAATTTCAATTCTTTTACAAGTTAAATATTACAGAAATAATTTGTAGTGTTTCATTATTTGACCCGGGTCGATACTGCAAACCATTCAAACATTCAAGCAAATTATAGAAGCATTAAATTCAAATTAGAATTAAGAAACTTTCTATACACTATCGGATCGGAATTGTTGCAATTTTCCTTCCATTATAATATCACGGTCCAGAAAACTGATCTGATACATAAAATACATAACTAAAAGTAAAGGAAGTGCCAAATAGTCGAAATTTGAAAGAGGTCATAGGAATATAAAGAGCCACTGATCATAATAATCAATACTCCGATTTTCCAATAATTTTAAATTTTGTGATATAATTATATTATTGTGACCTGAAACCTAAAAAACCTTCCATTAAATCTTTCCAATTTAAATTAGGTAAATAAATACATTCTAATTAGTTTCGGCTTTCACAGTGAAGTTGGTAAACTAAACATGAATCGAAACTGTTGAACGGTAAGATGTTTAATTCAACAATGTAAATATTAGAAAAATCTATTTTTATTTTTCAAAAAATCTTACCAAAATATCCGGGTAGAACAATAAAGTTATTTTAGAATTTCCAACCAGCCAGCCTTCTTAACACCAAACCCGATTGACCCGAAGACCGAACACACCGCTACTACAACTTTAGTGAACATAAGAGAGAACAGTAGATATAGCAATTTTCACATCCAGAAAGTAATTCCACTTGCCGGCTGTGGCGTATCAGAGCAGACAGTAGGGTTGAAAATCACATCCGTTGATGGCACTACAGGTACCGATATTTCAACTCAATCAACGCAACTGCAATTTTTGATTTTTGCAGTTTCATGTAAAATGTATTTTGTCAATTTTTTGACATATCACTGCAATAAATTAATGCAAATCATGAACATCAGTATTGTGATATTACATTTGAAGCATCTTTCATTATAAACTTCTATGCTTGATTTTAATTATATACTCATGATCATGTAATGGAAAGTATTTGTAGTGTAGTATATTATACGACTGTATGTAGTATAATATGTAGTATAATATTTTTGTCAATCTCTTTAGATTGGATTGAATTAACAAAGATATTTCGTAAATGTTAATGAAATTGCTTGCACAAAGTAATAATTTATTTGAGCGAAGTATTTCATATATTTAATTTGCTACAATGAAACATTCATTTAGGACTATGAAGGTGCATTTTATAAGTGCATTTTAAAAGCGTACTAATAAGGTGGCCATCAATAAAATGTTCTGCCTATTAACGCACATTGTTGTGATTGTAAATAACTAATTATAAGTCTTTTCAATTGTCTTAGTCATCCAATTGACACAGGCCTGCTGTACCCCTATTAATCCAGTGCTTTTGTGGAAGATCTGTCAATATCTTCAAAATCAAAACGAAGTTTGTCGAATGTCCAGTGGTGGAAAGAGTACCTCGTCTAGCACTTGTTTTATAAATGGGGCAATCGTACACAGGTTTTGGAATAAATTCCGCCTGAATAAAAAGTTAACATTATAGAAACAAGTTTTGGAACAACGGAGAAAAATTTATAAAAAATGCAAGCTATATTATAATTTTTGGGCCATATTTTCCAAACCTTTTTTCCTGGGCGAAACCAAATGACTGGTAGTGTATCGAACAGAATCTTTGGAAAAGACTCGGCCAATTGGTGAGCTTTTCTGTCCCAACGAGCTCCTTCAAGAAACAATCCCTGTTAATGAAGAAGAAACATTAGAAATATTTTTGGTAAGAAACCTTTTTACTCAAGCACAACCTTACCTCAATCATAACATCATCCTAATAAATACGGAGAAGAATGCGTGAAAGTTAAAGAACATGAACTTTAAAGTACATATTTTATAGTAATATATAGTTGTTCAGATATGATTTCAAAATTAAGTATTGCTAATGCACGATTTTAATGAATATTAGTAATTTTTTAAAATTGGTTTGTACTTTGCAGTAGGCTCCGTCTTCAGGTCGCACATCACTTCCCTTCTCAAAATCCGTCACTTCGAATTCAAAGCCTAAATGATCAATAGGGATTTTGTATTTCCGGGCATAATTTTGGGTGACACCGGTAAGAAAAGATTGCGTGAAGTAGAATCCGGAAAGCCAGAATACAATCGGAGCTCCTTTGTCAATCCAAGTTTGTAAGAAACTGAGGCGAGCCAACAGATCGACCACATAACTTCCCAGGGGCTTTAACGAAGGATAAGATTTTGAAGCCCAAGCTTTAGGAACCTTACCAATGAGCATACTTTGAAATACTTCATCTAATTCAGAAGACATGACTACCAATCCTTTGATTGCCTTCTGCACATTCTTCAAAGATTCTCGAACGACTTGGATAAGACGATTGAATCGAATAAGTTCTTGTCTTAAGACTGTATTCATTGAATTCATGTACTCCACCGGGTATTTCTCTTCGATTTCTTCCATATTGAAATTATTGGGTAGTTTCTTAAGAATATCTTGAGCGATTGCTATAACTTTCTCTCCGGATGTGTCTGCACCTCCAGATCCTGCACGGAGTTCAACTTGAGTTATCAAAGCCCCATTAAGTAACTGAGTAGTTTCTTGATTTCCTTTGGTAATACTGGCATTATCATGCAGGCCGAAAACTTCTGGGCTAGGATTCAAAGGCAGTTTTTTGATGAATTGTAAACAGCTCTGATAACTGGCGTCTGCTGGAACTTTATACAATCCACTTGAAGACAAAGAATAATCAGGATTTTCGATAAGCTCTTTACAATAAAATATCGACAACAGAGAAGCGAGAAGTCGCCGGTCTTTGTCATCAGTAACTCGACCTCCGTAATTACATTCTCCAGTCAAATAGGTCAAAGCATCAAATGGAATTGAGGTATAGTCAGTTAAAAACATTTGTAATTGCATCAAACTAATTCTCAAATCAGATTCATTGAACTCGTAGGGAATATTCCAGCCCAGAGGGCCAAATTTCTTCCTCTCTTGTACCAACGTGTGAAAGAAACATAGACCGAAGATCATTTTGTGCCAATTTTTCGTATTAGTGTTTTTTACCGAATTGAAAAAGGTTTGATCCGAAACTGGATTTCCTGTGTAGCTTCCCAAGAGATTTGCCCTAAGGCCCTGTGGAGCTTCGTTTGTCATTTTAACACTATTCTGAAGAACAGTAACAGGGAAATCTGGTGATGGGTAAGATGTTAACCAAAGTCGGAATTGAGGATTAGTTATATCAGAAGTTATGACATCTTGGCAAAGCATTTCCAAAGTAGCCATCCAACTTATTGCCACGTGACAGTTTTGGAGAACTACCCACGTTCCATCCACAATTGACTCTTCAATCATTCTTTGAGCTATCGGCCCTTGTCCTTGTCCAAGTGATATTGACTGAAGATTACTGCCGCCAAATCCTTGGTCTGAAGCAAACTTGAAGAGGCCAGCAATTGGATCGGCTCCAGGTGATAAAATGAATATCAACGGAGTTCCTGCACTAGAATCTTCGTATGAAGACATCAAATCAAAGGGTGGAGGTTCTATGAATTCTTTTCCGAGATTATTTACTATGAATGTCTGAACTGCAGGAATTAATTTGTCCGAACGGAAACACCTTAGAATAGCTAAACGTTCCAGGTCCTTCACTTTGTGGTATGGTTTAGGAAATATCATTGTCTGTGGATCTGCTGAATCATAAAGCTCTTTCCACCGTTTTATATGCTTTGTAACGTGTTTCATCAAACCATCAAAAGCTGAAAAAATTTCAAAAGCAAGAAAGTTGGTAATTAGTACTATTATATCAACATAAGGTATTACGACGACTAGTTTTATGCGAATACAAACCCTACCTGGTAAATTGGATAGACGGACACATTCTGACCACGATTTGTCAGATAGCCACACTGGAGCTGGATTGGGGTGAGGATTTTCCAGAGCCACACCTCCGGTTAATACAAAAGTCCACAAATTCATATCTAGGATACCTTTAGATCTTATAATGGCTACACAGAGCACAAACGAGAAAACCAACTTGTCCTTCTCAAAAACGGAGCGACACACGTTGCGATAAATGGACGAAGTGAAGTGGTCATTTAAGTATTGGATCCTTAAGGTGATATCTTCTGAAGTTCGACTGTTTACAATACTTGAAATATACAAATTGATGAACCAAGTGAGAGAGTACTGATACATAGGATCAATATTGGCCAGCTCGGATATGCAGAAAAATAAAGTGCTTGAATGAACTGCAACTGGTCGGTAGCGATTTCTTGTAGCGTCTATCTTTTTCTCTGTCACTGCAGATACAGATTGCTTTTGCAAGATTTCTTCAGACAATTCCTTAGAAGATGATAGGATGCGTATAGCAGTTTCATCTTCTAAAATGTTTCCTTTAGAACTTGACAAAACTTCAAGGATTTTGTCCTCGATTTCTTTTAAAAGATTTTTGTTGTTTACTCCATCGATAACTAACTGATTTTTCTGTTCCTCCAACTCTGGCTCCTCTTTAGCAGCGACAATACCCAATAACTGATCTTGTAGACCTAGTGGTGTGATCATAAAGTTCAGCAAAGTGACTTTTACAGCAATCTCGGGTAAATAATGTGGATTTCTAAGGCGAGTGATGATATAAAATCGGAAGTCTTTAGAATACTCTACGATGCTTTCTCCAATTTTAATACAGGTTATCGGGCCTTGCTTAAAGGTTTGTTTTAACAAAACGGGCTCTAAAGCTGGGTCAACATCCTCTCCGATATTATCCAACAGAACAGGAACACCGAGTTGGATTGATTGTTCAACAATGCGAATGTATCCAGGGTCAGATAATTTGATTACAGCCAAGTTATTAGCTTTCTCCATATTTCTCACCCATTTGCTTGCCTGGCCTTGCGGGTCAATCATTAGTGGCCATCTTCTTGCATTACTGACGATAATTCCATTGTCAATGGAGAAAGTATCTATTGGAAGACCAGCTAAATGCCAATTTCGGATTTTCACAGGATCTCCGAGTGTAGCAATCAAAGAGAAAATATCAGAGCACGGAATTTTCTGACCTGAGCACAACTGCTGCCAATCAATTACACATCCTTGTCGAAAGTCAACAGTAAAAGGACCTAAATACGCTACAACTGCAGCGGAAATCAAAACATCTCCAATGATATTATTGAGACGGTGAAGAAGCATCTCAGCACCATCACTCCATCGCGTTTTCTCTCCGCCAAGTCCATCAATCAACTTTTCAGCTCTTTCCAACTTTTGGGAACACAAATCAATATTGTCCTCAAGATCTTTCTTCTTTTTGTTCATTGCTGCGTATTCATCATTAAGAGCTTGTAATTTATCTGTGACACTCTGGAGCTGGGCACGTTTCTCGTTTAACTTATCCATTTGACTCTGCAATTCTCCTTCAGCTTCATTTAACTTTGCTTTCTTGGGTTCTACAATCTTTATCACCCTATCATAAACTTCCATAGCTTTCACCCACTTGCAAAGTCCTTCACAAGCTGTTGAAACATTTTTGATTATACTTGGCTCAAAATCTGGATTTTTGATGAATTTCTCCCTGACTCTCTTCATCACAGATGTAGGAATATTATCTTTGTCATATTCTTTGAGTCCTTCAAGGAATTTCATATCTCCCAACATTTTCATTGAAGCTGCCCAGTAATCTTCGTATGCTTTCCCGTTTGCATCCATTTTCTTGTCTGGTTTGATTCCCCTCATCACACAAATAGCTTCTAATACCATTTTCACTGCTGCAGGAGGATTTTTCATCGATTTCACTACGGTGATATCTGCCGGTTTCAATGTATTCAACGCTTGAAGAGCAGCTTCTAGAGCAGGAATAGCTTCCGCTAAATCATTTTCACAGTCATCCTTAATTGCTTGAGCTGCTGCGGCTGCCTATTTTCATAAACATATCCAACTTACAGATTTACCTATGTTCTAATTAATTTAAAAATTGTAAAAATACCTCATTTGCTAATGCTTCATCTGCTGCAACGATTTCTTTCGTCGCTTCAACATCCACAGTGTCTCTTTCGATTTTTATCATCAGTTTTTCTGTGGCAGCAGATGTCTCAATCAACTTCGGTTGTAAAGCTGTGAGTTCATCTTGCATGACCGACACTTGTGAAGCAGCAAATTGCAATTTATCCAAACCAGTGAGATATCGTTCTCGTTGCTCTTCGATCTCCTTTGTTTTTATTCCCTTCAGAGATTTAAAAGTTAATATTAACTCCAGATACGAAGTTGGAGTAACATAATTCCTTCTATGCAACTGATTATAGAACCTGTAAAATAAAATTCCATTTCAGCCCGAATTCATTCACAATCAATATTGGAATTAAATAAAATCTTACTCGATACTCAGAAGTCGAATTGACTCGTGGAAATGTTTGCACATTAAAACACAACGATTTTGTAAGCTTTCGTCCATATCCAAAACGGATAAAAACTTTTGAGCTACTTTTTCCAAAGCATCTTCGGGCCACTCTGTAAACCAATCGATAGTGCAGCAGTTGATGAGACTTGGAAACATTCTCAAACGTTTACTAAAGGCATCTCCTATAGGGGACATAGCTAAAACAACATGGAGATTCGTACGAACTCTTTCCACGAAGAAATTATAAAGTGACAATGGATTAGTATCTATTTTCCTGCCAAGTTCTTTAGCAGCGCCTTGCATTTTCTCAAGGATTTCTCCCTTTTCGTCAGCTTGAAATAAATTGGGAATATCTGATGTATTGAGGATCATACTGATATCTTCAACAAAACTCTCATCTTTGATTTGATTGTCTGAAAATAAGAAAACGGTTTGTTTTCCATCATTTCCTGCGTGTCTCAATACTTTTTTCATATCTTCTCTCCATTCGTACGTTCCGTATGTTCTACTGATTTCAATTTGAATAAGATCATAGCCAGCCATAAATCCAGCCAATTTCGTCAAACTTTGTCTTCCGCTTCCACCAATTCCAATCAATAAACAATGTCCATTTTCTTGCTTCAAAACTCTAGCGATACGCGAAATATGCTCCATTGCGAATTTAAACAGAACCAAATGCATCGGTGTTTTCGTCAGCATATTGTATTCTTTAAGATAGCCTTCCATTACATCCGATAGCTCGTCAAAATCCCTAACCTGATCATGGTTGAAGCAATTAACATTTAGATTGTTGTAGATAACATCGTAATTCGTAATAAATATGAGTCTTCACAAACCTCATCGTAAATTTTAACATCAGCAGAAGGATCCATAAAATCACCGAAAATCAAATTTCGCAAATGCCTGTCTTCTACGGCTTTTCCTTCAGGAGCTAAATGTCCCAACAACTTCTGTACATCTAATTTAAAATTCTCTAGAATAGTTTCGGAAACCAATTTAAAGAAAGTATGTCGATCTTCTTCGTCAACTAGTCTATCATAGAATACTCTGTAGACTTCGTGGCTCCACAGCCTCATTAATTTTTGATATTCTTGCAAGTGAGACGGTGGAATGAGCAATAGTCCACGGATAACTCGAGCAAAGTCTCTTAGGTTAAAAACGTAGTGAGATTTCGCAGGAGTTGGCAAGAATAGCGAAATAGCTGATTTATATACTTGCATAGTAGCATAAACCATTGGTCTTGCCCATCTCAGAATTTCGCCTTCAAAATCCTTTGCGAAGTGCCAATCACAAATAGAAGTAAAGATTTTCTTCATTGTATTATCGTCAAAAGAATCTATTGCCAAAATACTCAAATGACGAATCAACCTCGCTGTGACTTCGTTCCTTCCTCCTCCTGGCGGACTCATTGCCGTCACGAATAACAAATCCACAAGAGTTAAAGTAGAAGTGTCTTTTTTGTCGTACCAATTTCCGTGGTCGATATATTGTCTCAGAAGTTCTATTGGGGGTTGAGCCTAATTTTCAAGTACAAAGTTATTACAAAACTACCTTTAAATAGATGGAATAAATTAACGGGAAATACTTACCCCGTAAATCTCTTTCTGAGGCATACTTAAATCATCGACAAATATGATACACTTTTTTCCGATGGTAGGTCCGAATACTCCTCTTTTCCGTTTATCCAACTTGGACATAATAATGTCCTGAGTTTGATTAGCGCTAGTACGAGCAGAGAAATTGATAACATTTATGATATTCTTTTCTTTTGGGAGTCCTAGAAGAAAATTCAATGTTATTGCCGATTTCCCTGTACCCGTTGGTCCTAGGAACATTACGGGAATATCGTTGTTCAAGTACAACTTGAGGAAAAACACTTGTCTGGATGTCTCATCAGTAGAAATGATAAGATCGTTGATTTTTGCTGTGGGAGATATTTTTGCGTGCTCTCTGTCTACAATATCCAACCAGAAAACCCACTGGTTGTTTCTTTTATCGCAGATGTAGTCGAAAACGAGTCCTTTTTCAGGAAACAATTGATTTTTGTTCAATTTAAATCCTTTAGGCTTTGGATAATCTTTATTGCTGCCATTTAACAAAGGTCTGTAGAAACCATCAAATTTTTCACGACTTTCTTGGGTAAGAGTACCGCCAAGTCCCCAGACTAAAGCAAAAACGAAACAGTACTGAAGCCACACGCTACTTTGGGCTACTTGGTCATCTGTTCCTGAATCTCCTCTCAAAAGGGCTGCATACAATCTCGTAAACCCTTGGAATCGATGAAGTTCTGATGTCTGAATGAAAAGTTTGCACTCATGGCGAATGAAGTCGAAACAAGGCTGGATGAGCCATTCGAACATTTCTTCCAAGATTTCTCTTTGCTCTTCATTGATTCCTTTCGGAAGTCGGTCCATATAAGCATCCTTTAAAGGCTGCCATCCTAATTGTCTTGGCTCCATGTAAATCATGCCACAACGAGACACTGGAATAGTGAGAAAATCAGAAAATAAATAAATTATAGACTATTTGTGATTTTTTTCTGCACAAACAAACAAATAAAATATACCCGTAGCTGGAGATGCCTGTTCCAAATCAGCAGGTTCGAACATCATATTCATCTGTGATGTCATTTGAATGATTTCTCCAGACATTAGACATAATTTCTTGTTATCATCCAAGACAGTATTCATGTTTTCAATCCACACGGCATCCACAGGCCCATCAAAAACTATTCCAAATAATTTACTTATTCACTGAAAACCAAGATTTTTTGTAGTTATTGCGTACTAATGACCTTACCAATCCACTTCCTATCGTCATTTTTATAATCGGAAGCATATTCTCGGAAAGCGTTAGCCAAAACTCCATCAGACCATTCATGAGATACCGGATCGAAGCAACCATAAAGTTGACCCATTGTGATGGATTTGGGATTTATTATTTTATACTGAACTTTGTAATCGTTGAGACCCGGAGTTTTATTCACTTTGATATCAGTCAATGCAGCAGCTAAGCACTGAAATAATAATTTCTCCCTTAGTGTTGTCTTTCCGTAATAATTTCTAGCTTTTTTGGATACTTACCTGGTAAGAACACGTTTTACCACCCATTGCTTCACCGACGACCATCAATCCGTGCCGGACTGTATTCATGAAAATATTGTGGTTAGGATTTGATAACTCAAGGAAAGTAATTTTCTCTCATACGATCCTTAATGAATTCATGTAGATGCAACGGGCTAAAACTACATGATGACCTTCAATTTTAAGCAAAATGTTAATACACCTACCTAATATCATTTCGTAAATCTGCAGGGTTTTTTCCACGAAGAATTCTGTAGCCTTCAGGTTCCTCTTATCACAAACCACTTTCAGAGCTTCGACGAGAGTGTCTAAATCTGGTCGAAGCAGATTTATACCCGGAAACAAGTCAGAAATAATTCCTTCGAATAGTCTGTGGAAAAAAGGTCAAAAAATATTGTACTAACACAGTATATTAACAGACAGTTCATCAACATTTGCAATATAGTTCGAAATAAAACCAACTTAATGTCTTGGGCCAAAAACTTTGGAAGATTGACATCATTAATTGCTTTAAGTACAAGCATGGCTTCATTTTCATAAGGGTACTTTAGTTTTAGATTTCCAGCTGCAGTCAGAACAGACTTTACAGCTCTCATTCCATAATCGTAATGGTTTTGGGAACTTAACTGCTCGCTGCACAACTGCATACAAAATATTATCAGATTGTATCAATCCCATTTCCATTTCCACTTAGGTATCTTAAAATTCACATGTACATCCTAATTGTAACATATTTTGTACTCCGAAACCTTGTATGTATCAACAATTTTCCCGGACAAATTACGGGCATCGACGAATCCCATGGAATATAACGAAATCTCTCCAATAAGAGCATAGTCTGGAACTGAATTTACAAATTATAACATCAAAAATGTTTAAATACATTGTTGAGTATCTTGAAGATATAAAAGGAAACAGTAGCAATAATTTAGGATCAAAATACGATAAAAGCTGAATAAAATTCATGAGTAGTAGTTGATATTGAGGACGGACTTACCCATCATTGCCACTGATCTGAATTAGAGAAATAAAATTTAAAATAAAATTTACTATTGAAAAATTAAGTTTGATACACTAAAGATAAACTTGTATAAGTAATACCTGAACAAAGACTTCAAATTGTCCGGCAGCTCTTGTCTGTACAAAAGAAGCATTTTAAAATTAAATGTTGCAAAGATCTACTACAAAAATAATATTTTCATGAGAAAGTACCTCCCGGCATATCCTGGATTCATAGTAATAAAAATATTGCATGTCGGGTTCAGTTTTAATGTAGTCTCCTCAAAAATAAATGTCTTCACTTTGGCCGCAATGGCTTGTTGGATTGTCAGTATCTGTTGAGCCACCACGGACAACACTTCAAGTTCAATACGATTGAATTCATCAAAACAGGCCCAGGCACCTAAATAATTTATTTTAGTATCTTTGAAACATACAAACACAAATCAATCACTGTTTGGTAAATAAAACGAAATGTCACAAAGATGGACCTGATTGTGCTAATCCCTTGAAGAACTTTCCCATTGCTTTGTAGTCCAAGCCTGAATGAAATAGCTTAAATTAACTAATGAACATAAGGTGTAACAGATTTAACCAGTAGTTCCAAAAACTATATTAAAATCAATTACCGTCTGAGCAATTAAATACAACACATTGTTTAGCCACTGCCTTAGCAAGATCCTTGCTTGTTTCTGTTTTGCCTGTGCCTGCCGGACCTGAAAATTTTTGGGAACGCTTGATAATCTTACTAACAGATCTTTTGTAAAGTTTCACACTTATAATAATTATAATTTACCTTCTGGTGCACCTCCCAGGCATAGTTTGAGCGCACTCATTAAGGTTCGGTAACATCGATCAGTAAGTGGAGTGATGACCTATTTTCACAAAGTATTAATCATAGTATAGATTGTTGCAAAAATATCAATAATTGGTTTTGAAATAAATCGTGAAATTGTACCAGTCGACTTGAGTTGCCTAAATATTCATATCCATACTTGAGATCAGTGGTGATCATTTTTACATGAACATTTCCAGTTTCAATGTAATATCGAAGCTGACTTATCCAATTAAAATCTTGAATTGTCTCCACCCCCATTTTGTACAAACTTTCAACTACATCTCTTGCATGAACAGCGATGACAATTAGAGCTCCTAAAGTAATTCGATTGCCAATATCCAGTTTTCCCCTGACCAGTTCAACAATTTCGTCGATTTGACCGTTACTCAATTCCAGATATTGTTCCAAAGCTCCTACAAACGGAGTACATGAAGTACAAATTATTATGTTACCATTACGAATTTTAAATTGTTGAATGTGATGAACTGCAATGAAAATTGATGAAATGTGACGAATTGTAACAAAATATGATGTGATAAATAGAAATAAAATTTCTACCTCTTTCTATGGCATTAGATACTTCAGATGTCCAGAAAATGGAATCGCCACAAATGATAACTTGACCAGGCCATCCTAGAACCCATTGAGCCCGTGGGGTATCAGCATAGGCAGTTACACACCGTAAAATGACATCTTTCATTGAAATAAGCATTTGATGCTCTACTTGAAGCAACCATTTCTCTACCATTCCACGAGCTTCTAAGGGTTTCACTGGTCCACTGAAAGGCACCTCTTCTTTCTCAGCAGAAATCATGCCAGAAATGATCAAATCATCACTAAATTCCAGTCTATGGATTCCTTCGAAGCATTTCTTCAGATGTGGTTGTACCCGCAAAGGATCTTTAGTTTCGCTAAGAATTTCCAATAACTCGTCATTTGAAAGAAAGAAGAATCTTGGGAAGAACAGGCGTTTTTTCTCCAAATAATCATTGAGTCCCTTTTGAATCTCTTCAAGAAGGATATTAGCTTCGTTCAGATCCTTGAGCATATTAGGGAAATCAGTCGCGGCAATCACACCTGGATTCTCTGTGGTATTTCTCATGATGACTCTCCACATTTTATCTACTGTGGCAAACTTCTTTGCTTCCGTAGGCATCTGTTTGATAATATCTGGTGAGGTAAAAATTGGTTCTAAATACATCCAAGTGGATTGCACTTTGATCCAGGCATCGAGAATATCTTGCATAGCCACTAGCTTATCTTCCCAACGTTTCATTTCCCTCTCCAAGGGTTTAATGAAAGGAGAGCCTCTCATTGTTTGTGCTTTTAAAATGTGATCATCCAACATTGTCTGAATATCATCCAAAGCTGATAGAATATTAACTCCCGTTTCACGATACGGTATACATTCAAATTTAATATCTGCCCATTCTCCACGCATTTTCGTCAGATTTTTCTCCAATTGGAACTCTTTGGTTGCAGCGGCAGAGATTTCTTCCAATTGGGTACTCATCTTTGCAATTCCTGTTGCAATCATTTCCGACAGAGTTGTCTCTGCATTTGGTGCAAGGGTAACTCCTGTCATTTTGCTCATTTGTCTCCAATGTCTCTGAAAATTATGAAACAATTGAAAATGAGTTTCTGTTAAGAACTTTAATCTGTTCTATTTATATACCTCTCTTATTCCAGGATTGCAAATTGCAGTGAGCAGCGGCAAAAACTGTTTAAATCTTTCAATTTTCGACCGCACACTTTCTGCAACTCTCCGAGGTCCTGGATAATCTTGGAAAGATTTATTCAACTTGTATAATGTCTTCCACATGTTTTCCACCTCATCAGATATAGCTTCAGCATCCAAGCCCATAAATGGACCTTCGAACCAGATTTTATACTTCAAATGGAAATCATATGCAGTTGTCCATAGTTTGTAATAGGGATCGATTAGTTGAAGTGCAGTTTGTAATTCTGTGAAGGGGCTTTGGTCTTGATCCAACAATCTTTCTTCCTCGTTTAACTTTTCAGCTCCATCTAATAACTTCTGCAATTCATCGTTGATACCTTTCAGGTTTGTGGCATTCATACGCATCTCTTCCATATTTAAGAAAGGAGAGTCTTTGTTTTTGTATGTCTCTAGGTCAGCAATGATTTTCACTAAATTAGATTCGAATGTCTTTCGATTTTCTATCAATGATTCTTCGGCCTGTTCTCGACATAATTGCAAACGAACAGAATTTTGATCAAATGTGACTTCCATTGCCTGGGGCCAGTAAAATACTTTGGCATGTGTACGCAATTCTTCACCTAAATAACGTTTTAGACCAAACATAAAAATAATGCCTTAGGGAATCTATAATCTAATTTAAGGAATAAGTATAATGTAATTTATGTAGAGTTAGAGAATTACGGCTGTAAAGGTGATGGTCTAGGAGAAACAGTAATCTTGACATCGTTTCCACGATATTCGTCTTCAGTTTGAAAAATGTATCGGACATGCACTTATTTAAGTAACTAGTCAATTCGACCAACTCTGCTGTAGTTTCCACACGTCTGCTTGTTCTTGTCGACATTTCGTCGAAAGTTGTTAAAATGCTTTAAAATTTAATATTACATTCATTAGATGATTTAAAATCTGGTGTTTCGTGATAAATTGATAACTAAAATTAAGCAATTAAGGCTTTTCTTACTAAGTAATCAAATTTTCATTTTTTTCCACTTCACTATGAACAATCATTTGAATCAGGTCTTCACATTTTTGGATCAGAGAATCATTAAGTTTAGAGCAGTCTAATGCAAGAAAGTTGAGAGGAACAAGACGACGAAGCTCGTGAATCTCATCAGCGAGATTTTGGTATTCAGTGATTTTAGAGCTCAAAAACTAAAATAAAATCAATAATAATTCCAAAAATAATGTCATGCTAAGGGATTTTATGTAAAAGATATTTGTTACGAATATATATATACTTTGAAATTCGGTTCCCTTTTCAGAAAAGCCGTCAACTGCTCTTCAGCAGTACCATCTAATAGCCACGTGTATTTATCATAAGATTTCACATAAATCTTTGGTCCTTCTAAATTAGCTCTAACAGCCTCAGCAGCATCTTTTAATATTGTTTGTATGGAAGTTTCGTGGAGACTAAGGGACATTAGTGTAAAATCCTTCTTGTACAATGTAGGAAAAAGAACTTTCTCGATTCTTGGAATTAATTTACACCCGGCGACAATTTCAATGAAAACCCGGTTGAAGACCACCACACAATCTATAACAAGGCCAAGTGTTGGCACTTTGACTCTGTTTTCATTAAGAGTAGGGAAGAAACGAATGTAAGGAGCTTCATCAGCTGCAAAAGCACTAACAGCCAACACAGGTCGTCCGGGAAAGATATTCGGATTATATTCTGTTTCAG
This sequence comes from Tomocerus qinae, assembly GCA_020055645.1. NCBI lineage: Eukaryota > Metazoa > Arthropoda > Collembola > Entomobryomorpha > Tomoceridae > Tomocerus > Tomocerus qinae. The sequence continues at coordinate 105,135,094 of CM034546.1, read as the reverse complement.
AATCATCATAAACATTTCCATCCTATTGAATTTAAAGTAAATATTAGATTTATGTGCGTAGATAAAGATTTTTATAGGAGCACATCCAAAAAGCATTACACTGTAAGTTTGGTAGAAAGTAAGAAGATCCTGTAAGGATTCCATGACCATTTCGCGCATTTGTCTGGACATCAGTGCACATACACTTCCAAAGAATTTCTCCAAATTGACCATTGAATCACTTCTCGTCTTAGGAACCAAATGGACCCAATCGTTTTTCATCTCGACAAAAATATCCGCGATATCTTTACACCAAGTTTTCATGAGGAATTCCCTTCCATCATTTGTGAGAGATTTCACATGCTCAATAAGATTATCAGGATTCATAGGCAGCTTCCCCTCGGTAAAATCACTAACTTTAAAAAATCTCAATTTTCGGTATTTATCGCCCCAGAGTTTAATCATTCTAACTATGACTGGATGGCAATTGAATAAATTATGTCTCATGGTCTCCTTGTTGACTGTAAATTGAGTATGCCAAGGTACAGGCCCTTGAATCACAAAATTAGGATGCGGCTGTGGCACGGCGTAAATTCTCAGTCGAATTTTCTCTGCTGGATCCATTAAAATGTAATGGACAAGAGTTCTTTTCACGGCGTGTTTGAAAATCCGTTTTGCATCTTCTACCAGTGTTTCAACTTTGAAGCGGAGAGACCGCATTGTGAGGAGACGTGAAGGAATTAGTTTCTTAAGGTTATCTGTCATGTCTTCAGGCCAAGAGATTACTTCGCTTTCAGGAACAGTCTAAATATATATAAAGTTATCTGAATCATAAATTCAAACCAGAATTTTTTCCCTTTTAGAGGACTTACTTCAATGTAATGAAAATATCTTTTCAGATCTTGTTCTGTTGGCTCATGATGCTCTTCTCTTTCATACATAAGTTGCATTATTGTCAATTGATCATCAGGAGATAATACTTCGCTCATATTGATATCGTCGGATTTCCTAACACAAATCTTTTTTATAATTCTTGGAAATGATGATTATAATATTGGTCATTATTATTTTATACCGAAGTAAATTCGTCAATAAAGTCCGAGTGTCAAGTCCTCCAACCATAAATCGGCTATATTTCTTCGGGATGTGCGATCGACGCTTTTTAGCCTTAGCCTGCTGCTCAGCAGTTTCCTGATCGCTTTTCCGAGAATTTTCATCCGATCCCCTGTCACTTTCATCATCACTCAAATGATATTCCTCGCCTTTCCCCAAAGTTCGTTTTCTCTTTTTGCTATATTTCAAGGGTTGCTGCTCTTCATAAATAGGCTTAAAACGATCTTGGTTTAATGTTGTGGTATGTTTATTTTTAGTAAGATCCTCTGTATCTTGTTTTTTCTTTTGAGCTGCCGCAGCTTTTGGAAAGGGTCTGTATGATCCAGTAAGTAGCTCCTAAGAACAAGTCGTAATTCATTAAGGTTGTGGTAATTGAATAATTTGTATCAAAGAGCATACCTCTACTGTCATAATTGAAGCGGCAGTAGTAGGTCCCTGCATGAGCTTAGGGTCAACAGTTGCAGGAGGAGCTCTATATCTGGCCTCTGACAACTGGTATTTGCTTTCATCCTTATTTTTCTTCTTGAAACCTTTCTTGGGGAAATTCAGTTCTCGCAATTTCAATTTAGCTACAGATGGAGAGTAATTATTCGCGATGTTTTCACTAGGAGTTGAATTACTGGAATCATTCTGTATTGAAATGAAAATAATTGAGACAGTACTCAGAAAAATTTCACATGCTACCATGAAAATGATCTGAACCTTGTAGGGTGAAGCCCTTGTGAGAGAATTAAGCTGGAACAAAGGGGGATATTCCACTTGAACAATTCCATCGAATCTTTCGTCAACTTCTCTTGGAATTCTCGGGACAGGAGGTAAAGGTTGTAGCTTCTTTTTGTTTAGCGTGTCCACCGCTTCTTCCAATCTTAATTCACAAGACTCGATACTCTGTCCATCACAGGCATCGTACAACTCCCCTTTCTTCTTATTCATGGGGTCTGATAACGATGCGTTAATACCTTTAAATCTTAAATCTTACTATCATTAATTGTTACACCTTCGTTTAGTAAAATGTTTCAGTAATTTATTGCATTAAAACTTTAACATTTAAACCCTTGTTAAACATTCCAATTCGGCTTGAAATGAGTCTTTGCGTGAGAAATTATAAAAAAAAGCACATTGGAAATGTTGGAAATGCAGATTTGCCTGAAATTCCGCTTCTGTCGTGGGTATTGCAAGCCAATATTAAATCAATACATCATACCATAGTAACACTTGTACCGGACACCCCCGAAAAATAAAAATGCCATGCCCAATGCTCACATAGCCAAAGCCACGCAAGAGTGCTTCAGTAAAAGTCAATACAATTTTTTCATGTATGCTTTAGCAATGCTTATAAAGGTGCAAACGATGGTAAAAAAATGTAAACCACATTAAAATAGTAAACATTGAAAATAATGGCCAACGAAAACTTTATTTTGGGAATTACAATTACAAACGTTGTTCCTGTTTTCATAGACAAAAGCACAAAAACCAAATACTTCATGTACTATCATATATTTATGAATAATCTGAGATGACTTTTTTATCTTCATTTAGTATTACGTACTTCCATAATCGCTTACATAAATTACATTACACACATTACATGTATAGTTACTTACGCTAAATATTTTATTTCATTTTAGACTGCCTCACTATGTCCACATTACCTTGCATCAATTGATTACTTAGTATTTTTAAAATGGTTTTGACATTTAATCACCTAAGGTGTGATGTAAGTGTGTAAGGGACTATACATACAAGTCTTTAAGCTGAATATGTAAATTAAAATTAGGCTTATGTAGGTCATTTTTTGAATTGTGCCTAGTTGAGATATACAAGATAAGGTACATGAAATAAGTTTGTGTAACTGTGCCTCAAAGTCAAATCCTGTCACAATTATGTCATCGATTAAACGGACAACTTTATCACACAAAGGAGAAAATAACATTTGGCCAAGAAAACGAATGAGCCATGTAAACTCATATGTAAAAATGAGAAGAGATCTTTCGAGCTAGTTTTCATTTGTATTCTCTTGCTCCCATTCTTTGAATATTTTCTTGTTTAAACCTAAAACGTTACCAATGGTCAAAATTTTTGCGAGTGGGAATTGGAACTAAAACATTTCAATGATTTGCCTAAAATTATTCTATTATTCCATTTTAGGTATTTATATCTATAGGTATAGTATGTTTAGTTATTCTTCCCAATGCCTTCATCAACGCTTAAAGTTGGATACAGAGGTGGAATAATGTCATTGTAAATGTGTTACAGTTTTTAGGTACATATTATTAGATACCTAATAAATACATTATTTAGTAGTCACTAGTAGGAAGGAAATTTACAGAGAATTAATAAGGATGATTGTTAGGAGAGATTTTTATATTAATATTAATGTCTATATCATTATCTTTATCTAATAAGTAGAAGAGTTACATAGTTTAGACTTAGATTAGATGATTACATATAGGATTACGACAATGTACTGTAATATATGTAGACTTGTAGAGATGTGTTACTTATATTCTTAATTTATTACAAGATTACAACACAGTTTCAGCTCGTCCACAGCTTTCAATCAGCTCTCTGTAAATAATATTTACTAATATATTATAAAGTATAGATTATAATTATTTTCAAGTTCCCAGTCTGATATTTAAGTTTAGTCATTAAGATTTCCTTTAAAATGTCCTTAAGAATTAACTGTGTATATAATTCAATGTATCAAAGTAAATTGTTTTTTCATGGCCCAACTTTGTTTTCTTCAATTTGACTGCTTACTTATTTCCATCAGAAAAATAACGTATTCATTTCTTTACTGTTGCTGTCTAATTTCTGCCAGGATGGGAAGGGGAGGCTACCTAACATTTCTTGTGCAGTTAGGCATTTGATTTTTAATATACAAGAGATAGCAACTTTCGTAGCACACAGCCAAGTGTTCAGCAAGGTATCGATTGGGTCAATATCATTAGTTATTGTTTGAAAAAACAAATGGAAATGAATTTGTGGTCAGGTCATTGAAACTGTGACTTTGATTTGCCAATTTTTGGTAAATTCTATGCAGTCAACTGATTAGTGTAATTGTACAGGTGATGGGAATTGTGAGCTGAGTTATGCTTATAATTTTTGGTGAGAGTAAAATGTCAATGAAAGTGTAATCAAGTGATATGCTAACATGTAATCACACCAAAAAGTGAAAACAAAATGAGGGAAGAAAAATAATAGAATGTGCACATTCAACATTTGGAATCAAGTGTAGAACTTAAAAAACAAGGATTTTAATAACAATCAATTAGGACTTGTGGGATCACTGAAATGAAATTCAAATATTGTTTACAGTTTACTTATATACATTTTGTAGCACGACTTTTAATAAAGTGTTGTTTGAGAAGAGTAAATTAATTCATTAAGACGTTTTCGAAAGCGTTACGTCACGGTGCACAGCATTATACTTAGCGGCTGTTACGCTTCTTATTCCGGCTTGATTGCTCTTTGTCAGCCAGGAGGACCAAGATGTGCTTGAAGATTGAAGCTAAGTCCATGAACAAAGTAAGAGCATGCCAGATGTGGTCACGGTCGCCCATTCGGAATTTCTCCATGATCAAGTGAGTATCGTACAGGATGAATGCGCTCATCAGCAACAGTCCAAGAATTAGTTGCATCTACAATGAATATCAAATATTTGTCAAACATAATTTACGTGATTCCACTTCAATTATTTCGGAATATTATGTTGACCACACCCAAAGTTGTATTGTAATGTTAAAATAATTAAACCCCAAAAGTAAACAAAAATTAACAATACTAGAGATAAGTAAATACAAATGAATTACATCGACATTCTAATGGGCACATAGACACAATGCATACACAATGCGAGCATGCTTTTTAACCATATAATGATAATTAAAATCAATTAAAGAATTGATTACTATATGGCCTTCGTTGGAAATGACGCACAAGTCACAACCACCACCCTAAACCCTATCTATGCAAAATACAAATATTACTGTATCTGATAGACTTGCTGGATTAAATAGCAGATAGACATAATGTAGCTATATAAATGTAACTCGATTGGAATAACAGCGAATGTTATTGAATTACTGCATCAAGTATGATCTCCACTTACAAAAACGAAGGTGTGTGACCGGAAAAAGATATTCATGATGGAAGCAATGAGCATGGTGGACAAGACAGACATGAGAGGTCCTCCAAGTGCAAGATATTTTCCTTCAGGGGCAACCAATGCGCTAAGAGTGAAACACACAAAGATGACAGCCGTATACATCAGAGCCGAAATGACTATCGCCGGATCCAAATCCCACACGACTTCAATCAAAGGTCCCGTTGATAATCCTAAAACACAAAAATTAGTATGTTTATTTTAAAAAATTAAAACTTACATTAATGCACGTACATTAATAATAGTCTAATTCCGTGATGCACCCTGATCATAGACTTATTACAATACTTCGTGCATCAGTTTTAGATTTGCATTGCTAGCACAAAATTATAGTGTTCCTAGATTGTAGATATTGAACTGTAGAGACTAGAGGTAGATGAAGTATTAATATCATAATAATTAATATGAAGATATACATACCAGAGCAGAAAGCTAAGCCATTTAGATACAAGAATCGAGTGCCATTGTCTTTTCCTTCAGGATTTCTTGAAAGAGCCAAAAGGAGGACCAGAACGATAGAGCCAATTCCGGAAAGAAATCCTCCTTCCCAAATTCCTAAAAAATACCATTTCATAAAAATAACCAATCCCAAGATCTCAACTCACATCACAGCTATTGTTTTAATGATTCATAATATTTCCACAATTCATTAACTTCCCATGGAATGGAATGGATAATTAGCGTTTGTAGGGTTATAAGTCTTCTAGCGGATGTGGTACTCCCTACGCAACTTTTAATGCAATTCTTAGCACTTCTTGTTAGTTCTAAGCTCCCTAGATGCTGCACCACTGCACTTAAAATTGATTCCTTACATTCACATCTACTTCAGTGCAGCATCTATCAGGCACAGTAACTTGCGTAGGGAGTACCACATCCGCTAGAAGACTTATAACCCTACAAACGCTAATTTTAGACTACAATGGATTTAGCAATAATAATAATAGCAATCATTTAATTTTTACCATTGACGTGAACAACTGCTCCAGCAGCAGCGACCAATGTAGCGGATGCGATTGAAGCATAAACATTCCTCAAATGGCTCCGAATAGGTCCATCCCTGTTTGAAAATCACAAAATTATCTCAATTACTGAATTTACAATAAAATATAACCCTAGAAAAAAAACAAAGACATAAAAATCCCACTTACAACTTGTCATTCATCATTGTTGCAAAGTTTTGTAGCCCCTCCATTTTTTAAAATCAAAAATACCTATCCTCCCGAGGTAATACCGTTGATAATCTGTCTGTAGGTATATTGTTGTATACCTGAAATAAAGTAAAACAATAACAATTATTAGTACTTCCCAGTCACTTATCATTAACTCTCGGTTATTCGGCTGATACCAACACAGGATATGATGTAAGAAAAGAACTCCTAAAATGTTGCAAAAGCAATAAATTCAAATCCCCGATGTTTTGTTGACTATCTATCTACCAAAAATGAAAATCGTAACGTCACCTCTCCAACTACGCAATGCACAATGCAAAGTTAATATCGCTCTCCTCGTCCTGCCTATGACTCGTACTCGTTCGTACGTATATCTTGTCCTTATGGCACATTGAGCTACCAAGGCTAGTGATGTAAAATTACAGGGTATTTGTTAATAATACATACGGTATGCGAACAGGACACTGCATTTGACGACATTATTGCATTGAAATTGTAAAACAAAAGACGATATGATATTGATTGATATGATAAAACTTTTATCGCTTTCTATTAATTCTGTACTACAGAAAGTTTCGAAAGTATAGTTGAATTATTAGACCATACTTGCTTATTTATTATCACATTTTTTTGGAAAGTTCATGTAAGTAATAGACATTTTACGCAGATAAACTGTGATTGGGACTTTCATAATCCCTAAAACGGAACACATAGTTCCCAAAATCTTTCATTTTTTCAATTTTCAGTTCACACGCTATAAGCCATAATGGCACCGCATCGGCTCAGGGTTAGTATATAGTGCATCAAAAAATATGCACTATATGCATTTTACTTAAACCAATGTATTCTGTTGCTTCACAGGATATGTGTACCTTTATTTCTATTTAAATTAAAGATATTTTCAAAATTATTTATCTTCACTGACTAATGATAATGACTACATCCATACCTAGCCATAAGTTCAAACTGCATTGAAAATAAATAAGAATTACTAGGTAGACGTTACTTTGGCTACATCTTTGGTATTAAAAATGTCTCATATTGCACTCAAAATGTGAATCCTGAACGTATTCTTTTGTAGTAAATCGTACCTAAACGTTCATCTTGCAATAAAAAATGTGAGACAAATTCATGTAGTCGAGTCGGACCTGGTTAAATTCTGTCTGACATATCTTTGCATTGTGCAATTGTGTTCGTGTTTGATCTTCAATTTTATCGAAACTCGTAGAAACTGTTTGATTTCAGTTGCTTGATTCAAAGAATCCATATTATTTGATTTGGTAGATTTAGAATTGAATATTACTGCACAAAAATTTTTCAAATCATTTTATATCACTACAGAGTACAGAGCGGTCAAGTCAAGGGCATCCCTAAAAATGAATCACAGTGATTTCGTAAACTATTTTGAGTTATAAAAATGCTTGGTTGTAATAAATAAGTGTGTGCGTACATATAAGTACGTTTGTTTCGATATCCCAATTAAAATGAAAATCATCCCCCTGCATGTGAATTTGGGTTAGTTTAGTTTTACATTTTTGTCTCTGTAGACAAGTTTTAGAAGACATTTTGAAGTACGAAATGTGCGAATTACAGATTACAGTCACTCTCTTACACTGACAATTATACAATTAAAAATAACCGATAGAACACTAATCTACACGAAAATACACACAGTAAGCTACTTAAATCACTGTAGAGTAGAAAAATTATAAAAATCTGTGTACCCTTTAAATGTCTTAAGTTATGGCGACTTATTTGATGTATTTATCAGATGTAATATTATTTTGTTCCGGGTTATTGATAACAGAAGGTCTCTTTGACTTGGTATAAATATAATACTGACTGAGCTGCTATTTTATGTCAGCAATGAAAATTAATCCTAACTGATATTATGTTAATGAGAGTCAACATAAGGAAAAATAATACTTACCTATAAATGTCGACTTGAAAATGGAAATATATTATGCTCCAGATTATTCTATTTGGTTTTTACCAGTTGTAGTTGTAGCGCACTATAGGTATATGTTAACACAGCAGTGAAATATACACTTCTGTTTTATGTCTGTTCTGTATTGTACATGAGTCGGTTTAGTTAGTTACGTATGTTAGTTCACTTTACAAATATATAATGATGAAATTCGTCTATCTACGTACTTTACATTACGTAGAACTCAAAAGTCCACGTAGTTTACAAGTGTACACTACACGAAGCTAAAGACTTCCTCTACAGGCAGAAATCAAATCGAAGTTGAGTATTTGTGTAAATGTAATTTCTATATGGAGTTTCAGCACATACAGCAGTTGTTAAGATCCTTCGAAGCTTACAGAAAGATTTTAGTGTACATAGAACTTTCAGCTACGCCTCCATGACGTTCTCTTCTGGCTATTGTACAGTAGGGTATGTGAGATTATTATTCTGAAGTGAAACTGTTTTTGTGTTGAAAGAGGAGGTCACTTCACTATTCCCTACAGAAGAGCTTCTATTTCCACGTACATCTACCACTGCGCCTGACTGTCCCTGTAGAATCGTACGATATGGTGTGAAGTTGTTTATGAAGGCTGCTGCATACACACAGACATCATTTACACAACATTTAAATACATCTAAAAAAGCATTTTCCCCAGAACACATACTAAATTACAAACTGTGACGCTAGCACTTTCAGCACTATACTATACATACATTTTCACTAAGGTATATAGGAAATGGAATCTATAGACTCTCTTTATGTCTTGCTTTGCACTTAACAAACTGCAGTGACATTGATGTTCGCATAAAGTGTCACAAAGTCGCCAGTCTAGCCGCAATTATATTGTTTAGGTAACTTTTCTAACTCAACCAGACTTTTCGATCTTACTAAAGAACAAGATTATATACAGATTATCTCTACTGTGAAGTATGTGAAACTAATTATCACACAAGTTATTTATACCTTTACAAAATAACAATTAAACCTGCGTTTGAAAATGATTTTTATCTCGTTATATCTGGTTATATTATGGCATAATGATATTTCTTATCTTTCATAAATTACTCTGCCCTTTTGATTTGCATGAATATCTTTTACTTTACTGAATGAGTTATAGTTTACTACAATTAATGCAGGTGCATGATGCACATGAGGTGCAAGATATAATACTTTATTTGGGTAGAGGTGTGCAACAATTTCAAAAATGTTTCAGTTTGTAAAGTAACTTTCTATAGGAGTTCATAAATAGCTATATTTTACATGTACATGGCCATGAAAATAAATACATTCAGTTGGTATGATTCTGATTTGACTTGCGTTAGTGTGAACTTGAATATCAATTGGTGATATTCAACTGAGGTAATAATTATGTGTATGAGATGAGAATGACTCATTATGCATGGGCATGGGAATTGCGTTATGCAAACAGAACAAAATCCATTAGAGAATGTTCTGGAACTTGGAACTCCTTAAACCAATGTGGGTCGAACGTAATAAGGTGATGTCAATAGCCAATTTCAACATCTATCTGCAGCCAGTTTGAGGTTTGGGTGCATTCAGTTAGCTTTTAGCTGGGAAAAATCCCGTGGTCATGGATACAGCCACTGATCCCCCCTGGGCCTGCACCCAGTTTTCCTATTCAAACTGGCTGCAGAATAAGAGCAAAACATTCTATTGACTTCACCTGAAGTGGGAGAGACTGTCATAGGTTCGAATCACATTGCCTTAAACAATGCATTCCATTGCATCAATGCTCTTTGCTTTTCATGAAATAAATGATGATAGATAATTGGATGATTTTTATGAAAACATGTTAATTAATGAACACATAAAATTAGGCAAGTATTGTTCAGTAAAATTATTAGAACATTTTAGATTTTCTCTTACATGCTCAATATGCCTTGGATAATGGAAAGTAAAAGTTTTCTCCTTTTATGGAAAAGAAGTAACATTTACTACCTTTTATTAGCTTGTAAATTACTTTACCAAACGTAATTTTAACAATTTTAATACATTGTGGAATATTGATCACTACTATCAAATCATGTTATCATGGAATACATATTATCACAGCACATTACATCATATTATTATGTTTCTAAATATTTTTTGAGTAATAGAACTAACTTAATTGTCCATGTCGTCTAAAATAAAGCCTTCCGATTCGGTTGCAATAGTTGTGCGGACAACGTCGTCGTATCTCGGACTTTTACTGTATTGAAACCCTCGGATTTTGCGATTGATGACGGTCTAAAATGAGTTGGGAAACGATTTCTCCATTAATACTGTGTTAATCAGTTTTATGTTTTAAAAACCGTTTCTTCACTTACCCTTGTTGTATGGATTCTCTTCAAATTTGGAATACCTCTGACGAGTTCGTTTAGCCCATATTCTGACATCTTTCTGCAATACTTGACGCTTAGAATTTTCAGCGAAGGGAAGTTCATTCTAATTAACTCCAGACCTATGTCACTTACCTATAAATTAATCATATACAGTGTACAATGACTAAAAATAGTATAGCACTAGTTCGTTTAAGACTTAAGGACAGCAGAAAAAGCAAGTTGATATAACAAGAATTGCATTAAAAGTCATAAGATTCATACTCTGAAACAACTATTGAGTACAAGAGTTTCAACCAAAGGCAGTCTTAAGGAATCGTAAACAGCAACATCAGATAATTGAGGGTTATGCGACAAATCCAAATACTTCAGCTCTGGAATATATTTTGATAATGCAAAACAGTGTTTACCAAGAATTTCACCATGTATAGTGTATGTAAAGATAGTTACAATATATTGAAAACTTACTGGCCAAATTACCAAGATGAGGTCTTGGGGCAGCAACCGGTTGATTCTTGAAGACATAATTTGGTGATGCACGGATAATTTTGTCAAGTTCTTTCGCCGTGACTTTAGTAAGGGCAGATGTGGTTATGTAGTGTGTTAAGCAGCGTCGCATATCCATTATAGCTTCGTAGCCCAACCCAGTTATATACGTGTCTTGAATATCGCAATTGGTGAGAGCAAGTGTTTCTAAATTAACCAACGTCAATAATTTTGGTATAGCCAAATGGACCGAGTGAAAATATGGCCCACGAATTTCTAATTTGGTCAACTTCTCGAAAGACTGGAAACAAATGGGATTTTGTAAAGCATCAAGCCACATATTGCCATCAGGCATGAAACGGTTAAGACAAAGTTGTTCAAGATTTGGGGGTAATTGGGCTAGAAATGTTGGAGCGATGTTTGTCATTGACAATGAAATCAATCTTTCACTATAGGCAGGAGTATTGCCGAAACAACCATGAAGACGGTATCTGTAAAATCTCTCACCCCCCACAATGTATTTAACATCCGGATCCAGCACCTAAATTCACAATTAATGTAAAACTAATTTTTTACACAAACAATTAATTGCTCAAATCTTCTTACCTTCGTATCACCAATAATTAGTTGTTTCAACTGTTGTAAACTGGTGAGAAGCCCTCCTATTTCAACTTTTGTATCCTGTGGTTTTCCACCGAATTTGAAAATAAATGATTTGAGAGGACAGTTACTCAGAGCCAAATTGTCTACAATGCCCCGTAAATTCTCTGAAATTTCCTCTCCGACAATTTGCAAATTTAGTTTTTCCAACTTTGAACATCTGTTTCTAAAAAATCCGAGTACACCGTTCCAGTTTTCCTCTTCTGGTACACAACGAAGCAAAGCTAAAGACAGGTGAGTTGGGTTCAATTGTCTCGCCGCTTCAGAGTCTTCGGCAAGTTTGTGAAATATCATCATTTGGAATTGGTTTTCTTCGAAAGTCATCTTCTTCAATGATGCAGAACTTTTCATAATTAAATTCACAAACAATGGAAGGAAGAAACGGAAGTATTCACCAGCAAAGATTTTCGCTGCGAAAATAAATACCCCTTCAATGTAATATTCCATAATATCCTATCTACTTTTAACTTTTACGTGTTGGTGAGACTTACCCCCTTCCCTATCGATTATATGATCATCAACAAAGCATTTGGACATGCTTATTTCAGTGAGTGTGTTTGGTTTGATTTTCTCTACCAAATAACTCATGAAACAAATTTCTACCACTGTTAATGCTTCCAAATGCAAACTTGTTATCCCAAGGTGCTGGGGAACCTTTACGGTTGTCACTGGAATTTTTCTTGGATTTTCATGAATATCTTCTAGATCTCTCAGCTTGCAATTCTTAATACTCAAGTTTCTCAAATTTGGAGCAAAGTCGACAAGAAATTTGAAGCCTTCACATTCAAAACTGCTATCTGTCAGCTCTAAAGTCTGTAATTTTACTGCAGTCAGCTGCCAGTGTTTCTTGAAAAATTCATGTCTTCGGTAGAAAGTGAAGTTTTGAAAAATCGCCTCATTAAGTTTGATTGCTATTGCAGAATTGACATTGGGACCGTTTCTGTAATAAGTAGTTTTGAATTTTCCCTTGCAACGTTTGTAAAATGTTTCAACCTTTTCCACAAGTGCAATATTGAATCTTGGACTAATCGCTCGTAGTACTTTCATTTCTTGGAAGGTCAGATTGGAGCATATAGAAACCAGTGTTTTCTTGTATAGGTACATGTAAAAATTTTCAGTTTGTCAGAAGTAAGTGGGTATTCTAATTATAACAGTAAGTTCACAAAAATATAATGGACTAACTTAAAGTTTTGTAGCTATCCTACCTGCAAATAGTTTTCGTCAAATTCAGCAAATACATCTCGAAAGTTGTTGTTTTCATCCTCTGGAAATTCTTGCAATTCAAAATCATCAACTTCCATTGGTTCTTCCTGTACAGCCATCGGTTGAATCTGTTCAGCAGGATATTGACGCATCATCTCTCCCCCATCATCTTCAAACTCAAATTCTGGAAATTCGACATCAGAGTCACTTTCATTGTCCTCTTCCTCGTCAGATTCATCTTCCAATTCATCTGCTTGTTCAGCTAACTGAGGATCACGGACCCTATTCTCTTCCATAGCATTATCTTGTAAAAGCTCCTCGTCAGAGCCACTTTCCTCTTCTTCCTCTCCAGCTTCTGGTCCAGAACCGTCTTCGATTTCCTCTTCATCCTCTCCAGATTCTGGTCCAGAACCGTCTTCGATTTCCTCATTATCCTCTGGTTGTGATCCTTCCGATAAAGCCTCCTCATCTGAATCCATGTTCTATTTTCGACACCGTCTGTGTACAAGTATAACAATTTCAGTTATAAACCTATAAAAATCTCTTCACTATTTTGCTTTATACAAAAAGTAAAAGAAGCTTTGATTTTTATTACTATTTTTTTACTTTCAATCACTTTTTGGTACAACAGATTCAACTTTCAGCGAGATTAGAATACAGGAGGTCTTGATTAAAGCAATTTATTTCGCAATTTTATCGTTCGATGTTTCAAAAATTACTTTTTTATTTCCCTAACTTTTCTTCACCATGACGAAACATATTACTCAACTAAGGTATAACCAAGGGCAACAATCGGATAAGGGACGACAAACGTCCCCTATTCACGTAAAGTGCCTAACTGAACCCTCCTTATGAAAAAACAGCCAAAGAGAAACCAAGGGATATCCTAACCAGTTAAAGCTCCTTGGGTATAACCAAAGGGTATAACTTACTACATTGTTGCCTTTTCTAAGTACCTTTTAGTATCTACGACTCTTTAGGTTACAAAAAGCCCTTAGGGGAATGCAATAATGACGATTTCCACAATGATAGATTAAGTCGCGACTTCGCAACATAATACCCGGGTAAAGCCATTTATAATAAACACAGAAGGAAAAAACCTTACCAATCTATCTATGTAACTATGTATGTCTGGTAGGACAGCCTAGGGAACCTGCATATATTGCGTAACGCAAAACCCACTCCCTCATGTGTAACGCAAAACCCACTCCCCCATGTGTAACGCAAACGTGCTGACTGCAACATTTTTGAGTACCTCCTCCTTCCATCAACTGCACACGTAATATATGCACGTACCTTAGAAGCAAAAAAGCAAAATGCGCAAGCCCAATTCCTCTAAACAACCGAAATGAGTCGTTTCATATTATTATGACATCAAAACAATAATAGAATTAACATAAGAAGGTTGAATGGTGTGGTGAGTCGTGATTGGATGGAAATGATTAGCGAAAGAGGACATTTCGTAATTATCGTAATGTGGCTTATTAAATAGCATTTGAAAACTTCTAATACAAATTGGTTATCAGGGCCGCAGCCAGGGGGGGCCCGGGGGCCGAAGAAAAGAAAGGAATTTTTGTCTTAAAACCCAAAAATTTTTCGCGCGAAAATAGTATATATTTCCTAATATTATTTGTCGGGCCCCCCAAAATTTTTTTCTGGCTGCGGCCCTGTTGGTTATGCTATATCAACATCAACAAACTTAGTATTTTTTAGTAGAGCTGGGTTTACTTTTTTACTACCCTCTTGACTCTTGATTCTTTTGGCAGTTGGCTCACGTTTTTGTAGAATTAAATAACAGTGCTGGGTAACTAATTTTTCTTAAAAAATATTTATTCGTAAGTTGTACCAATACAATTTGCACGTTTTTCCAAAATCACAGGGGGCATCTTATTTTTCTGATTTAAAAGGGAGCTTTTTGGTAACTTTGTGGGATTTTGTTTCAAAAATGGAGTCTTTCATTTTTCCCTGTATTTTTCGCTGCAGCTAATTTATCCACCACTATATACGTTAAAGTATTTTAATTTAAATATACTTTGTATTTACAAAGTTAGCATAATATTGGGATGTTTAGAAATTGTTTTTATAACTCTGAAGGGTGGCCTGCTGAATTTCCCTTGAGTGCTAGATTTGCCCTTTAGCTGGGTTCACTAGTTTATAATAAAATTATTAACAGAAACATTTAAAAGTGAGACTCCTCGGAACTTGTTGCTATTGTTACGAAAATTTAACACGCGTTTTGATAGTCAATTTTCAAAAATAAACAAACTTGGAGTCTCACTTTTAAATGTTTCTGTAATAGGTAATCATCTTACATATGAAATCCTGACGGGAACAAGGGGGAATCTCGAATGATAAAATTAAATAACCCTTCAATAAACAAAATGTAAAACTATAAACAAACTTTTATATTTAGGGAACGTCCAACAACACTGTTGTGACTCGAATTTCCATAACATCATCATTTAGATAACGAAAGTGAAAGAACTGAAACAATTTGCATGAGTTGCAATAAATGAGAATTATGGTTGCAGTAGAGGCAGAAAATATTGCTTTTTGCTGTTCGGAAGGTAATCCATCATCTTCTTCAAATCGTTTACTTTTTCCGCAGACAATGGCAACTCCCTTTCGTAGGCTCTAGCTAGGTCCCCTTCCTCTAACAAACTTGAATCCCAGTCTGGACGATCTACAATACGAACCCCAGTCCCGAAAGGAGCATGAATGCGATGAACTTCCCAAGCTTCCGTCGGAAGATGTGTCATCTTAGTTTGTATACTTGCTGGGGCATCCACACACATTTTTATAATATGATAAGCACTAATTTTGAATGTTGCTGGTCTTGGAATAATTTCACATAGAGCGGAGACATCCAAAAAGTCTTGATTGGCCATTTGTACGACATCAAATGGATTTTTGAGATTTGCGTTTCGAATAATATCTAACCAATCGTCTGGATTATGAATAATCGCCTTCCGCTCTGCTCTTTCTATGGTGGCAAAGTCGCGATCACACGGCAGAAAGCTATGACCACTAACTAAGCTTTTCTTTTGCACTTCGGTGAAGTAGCCTTTATGCATTAGTAGTTTTAAAAGGCATACGTTTGAAAAGTTGCAATTTTGTCCAAAGCATCTGTCACTCCACACAACAAGAGTCCTTTCAGTTCCTGGCTGAAGAATTTACTTCATTCCAAAACATCATAGTTGAATTTCTGACTCCCGGTGAACTAATTCCAAAGTTATACGAAGAGTATTTCCGGTAATAATACATTTCACCGTGAGTCAAGCGTGGAGATAACATTATTTTTTGCAAATCAATGCAAATAACAATATAGGTACTCTCTTGTTTTGATTTCAATATATCTTGTTTTAACTCTGTATAACCACACTGGGACATTTCGTGGTGCTTCTCAATTTGTGCTTCTGTTTCAAGTATTAGAGCCTGTTGATTTGGATCACAGTTTTTCAATTTCATACTTAATTTGTCACACAAGCTACAAGTGTCAGTTTTGGGAAGCGCGAAACGTAATTTAGATTTAGGATAATAATAATAATTTAGGATATTCAATGCCGGAGTTTTTCAGAAACTTTCTTTCGACGCTTTTATGGTCATAGAAGTTAACCTTTCTTTTTTTCCCACGGTTTAATTCTTTCAGGTCAGAAGAACTCATTTTTAGTTCTGCCATCTTACACTTTGATAAGCACTCCTTTGAAAATTCAAATTCTTAAAAATTTCCCTCTTCATCATCAATAAAAAACCCTTTACCAGTTATTATTCTGATACTACAGTTTTAGTTGTCATAGACAATTGGTATTTTAATTGATCGTTCGAGATTCCCCCTTGTCCCCGTTAGAATTACATATATTCACTTAGCATACATTACATTTTATATTGAAAATTAAAGAGACTAGTTTGTACTGAGTGAGTGCTCTGCTGCATTATGAAAAAGGAAAAACTCAACTGGTATAATAATATTCTTCCTGTTGTTCTTTAAAGTTGATGGAGGCGACAAAAATGCCTATGTATATGTGTACATAAATTGTATTTCTTTTTCTACAAAGCTCAATATTGAATATTACACGATTCAAACGATTAAAACTGTCCATGTTCCTTTTAGCATGTAAGTACTGTGCTAAATTATATTTATATTCCCTTTATGCTGTCTGTTATCTTCAGCCAATGTTTAATTTCATAGATAAGCATTATGTTATTTGCTTAAGGCATCAAATTGAGAGTGCATTTGAGTGTGCATAACGTATTATTATTTGCAAAAAATAGATAAATGAGAATCGAATGATGATTATGATGGTTGTTTTCGGCCTAATAATGATAAAGGATCTGTAGTCAGTGTAGTCCTAATACAATAGGTAATGCATAAAATATTACGACATCGAACTGACCATAGTCTTACTTTTTGCTTTCCAAGAATTAATATAGTGACTTAAAATTAGCCTCAAATGAGTTCAAAACAAGAAGACTTCGGATACCACCTAATTCCACCTGATGCAGACAAATGCTCTACTAACTCGACTTTGTAAGGAACAATACATTATTTATTTAATAAACTAAAGCATTACATTGTACATGACGCAATATGGCACAATACGCATTTATAAGAATTGATTCGTCATGCTCATCGGTACACATTCTAAACATTGTGGATATTTAGAAGTGCATTCAACATTACACAATGGCAGTAATTTAGAGATGTTTTCTACCTTCAACCTTGTTTTTAATTTTGGCTTTCTGATACACATACCTAGGCCAGCAAATTCCGGTGGGCAATGCAGAATTCAAATTCATAGAGTATTACCATGTAGCGAAACGTGGTTACCAAAACTGCAGAGTATTAATGATAACCTTTCCCTTCGAATGTAAGAACAGTCATTAACATTTTGATGACTTTGCTTTACAATGCCGATCTTGATTGTGTATCTGAAGTTTTATAGAATGGAAATGATAAAAAAATTTGATGTTTTAGGCAAAGCAGAAATGTACATGCCTGTAAAGTTTTGGGAATAACAGCCATCATCATATTGATTGCGATTGTGGGTTCTATTTTGGCTGCCAAATGTAGCAACAGTGCTGGAACAATACTGGGATCGGGATTAAGATCTTCAGTAAAGGAAAGTCATATTTTGCATAATAATGCTACTTCAAAAAGAATGATACTTTTGAATGTAAGAGAAATTGATTTCGTGTCTATTCCACTGTATATCGAAGAGCTTGAAATCAATTCTTTATTGTTGATCAACCCTTCCACGCCAAAAGTGGAGAAGAATGAAAACATTCGAACATTGATAATTTCCTGTCCGATTTCGGAGCTATGGATTGAATTCTTACTGACTATATTTCCCGAAGTCGAGTCGCTGTACTTGAATGAAGATAGAATGTGTGGATTCAGAGGCCTAGCATTGCCAGTAAACGAAAATCAATTCCCCGTAATGTCATTACCAAATCTTTCTGTACTGAAAATTAGTGACGCCAATGGCGAATGTCCTTTAACCGAGAGAATTTTCTCTAAATGGACATTAAACAATTTGAAGCATCTGAGTTTCACTCAATCTACCTTCGATATTCCCTACTGTTCAATTGTAAATAATTTTTTGGCTAAAACGAAATCTACAATTGAAAGTTTAGAAATCCGGCATTCGGTTATTGCTAAAGAATGTGATTTCGTTTCAAATATTGATTATCAAAAGCTTCAGAAGCTAACGATCAGCAGAAGTGATAGCAGTTCACTGACATAAATAAACTGGTTGAATAAAAGAAATCCAAGATAACTTTGTTTGTGTTTCCATTTCCTAATTACATATCAGCAAAAGTCAAATGCAAATATAATGCATCCTATATTATGAAATCAAACCAGAATTCATATCTAAACAAAGCGATTGTAATACAAATATTAGCACACCAACGGATCAAATTTATTCATTCAGTACATCTAATATTTATTGCTTTCTCATAGATTCTGTACTCGGACACATGCATTATAGCTATAGCCTATGATAACTCTTTGTACATATTTGGTACATTAACGTTTGTACTACAATATTGTGCTACCAAAAATATTTATCGATGTTACATCATGAATATTTACTCATAACCATAACAAGTTACAATAGTATTTGTTCTATGTATCCCGTTACAATATTTGCGTAAATATCAAAGCACTTTCGTTCCTTATTGATGCAGATAAATACTGCTTATTTGGTAGGAAGTTTACAAGTTTTCTGTAATCTCAGTGGGCGGGTGGGTATCATTTGCGATGTCATCTTTGTGTCTATAATTATTATTGCCAGTAGAACATCCAATTCTATAGAAAGTCAGAATTGACACAACTGCAAAAATAACGCCCAATGCAATATGATAACAACCATATACTAGGAACTGCGGCCGTTCTTGCAATGCAAATCCATTTTCATCAGACACAACAAGAGTAAGAATCGTTTGGAAAGATAATGCCATGAAACGATTGATTCCAAAAATCAAACCGTAGCTATCATCGCTTATCCCTTGAGCTACCTCTGCACTGTAAATACCCAGGAAATCATTTTAGACAGAAGATAAACCTAAAAGCAAAACTCAAAGAATCGGGCAATACACAATGAAGATAAAATATTTCTTTTGATGTACTTACGTTGCAACAGTGATCATGACTTGGTACATTGTTCTGAAGATGATATAGCCAACGTAGGACACATATAAACTCCCCGTTTGAGACATGACAATTAAAAGAGCCCCTTGAATGAGGGAAATTACACATAATGCTGTTTCTCCCCATTTAAACCATGGGATTGTCACATAACCAACTCCAAGAGCAAGAGCAGCACCTAAAGGGGTATTAAATAATGATTTAATTTAGGAGTACGTAATTCAGTGTAATCTAATAAAATCTATGAAATTATTAAAATTTCGTACTTAATAAAGTGTGGGTAGCGTCGACAGCTCCGTTATAGTGCTCAGTCTCTGTATGTGGCTCAATTCTTTCCCAAAGAGCTTGAATGTAGTTGATAACTTGCAAAAATCCGGCAGAAGCAATAGCCCACCATACCGACCATTTGAGAACGTACCAATTTGAGTACGCATTTTTGAAATCGCTCCATAAAATCGGATAGGCACTTTTCACACGTTGCAGGAATGTCATTTTGAGTTTTTTTGTATTTGTAATACTGGCATTTTCTCCTATTTCAGGATTGTCATTTTCTGGTCTTTGATCTCGATAAAAGTAAATGGATTGTTTAACTGAAGGGAGGAAACAGGCAATAATAAGTGCAACTGTTACCGAAGATAAGGTCAAGTAGTTCAACTCGTGGTAATCCATTAGAGAAGATGAAACCAAAAGTTGAGAAATTGCTGCAGCTACAAAATTCCCAATTAATATTGCTGTGATAGTGTACGAAGTAACTTTCTTGAAGTGAGCCCGGTCAACTTTCGCGTAAATGTATGTATAGTATGCAACCTCAGTGGAACTTGCAATTCCATATAGAATTTCAACAATCTAAATACCAAAGAATATCTTCATATTAACTTCCGTGGATAAAGCTATTCAATCTACTATTCAAATATTATGTGTATTCAGTAGTTTAGTGTATTCATATTAAATAGAAAATCATACTTTAAGATTTCTAAGTCCATTTCCCCAAATTAGAAGGACATACGTGACGACAAATGCTATTCCCTCAAAAATAAGTACGGCTTTGTACCTTAGAAAATCTGTAATGAGGAAAACAATAGGCAGTGTTCCTAAGTAGGTGTAAGTAGCTATGGGGTATGCCACTTGAACGATCTGAAATGAAAATGTTATGAAGATATTGCATCATTAACCTGTATTTAATACAAGACTAAAAGTAGTATGTATTAAGTGCTTTAACATTTATGTTTGATTGAAAGCAAGTAAATTATGTACAAATTCTTACTGTCTCAGCCGTGAAATTTTTATGTGAAATTAAATATTCTGTAACAAAAGGTTCTGACGGCCGAAATTCTTTAAAGAGACCAAATGCACAAAGAAGTAGGGATACCCATTGCCAACTTTCCATTTCCTGAGTAGGTATGAGCAACTAAAGAAAAATGTGACCGACCGGGAGAGAAAAATTTAGTAGTAGGATAAAGTAGAGAATTTTCAAATAAAACCCGGGTTGTAAGCGTGAATGTATAGCTGGAAGGTTTCCCTTGATAACCTGGTTTTCTTGTTCCCCACGAAAACACGGTTTTATATTTTCTTACTTGAGACATAAGCAAGAGCACTAGATACAACACTCCAGAACAACGTTTGAAGAGTGGCTGGCTGTACAGTTGTATGCATATGTAATCATTTTCTGCATTGCAGTTTATTGCCAATTTCGTGTGATCCTGTCTGTTGGATGTTCTTGGAAAGTAAGCAGAAATTCTTGGTAGATTTAGAAGCTTAATATTATTACATAATGCTGATGTCTATGTTTATAGCGAAAGAGTAAATTAATGCTATGATATATGATATTCCACATTCAAAAAATAATTCATAATTCTCAGTGCTACATTTTTGCACACAATGCAACTCAATTGGCAATGACACTTTTGTGCGACTGTACAATATCAACGATTGGAAGTTGGAATCGCTGAAAGAATTTCTTTGACAGCACAATAACACTATTATGGCTCTGATAATGCTTACCACGCATAAATGATGTCACAAGTAGTGCAATTTGCTGTATGTGTGCTCTCAACTTACAGGAAATGTTTAAACTTCATAGTTATGTTTTCATTGCTTATTACTTGTCATTTATTCTCCTCCGAGACTCTACAAATTATGATGTAGTTTTGAGCATTAAAAGTTCAATTGCTTTGAACGAAGAAACTATTTATCTGCGAGTACTGAGTAGTAGTATTGTTCATATTTCAACGAATGTCTAAAGCTGGGCTTATCGGTAGTACTTAGATTTATATGGTGCATCAATGCATCAAAATTACAATTTGGCTACAGTATGACATACACCTATAATATATTGTTACACTAATGATTTCATTAGTTAGATTGCCTTATCGTAATTAAGTAATACTACTTGCATAGATCCGTGAATCATTTTATGCACAATATATCTGTCGAGGTCTAAGGTAAATCTTCAAAATAATAGTAAAAAGGTATAATTATAAATTATAATTATAAGCAGTAATATTGAAATACATGAAGTAGAGGTATTTTACTAGCAGTAAACATGTTGTATAGTTATAAAGTAGGTAATCAACTAAAAATACGTGATTAACGCAAGAAGCACACATACACAATTATAATGCTAACCAAGTAGAACAAAGTTAATTATGATTTATGTTAACATGGCACGCAGGATCAAAGATTGGACATGAATATAGGCTATCAAAACACTATATTATTTCTATTAAATAGGTTAGCCCATTGACCACAGGACGGGCTAGATTCAATCTCATTAAATTTTTACACAGATTTTATTTTCTATTTAGGCTCAAGTAAAAATGTGGTTATCCCCTTATGTCATTTTACTGTAATCTTTAAAATACAGCCTTATACTACGGTCAAGGATTTTGTATGATGCAAAAATAATGCCAGTATTAGATGTTTGATTTGTAGAGTTCCTGTATCATGTAAAACTATTCTGTTGAAAGGCCGTCTCAACCAGTTTATACACAATGATTGCTCGATTGCAGTAATAGTATGGATGTTTGTGTTATTAGCACAGTTTTAACTGGACAATCTTAACTCTCATTTAGAAAATTTTGAAAAATTGATTTACGTACATCAATAAAAATAGTATTTAGCACGTTCGTTAATTACATTTTTTAACTTTGTAGGTTAGTTGTATAGACATGCACATTTGCGTTGCAGAAAATAATCAACACGTATTAGTAACGAAGTGCAGATACAATATTTATTGGTTAAAAATACAGAGTTGGCAGTTGCTGTCAATACCATTAAGGAAGTAATTATAATAATGCTTTGTCTTGTTAGAAAATTATAGTAAATGTATTGTTACGTGTCTTTAAAACCAGAGTTATCGTAAGAGTGCAAGCTTTTCCTGCCTGGAGCAATTACTGATGATTGGGACTGGTATGGTTTATGTGAATAGGATGATGTTATCGCAGAGGTTTCTTTATTCAGATCATTTATCTCAGGGCTACTAATGTTGTAGCTGGTAGTAGTCACATTGTAACTCTTGGCAGATTTAGAGAGCTCCAAACTACTATCACACTGTCGAGAGCAGAAAAAGTTCCGACGAAGTCTCCTTATCACAGGATGAATGTATTTCTCTTGATCTTTTCTATACTCTTTGCCTCCTGCGATGCAGATAAAAATAATCAACAACATCACTTAACTCTCGACGCTCGTGTACTTGGAATAATAAAACATCCACAAACCAAACATGATCGCTTAGCTGATTTAAAATCAATTGGAAAATGAAAGTTTAATAATGTAGTTGCACTATCACTAAATTGTGCTAACTGAATCAGTCTCACCTGTAAGAAGGCTTACTATCATTCCAAATACTATGCAGATTGTACACCCTATCAATGGGTAGAGTAAAAATGACACCGTGAAGATCTTCTGTGGCCAAGGACTACAAAAACAGAGCATCAAATCAATATAGACACTTTTAAAACGAAAAATCAAAATAGTACAAAATAAATTACGTACACTTCCGGTAAAACTGTTGGAAATGCTGTGCTATTAATAAACACTGCGGTTTTATTGGCAGCAATTAACATTTCTTCACTGCAGTCATCAATTGAAAATGGCAGTGTAGGATGTTTTCTTCCAAGAAGACCTCCGCCTGTTCATAGTACATGAAAATAAGATTATAGCTAGATAATTAGTGCACAATTTAGTTATTCGAAGGAATTCTAATGAAATCTTACCTATGCAGATCCAAATAGTTAACGCGTGTCCTGCAAGCACGCCGACTATGCAACCCTATTTTACAGAAAGTAGCAGTGAACAATTTGATGTCATTTGATTTAACCTTGGCATGAAATATTTGATAATAGATATTACATATTTATTTGTAAATGGAATAAGGACACCCATTAGAAAGAGTCCTAAAAGAGGTCCTGCAACAGAACCATTCAGAACGATGGATGCTGCAAGGACTCCATCAAAGTTTCCAGCTAGAAATGCGGATCCAATTGCCACCAGTCCATACAGAAGTCCTGAAATTGCATTATAGTATCATTTGGACATAAATAAATAGGACATATTTTCGCAGAATTGCATTGTATAGTTAAGGAACTATTTATTACCAACAACTTTTGTGACTTTGCTCTGTGCATTTTCAGACATTTTCTTAAACACGCTCATCTTGGACAAAAAGTCTTCCCCTACAAAAAATTACACATTTACAATATCAAAATAGGATTTTCGTTAGGAATCTACATTATATATTAGTTATTTTTCTAGGTCCGAACTATTTACTAAATGGATTCTTATATAAATAATATATTTTACATACATGTAACTGCTGCAACGGAGTTGAGCCCGGAAGAAACCGTACTGCGACATTTAAAACCTTTAATTATGG
Source organism: Tomocerus qinae (assembly GCA_020055645.1). Classification (NCBI taxonomy): domain Eukaryota; kingdom Metazoa; phylum Arthropoda; class Collembola; order Entomobryomorpha; family Tomoceridae; genus Tomocerus; species Tomocerus qinae. The sequence goes on along the minus strand of CM034546.1, from coordinate 105,110,482 downwards.
GCATAGCTGTGATTTTAGTCATAGGGATAGAAAGAAACGTTTCAATGAACTGTACCTCATGGATGCAGAAAATAGGCACGCTATGAACAATCCGAGGAGACCGCTTGTTGGGGACAAATATTCGAGAACAAAATATGGAGCAATTTGATCGTTCCTTTTAATCATACCTAAGGTTATGGGATCACATCCTGCATAATTGGCAAAGATAACGATTCCTGCAAGAGCTGCTAAACCTACTGTAAATGCAACTAATGGCAAGGTTATCATCATCGTCCTGGAAAAATACATTTCGAACGCATGATAATTTCAGTGTGAACAGATTTTAAATGTATCGAAGAAAACAAAAATGGTAAAAATTGTACCATATCCCCTTTTTCAATGAGCTCATGCTTGAATAGCGTTGTACTGTTGTTTGCTGACATCCACAAACGCTTAGAATCATGATGCCATGCCCGAAGAAGATATTTAATGTTGTTAATCGTCGAAAAGGATTGAATTCAAGACTGTTTTGATAGAAATCTCAATTAAATACAAAAATATCACGTTTTTTGGTATCGACGAATTCTATTACGGAAATAATCTTAATTTTATTACTTTAGGTACTGAATCCGTTGATGTTCTTGAGCAATATCAAAGACTTTTTTAAGTCCACCAGCCTGAATAGTGCCTTCAATTACTATCGCGAACATTCCAGCTAGCATAATTAGCATTTGGAAGACATCCGTAATTACTACAGCACGAAGACCACCCTTTTTCAAGAACAAGCTCATTAAAATATACACCCAACATTGACAATGAGATCTTATGGCTAAATTAAAATAATAATAAAACAAAAATCTCACGAAAGCAGTGTAGACCGCGGCACAACCTCCAATGACCCATATGGAAATGTTGATTGGAAAATTAACTACTGCATTTAATGCTAAGGCTGGTGCGAATAACACAACGCCCATGTAAAGGCTCACTTGGAGGATGAAAGTGGCACTGGCGATGAATCTCACAGCGACAGATTCGAATCGGTATTCCAAATACTATAGTAGATAGTAAAGATTATTATTCTTGTTTATTTCTATAAATAGACAATTAAGGAAAATATGGTTTACCTCGTATGCACTTGTGAGCTTTAATGGATACAATGCCGGCATAAATATCAAAGCCGCAATAGGAACGAATATGAACGCTACGAAAATAGTCTCAACCATGAGAGTCCCATATGAATATATTTCTCCAGCATATCCTGAATAAAATTTATTATTACATGCATTAGATAGTTTGTATTTGTATGATAATTAATTCGGTATTTGTTTGCTTATTTACCCAAAACTAAAATCGGACTCATATAAGTAGCAAGTAAGGACAAAGATGTGGGAATGATTGGCATACTCCTTCCACCCACAAGTAGATCTGAATTTGTTTTCTGTTTCTTCAGGACACTATAATACACACCGATCATCATTGAAATGATCAGTGTGGCCCCTACAACAGCATAATCTATAATTGTGAACGACCCTGCCATTTTGAATATCACTCACGAAGTACACTTTATCTTGAACTTTAATATCCACCTTTCCAACGTGTCCGAAGAGTATATCGAGATTAATCTACTATCACTACCTTTCTTGGACAAATTCAAAACAATAACAATATTGTGGTGTAACAATGAACTTGGATACTCTACGTGTAATATTAGCCAAGATTTGTTAAGACTCGACTAATATTTCCCAATCTATGAGGAAATTCATTAAGTAAATTAATTGGAACACGCTAAAGGTTTTATTTTGCGTGTGATTTAAGATGTAGAGTCTGCAGACACTTGAAATGATTTAATTGTAGCGAAGACACTTTTTATTTCTTCCTTATTGTCTCCAGTGATGTTTCATTATCACTTTGACCCAAAGAGTACAACTTAATTATGTTACATGTTGCACTATAAATTGTAAATTCTTGCAACTGATATAACACTTGAACTCTGCCCGCTCCAAACAATAGAAGTTACTTTTCTTTTAAAAAAATTCTTCAAGGCCTTACGGAAGAATATAGTATTACATTTTCTTCTCTGCTTATTACAAGTTACGCATTGGATATATAATTTTCTAAAGCACTAATGCATCATGCATGGTTTAATTCACAAGTACTACTACAATTTTTTATTAAGAGAATCACCAACTCGTTTTGTCTCACTAGTCACGATGTGGACATTGTATTATGGTCAACTGTATTCATACAGAGATGACGAATTTCAAGAGTACCGGAATAATGATGTCTTCATAAGAATTTAAAAAATCACGTATTACCCAACCTTTCAGCTTTAGAAATCAGAGAATGAAATCACAGATAAAAATAAATGAATAGTATCACATAAAAATTGCAGTGTAGATGTATTGAAATGGCTAGTCATTAAGGTAAGGTATTTGTCATGCACTTTTCACAATGACTTACTTTTAAATCTCAGCATGGAATAAACAATAGAATCTAACCACTGCACTTAGGATCAACAATTACAATAAAAATGGTAAATGAAGTCTCAAATCAACGGATTTGTGTGGTTAAGGAATATTAGTAGTAAATAACGATCTTGATTGTTTACATTCCCTGCAGACAGTCGTTAACGTGTCAATAGAATTATGTAACGTAGTAGTCTATAAAGTCAATGTCACATTAAGTAAATGGTATTTCTCTAATACTTGGTTACTTAATAGAATCACAACAGTGCACTATAACTTGTCTGTTTTAGTGCATTTTAGAGCAATATTGCAGCAATTTCACATTAGATTTACAAATACGATAATAATTATTGTGGATTACTGCTGTGATTTTCCCTACTGAAACAGTTATGTATTTTATTATTATTTTTGCTCTTTGCATGTGATTTTAGTTGACTAGCACACATGCATATTAGTTATTCTTGTGTAAAACAACATTGACACAAATCCTGAGTGTGAGAGTGTAATAATACTGTGGCCTACGTACGATCTCGACTTGCCTCTCCATCCTCACACTCACTGACTCTTTAATATCGTTGAGAATATTATTATGAAGCAATAAAGGTAGGTTGTAGCTTACGGGTTTACTATTTTTTTAGTATGGGCACTTGTATGCAAAGTAGACATAAAACTTTATCCCTGTGTAGCTACAAACAATACATTATATACCTACAGACTGATATATAAGAGAGAATAATTCAATTTCAATGCACAATAAAATTAATAGAGAGCAGAGCACATTCTAACACACCTTCACTTCTACACTTGCAATGACTAATAGCATAGATTTTCCCATTTCGCACTCCTCACTGTTTATATGCCAAAACATTAAAGACCTAGCATTGTTGCTTTTTGCACATGGAGGTGTACAGTTTTGGACGAACGCATCTACTACACTCATTTTCAATTATAATACTGTAGTATGTTATTTTACCTTTTATTCCTATGAAGAACGTAACTAATGGAATGGAATAATGGAACTTGAGTCACAAGTAGGTAAACCCTAATGTACTACTATACAAAAAGTTAGAGAATAAATGTAATTTTCTTTCGCATCTCAATTTGGACAGATATTCATAGTATTTCTTACAAATGGTTTACAAAAGATATATTCCTGTAACAAAAGGAACAAAGATGAAGGCAGAGAATAATGTACACATCTTCATCAGCTGTCCTAAAAGCTATCTCTTCTATGTAGTTTAGTCGAGAATAAAGTAAATGTATTTTTAAAGGCTTATTGTCTACCTTTCTATGTAAATAGTCGCAGTAAATGCCATATGCTGTGCCATAATTTGGTTTTTTATATTAAGTGATGGGCTGCCCTAACTTTTAGAGATGCATGCAATTTAAGTAAAATACTTTACAGGATGAATGTTATTAGTAACATTCACACTCCCACAACAGAAGTGCTTTTCTGTACAATGAGACATAACTTTTGCTTTTATGTTAAACGCTACAGATGTTTTAATGCTTATGTAAATTCATTCTATTTTCTACTCAACTCACCACAAAATCTTGACTTTGAAATCTAGACAATGTTGAGTTTGAAATGTTTTAGCTATGTGGTGACCAGTAGTGTACTTCGTACTACAAGAGAAATTTCAAGTTGTATGATTTACAAGCATGATAAGTACAAGTGGTTACTAAGATTAATACTCACTCCTCTGAAGTAGGACTAAGTCCGTACATGCATGATGATGTGTTGATCGTATATCCTCTTTACTGGTTTAATGCGTCTTGCCATTTATACTTAGATTATTCATTCAAGTGTGAGAATTTTGTTGTAGTCCATTTACAATATTATGGTGTATGGTCAAGACGGAAAAAACTGAAAAATTACGTTCTTTCCTTCTTTCGTTCTGTTTTGACTTCTAGCTGTGAGGAATGGATAAGTGGATAAGTGGTCTACACGCATTTTATGTTACAAGAAATATTTCGCATTACTTATGTTGTACATAATGTAGTTTTCAAGATAGAAATGTAAATAAATCTTTCCAGACTTGGCTTTATGTCATGTGTTAGGTATTACTATAATTATGTGAACTTTATGTACGTAAATTCTTAAACCACCTGAGATGAAAACGTAACTCTTCAAAAACAGGAATTTATTATTTAAAGTATCCTGACACAGATACGTAGGCTAATGAATTCTTTAGGGATTCTTCTATCTGTAAGTGTGCCTTGTGTTTTGACATTGTCTGCAGGATAGTTGACAGTTAAGTGCAGTTATCCTACAAGTAGCAATATTATGTGCAAGTAATGTACTTGTATCTATTGTGATGTAATATATTCACGGACACAAGGATAACTGAATAAATTTCATAGCTGTATGTATACTCCACAATCAACTCACTTGACTTGACCGACTTTTATCTACGTTAATGAGATGGTCAATAGAAAACATTGCATATAACTGTAAGTATGTATATACTGCCAATTCTAACGATTGATTAACTTGGAGGAAGTTGTACTACCTTGGTGCACTCTGCGAAGGTATGGTGTAACGTCATAATAAGAAAAGAATCTCCGTTGGGCGATGAAAAACTTTGTTTTTCTTCAGATATTGTCAAACCGTATTTTGCTGTAATATTATGAAGTAAGAAGGTAATATAGATTAGAATCTAGAGCAACTAAATGATCTTTAGATTAGTTTTCCATGTACAAGCAAGTAAAACTGCATTTTAGGAAGAGACATTATTAATGCCCTACAGCCAATAAGATTTGGAATGCCCAGCTGAGCAAGTTAGTTCGGTAGTTATTTAGTTTGGTAAATAACAGACGAGATTCTTCGCACGATACATGAAAATACAAAAGAATTACTTGCATGCAATTGATTTTGATGCATTCACTATTCAACATCTACACTACACGTACTCTGTACTACCTTAAAATGTGTAATATTACGTACCTATTAACTGCATGGTAGTCATACTACGATTTCCCTAGCGAGGGCCATGAACTTCTTAATACACTTAAAACATAAAGTATAGATCTTTAAATAAAGTTCGTACTTGTGTACATTGTGCAAGACGGGGGCGATGAACGTATTAACAATCAAGTCATAAAAATAATGATGCTGTTAATGTCACTGCAAATATACAAATGGTTTATATCGCATTGAGACTTTCAAATCTCATCCTATCAACTACGCTATAATTTAAGCGTACCTTTTTATCGATATACATTTTTATCGCCAAAACATCAAAATATTTCGATAACCTGGATTAATGTCAGTTAGAGATCTCCCGTGATTTCCAAAGACTTTTTCCCTTTTAAACTATTTTCCTGCTCTGTTTATCCTTCCTAAGAAATTTTGCTTCTAAATAATTATTTGATACTTAATTGTTATGACTGTTCTTCTGAATTCCATCTTTTCAATTTTACACTTTCCTCTAAGCCGGTAAAAACTTTGGGAGTATTAATGCTTAAATTTTAAATCAATTTATCAAGTAGGTTGAGAATACATGATAAGAAAGTATGACAAAAATAACTATCAATGTCACGGACATAACTACATTAGTATGATATATACCATATTGCTGAAATAATTTATTTCACTTTCAATTAAGTGAGTCAACACAAGCATGAAACGGTCTCCTGTTTACTATTTACATGCTCACACTCTCTCAGTCTTCTTCAGAAATTCTGAGTGACAACTTCTATTATCTGTTGTGTGTCAGTAAGAAAATCTTAGAATGTCATGGCATAGGCACGACAAATTTATAATCCTTCTAATGTTCATATAACGATGCATTTGCTACAATACAAAAGATTGGTATCAACAGAAACAGCTTTAAATAGACCTAAACATGTCTTTTATGTTATTAAAGTTTATCATCACTTAATCACATGGAAAATGTCATATCTTAGAGAAAACGTGATGCAGAATCACGTTTATTATGTTTTACAACTACATACATACTAATACTTAATTCTGAACTGTTTTCTGGATATACAGTTCGTATTTTCTTTAGTAAACAAAAATGGCACAGTTACTTTGTAATGGCATGCAGAGATAGATATGTAAGCATAGGCATAGCTTTTAACTGTGCTTGTTAATGTTGCTTGTAATTTACTAGATCTGCCAGAAAATGTAAGCTAAATTTTGAATGTGTCTCATCTAGTATGAATATACTATAAAAGTGTGCTAGAAAGGTCAGTAGGAAGTATGACAGTGAAATGGGTGATTGACAGACCGATAATGTCGCATTAAAACTGCAACTGTTGCAATAATTGTTTATATTTATTTGTACATTAAGATACAAATGCAATCTAATTGTAAAGCTACTTTGTTAGCTCTATAAGAGAAAGTGTCTTCGTACTTAATACCAAGTTAATAGATTTTGAATTGAACTGAAGATGAAAGATATAACTAAAGATGAGATTCAAAATGATTAAAGATATTTCCCATTTTAATACAAGACTGTAGTAGGCTTTCTATGTTTGTATTTCTACGAGCTTCAAGCTAGATCCACATGGATCCGTCAAAGGTTAACACTACATCTGCTAAAAGAATTTGTATACTTTAAATTCTTATGAACTACCTATCCAACACCTAGGGTAGGCATATAGATACTTAAATCGACACTCTACAGACTTTACACACAGATTAGATTAGTGCATTAGGTTAACGTGGACATTCGATGTAGCTACTAATAACAATCCTTATATGCTGAAACTACTACTCAATAATTTTTCTAAGGCTTATAGTAGGTATACATGTTTTGACTTATACTATTTCATCCATAGCTTAAAATACAGTGGACGATAAAAACTTGTCAAGGTCTTCGGGCTGCGTTTCCAACTACTCTTTTCACTTAACTTCTGTTATTAAAAGGCTGTAGCACCATATTTAAATTTATATTATCATTATCCACTGTATAGGTACATATAATTTTATATAGCTATGTGCCTTAGTGTATAAGATAAGTACGTATACTGTCTAAATTATCTCATGACTTTTTGACATTGTACCACATTGTCGCATGTCACATACGCACAGGAAGTTCCTGATTGCTGCAAAAACTTTTACGGACAAGTATAGCATTATAACACTGTACAACAATTAGGTAAATTGCATAACCAGTTAAAAAGGTTAGGAAGTGGGAAAATGACTGAAATTTTGAGACGGATTAATGGGGACATGAAATTTCTGCAGAATAGAAATTGTGCCGTGATTGCTGGAGGAATTGTTTTGGGAATAGGGGCACTGTCTACCATTCGTTCTACGCTAAATGACTTCAAGGTAATCCTGCAGACCTGTAATGAAATACATGACACACACAAATAGTTATAATGTGAACTAATTAAAATTATAAAACTACTGTAGGAGAAAAGGCACTTCAATTCCCTAATTGAAAAGAAAAGATCTGAAAGAAACGAGCAATTATCTGCCTTGAAAAGAAGATACACAAAAAAGCCAGCTAGATATGACGAGATTCTCTCTTTGCCATTGGATAAGCTAATTGATTTGCTTCAAAGTAGAAAATTAACAGCTACAGAAGTTCTTGATGTGTACATGGCAAAAGCAATTGAAGCTACAGAAGAGTTTAACTGTATTACCGAATTTGTTCCGAATGCTTTCGTAAGTGAAATTCATGAACTTTGATGATAACTATGCATAATGTACTAGTTAATGAATATATGCCCATTTTATGCAAATGAAATGAAATATTTTCAAGAAATTGGCAGAAGAGTTGGATGCTATGGACAAGGTCAAAGGCATTCTGCACGGAGTTCCATTTTGTGTTAAAGATGACACGAATATTCAAGGGATTGACTCCACAGTGGGCTGTTCAAGAAATCTTTACAAACCAGCAAAGGAATCTGCTGTAGTCGTCCAGGTTCTTCAAGATTTGGGTGGAATTCCTTTCTGCCATACGAATTTGCCACAAACTTGTATCTCGTTCTCCAGTGAAAATCCAATTTTTGGAAAAACTGTAAATCCTTTGAATAAGGCATTGAGCCCTGGAGGGTCAAGTGCTGGAACTGGAGCTTTAGTTGGTTGTGGAGGAGCTCCTTTTGGATTAGGCTCCGACACAGGAGGTTCTGCGAGATTACCTGCCCATTTTTGTGGCATTTCCGCATTAAAGCCGTCGAAAAATCGAATGAGCAGAAAAGGATGCTTGCAATGTATTCAACACTGCATTGGAGGTAACTAAAAATTATAAGATAACATTGTACATATTAACATATTATCATTATGTACGCAAATGAATATATTTTATAGGATTTATCACTTTAACATAAAATATGAATTAATAATGTCTTAAATAAAATTAGTAACAACAGTTCCATGCTTGATGGCACCCAAGGCACATGACGTAGCAATGCTCTTCAAATCAGTATCAGTAAAAAGCATTCATAACTGCTACGATGGAAAAGCTGTGCCAATTCCATGGAATAGTGAAGTAATAATACTCAGACTTAAACTTGCCTTTAGAAACTGACAATGATAATTTGTATTTATACTGTTAATGTTATACTTAAAATTGTAGATGTACGAATCCACAAAATTACTGCGCATAGGATATTTCACATCTTTTACGGATGTTCCTACAGTGGGTGATACAGCTGAAACCATAATGGAAGCTAAATCAAAACTGGAAAGTTTGGGTCATACATTTGTACCATTCGACTTAGACAACATTACTCAAATAAGAAAAGTTGTTTTCGAGCTTAGTAGGGCAGATATGGGATCTCATCTTGTAAAAACCCTAAAGAATGATCAGAAATCTCCAGAAATGGAAAAAATATATCAATTTCATAATCTATCCATCACAAAGCGTAAACTCTACAGTGTATTGCCCCAATGGATTACTGGGCACGACCCAAATTTCCATAATTCAAGCTTGGCTTTAAGAAACTCAACTGACTTGTGGGATAGCATGGCAGAACGAAAAGATATCATTGAAAAACTATTGGAAGAAATGAAGGAAAAAAAGGTCGATCTAATTCTTTGTCCCGTATGGACATTTGCCGCTGTTGGAGTTGATGATCTTTGGAAACTGAGTAAGTTTTCTGTACACCCAATATAATATTAAGTAATTCAGTCCGGTACCGAAAAATGTTTATACCATTTATACCAAGTAAATTCTATACAGAATTAATGTTTTCAATAATGTACCCAACGCATTCCTCCATGTATTAAATTTAGGACATGAAGGTATGCGTTGGGGTACACTATTGAAAACATTAATTGTATACAGAAATACCATTGTACACTTTCGTGTGGAACTTTCTTGACTTTCCTGCTGGAGTAGTCAAAGTTGGATTAGAGTCTGGAAAACATTTTAGCAACAGCGACGTGTCAGCTAATTTGAAGAAAAAGAATTTCAATCAGGTATAGACAACTTAAATTGAAGCTCTGATATCAATCAAGTTCTACAATTAACTAAAAATAGTGCTAATAATTTTTGTTTGTTTACAGATTTTTAGTAAATCCATTGGTATGCCTATTGGAGTTCAAATCGTGGGAAAACCATTCCATGAAGAAATGGTTCTGAGAGTTATGGTTGAACTGGAGAAGTCGTTAAACTAATAAACGATTATTGCATTGTAAATTATATAAAATAAAAATTTAAGTTGTAACCAGTAGTATGAACCAGTAGTTAGTAATAAATTGCATATTATGGGTTACTATTTTTTTGAAATGGGCTTAACTTGGTGTCGACGTAAAGTAAATTTTCATAGCCAATTGGACGTTCTGCTGTATTTTGATTCTACTCACGGAGGAAATTAGTGTGAGGATGCAGATGTAACTGTTGTGCATCAATTCTACATTATCAATATAGAAGTGGGTACTAGAAATATCTGATAAAAACTTTTAAACTCGGTAACTTCTCTACGAATTCTCTTATTCACGTTTGAGCAGACATGTTAGTGTTTTCTCTAATTACACCAATCTTTTCTAATTATTTTATTTCAAAATGCCAGGGACTTATTATCGTATTCAAGATTATAGGGGCTAGTATGCTAATCAATACTCATTTCACTAGCTTCTGCTATTAAAATTCTATAACACGCTAGGACAATTATCCACACAAAGAATTCATCATTATCCACTGCTATATATTAATATAACGATGTGGTTGGTATTTCGGTGTCCACATTAAGACGCGAGACACATTACAGTTCACATTTCACATTAGTCTGCACTGCGACACACTCGAATTTTCTAGTTTCAGACAAATTAAACTTACTTATAAATTTTAAATTCAATCCATTTGAAACAGTGAACAAAATTATCTAAAAAAAACTTTCATTTATAAGAATTCTATTGCAGCCTCACTGTAGTATTACGAAATTTTGAGGATTACACTTAGTAGAAAATTCTGGCCATTCCCACAAAAATTGAAATTTTACTTTTGAAAGTTTGGAAAATGAAGGAAATTTTGATATGGATTGATAGGAACATGAAACTGCAAAATAGAAATTGTGCCATGATTGTTGGAGGAATTGTTTTAGGATTAGGTGCACTTTCTACTATTTGTTCGAAACTTTACGATTTTAAGGTAATCTTAAAGAAAGTAGTTTATTTTTTTCTAAATTTTTTTGTGATCGATTTATCTATTAACGACTACATACATTTAAATATATAATTGAAATTACAGGAGAAACGGCACTTTAATTCACTAATTGAGAGGAAAAGATGGGAACGAAACGAACAATTGTCCATCTTAAAGAGAAAATACACAAAAAAGCCAGCTAGGTATGGCGAGATTCTCTCTTTTCCATTGGACAAGCTAATTGATTTGCTACAAAGTAGGAAATTGACAGCAACAGAGGTTCTTGATGCCTACGTGGCAAAATCAATTGAAGCTACGGAAGACTTTAACTGCATTGTCGAATTTGTTCCAAATGCATTCGTAAGTTTTGAATACATTTATACGTATCCTCGGTATAACGAGGTTTTGGAAACAGGGCTATCATTCCCTTTCAATTAGTAAATATAAACACAAAAAATGAAAACATGATATTATGTTTTCAAGAGGTTGGCTAAAGAATTAGATGCTATGGACAAGGTCAAAGGCATTCTGCACGGAGTTCCATTTTGTGTTAAAGATGACACGAATATTCAAGGGATTGACTCCACAGTAGGCTGTTCAAGAAATCTTTTCAAACCAGCAAAGGAATCTGCTGTAATCGTACAGATTCTTCAAGATTTGGGTGGAATTCCTTTCTGCCATACGAATCTACCACAAACTTGTATCTCGTTCTCCAGTGAAAATCCAATTTTTGGAAAAACTGTAAATCCTTTGGATAAGGAATTGAGCCCTGGAGGATCAAGTGCTGGAACTGGAGCTTTAGTAGGTTGTGGAGGAGCTCCTTTCGGATTAGGTTCCGACACAGGAGGTTCTGCGAGATTACCTGCCCACTTTTGTGGCATTTCTACATTAAAGTCTTCAAAAAATCGAGTTAGCAGAAAAGGATGCTTGCAGTGCATGCAACATTGCGTCGGGTGTAAATAAATACAAATTTCATTTGCATTTTTTGAGAAAGGAATTTTCTGGTCTTAAGATGTCTATATCTTTAATAGTTACAACAGTTCCATGCTTGATGGCACCCAAAGCAAAGGATGTTGCACTACTCTTCAAATATGTGTCTTTACAAAATGTTCAGAATTACTACGATGGAAAAGTTGTACCGATTCCATGGAATAATGAAGTATTTCATCAATTATTATTATGAGTAAAAATAGTTGTCGAAATATTATCACTAATTCGTAACTTTAATTACTTTACCATTCAGATGTTTGAATCCAAAAAATTGTTGCGCATAGGATATTTCACTTCTATCTCGGATGTTCCTACAGTGGGTGATACAGCGGAAACCATAATGAAAGCTAAATCAAAATTAGAAAGTTTGGGACATTCATTTGTACCATTCAGCATAGAGAACTATGTTCATATACGAAAAGTAATTTTCCAGCTTTTCTGGGCTGATTTGGGAACTCATCTTGTAAAAACTCTAAGGAATGACCACAAATCTCCAGAAATGGAAAAATTATATCAGTTAAATAATCAATCCATTACCAAGCGTAAACTCTACAGCGTACTTCCTCAGTGGATCACGGGACAAGATCCAAATTTTCATAAAGCGGCCTTAGCTTTGAGAAACTCATCTGACTTGTGGGATTGTATGGCAGAACGGAAAGATATCATTGAAAAACTATTGGAAGAATTGAAGAAAAAGGAAATAGATTTAATTCTTTGTCCAGTACAGCCATTCGCAGCCGTTGGAGTTGATGATCTTTGGAAAATGCGTACGCTTTCTCATATAACTTTCAGTAACAAAAAGTTACATGATAGATTCGTTATATTTTAGTAATTCCCTTTGCGCAAATTGAAGAAATACTTCATCACATTATACTTTGTATTCAGAAATAATATCATTATACACTTTCGTGTGGAGTTTGGTTGACTTTCCTGCTGGGGTAGTTAAAGTTGGTGTAGAATCTGGAAAGAATATCAAACCCAATCATGACTCAGCTCATTCGGAGGAAAAACATTTCAACCAGGTTAACAATGAAAACTTAAAATTTCGAGAGAAGTTATAATTATATAGTTAATTAACTTTTGTTGTTTTACAGGCTGTTAAAAAATCCATTGGAATGCCTATTGGAGTTCAAATCGTTGGAAAACCATTCCATGAAGAAATGGTTTTGAGGGTTATGGTTGAACTGGAAAAATCCTTAAAAGGGTAGATTATTATTGCCTTGAAATGAAATAAAAATTTTGCTGATTTATAACGAAAATATCTGGTTTTATTGAGAATACGGTTTGAACCCACAATAACAGATATTTTAAACACTAAAATTTTTCTAACAGAAAATACGAACCTTATGACACTAAATGAGCAGCTAACGATAACATTATAGAAATAGGCTGCTGAACCTTTGGATAATATATTATTTAACAGTTGAATAGGTTAGATAGATTTTTTCGAGCAAGTAGAAAGGAAACTTGAAACTGGCAACCAACAGATTATTTGAAGATAAAATCAGGTAAAATAGTTAGCTTTAGTAAGATAAAGTATTCACGTTTGCAACAATTTTTCCAAATGGGCAATATCAGAAGCAAGGACAAACTTTGCATCTTTATCATTACGTTTCACATGGACTTTAACCTGACTCAAGTCAACAGAGCTACAAATCTGCATTACTTCAGGATGAATACCATCTAAGTCTTTCAGCTGAGTAATCGACGTGTCAAATCCAATTATTAATGATCCAATAGGCAGTAGTCTATTGTTAATATATTGCAGAAATTCTGAATTTGATAACTTTTCCCCAGTGATTAACAAGGTCAATGGACCAGGGACTTCTTTCGAAGTTCCAGTGAATGGCAAAATAGATGTCATAATTGGAAGTGTAATAGGAATCTTCCCCAGCCGTTCAGAAAATTGTTTCAATAATCTTTGAGTACGATTTGTATAATCTTTCGATGATACAGCGTTTAATCGGAGAAGATTGACTACAGATGTTGAATTTGCTGAAGGCTCGGCACCATCATCATCTACAAAAAATATAACACAAATTAGGGGGTTAGTAAGATCTGATCCCTGATCGATTTCATTTTATTCGCAAAATAGTGTGATCTCAAAGAACCTTAAATAAAATATACTGACTACTAAGGAGTATGAATAACTATCACTTACCGTCTTTGAATCTAACAATGATGGACGAATCTCCAAGTCTGCTATTGAAATAACCACCTTTTTCAGTATCTTCAAATAATTCATTTTGCTTTTCCTGCAATTGTTCCGCTATTTTGATGTACTCCCAATTAAACGTGGCCTGGTAGAGTTCAATAGATGCGGAAATCAGATTGCTAAAATCGTCCACACAACCCAGAATAGGGATTTTAAGATTCTCAACAGTTTTTGTCTCCGAATTTGTGTAGGTAGTGCGAATAATATCCTTGGATGGCAAAATTGAATATTTTTGCAAAAACTTGAAAGCTTTTTCTGCCCTGGCGATATAATCAGGATTGCTTAAAGCTCGACCAGCCTTTGCGAAACCCGATATCATCAATGCTGCGAAAATGTATTTAAAACATTTCTTAGCTCGTATTATTAATTATAAAGTGCTTTATCATACAAATAGACTAAGTTTGAAACTTACAATTCCAACTTGTAATGACTTTTGAATCCAGACCAGGTCTTGGTCGATTTATATTTCTGTAGTTAAATAAAGTAATGCGACATTCTTCCAATATGTTAGTTACTTCCTCCACTGAAAGGGAAAATTTGTTTGCAGTTTGTTCCACAGTATGAGCCTCAAATAAGACGTTCTGATTTTTCAATTCGTCGTGAGGATCTTGATAAGGATCAACATTGCCATTTTCCTTCACCCCATAGCGATGACCAAATATTTCAGCGAAAGTCGAGCCCGTTGTAGATTGCTTTGCAAGAATATCAGGTAAATCTGCATGTGTCCAAACATAAAATGCTCCTTCTTTTTTCTCAGCATGAGAAGCTTCTGATGCCGATGATCCAGACTCAGGGAAGTTAGGTAGTGAGTCAGCTAATATTTTAATTTGTCACATTTTCATATTTATTATTGCAATGTGAATTTATTTATGACATGTAATGCATTGAAATTAATTTCTACTAACCATCTTCAGCAGCGAAGAATCCTCCTTCCTGAAATAAAAAAAATGACTCATAATATAAATCCATTTGTAACTTCATGCTACAGTTTATTTATTTTACAATTGGGTGATCCAATATTCGAAATGAAATTGCTTACCTGATGACCAAGGTCCCTGTCAACATACGTGAGAATATCTGTTACAATTGACGAGTAAAGTGGATTTTTAGTGAGAAGGAAAGCATTGGAGTATGCTACAGTAAGTTGGGCTTGATCGTAAAGCATTTTCTCAAAGTGAGGTACATGCCATTTTTTGTCGGTGGAATAACGAGCAAATCCCTAGAAAATACAGACAAAAATGAATGACTAAGGACTAAGAAAGTATGATTTAGCTGAAAGAAAGGAGAGTAATTTACTAACCTGTCCAACATGATCGTGAATTCCACCTTTGGCCATCCCAACAAGTGTTTTGTCTACCATACGGATAATATTATCTTTCTTCTTTGCGTCAGTGCACCTTCCAGCATAATCAATGAGAAATAAAAGATTGACCGGCTGGGGAAATTTTGGTTGCTCAGAAAAACCTCCATAAGTTGGCTCAAATGATCTCGTCAACTGCTGAGCACACATTACTGTCGTTTCTTCGGCTCCTGCAATAGTACTAGAAGAGGGCAACATGGCACTTCTATCCATAACTTCCATAATCTTTTGGGCAGATCCGATGCATTTATCCGCATTTTCACTCCATTGTTCAGCAATTGTTAAAAGTAAGGCACGAAATCCAGGTCTACCGAAATAGCGATCTTCCGGCGGGTAGTAAGTTCCTCCAAAGATTGGGTGAAGATCTGGTGTCATCCACACCTGGAATTATTTATATTATTAAATTAATATATTCAGATACACTGATTATGGACAATAGTAGTTTTTCTCACACTCATTGGCCATCCTCCTGATCCACTGACAGCTTGAACAAATGTCATATAAATTCTATCAATGTCTGGCCGCTC
Organism: Tomocerus qinae; assembly: GCA_020055645.1. Taxonomy (NCBI): domain Eukaryota; kingdom Metazoa; phylum Arthropoda; class Collembola; order Entomobryomorpha; family Tomoceridae; genus Tomocerus; species Tomocerus qinae. The sequence continues at coordinate 105,094,400 of CM034546.1, read as the reverse complement.
TTCTCGATCCATTTTTATATTGATAAAATGGGAATTCATTATCTCAGCAATTCTCGGATTTTCAAATGACTCTCGTTCCATGACATGACACCAATGGCAAGTGGAGTACCCAACAGACAAGAAAATTAATTTGTTTTCTGATTTCGCCTTCTGTAAACTTTCAATATTCCAAGGGTGCCTGAATAAGAAACAAAAGAAAGCCGGGTTACATTAAAAAATGACTTTATTTTCCTTTAAAATTAAATCAATAATTCGAAATCATGAGGAAGTATTTTTACCATTCAACCGGGTTGTACTGATGCTGAAGCAAATACGGCGATTTTTCAAATTGCAACAAATTTTTCTTGCGATCGTCAACTGATTGTGCCATTGTACTTTTGAAATTATTTTGTAGACTGAGCTTTTTTAAATATTTTCGATTCAAATTCCCAAAAGCTGTGCCTAAAACAGTTCGGAAACTACTTGCTACACATTTATTATAGCTGTGCATTTAATATACACAACAAATACAGAGACAGACTATTGACTATTCTAGTAATCTTAATTTGCTATTTCTAACTTCTTGTAATATCAGAAATATATCACTATACGGCTGCAGAAACTTGGGTGACAGTAAACATCTAGCTTGACAGAAATAGATTAGAATTTAAATAAACTGCTGCCAAAATGCCAAAGAGATTTATGTTTTCACAGCAAGGAAACCTACAAGATTCCTCTAAATACGCAATGCGGACAGTTGATTCCGTGATCCCGAAATCCGTCAGAGTCAAATTAAACTTTATAGAGTGAATCTACACATGAACATCTCTGTAATTAGCAATTTTATTACATAACCTACTCTGCCTACACCGTAAGTTTCTGTCTTTTCATTGAGAATTCAAGTTTTCCTGTAGATGAAACATCAAATACACGAACTGCATGTAGTATGTGAATGTGTAAAGCGCAAAGTGAAGAAGAGAAGGCATAAAATAAGATCTAGTAGAGCAGGTGTATTTTGTTGACGATACACTGAGGAGTTATTGCAATTATTGCAGATGTGCTGAAATTACTCTAAATAAAAATTTGTAAAGGTACAAAATATTTTGCCAGAACATTTCTCAGTTATTTTGCAGTCTTCTCTGCAGTAAATTGACTATTGTGTGAGTATGAGAGAAAAAAATATGCCTTTGGTCTTCGATCATCTTTGTAACGAAATATAATGTAAAAAATTTATCACAACTTCATCAAAGTATACAAGTAAGATTGATGTGAACTATTATACGTACTTTGTACTACTTCGGATAAAAAGATTCACTTAAATGCATACGAGTTCTTATTGTATAATAGTAGTTATTTAGCTGGTGGATATTTTAACTGGGATAATATGTTTGTTAAAAGAGCTTATGGAATAAATCTGTGAATGCAGATGCTAAGTAAGCAACTGTTTCGACTCCAATTTGTGCTGCAATGAAGATTCCAAAGGACTTTACAGCACTGCTGCAATAATTAATGGGCAGTTCTTTTTCTACCTTGCGACGAGATTTAATTTCGCACTTTTCGGCCCCGGACAATGAGATAATTGATGGTTCATCAGTTACCAAATCTTCATCGTTATCATACAAATTCTCAATAGGCATATAGTCATCATATTCTTTCATTGCTTCATATTTTAAGGTATCGCCTTCGTATGTTTCATCATCCATAGGCATAGGGTCCAATGATATGTCTTGGTTTTTCTCGTCCTTTATCAGTCCGAGTCTCTTCTGATAGCAAAAAAGTAAAGTTTCACTCATACCTCGGAATCGGAATACCAATTTTGTGATAAATATCAGTTTCGGTAGAACATAGTCTGTCAATATAAGCGGGTCGAATCCATATAGACGAATGGACTCATCCAGAGACATGGTATTGGTCATAATGTCCAAAACCATTTCAATTGACTTCACTTTTTCAATGCATCTTCTCCTCAATTTTATTTCTTTGTTATTGTACAAAGTGTAAGCTGCCATCATTTCGTCAAATTCTGCTCTCAAGTCATTTTTGTTTGTCGGCAAAGGGATATCATTGTAAGGATCAGACAACCGAGCAGCATCTACAGTTCTTCTGAATAATATTGTACAATCGTGCAAGTCAGAATAAAGTTTTCCTATAAAAACTGCTGCTGATCGGCAAAAGCTGCCGTGTAGTTCCACCTCCTCTCGGGCATCCGTGCATAGTGAGTGACTATTTCAAATATAGTTACATTCATTACAAAAATCCATATTTATTCCATTCTTTACCTAGATCGTGTTTACTATGATACAAATGGGAACAAGTTTGAGTGCTGTACTAAATCACTAATAATAATGCACGTTACAATTTAAATATAGCTAGTACATAGAACTTAGAATGCATTTTACATGTTATCCTCTACTTCTGGTATCGATATGGCTTCGGGAATAATACTTGTATCTGTGACTTTACTTCCACCCATTATTAGCGATCGTTATTCAAGTTGGTCAAGAGGAACTTTAAGTAAACGTTTTATATTTATACCGACTGAGTGGAGATTGATGCTTTGTGGTGGCTAAAGCTAATTTTCATGTTGGAATCGCGTAGAAGTGTTTTTCTTTTTCAATGTCTTTTGAATCTCCAGGAGCACATTGCAGCATGTCATGGAAACATTCCATTTAGAGGGGACCTACTATGCCCGTTTTGCTGACTATCATATTCAAGGTCATCTTCCTTTTAGCAAAGTCTTTACTAACGACTATTTGCACAAGTTAGACCTACAAATAAGTGTATATCCAAAAAAAACAGAAACCTCTTTAATGAAAGTCCTCTCGATATGACATTTTCATCTTTACATTTAAGATATCGCCATTTCAAAATTGCAAACACTATAATTTATTGTGCTTGGCCAAAACCACCCCGTGAGAAACGGATTACTGTCTTCAGTATAATACAATTACAATATTAAATAGTTAAACTACATTTGCATTTAGTGCTGCAAATCCATAGATTACATTAAGCGCACGTTTCTTTGTTGACTTTTAGGAGATAAGGAGCGAATGAGTGAACACAGACATTTAGGGCATAGGTACTTTCTTTGTAAACAAAAAAGTATGATTTTTAATTGTTTTACCAACAAAACCAGAAATCGGGTCAATATTCAAGCCTTTCTTTTGTAAACATTAGAATTTGATTTTAAGCAAAAAACTGAATTGTAAAGTAGTCCTCAGATAGATTACATCTACCCGAGGGACGAGTGCTACCAGGTAGTAATAATACCACTCGTATGAAAATATTGCATCTACTTAATCTACTTAAATTGTAAATATCAGCAGTATCAACATAAATTTTGATGGTAACACGAACCAATCGAATATTTTCTCATCGCCTGACTGACCACCTTAAAAACCAGAGGAAGCTTTTATTTCGCTTGCCTGATCATTGGATTTGCAAGTTGGCATTGTAAGCCCAAAATGACTTTTGGTTTCGCATTTGCAGCATAAAAACCAATAGTCAGCCATAACTGCCGAGTCGCCCACACTTGTACACCGCCACCGACCGCTGCAAAAGTAAATCGACCATGATAACCTCCCAAAAGTACTTTAAAAAATTAGCATTGACATTTGAATTAAAATCATAAAGGTACAATGGAAATTAAATCTATTTCTACAATAATGATGAGACTAAAATGTCGTAGGATTTCACACAGGATTCAATTACATTTGCATACGAACGAAAGTGAAGTATTTAGGTACTTTGTATAGAATAGTAGTACATAAAGCACATTATGTAATGTAATACTTGTTAGAATTGACAAAAGTCACTGTAAGTAAAGTTCCACTTGAGAGATTCACCTTAGATAGATTCTTTGAAGCGTGTCTTTTTGTTTCGTGGCTCTTGTATTTGCATGACTGTTAGTCAAACCTTTGGTTTTATAAATACAGGTTCAGTGCATTTGATGATAATAGTGTCCTTAAGCTAAAGATGTAACTGAACAGTTACAACTATAACATAATATCAACATATTTAAATCAGGGGACGATCCAAACACTATTATATCCGAATATATCTCTATAATTTACCATAATTACTAGGTATCAGGTGCAGGAAACATATTTAAGCGTGGGTATTCCATTTTATCAGACAATCTTGGTTGTAAGTATTACATATAAAAGTAAAATGTGGATTCTTAACATTTTCTGTGTCCCTAATGAGAATAGAATTTGTGGGAAACATCTAAGGTAACTTAAAACTACATTTTTTCTCTCTGAATTAGGAGCGGCGGAGAGAAACAATGAAATGACATAATAAAGCTGAATTTAGGAAGAGGATTTAGAAGGTAAGACAACCTGATATGATTTTATTAAAGAACCTTGGACGGAATACCTAATCCCAAATATCTTTCACTTTCAAGTATGGAGAGGGACACACGATAATACTAGAATACTCTCATCATATCAAAAAAACTCTTCGCAGGAAGATTCTTTATGTTTTGATTGTGTTAGATAGCGAAGATAAGTCTAGCTACATGTGAAATAAGATACTTTGTACGCTATGTACAGATAACATGTAGATAACATCTTGAATTTCATAGAGATGAGACCATCTGTACAATTCTGCCATTGAAGCATTCTTTCTCTCATTTTCTCTTCCACGTGCAAAATGCAAATACTTCAATGAATTTTCTAGTCAAAATTGAAGTCAAATTACAAGGGAATATCCAAACTGTGCTATGTAATAAAATTCTTTTAGATTTAACCGACAGATTGACTCAATGCAAGAGAAATCCTTATTTGTCCTTATTATCAAGAAAGCTGTTGAAGTTTTAATGCTCGTCTTGCTTCATTAGAGAATTAAATTTTACGCTTGCCCTACAGACGTTTGTTTGTCTTTCTGTTCAACCTTGTCTGCTGTCTGCTCTTATTTCTTCTTTTGCCAAATACAATTTACAATGATTTCCATCAACACATTTTTTTGCTCATTTTTTGGCCACTAACATGCACATTTACATGCGTCACACATACTATCTTGTTCACTTCATCCCTAAAAGGCAAGATTTCATAATTACTCTTCATATTCATAGTCCCTGTTATCAAATGCTCTCCTTAAAATCAAACTTGATTGCACTCGATTGCATTTGTTATTACATAACATAATTAATTTCAGCTACTAAATGCCCCCCTTGTCAATCAACCTAGCAAAACAAGTAAGTACTATGAAATAGATCATGCAAATATAAGGGAATCCTATGTTGTAGCTATAAAATCAGAAAATCTCAACTCTCAAGTACATTTAACAACAAAATTATGAATCAATTTTGTTTTAAATTAGACTTTAGAACAATTAAAGCAAAAATTCACGATTTCCGAATTACTTACATCCGTATTTGAACCCCGAGTTCATGCATCTGTTATACTAACTTCTCTAATTGGAAAAGATGAATTGAAAAATTGTCGTAGTTTTGCCATTCTCATTCTTGCAATTAAATAAGTATGTAATTGGCCAAAGATGTTAATGCATAAAATTATGTATGAGAGGATCAAATTCAAAAGCTGCAACAGAAAGTGGCACTAATTAAAAAAGTCTTTTGTCACAATACAGATTTACAATAATACACTTTACAATAATACAATAATACACCTTACAATAATAATAAAACACAGCTGTAGGGCTATAAAGATTTATATGCCTGAAGATCATCATACAATTTATGTATTGCATTGCACCTATCCAAACCATATTTGCCACAATAGCTTATACGATAAGTCGAGATTTGTATATGTAGTAATAATTTTACAATGATTTCAATTGTCAAAACATTTATTAATCTCGCCAGAAACGCTTAGAAATAGAAACGAAAGCTTTCATGGTGGATTATAACGATAGAGAATTGCGTAGATAGATATAGTTCGGATAAACATCACGCTAACTTACTTACGCATCAAGAATTGGGTAAAGGAGCATAGCAGCACAATCTAATTCTATCGATCTACATCAATAACATCTTATAATGATTCCCAGGCTGTACAGAAAAGAGATTTAATACTTTATCACACAAAGCCTAAAGCTTGACAGGTTTATCAGTTAATTTCAATTGCTATTATGTATTACATGCCTGTACTGATACAGTTCATAATTCCCCATGTGGAATGATTTGAGCACCTGTCTGGCTGTGACAATGCTCTCTAATCTACACCCAACACATTCTGGTAATAGTATACTTGGTTTAGAATGTGGCAGATGCTCAATAGCTACTGATGGTAATGTAGCGATTCAAGATGATAGATTAGATTTTCGTAAATAGCCATTAGTACATGGAAACTAGTACTAAACGTACATAAACACTCTAGAACTATAAATCATATTAAATTGTTGTCTACTGGTCAGTGTAGTGACTAGTGAGTCTACCTGTTTGCAAAACGGTTAGCAGAAAATTGCGAAAATAGAGATTTCCTTAACTTTAGATGTTGCGCCAACAGTACAGTATGGAATTCTTTGTGCCAAAGTAGGAATAAGGAAGATACTCATAAATATATAGTATTTACACAATAGTTAATACCATTAAGAGTCTTATCTCTAGTTGAGGAAGAATTTAATGTATTTATCTGCATGTAGTTAAGTATTCTATTATTATTGTGCTAAAACACTTACAGTAGTTCATTCATAAGTCTATAGTTAATGCGTTTAAAAGTGTAGTGCATGATTTGGAATTTCCTTCTCTGGTTTAGTCTGGTGTTTCGAGTGCGCTTAAAGGGAAGTGGAACGCAAGGTACATAATCAAAAGTGACTATCATCTTGATAAGATGACTAAGCGACCTACTGCTTAATACAGATCTAGAAAAAGGATCATTTAACATCCCTAAGTCAGTGCGTATGCTTCGTATAGTTACTCAGGCGAAGTTCACTTGCAAGATGCCTAACGATGATCTAATTATTTCGTAGTTTTACCAATTGAACGATTTCCTACAACAGATACTGCGTGTTATTATCAAGAAGATCTTTTTCATAAACTCGTTAGCAATTTGGTTGAGCAGTACCTACAGACAAATTACTGGTATGAAAACCAACAGCGGAACTTATTGTTATGATAAGTACATCGTACATCCTCCTCTGGTGTTTACATACGACCAAAACTAAACAGATTTGCACACCGTACATACCAAAACAAGTGCTAATTGGTTAAGTACCTTCAGACATTGTAACTCAAACTTACAAGGAAAAGATGAGCCAGTTAATGTAGTACAATAGTAAATAACATAATTCAGCTGCCGGACTCTACATGTATACACGTCCAATTCTATTTGAATTTTTGTTGCGTTCCATTAATTCTTTTTATGGGTAGTTGTTCTTGTTTTGATTTTCGTTTCACAACCTCCTTCAATGCTTCAGAGTTTGTAGGTAATGGAGAAATGATATCAGCAACTTGAATCCACAGCTCAAGTAATTTACCTTACTTATGCATTGATGTATCCATAATTATATACACAATATCTTTGAGACTACTGCAAATTATTGACTACATGGTAGCATATGAAACGGAAAGCTTATATACAGTAATTATTAACTACAAAGAATAAACCGATAATTATAAGGCTGCCAGTGATATCTGTAGTGCAAGTGATAGTAGACACTCTTCGATTTCAATTTCCTTTTTTGGAACACGCTTCATGCAAGATTATTCTACATTACTAAACTTTATAGCTACAGAATGCACTACTCACAAAATGTTGTAGTAGAATTCGGCTAATACTAGTGCCACTTCTGAAATATGTGTCATAGTAAACAAATGACAATTTAAAACTGAACAGATATCAGTGATTGTTGAAGATTATCAGTTTCAGTGGACATAATTTAATTGAATATTTTGTGTGTAGGCATCTATTGAGTCCTGTACCTACCTAATTAGATTCTGTTAAATCAATAAGTACAATCTATATAGAAACAATTTCTTTCCTAGGAAGCAGTTGTGCTGTATCGAACTAATTTCATCGCAGTTTGGTAGGTACTTCTTTTGATTAGCATAAAGGCTTAATAAATGCTCATTTTGGAGTAGGGACGAATTTGGACAGATTACATAGAGATAGGTACGCCTTAATTATTTGATTAGAAATGTTTCTGCAAGGCAAAAGCAATTTCGTCTGCATTATCCTATTTATTACCTACACTATAAAGGCCCAATAAGACAATTTAGGTATAATTGTAGACTATGAAACTCATTTTCATGGAAGAAATGTGCTTGTGCTTTGACCAAACCTTAAAATTAACATGAGATAAACAAACAGTATACGTTCAGTCTTTTGTTTTTGTAACTATGTACTGCAGTCATGTTAAGTATGCAAAATGTCTATGCACATGGATTTGCATGTTTATAGATATAGTGACATGACAGGCAGAGTAGGAAGTCTTTATTATGTGGATGATTGCATTAGAAGAGGTGTAGGTATTATTCGATTTCTATTAGAGAAAAATAGCGTCTGAGGAATCTCAAGGGGAACCACAACCCTTTAATCCTGTTAAGCTTTTTAATTTTTAAAACTAGCTCTGTGGGTAACTAAAAGTACTGTAAGATGTTCCATTCAAGTTTATCCTTCTTGTATTACAAACTGTTAGATTCTATTCTATAATGACTAATAAAGATGATTTGATTTTCTACGCGTCCTTCCAATGGTATTCGACATCTGTGCCAAGACATGGGATATGCACTTACCATACAACTTATAGATTCGTATTAAAACAACTTACTTGAGCTATTCAAATAGATTGTTGATTATAATGGGACGAGGAGGACCCGACATTCAATGCAAATAGTCAAAACTGAACTGTCGGGTACCCTTCCCATTTCTTATGCTTAAAAATCTAGGGGCAAGAATTTATAAGTGGATATTATGTATATATTCAGAATAAGCTAGTGTAAACCAACCGAGCAAGGTAACTTTCCAAGATAATTAATGCAAATTGATAGCTTCCGTGAGGTGAATACAAAATTGCACTGTTATAAAGCAACATGCAGAGTAAACTATCGTCTTGTAATGTGCCTATCACTGAACATTGCCAATATTCAAAAGAAACGAAAAGTATGATTTTCCTAGTAAAAGGTTGCTCACTCAGTTAGATGATAGAGGAGTGTTGTGTATCATAGAAGACAGGTCACACAGGTCAGTCCAGACAGTCACAGTCCCAATCCCATCTAAGCACAACACATGCTAACTTCTTCCTTAGTGTACCTAAATTCTTCATACATCACTGAACAAAGCAAACTAGCATACAATAAAACGAATCTTTCATTGAATGATTCAAAAACGAGGCAGCCACCTGGAATGATATGAAAAGAGGCTCAATGTATCTGCACAAATGTATACAAATGTCTACTAAATTGCACGTAATGGTACTACACACTACAATTCAACCACAATAGGATGGTGGGCATGACATGAGATCATATCACGTCATAGCTCAACATGCAGTGTTGATATTGATTGTGTATATACAGAAGGAGTGTGATATAATGTCATGTTAAGCTATACGAATAAAAAATATTGTATAATATCCTTAACTAATGCAGTAGTAATATAATACAAATAAATGTTCATTATTATTCATCCCTTGCAAATCCTTATGGAATGCGTCATGTATTCATCTATTATATACAATAACAATATTTCCTACCTTTCCATCTAATACAGTGTAATGATATACAAATAATCTTACATCCAACCCTTTGAGCAAGAGGAAGCTTCATTTACTTCTCTTATGTTTAGTTAACTCAGCTTGGCTTCATTGACTTGGCAGGGAAATCATTTCCCACCGACTTGTCAGACACTCTTTCATCCCAGCTATACACTCAATCCAGCTCCGCATGCAAATCAAGCCAAGGAGAGATAGAGAGGAACACATATGAAGGGAGTCCACTCCATCAACGTAATAACAGTAACTGCATTTACTTATAATAGCCATTTCCTTATCTGCATCTACAAAATATTGCAAAGAACATTCATGAATGACTTCGTGCTGCACTAGATTCTTATTCTAAGTAGTTATAATAATATAAGTGTAAGTGTAAGGAATTTTATCAACTTAGTAGCCTTATGCACATTAACCAATTGCTATAATATGTTTAGAGATTTTATATTCTATAGAATTGTAAATGAGATCTGATCAGATAAAGTTAAGTCAATGCACTTGACTTGGGAGACACAGTAATAAGAAAATCACTGTACCAGAGATCACACAGCTTACATATGCTATAAGACAAATGTGTTTGTACGGTAGAATAATTGTGCTTTGTTTAATAATGCTGGTACAGATATGCAATAATGCAAGCTACTACATTCACAAACAATAAGGGATAATAGTTGATTTAACTAGCTTATCTTCTACTGCATCGAAAATCTAGTTAAAGAAATTAATACTAGTACTAGTGCCTTACCTTTATATACACACACAATCAAATTCATTATTAATCCTGAATGCTTCTACATACATTCCCACATAGTTTATAATGAGGACTAGTACAAGAAATATTGGTAAAATGATCAAGTGAAGATAAGAGTGCCACAGTAGCTGCATAAATTGTGCAACATAACAGGATTTCATTCCTTATCGGCCACACATCTTACATACTCAATACCAATCTAAACATCGAGTAGTCATGTCCTATCGTTTATCAAAATTACACCTAATTTCCAGTCTCATATGAACAATGAAAGAAAGCTGTCAATTCATTTACAATTAAAAATTAATTTTCTCAACAGAATCTCAAGGTGATCACTGTGATAATGACAAACCAACTTACGCATCGTTATCTTTGTAAACACAATGTGTACCTTAAAGTTTAATGACTTGTCATTGTCAGCAAATCCATCAAATACACATACTGCGTAAATTAATATCAAAATAGCATTTATTTCAAGCTTCTAACAATGTCCCTCTGCTCTATCCCTCATTATATTAAAACTACACTTTTCTACCCATGTTTACGCAACTTTGTACTTCATTTATCTACACTAATATCAAATGATATTTTAAAATTAAACTGCATTATAAATTCAGAAGACCATCAACCATTTAATGTTTACAAACAATATTCCAAATATTCTTTCTAAGATACACTCATTTTTGTCACTAGACTCAAGACACACAATGTGTATTTGTGAAATTACTTCCTGCAATCAAAAATAGCATGTCATACATAGAAATAATTAACTAGTAGAAAATGATCCTTCCCACAACTCCTTTGTAAGGAGCAGAAAGCTATTATTGTGTTATGTCTCCTCATAATATGAATACTTTACAGTACGAAGCATTAACAATCCGTATCTGTTAATAACAAAGTGAATTAGAGTTTTTGCATCAATTTGCGTTAAGTAAGCTGTGTGAGGCAGAGAATAATGCTATAGCGGTACTTTTATTATACTATAGAAATTACACACCGAATATTGCTTTGACTAAGGATCTTGTGCCATTCCATTAGTAACTGTAGATTTGAGATAATTTTCTCGTTTAGTTATGCATGTAGATAAAGAAGGTAAGCAGAAACTTCATATGCAATCTAAATATGTAATATGACTTTAATTTGCAAGAAGTTCTTAGTATCTAACCGAACTATGATATAAACGCATCATATCCTGGGGGCAAATCTTTTAAACAACTAAATATACCGGTTGCTAATTGTAATATGTGATAGGGAGATACTATTTTGACAGTGTATATGATTTGGTTTCATTAATAATGATAATCATGACATAAATTCTAATGGTAGTAAATGTAAATTGTATGACTAAGTGAGGGTTACGATGCAAAGTGTAACAGAAATGGTTAAGTCGAGTTAATTTTATGATCAAAAGTCAGATTCGAATAGGTGTATTTAATTGTTGAGCAGTTGTAAATGAAATGTAGATTGTGGAAAATAGAAAAGTGACCGCGGAGATTGTTCTGTAGTATAGCACAAGGATACTTAGCTATCAAAAGGGTGTAATGGAGCCAGTAATGATAGTGTATTTTATAGGATAAATGATACAGGTACATTATTATTTAATAATAAGCAGCACTTTCGTTTAATTTCCATTATGTCTAGGTTTATGTACTGGTGCAGGGTGTACTAATTTAGGTACGTAATGTATGTACTATAGATAAGCATCGTTATATCAGCTACGGAAATTCTATTTAATTTCTCCCATTCCCACCGGCACGGCCGTCTCATTCCCCAATAACTCCTTCAACATTAAATGAACAAAATCAAATGTCAAACCACAAAACTAGGTGTGTGTATAGGACAAAATGATTACTTTTTTTGTTATTCTGTACAGGCCACAAAAGATTTACTATACTATTAATAAAGTAGTAAATGAGTAAATACATACCCAATTACATAGACTGCAATTTGAATTATCTCTATTCAACCATTATTTGGTAGACAAGAATCCGAGTTGTGGTGTGCGAAAACAGAATCTAGGTTGGCCCAATTGCTAAGCTAGACTGTCTTTTAACTCAACCGTTAGCTGTAGGTTATGTTTATGTGTTTATCTTGTACAAAATAGGTAAGCTAGAACAAACTGCTGCTGCACCAAACAACTGTGCCACTCACTGCAAACCTATTATTTAATTTACGTTTACTTTCTTTGAAACAGTTCTCTATTCCAATTCCACTCATTGTGTAATACATAATAACGTGGAAAAACACGAATAAATATTATGAAAGGAAAATGCTTGTACATGTAATAGCTTAATTTTTAACTTGCATTTCTTGTACACTTTACCAATGGGCTATTATCATCTAATTTAAAGGCTAAGAAAGTGAATTTCTTATCTTGCAAATACAATACATCGAAGAAATCCATTTTTATTGATACTTTATAAGCAATTTAGTTCATAGACTACATTTACCACTGCATATTGCTTTACATACAATTATGTCTACGTGCAACTGTACCAGTACTATATAGATAATGATTTTATAACGAATATAATGCAAATTGAGACAGCGGAAATTAATAAACAAACTGATAATTATCCCGATTATAATACCAGAAAGTAGATTAGATCAAGGAAGTAAAAAAAAGTTGAAATCCAGAAAATTAAAAATGTAAATTATTTAATGAAAATAATTTCTGCATTGAGATTACAAGTCGCAATGTCAATTAGTAGGCACCAGAAAGATTGAATAACCCCTAACGTAGTTCTATACTGTTGTAGATAGTTGGCAACACAATGTGCAGTGATTTTGCAGCATTATAAATCAATCTAGGAGAAATTCTGATGTGGACATAAAAACGCAAGTACAAAGTGTTATCGTGCTATCATGTAATGAGTCTGAGCTTCAGAATGTCGGCAAAATGAAACTTGCATTGTAAGAAATTTAGAAATCTAAAAAGCAATATCATAATTTTCAAGGTAATGCATGTGTGTGCTTATTATGTTTACGCTTGTATAAAGAAAATTGTTATCTTAGGTATACAAGGGTGACTCAAGAATATGTACAAGAAAATAGAGCCTATCATTGTTAGCTTGACGTTTGTTGACAACCTACTACTGGCACAGTGTTGATAAAGATATCTTTTAATACAATATAATGCAATATGACACTTGTGTATATGCGTATTAGTACCATATTAGGATTTGTGTATCTCCAAACAATTTAGCAATGCACAACTTCTTTTACCCAATTTTTTTTCAAACAACAACTCTGTCACTACATAAAGCAATAGGTGAGTATTTTTCTCAGTAGTTTTCTATTTGTTACGGTTTTGGTAGCACAAAGCCCCATAAGAGTCTAGTATTGCGTCAATGTACATAGAAACTAAACTCACTATTTATTACAATGCAAGTTAAATTGTGAATGAAGATGCTGACATGAGTCTACTGTGAAAGAAATGGATGTTTAATGTTGTAATGTCTGAGTGAACTCATAGTAAGTCTTGTTTATTAAGATTGTTTTCTTCAAACTTCATTCTCATTATGATAATGCATAGAGAATAAGTAGCACTGCGTAACTGAAGGCTGCGGTTTGCTTAATATCCTACATTTATTTCTGACGTAAACATAGCGGTATCTTAATTCTATAATAGTGCTAACACTCTTTACGATGTGTCATGTTCAAATCTACTATTTGCACCAACCGTTTATTTATGCAAAATTCCCAACACTCTAATGCTACTACCACATTTCAGAATGCTTTACTGACTATTTGTAACACAATTTGGCAAACCATGTTAATTGTATTCTTTTGTCATTTCATTCCTCACAATATCATAAACCTAAAGAATTAAAAGATAACTATACCACTGGAAATTCTCTTGGTTTTCTAGTTCAGTTACGTTTTATGGTACCATAAAAATAAATATCTGTTCTTTTCATCACTTAAATAGGAGAATCACCGGTGCACTTATTGCGGTTTCTATTGTTTGTTCTATATCAGATTTTACTCATGGAGAGATACAGTTTATTGGTACCGTGGTTCACTTGTGTTATAGAATAATAATAGTTATTACAGTTGAATCTTTATCACCTGGCTAGAAACTGTAAAATAACCTGTTGATTCAAATATTGATCTATCTTTATTGTCATGCATTTTAAAATCTGGCAGAATTTTAATTATGCAATTAAATAAATCCAAACTTAAAAAACCAAAATGTATTTGGCTTTTTGAATTAGTAAATCTAAAGAGCTACTATGTTAAGTATGTTATAGTATTATATAATTATTTCTGCTACTCACAGAAAAGCCGGAAACCACATATTCACGTCATAATAAGTAAAATGGTCTTTTAAAAGTAGTATTAGGTACCTAGATCACAAGATAAATCATCACCACTTTATTTGTGTCGACGACCGAAAAATATGTTAAAAATCATTAAGTGTAGTCATTTCTCGTCAGACTAGCCACAATATAAGTAGATAGATATTTTTGTCCTGTGCTCAATGGTTACTACACACGTCGACAAAATTGAGATACTACCTTGTCACGTCAGAGAGGAAAAAGACAGTTTCCTACTTCATGACATTTTTATTTCTCCATGATTATCATTCCAACACTTTTTCCTCGTATAAAGTCCAATGTCCAGATCAATCATTCGTTGAAATCACGTAACATGTCTGGTGAAAGGAATGTTATTTAATTCAGCTCAAGTACCCATCATTACTGGATTCCTAACAAGCCAGAAATTCACACAGTAATAAGAATGTCGATATAGACTTTTGTGATTACGTCCTTTGCTATCTTGATTTTTTCATCACTAACGATTTTCATCGAATTTCCCTCATGTGCGTGTTCTTCTACTGAGTATGGTTGATAGTGGTGTAGAGAATCTAAAGACGCACATGACTTGCCCAGAATGCGGTAAATTGGCGTGTAATCATTCCATGTGTCTTAACTAAAAGAAAATCAACCGCATAGACAGAATACACAACTGTAGTGTAGAAACGGTCACATTCGGAAGCTAACTTTTTTGTTTCTAATGAAGCCTCACAGAAACGTACAGACAAATAGGAAGCGAATACTTTATATATTTCCGCCTGTTTTTGCAGTGTAACAAAGAAACCGATTTCCTATATGATCTTGAAGAAACACTACAAAACCTATTCATGCGGAAAGTCCAATTACTACTTCGTGGCTAGAGCGTATTATTGTTTCATACGTTGTTTTCATCCAGTAAAAACAGACAAAACTGTTCAAGTACACATTTTGTGCGATTACGCACTCATAAATACGTTAATGTCAATGTCTCACACACACAAACCACTCAAACCAGAGATACTGTACCTTAAAGGACAGAAAATCATCCCTACCTGACAATAACGAATCTTTATGATGGTAAAACAATTTATTATGCAATACCTATATGATGATTATATCTGATTGAAGTAGGCCGCAATCATTTGCAAACCTAAATATTATTCAAATCAATGCAATCCCATCATTTTGTAGGGATACCAGTGACAATTTGTGCTGTATGTGAATTAAGGTGCACTTTAAATCAAAGCATCGAGCATTATTATGCAGGTCACTACTAAAATTAAATAAATTGGTACTGCTTACCCTTACTTACTTTTGATGATCCTACTAACTACATAATTCACCTTCCTGCATAGTTAGATTGCAACATCCACTACCTTCACTCACCCTTTCGTTCAATAGTTAACATGAAATGGCAACTCAGAAATATTCTACTTATCAGTTATCAAGAACAGGAAAGAAAATAGAAACAACAACAAATGAATAATTACGAAATTCAGTAACAACTCAACTAATTCTAACTAGAAACTTTAATGAGGAGATTTTGTCTGAGGAATTGCATTATAGTAGTTGTAATTAGAGCCAATTTGGTGGTATTTCATTAGTCGAACAACTTTATCGGAGTAGAGTGAAGCAAGTTTGATTTTATGCAATAAGCACTTAAGTAGTCTCTGAAATTGAGAACATGCATTTGTACTTTTAATTTAGCTAGACTCATGGGAGCACTTTAAATGAATGACAAAAACCTGAAATAAATTTAGTAAAACCGGATACGAGAGAGTTAATGTACAATTTGATGGAGATTTTCCATCTTGGTTGGAAAATATTTATCTGGATGACATAACTAACGAGTGTGCTCTGCTTATCTCAATTCCCTACAATTACAAGTCTAACCTTGTAGCTTACGTTTTCTGCAATATCTACTACTACTACATTTGATAATGCACAGGTAAATCTAGTAAATTTTTTGTCTAATAAAACGAAGACGTGACGTGAGGCAGTCATTCATTTGTGATGCCTTTAAGGGTGGCTTCCCCCTTTTGCCTGCGATGAGAACAGGTCACAGGGTCAACTTATAGCTTTGAAACAGTTATATTCTGAAAGTTCCAGTTTTTGCCTAGGGCACCTGAAGGCCGGAATTTTGAAAAAAAATTTTAAGTATTTTTAATCTTTTTTTGAAAATAAAAAAATTGAGTACGAATTTACATTGAGCTGCGAAATATGGTGTCTTTTTTCATATTTCTAATTTTAAATCGGAAAAAAGGGCTGTCAAGTGCCCTAGTACTTTTTGCGGTCTTTCGAATAAGCTACTACACGCTTCTGTACGCTTATCCAAAACGCTTATCTCATCGCAGGGAGATTTCCCTACTCATAATGCATTGCCGAGAAAGTTGAGGGTTCATTCATAAGTAACAATCATCAGCTCATATTATCTCATATCTCCTTGCCCCAAACCACCAAATTCTCATTCCTGGTTAATCCCGCATTACATCCTAAATACGCCAACCTTGCGTTGCAGCGGCTTCGTTCATAGATTGACCAACTATGTGAACGGCCCGTTGCGAAGCTGTGTTCAAAGGGTTAAGAGGGAAGTAGTCCTTAAGATGTAACAATGTATAGCATCGACTTGTACTACTCATTAGATAACTTAACAGTAAGGAAGGTTAACTTTGACCATAAAATGTACTTTATTTACCTCCTGGCTGGCTTCTTTCATTCGCATGATTCACTACAAGAGAAGCGATAAATAATTAAATAAATCTGTCGAGTTTTTATATCAAAATACAAAATAGGAGAACATGAAGTGTTGCTCTTGCTCTACTGCCGCAGCAGTAGTACTGTGAGTGATGAATGTTGTAGTATTTAGTTCACAATAAAAATTATGATCTTGCTCAGCGATTCTAGTGTAAAGACGGTAACTTACAAGTAAAAATTGGATTGTGTACCACCTTCCTGACAGCCTAGAGTGCCTGTGGAGAATAAACACACAATACTTGAGCTGCATCATGAAACTGCCTCCTCATCACCACATAAAGCACCATTATGCCTGCACGATATAACTATAATAAAGACTTGCTAAAAGAATATTGCAAAGTATTGCAATTAGTATATGCAACTTTGCAATTTGGCCTTTGTGAAGCATTTCATTGTTTTCCATGCATTAATTTATTGTATTAATAGCAGTGACTGTGGTCAATACAACATTTAGGATGGTACGGAAGATGATTTCATTATACTTATTGTCTAATCTGATGTCACTTTTTATTTGCAAACCTGTAATTAGAAAAAAAGTGAATACGAAAAAATCATAGTCTTTGATAGTTATTCGAGTAAACATTTACATTTACTACAACTCTAATGCAGTAAGTAAATGATTAGATACCAAGTTGTGCGGATAATTGATTGACAGTAAGATTGAAGGTAATCCGTTAGAAAACGAGTATTACTAATGCACGTTATTCATGTTTCTTTTTAGTCAAACAGGATGCTATTTACATCTGAGCTCATATTAAATTTTATGCTTCACCGTTCTCTAATTGTATTAGGTAACCACAAACCTTCGGCATAGCAAACTATACTAAGCATTGCTACTACGAGATATGATGATAAGTACCAGTCATCATCTCTAATAGATTATTAATATCGATTATTTTAAGTTGCTGACGATAACTTTCAGGGGTACTTTTGAT
This sequence comes from Tomocerus qinae, assembly GCA_020055645.1. Lineage (NCBI taxonomy): Eukaryota > Metazoa > Arthropoda > Collembola > Entomobryomorpha > Tomoceridae > Tomocerus > Tomocerus qinae. The sequence continues at coordinate 105,076,011 of CM034546.1, read as the reverse complement.
GACATAATGATAAGTATTTCACAGACAGCGTATTATTGTCAATCTACACAAATCCCTATTCACAAAAATGACTAATCAAGGCTATGTTGATGAGCAAATCCTTATTTGATGTGAATAAAAAGTGAATTTTGCATCACCATAATTTGAATAGGGAAGCACTTGTTGCAGTTAACACATTTGGAGAGTCTGTGATTAAGTAGACTGGTCATTTTGCAGTGTTAATTATTAGTTTAGGGATTTTAAAGCGTTTTAATCAAATTTTAAACCTTGAAATCGATCAGGAAAGTGCTTCCTAAATTCCTATCAAACTATAACCTAATCTGTTTTGGAGCTTTTCATGGAATTACAAACAAAGTATACAAACTGTGTAGTCCATTTATACACCCTCTCTAATACATAAACTAACTTCAACAGACAAACTACACAGGCAATGGGATACAAAATATATGAACGAACATAAAAATACTACCGACAGAGAGAATAATCTAATAAATGATTACAATAAATATATTTTCCATGATTTTGATTATTTCTGGCTGCCTATCAGTTATACCATGGCTTTGCTCGAAATAAGTCTAAATGCATATTTTGCGTATTCATAAAGTAATTATGAATGTGCGTTGATTTGGTTGTGGGAGGTCGGTGCACAATTGAATAGTTAAAACTGTGGATAAGCTTTATGTAAGGCAAAACTAAAGGAAACATTATGAACTGGCAAACTCATTTAGAGGTAAGGAAGTCCGTTCACATTTATGTCCGGCGTTATTTGCACATTTGCAATGCAACAAAAGCTTCTGAAGTTTCCTATGTATTATTTATACTTGTCGAACGAAATGCCATAATAGCTGGGTACTAATGACCGATAAGGTTATTCTCGAAGTCTAATCATAATTGCTTCCAATGTTAAAGGTTTTTTCATTATGTGGTTTGATTTTTCCACGGTGCATGACACTTTATAGCATTACGATTAGAAATTATGAGTATAAAGTGATAATAATATGATAAAGATCCTCTCTATTCTTTCTACTGACTTACAGTACTAGTTTGCACATGACAACAAAAAAAATTAGTACGATTGTGGCAAGAAGTGTAAAAGGGTATAACAAAGTAGCTAAACAAAGCTAAAGGTACTCTTTAGGTATAAAGAATTCCGCCTCCTTTACAATAATATCTATTCCACAATACGACATTGAATTGCAGTACATACACAAACATTAATGTGGGAGGTATTCTTCAACAAATGTTAGCGTCATTGTCGTATAACCGTCTTCAAAGGAATTATGTGCATAAAATGTAGACACTAAATATGGATTAGTGTGGTAGTTATCGTTAGTTGTGATTCCAAATGCACATGCAACTACCACAGTTGTTAAGTACAACATATAGAATCTTATGGCATTCACTACATACTTAGAACTAAACTTTGCCTTGGTTTTCTTTGTTATTATCGGTAGAAACATTGTAAAGTACCCAATGTAAGGTGATGCATCATTCTATGTTCGGATTACATGCACCAAACGTAAGCTTACTAATAATATATCAACACTTACAAGTAAGCCAAACCAGAAGTTTCAATTTTAACGTACAAGTACTTAGTATTTTGCAGGATATATATTGTTATACAGATCCTGTGGTCGTATATTTAAAAAAAGGTATTGTTTGCATGGCAGAAGGTTGAAGGTGAGGTGCAGTTTTAATACATCACAAGCCCCAGGTAAGTTTGTAGCAAGAGAGTACTAGTTTTTCTGTACCATATGAGTGTAACCTAACCATAACACAACCACTTGCACTTTGATACTTGCGTACCTTACCAGAAGTTTCAAACTAATTCTGTGACCACTGCAAAAGCTATTTATTTGTTGGAGACATTATAGCACAACTTATGATTATAGTAGTTGAGTAAAGCAGAAAGGAATGTAAAACGATTGCTGCACAGATACAGATGTAATATAATAATGCGAGGACGCATACTGTGCCATTCTGGTTGTCAGTGTAAATGCAAGACTTAAGTCTGAATGCTATAGCTATTTGTAATTGAATTCATTTCCATAGACTAATTTGAATCCTTTTGGCATTACCTGATACTTGGATGATGTTAGTTTATACTATAGCACGTTATCAGTGCATGTAGGGGGCTAAATGTACAAAATACGTCAATATTAAAGTCAAGTTCTTGTTCTTGAGAGAGAAATTCCTGGCAGCAGAGACAAGATAACTATATACAAATACTCAGTGGAACTTACCTTACCTCAAAATAATGCAGTTCAACCTTTGTAGACGGATAGCGATAGAGCAGACAAGACATGGCATTCTTACACCAATAAATTATTCTGTTAAAGGACAAACTATAAATAAACTTGCCAAGCAAAGGTACAATCTCTCCTTTAAGCCAGGGGGAGTCTGCTACTTTAGTTTAAGATAATAATATTATGCCTCCTATTCAGATAGGCATTTCAGAATGATAAATTTAAGTATGGCATTGTGCTGACGAGACACAGCATTTTCTTGGCCGGATGCATCTATGCTTGTTATGTAACATTTAATGAGATCAACATACTTCATCAGAGATTGCTAATTATTTTACCATTATAAATATATATTATCCAATTAAGATGCGACGTTCTGAATCATAATGCTAATAAAATATTTAGTGCGGAAAGAGCTTGCAATACTCATTGCAGCATAAAATATACAAGCCGACAAAACTCACATCTACCTTAATCTAATGTTCATAACTTTTAAATCAAGAAATATACCTATAAAATATGTGTTCACAATTATTTTTACATCTCAGAGCTGCATAACATTAGGTAGTAGGAACAGTCCTGGATGAATTCCTTAGTTATACTACAGTACTATAATATTGTATAGGGATTGTTGTACCCCATTTTGCTTTTCCTACATTCAAGACAGTCTGGCCTGGATTGGAATTCTTCTTTACAATAACAACTAGACGTTACCTACTACGGACACATAGCACATATTTGGTAAATGTACAATAGACATCCTTACAATATACATATGCACGCAAAGAACAAAAAAGAGAGGTTTTTGTGTAACTTGGATTTTCCCTCAGGCAATTTTCCTCACATCATTTAAGTATGTAGCTGCAGCACTGCCTTGTCTTACAGTTTGTACCAAAAATACATCAAACTAGGTACCCATCACATTACTGATTGTATTTAGTATATCTATAATAAGGGAGAATGGGGATGACTGAGGGAGTCGGAAAACACAATCGAATTTCCAAGGAAAGGTATTAGTAACTACTACAGGTGTTTGTTGTTATGATCTATAGGGTCTGTAGTGTAGTCAGTTGTTTAAGAATTCTGTGCGTAGCTCCAGTCTTGAAAATGATAATGGAGAACTGTGCTAACGTAACCAGATACATTTTAATAAGTTTCTTAAATCGCAATTGACTACAAATACCAATATATATTACACTAGTTTTCCAAATTTTTTGTTGTAGACAAATAGTATTATAAGACAGACTTCATCTGCTTCGTTGTTATTTTACTAGCATCTCGTCAAGGAAGTCATGCAGTTCTCATTTCACTTTCACTCCATTTGACCACCTAATGCTTACTTGCTATAGGCGCATATGAATATTATTATTGTAAAGAAATATAATGATAGTATAAAGAATATACGTTCTTAGAAATAATACACGTTCCTATACGTCATATCTAAATAGGTATATAGAAGAAACAATCGAGCCAATTGCTCTGTACATTTATATGGCAAGGTGGATAAATGATGTAAAAAATTCTTATATCGTATAATAATGCATTATTGCTAGGCACCATTAAGAATGAGTGCCTATCTATGCGGAGTTCTTTAAGGATGTCAGTAATAAAGCTAGGTATGCTGTATGCATGCACTACGCTCTGTATTCCTTTAGGCTGCAGAATTTTTTCATGTTAATCATTATAGCATAGGAAAGAATAGGTACTTACGAATATATTATTATATCCTAGCTATACATTAGTTTATGCTCAGTTTACTTCAGTTACCTATCTTACCTTGCACTGAATAAGGAGACGAGGACATGAGAGGCAGTCTTGTAGTAGTTTAGTCAAAGTGTGTACTATAAGAAGACAAGATCCCTTATTCCAACCTGCATGATGTGAGACAAGAACTTAAAGACAACCAGCCTCCTACTTACCTTAACTTGCTACTTACAATTCTATATACAAATGTATTGCCTTCTCAAGCCCTTTAGTATATAGTATGTAAAATGATATTATCATTATTATGTACTAGTATGCACTGAAATATGTCTAGGTATCTATAGTAGGTAGGTAGGTATCTTCTGTGTATTTTGTACAGGTACCTGTGTTCTGTGCCATAAGAAATAGTTCTTTCAATGTTGGACTGCATACACCACACCATTATTAGTGCAACTGTACAGAGTACACACGTTGAAAGCCACCTCACAAATAGTAAGTGGATTTCTGTTCGTATTTTATTTGCCGTACGCTCGCACAGGCAAACAGGACGTAGACGTAAACGCTACACGCTCAGCTAAAGCTAAACGGCAGCGTGGACGGAATTTTCCTCTTGAGTAACATGTCTTAAGAGACGCAATGTAATCCGCGATTTTAACTACACAACGTAATAGTGCAATATTATAAAGAATAGTAAAATACTACTTTACCTTCTCCGATTGAGTTTAACCTCAATAATAATTAAGACGGTTTTCCTAGACCTACAAAGGTTTTCTTGTGAATTCAGTGTTTTGTGTATCAAAATAGTGCATTGTTTACAGGAAATTCTATTTTTCTAAGGGCGAGTAGTGGAGTTTGGTTCAGTAGGTTTGCTATTGCGCCGATACACCGAATCTTATATCGGTAAACAGTGGAACTCTTCTGGATAACAGGAGTTATTTTCAGTAGTTCCGCGTTGTCGGCCAGTGAATACACAACTTAGTAGATTCTCTGAAAACTCTTGGTCGTACTGTACTTTAACTTAATATTATTCTTGGATTAAACATTGTCATCAAAAGTAGTCTTAATTTTCTCGGTAAAAAATCTGTGATTGAATTGAGAGAGATGCGGAAGCTGAATTAAGTCCCATTGAAGACCTATTGAAAAGAAGAAGCAACACGTTATAATTTAGAATCATTGTTAATCGTGTGCCTTGCCTTCAAAGGAAGATGCTATGAGATTCGTTTGTTCGTCTATTTATTCTTCAAAGTAGTGTCATCACAATACTCATATAATTGTCAGTACAACAACGGAAGAAAAGTACTTAATCCTTGAATACTACATAATACCATTATTCTTCTGCGCTTGGATGTAAACAGTACAATTTCTTTACCTCATTTTATTTCATTATCATTGTACAGTTTGATCTTGGTTTTTGTTGGAGAATCAAATTCAACGCTGGAGGCTATATGAACTTTTTCCCTGACACTATTCTGCTGCCTTTGCTTGCATTCAGTCAGAATTAGCCTTTTTTTCTTGATCATCTCCTTCTCCTTGATGTGCATTGTAATCCACGTCCATGGAACCGTGCTAAATTAATATCAGATTGGGAAATCCAACGGTTGACCGTGTAAATGAAAATCAAGGAAGTCATTCCAATTGTGCTCTGAAAATCAAATTAAGTGGTGTGGTTATTTTGTGTTCAGGTAGTTTTGTGAATTCAAGTGTAGCGGAAAGTCAAAGTTCGGATTTAAAATGGAGTCAAATAGGACAATGACAATGCGGGACAGAAACAATAATGAATTAGATACAAATAACAATGATATCTACAGTAATCAACAAAGAACATTATGTTATACTTGTTCCTTAAAAAAATCTACCAATACCTTACCTCCAGTGTGGCTGTGTTTAATTCTCATTACGGGATTTATGGTCACTCAATCTTGGGCCCATGTTGGTCTCACTTTTCCTCCAGCAAGAGCCTACGATTTAGATTTCCTGGATAACATTCGAACAAAAGCGCCTTGTGGAATGCCTAAAGGTGAGAAAATGAAAACATATTATGGTTAATTTAAAAACCTCATGATTACCACTAAATTTTTCAGTTATTATAATTCACCACGGTTTCTTTGTTCAACACAAAAATCAGAAGATATCACCGTGAGATTTAAAGGTATCTGTATAAGTAGGAAAATAGTATAAGAGACTTCTTTGTAGGGTTTAGAATTGTGTTCAATTCATAAAAGTAACTGTCAAAGGTTAATTTTCATGCTGTTAACTACACAAACATAAGTTTTCCATAGGTTAAAGGTTACAAGGTTTCCTTCAAGTTCCGTAACATCTGCAATAATTTGCGGGATAGTAAAAACAACATTTTAACAGGTATCCACATAGTTTGACCAAGTTTTTTTATTTTACAATATAACATAAAGTATTTAGTAGTGCCAGTCCGTTTTGTTCAATTCTGTGGCAATCACATCTGGTTGTTGGTAGGGCCGTCACCTCACATGCATTCATAAAATGATACGACGAGTAGCACCGGTTTATGCTTGCGAACTTAGCTTAACTTCATTGGTTTGGTCTGCTATGATTTTGGCTCGTCATGCCAATAGCAAGTCAAAGCAGTGAATATATATCTAGATGCACATGTAAAGATCGTAGTATAGTGTCTTTTATGATGCTAACAGTTTGTAAAGGTATTTGTTAGTTTTTTTGCGTGGTTCACTGTGGTCTGGTTTGGTCTGGTCACATCACAGCATCTCAGTCAGCAATTGTGTTATTGCATAACGGCGTTATCTGTAGATGGATTCGATTGAAAACATTCCCAGCCAGCACAGCCCAGTCAGGAAAGTCAAGACAAGCGAACCAGCCAAAGAAAAGCAAGTCGAGTCAAAGCAAATCCCGTCATCGTCATCATCAACTTCTTCTCGCCTCTCTGCAAACTCCTTTTGATCCTTGTACTAAATCCTGTATAAGTACATGCAACCTGACGTGGATGTTGTGATGTAAAAGTAAGTCATTCCTAAGTGGGAAAAAGGCAGACCGCATTCTGAATCATCACATTATTTCTTTAGTAGGTACTTAATCTGAAGAGACCTATATCATTAGCTCGTCCCTTCAATCTCCTACTATTACTTACTCCATAGACTAGTACTACTACTACATGCACGACACAATCTGCGTGTTCTTTTCATTACACGACACTATAATATGATTTGTCTATAGTCAGAGATAATGAAAAAGAAGATTTTTCTTAATCTTCTTTAACAAATCAAAAGCCATGTGAATAATAATAAAAATTATAATCCCACAGAGATTCAATTCTATATAATTGCAAAGACATGTTTTTCGTAAAACTGGAAATGGACACGCAGGGACTTTGTCAGGCAATCTCCCAGTAATTAAAGTTCTGCTAAAAAACACTCATTAAAAATATTATGCAGGATGAAATGTTACCTCCAATTATCTCAAGGAAAAGAGTTGTAACTCGTTCTTATACCAATTTTTGACTAACTAAAATTATCTAGATCATTTGTGTTGCAATGAAAAGCACGTATTTTTATGCACAAAGTTTCTTGGCTTACCTAATGTGTATATATAAAATTTTCCCTTGATGCATGTAAGATGAAAAAGAGAACTCGTAAATTGTGTTACAAGTTCTAAGGTATTATTAATGTATTACTACCTATTTACTACTGCAAATAGACATTTTCTTTTATTTTCTATTGCCCACAGACTTAGAATGTGTGTATATCATCTTTTCCTAGCTCTATTATTACAAATATGTATTCCTGTTACTTTATTAGTGTAGAATTGAACATGATTTTGTGTTTGGGCTTCGGTGACTATGTGGGCCAAACAAAGTGAGTTCAGTCAGTTCTAATGTCTATGGCTATGTATGACTATTGATGGCTGCAGTGTGGTATTATGAGGAAAGCCGCGTGCAGTCCTTAACCGCGAGCCGTGCACAATTCTATCTATTGTATTACTTTTCATGAAAACATATCTATATAAAGGTATGCTCTTATGATTTACAACAATTCATATAGTTTCCATACAATCAGTACATTTGAAATCTCTAGAGCTAAGTTCCTTCGAGTAAAACTACAAATATACATTTGGCGTTCGTTAGTTATAAGTGGACATGCAGTTTCCTAGCTTTCATAAAATTACATGCAATCCAAACTGATATAAATTAAGTTTTACGCGCAGCTATAAGAAACAAGATTACTACTTATTCTAATACCTTGTAATGCTAATGATATTATTGTTTCCTACACTTGCATTCTCTTGAATACTAAAACTGTTTCCTAGTACTTCGCATTTTTCAGTGTTAATAATGTTTCACTTGTAGACATTCATGTGCAACAAAACACATGCAAATTAGCATTAGGCCAACTGCAAGCTAACACTTTCATTTACCATTAATAGATTTGGTATCAAAGATTAAATTAAGAATACTATTGATAGCTTGTACTAAATGTTAACATTATTCTCTGGCGTTTGCTAATTTGTTTGCTAATACAGCTCTAGATTATTTCAGTTCACGTTCACACTTTTGTTAATGTATTAATTTATCTACTAAACAAGTGTAATACTTTGTTTCGAAATTTGGAACAGTTCATACACAATTAGACTATGGAATAAATTGCATTCTTGCAGTTTGCCAAGTAAAATTGTATACACCTATATACATATTTTTTAATAAATAATTTGATTACAATTTTTCATTCACCCAGTGGAATTGAAACTATGATTAAAAGTGTGAAAAATGTGATATAGCCCTGATTTTAAGTAAAAATTATAACAGTATTGACTAAGTTGGCCCATATTATTATTCCCTTAAAATTATTTACTACTATTGTACATTGACAGTCGGTTAACATTAAAAAGGTTAACTATTATTTAATTAGCACAAGCAATTATCAGATTTGGAAGGCCGCACAATTAAGTGAGTTGTAAGAATTGATCGCATATTCAAATCGATGTTGCATAAATCCGTGTTTTAAATTAAGGGAGACATTGCTAAGGATGTTTTAGTTCTCCCAGAATTATATAGGTATTATAATTATGACAATATTAGCCAAGAGGAACGGCAGGAAATTATAGTAGCCCAAATCCAACCTTTCAGCCAAATGAATTAACCTTGGGGTATGAGATGGTGTCGAACACAAAACTCTACCTCTCACAAACCAAACTTCCTTAAATTTTGCAAATGTCTCGGATTTACGTACAATCACTTTGAAGTTGTCGTAAATAACGTCTTTGGTTTAGCGACTAAAGTAATAATATTGCAGACAAGAATGACCATGAAAGGGAATAGTTGTGAATAATAATTCACTTTATATGTTGTTGATGTAAATGGAGAATGAAGTTTCCTAGCAAATGTTTGTCAGTCTGAGTGAAGTTCAATCTTAAAATATCATAGCAGTTAAAGTATGTATGATAAAAGATCAGAAAAATGTATTTTCGCAAACTGCCTTGCAGGGTCATGTAAAATAAGATCCGTTCACGTATAAAGGTAATGGACATAGAGGACTAGAGGATAAAGAGTACAGATTAAAGATAATAGCTGACATTAAGCTGCCAATGTGATGTTAGCATAGCATCGTGAGATTTTTTGCAGATTTGCTTCTTCTTAAGAGTTAATCTTTTGTTTTGAGTCCTTATTATGCATTCATATTCTTAAGTTTGTAATTCTTTCTACGTTTAAATATTTTAAGTCAATTCAAACATAGTGCATAGCGTGGCCAGCCTACTGTAATGTCCTATAATAGTATGCCCACACGTATAAAACATTGTTTAAAAGCTCAGGTAATCATGGCATGCTTTACTATTTACTAAAGAATTCAAAAGCGTAGCCTGAATTGACGATGAAATTAAGAAATCTGAGCGGAGGCTGTAAGGTCAAGTCGACTTATTCTATTGTATTCCATTCTCCTGTAACCAAGCCAAGCCAGTTGGATTTCTGATAGTCCAAAATTGTATTTGCGAGTATGACGACTGTATTATGTACGTATGACTCACTTACCTGATGTGATATTATAGTAATACTACATCTTGTAGTAGGTACTTGTACGGCATCATAAATTACTGCGACTTTTCTTACTGTTGGCTCAAGTTGTATTCAGGCCTGCTATGCACAATGTAGTAGAGGATTGTAGTTAGACATGCCACAGCTAAAACATTTATCTGTACACCATCTCCCTTTACTTTACGTAATAAGATGATGAGGGCAAAGACTACCTATATTATTTGACATGCAAATATATCTCCGCAGGGTTACTGTCATTATTCTTTGCCATATAATTACATACGACAGAAGAGTGCATCTTATTTTTGGTATGGTATAGAAATGTTCATTACCAACTTGTAGAGCTTGGTTACTAAGTATAATAAATGGTATCACAATGTCATACCAATGCATCTCAAGGGTTTCCTATTTGCATATTTCTACTCACCGCTAGGAAAGATGAGTATTTACTGATATCCCATATTCATCATTATCAAGCTTATCTCATCTCATAAATATTGTGATAGGCCACGTTATATTAACTATGATGGGATTTTTTAGGTTTTGAGGCTTATACACTTGATCTTAAGTTATATATCTGAAGATAAAGCATTTCAGATGTAGATGATGATAGGACGAAGAAGAATTTGTGTTTATTTTTTTTAAAGCTCGAACATTAAGAATAGCACAGCGTTTGTATTCCGTACAGATAGTTACATTGTCTATTCACACCCTGTATTTTTTTTGGGTTTTGTCATGTCATTTACCCAACCAAAGCGTTATGATACGACTCTCAAGTATGTAATGTGATTCGGTTAGATAGTATTTTCTAGCATAACTAACAATCCTCAAAATTAAAGGTATTTATTTCACTACCATTCACAACTCCACAGATATTTATGGTTTGAGAAATATCTTTTGTCTATTCCGTCCTACCTGTTCTTGGTTCTTACTTAACATAGTGCTAATGATAAAAAGGGGATACATATTATTTACTCGGTCTTGGTCTTCTTGGTGCTAATACAATGTTCTTAATGATCCTTACATTGATGGTGATGATGATACAGAGCGAAGGATTTATATACACTTTACAATTCTGCACACTCTTACGGATTGCCAATGTAGTAATGTAACAATACTAGTAACAGGTTTTTGTGGCTTTAAATACATTTAAGACAAGAGAAAATGTTAAATTTTGAGGTGAGATACAAAATGATGAGTTTGCTTGCGGGATGAAAGTTAAGGCCAATTTTAAGCATGACCGAATTGAGCTACATATATACAAAATTATATTTCGTTTATTATCTGGTCACCTCACCACGCAATGTAACTTAAAAATATTGTAGAAAATTGGTTTTGCATTGGTCTTCGAGTCATACTATTTAACAACATCGTCCTACCTTGTAAATACTTTCCTTTTATCCCAATTTTAATGCATGTTCAACTTGAATTTTTGTGTTGAGCTGAGTAAGTGCAATCATTTAATTTGCATGAGTAACTCTTATGATATTACATCGTAGAAACCAAATGAACACAAACATTGTAATAGCAGGAAGAGACGGACGAGAGACGTAATATCCTTTGACTTTGCTACGGTTTCTTTTCGAAAGTCAAGATAGGGAAGAAAACTCTTGAAAGTTTCGTTAAGGTTAATCAGCAATCTTAAATAGTACCTCTAGATTTTTTTAAGAGCCGTAATAGATCAAAGAAAAATTAATACCTACGTAATAATCTACTATTTTTTGTTGTTTTGGTCTTGGAATTGCCATGCATTGTTTGAGCCACGTTCACACAGCAGAAAATCATTTTGGGTTTGTGCTCATCTTCAGAAATGTGTTTCTCTGTGACAAAATTCAGTATGCATGGTGGGTGAATTGTTGGTTACTGCTGTGATGGTATTATTATATCAATAAGCAACGATGATAATCATGAATTATGGTAAACCATCGTTAACAAGAGAATAGAATCTTGTTAGTTGAATTATTGTCGTTGTTTTATTTATATACAAAATACACTGAAAACGGCCAGACAAGACAGTTTATGTATCTGTATAGTTCCATCATGGAATTAGAAGATGGGCACATATCTAATATACTTATGGCTCTAAAGTTATTGGACAAAAAAATGTAGAAAGGTTTGTTGAAATGAAAGTGAAGCTCAATAAAGAAACCACAGAATTGCTTGTAGCGCATTGAAGTGCTAATAGAAGATAAGAGAACGTGAATTCCAATTTGACCATTATTCATGAACTTAGTTAGTGTATTTAAATAGACAAGCCATAAGCTAAGCTATTTCTACATAGGTACGAATTAATTTTGGTAAAACTAGCTTACTGTCGTAACTAAAGAAAGTTTACTGCTAATGGCATAAATCACATAAGCATAATTTGGATAAACTTTACTTTGTGTGGCAACGCAAAGCAAATAATGCAGCACAATGGTATGTTAATTCAGATTTCACATGTCAAATTGTTTGAGGAAGTTATGATAATACGCACGAAATCCACATTGTACGAGCTACTTAAAAATACATAGGCATAATCATTTCTATTCTTGGTTTTCAGTTTGCACTATTTTCCTTATATCACACGTGCATACTCATACATATTTTAGCTGCCGCAACAAAAACCTATTATGATGATGAGACGTTTCTCAAACTTCACTTTGCATTTCTTTTTGATGTTTTTATTATGAAAAATTATTTTTTGTGCTGCTTTAGTAAATGCACTTTGGTAAATAAATTACTATTTTACCGATGTGACATTATTTCAAGCTGGATGTGTCGAAGAAAGCAATTATAGCTATTTTTATGACCAAGCCCATGTAAAACTGTGTAATGATAGGAAATTTATGCATTGGTACTTATTAGAATAGAAAATGTAGGCTAAAAGTGTCAAAATGTCTAACAACAGAGACTAAGCGATTTTGAATTCCAATTTGTAACTGTCACATCAGTTATGAGCCATAAATAGTTTGCTCTAATAAAGTGATACTGATGTATTGCGTTTTATTTACATGTGAATGATTACTTGATTACCTGTAAAGCTCATAATTTTATTTCGTTGAAAAAGGTGTTCCCCAAAGTGATATATTTATAATTTAATGGTATAATTGACTATATAGTCCATTATATAGTATGAGAATTAATCTTGCTTGTATGAAATAGGTCTAGCTCGTATTGGGGAAATGCATTATGCAAAACCAATGAGTATATCTGAAGGCATTTCTGTTATATCAATAGTATAGACACTTAATAATAGTCTCCCTGCTATGATTTGGTCAATGGAGGTATAACAAAAGTTTTCCTTACAATTACTTGGAGTAAAATCAGGTCATCGACCAAAAACCATGTTGATGTAAGTACAAAAGCAATGTAAATTTCGATACAATATGCTTGTAAGTTATGGATGCAAAAGAATCAACGTGTAAGCTACATAACATATGTCAAGTTGTGAAGTAGAGCACAAAATATTCGGTGTTTCCCTTTCCATGTTTCGGAGACATATTCTCCCAAGCATTCTCCAAGATCCCCCATGGACTACCTTCAAGAAAGTGACTAAACAGAAAAGCTAAATAGGTAGTGTGCTATGTAAGTTTTTATAGGTTTAAAGAAGTTTATATTTAAGAATTCTCGTAGAAAACAGGAATGCAGAGTATGAAAAATGCAACTAATATTTTTATTTCTTTGCAGGATCGCTGAAAACAAGTCTGATATCTGGTTCGATGCTCAATGTAACATGGCACTTGTCATATCCTCATCGGGTAAGCAAAGAATCACAATAGTTTCTAACTTACACTATTACTGTATCAAAAATACAAAACTACAGTTACGTTTTCCTTGCAAATGCCCTCGACTGTTTATACTGTAGGCAGATATAGCAATGATAAGTATGGTAGTATGCTTTTAGATTCCAGGACATTATATGCGACAATAGGCGAAGCTAAATAGATTTCATGCTCAAATTGAAAGACTTTTATTTCATGGAAACATGCTTGCTTGACAAACACCGTTTCAAGTATAGACTCTATTTTTATGTTACTGAATCTCTTTGTATTCAAGGCGTGTGTAGTCTTCCTCCGTATTTGTACCGAGTGCAAGTAAATCACCTAATGGTATACTTCAACCGTACATTTATTAATGAATAGAATTTGTCTTGGCAATTTTCCTTGCCAATGCTAGTAAGAATACAACTGTCGGACAAAATTAGCCATGTAATCCATTTATATATATCATAATTTAGTTGCAGATGGACATGAAAGAGATACTGTTATAATGAAGCTACACGAAAGAGGTAATATTGACAATGGTAATAATGAGACAATGACAGGTTTCATCACATTGATTATGACAAATAGGAAGTAGCTAAAGACAATGCATAGAATCTTCTGCTTTCAAGGCACAAAAACTTGGTGATGCATCAAAATTAGCATATTTATTTGCGATACGTGCCATATTTCTCTTTTTTCATTCTCATTATGTCCCTCAATATTTCATGCAGTCATAAGAAAGGATTTTACTACAGTTTTACAGCCTGTTTCTTTGTATAGTTTTTGTCTCATCTAAACACAAAGTGATGCATGCATATGCACTAAACACGCGAATGCATAAATAATGACTAGTCTAAAATAAATACAAGATGAATGGCACAAGTTAAATAAAATTAATATCTCAGGTAGGAGAAGAATTTATATCCATTAACATGTGTACTCATCACTGAAAAATATTTGAAAGCATTATGAAGCAAAAAAACAAACTTAGCAGTGCTAATAGAAACTTGTGATACATTCATTTCTCAATGCAAATACTGGGAAAAGTTTACTCACGACTTATACTCACTACCATATACTCCTGTGCATCTATTTGCATTAGCACATTTAGTCACTAAAGAAATTTCGATAGAAAGGTCCGTAATGAAGACTGCGTTCTGTTGTAAGATAATGAAGTAAGATATTGTAAATATTCAGTCTTCTGCACCTTTGCATATTTAGAGGCAATGTCCTGTTGTAGTTGATTGCTGAATTTAGGTTTATTATTGATGGTTACAGAAGCAGTAGAAAACAAAACCAATAGGAAATTCTAAAAAGGCTCTAGACATAGTAAATAGTTTAAATTTTAAATGGGCTGATATGCGTAAGAAAACATTCAAGTGTTCCAGTAAGCAAAAGTTTTGTAACAACAACAATAATGTACAAAAAATTTAAAGTATAATTTGCTTGACTAATTTGCATTGTAGCTTTGCCTAATTAGAACCATTTGGTTACAACATGAAAATATTTAGCATTTGGGTGACTGCATTATGATCAGTTTAAATTATGGGGTGATTCATAATGTAGGATTGGTGTGTAGAATGAGATACAGTCATACAGTAGTGACTGGCTAAGGAAAGTATGTAAAGATGTATCGAAGTTTTGAGAAGGATTTTCATTTGAATAGAACAGGAGAATTTGGCTAGAGATGAAGAGGAGAGGTTTATGACCGCTCTTCTTTATTCATTCCTGATGGTAATTGCAATGTACATATCAGGATATACGTATGCATGGATTATTGTTAGCTAATACATTATAGCCACTTTATTCATCGTTCATTTGGACATTATAGATATCTGGCAGAATATACTAAGTAGTTCATAGTCATGTTGCTACATAGAGCATAATATTACCTTTCTTGGCTTGAAGTAGTAGTAGTTGTGTAAAGTAGTGTCTATTACTTAAAGAGATACCTACGGACTGTAAGTGATGTATAAACATGTATAGCTATGTAAAACAATTTGTTTATATGCAAGAAACGTAACTGGATGCTAAAGTCATTTTTTCTGACAAAAGAAATATATTCAATGAATTTTTTGATTTAGGGCGGCTACCGCCTGGAACTGATGGACTCTCAAGAGAGACAACTTTTGGACTTGACGCCTAAGACCGGCACAGAAGAATTCATCAAGGGAGATCCTACGTGAGTGTTTTTATTATCCATCTCTTTCCTTTGGGCTATTCTGTTCTACTATGTCCATCCTCCACCTTTATCTTGTTCTCCATACAATAGTACCCACTCTACCAAGCATCTTCATTCTCCGTATTTTTTGACAGTGCAATGGTGGTTTTCTGCGTCTTCGTGGTCTGCTATAACATTTAAATGAATAAGTAAATAGATGTGTGTAGTAGCTCTCTGCTACTCGATCGATGACCCGATCCGATCTCCTTTCATTTACATTCTCAATTGACTGGCTTTACTTGTAGTCACAGAAGATACACTGTACAATTTAAGTAACATAATCTTAAATGTTTACAAGTAACATTCTAATTCCTACTGTATGCATAACCACTCAATGAATTTACTGCTTTCAATGTTTCAGTAAAGGATAATTGATTGATTCAATGTCCATTATTATAATCCAATTACATTATCTTAAATAGCACATGCTAAAGCTTTATATACAGTCAGTTGACAAATCGTAGCCAAAAAATTTCACATATCATACCAAACAGATGATTTAAGATTAATATCTATAATTGTATTATGAATTTCTGTATTGGAAACCTAATTGTTGTTAATGGTTAATTACCTATTCATATATGCATATTTTTGTGTGAAGTGTGATTGATGGGTTGATTATCATATTGTAGACAGCTATGAAGGGAAAAAATACATTTATTCTCATCAGTTTCAATTAATGGATATCATGTAATATTGTTCTAGCTAATTACTGCAATTTAGTACGCATATTGTTGTTTCTGTATGGTAGAAGTAGCTACCATTGTTAGCTGTGAACAGAATCAACATTGTCACACTAAACACGATACGCTCAGGTGTAAAGGAAACACCTTTATTTACGGCATGTTCTATGGAAGTGCTATGTGGTTATGAATGATAAACCATGCTACTTGTGCCTACGTAATAACGCAAAATAAATACTGATTAGAATGTAAAAAGTACATTGTATTGGAGATACATAATAAATTAATAAGAATACATTTATTACCCTTACGATGAAATAATTATACGATGCTATTTAAGATAGTAGTGTAATGGACTTGTCCAGTTGAGATAAGAGAGTTAATGTACGCTGAAATGAAGATATACATTCACATTTATTCTTATCAATAAAAGCCTGTGAATTAAAAATCGTAAAAAAGCGGTCAACGACAACAAAAGCAGATGATACTCGTAGATATTGTTAGTTAGCTTGTAAAGTTGACGTATTTTAATGTACATACATTTTTGTACTAAGGTTTTTACCATGAAATGATATTACAGACACTATTGTATCTATAAATTCTTTACTATAATATTATATATGTATATAGTAGATGCTTTTGTATTTATATCACTCACGATTTGCATAGTTCGTGTGGACGGTGGACACACAACAGAATATTATGACTTAAGTTTACTTTCTCTACTAATTTTTAAGATGTGCTAGATTTTGTCTATACACATATAAAACATGACAGCAAGACTGAAGCGGAAAGCAGATGACAATTGACAAGAAAGAGTTGAGACAATGACAAAAGTGGCTTCAGGGAAATATCTTTCTTCAAAATCAAAAGCTAAAAAATTATGCAATAGGACTATACTTGATGTTTAATTGTGCGTCAATTCAGCCTGCACATTAGACATGGTTGAGGCTAATATACAAAGATGATTTACATACCTATAGATACATGTAGCAGATAACATTACGTTTATTTTGTAAAGAATCGGAAAGGAAATAATACTTTCTTTTAGACACTACAGTAGTTCACAGTTTTACTATATTAGTAGGAAGTATAATAGGGTAAGGAACGTGTTCTAACAATACAGTAGAAATCTGCGTAATTGTTTTATTTTGCTTTGCTTAATTCTAATGTAAACAAAGAATAAAAGTAGTAAAATGTAATTGACTTACCCAATGGTTTTTTATACTATTGTCAACTGTCTTCTTTTAAGATGAGACAGGTAGACATCAGAAAACGTATGAAATCGTCAAACTGCAAAATAATTCCTTCCATGTGACATAATCAGCAAAATAATTAAAACAATACTCCTCTATGTATACATTCATAGTCTCATTTTTTGTTTCCATTTTCTTCTGCTATAATAACTCTCTAAATCAGTGGGCAGCCTTAATGCTCCTGCTATTTTCATTAAAGAATCTTAAAAAAGTGTGAATACCATAGTTTGGGACGATTACACAAATTCCTACATTTTGATGAAATGGAAAATGGAAGATTTGAAACTCTATTCTATATTTAAAATGAGTCCCATTACTTAAACTAGCAGAAGCAGAACCAGAAAACTATTTTGAGTCAATATTACATGTATATAGCTTTCAAATATTACAATGGTCAAGAGCTATTTTGGTACCAGAGACTCCCCTATGTAAAAATGTCATATTTAAGGTGTGTACTACCTAAACAGGTATACTAAGTATTATTTAAGATCTATTTAAGGGATATCAATCTGAGTACAACCTAGTTCTCTTTGAGTGAAGTAGGCAACATATTATTAGCAAAACCAGCTTCTTTTATTCTATTTATATATAAACCGGAGAAGAGAAAGGGATTTGTATGAAAATTGAAAACAGGGAGTTGTAAAGTTGTCAGATTTGTAATGTGGTCTTGGCCCCACAATTACTACTACTCAGTGGGTTTCGTCTATGTCTAATGCTACTTATGTTATTTGATTTTTCCTATTGTTATTGTTAGGGAAAAGTAGAAAATGTCTCTTATTTTTCGAGATCCTGTCGAATACAAGTTAGTTCACATTCATTGATATTGTTCACGGGACAGACGACAGAAAATGGCGAGTGTTTGCTGAACTATTGTAGATTTTGTTTACTGACAGGATTATTGCAGTCAGTCAGGAATTTAATGCCCTATATAATTTGGTAGCCTTGTCGGAGAACAATCGAGGGTTGTGGGCGTAAAGGATTGAATAGATGCACAGGGTGAAGAAAAAGAAATCAAGTGGAACTATAAATAAATTGAATAGAAATAGTGTCCGAGGAGAGAAACACTGCCATTATAAAATGTAAAGTATGTAAGTAGGTATAATGTGAACTTGAGCAAAGTGCAATTATTTACGAATAGTCAGGTCAGTAGTTAGTATAGTTTGGAGCACGTACTACTTGCATCATTTCCATTTCAATTCCTATTTATAATTAATTGCCTTCCGGCCCTGTTTCTAATTATTTACAACCCAACTTATTTATGTGTAGTAGTTAGGTAGCAAAAAGCTATTGTAAACTGATGTATTATATTCTTTCTTGCACGTGCTCTCCTTGTAAAGCAAATGGAGCAGTTGACTTCATTTAAAGAGCATTAATTTATCAATAGGAGTATGTAATGAGTAAATACAAGTATAGTCAACCATAACAAAAATTTAATTAGGAATCAGTCCTTATAGTCATTAAGTGGTAAACAGTGTATTTAAAATTGCTGAGAGTGTAAAGCTTAAACTGCTACCATTGCCACATTGCCAAACGTAAAGGATTTAATATAGGACAGTACCTTAGAGAGAATTGCTACTCTTTTTGGTTATCTGTGTCTACATCCATAATATTTTGTCAAGGTTTTGTTGTTAGCTATATTACACAGATATGTTATGTTATGCAATCTAACTTAATTGTTTGTTGGAAATCATTATTTGTTCCCATAAATAATATGGCAATTCAAGATTGCGTTAACATTTATAAGCTTCTTGTGTTTACAAGGTAGTAAGTGATTAGTGACAGGAGCCGGACATAAAAAGCATGTAAACTTGAATAATGAAGCGTAAAATCCCTACCTTAGATTGATTTGCGGAAACATAGAGCGTAAAATAATTTAAAAATTCAGGTACTTACTAATCACCAATAAATCTATCAACAGTCAATGAGAAATCAATCACTGATATAGATATAAAACAATTTTGTCTCCTGCAATGCTATTCAGTATAATCATTTCCCATTACAATTACAAACTCTAAGACGTAATAATGAAGGTCAGATTTTAATGTTGCACGTAAAAGTAGGTAGTTAGAACTTGCGTCAAATTGTTTTGTTGAAAATGCCAAATCATTGGCTGCAGAAAGTAAATGAAATGAGTACCTACTCAAGTATTAAGACAATAAAATAATGAGTCATAGAAATAAAGGGTAGAGTTATAAATTGAAATCAAAGCAAGGCTAAATACACGGATTAGTGTCAAAGACAATGACAAATAAAGGGCTGGGATCGTGGATTCGTTTTTTGTAGATGCATTTTTACATTGGGACGCCTTTAAACAGACAGGGAACATTGACAAACTAATGTATAACACAAGGAATAAATTGACACTCTGACCAAAGTAAGACATATAGATACAAAGCAAAAGTGTAGGTACATAATAACCGACTGTGTAAATAGTACTTAACTGAAATGTTTGTGTGTTAGTAAGCTTCTATTGTTATTGTCAGCATCCTGCGGATAGTGCAATTACACAGCACATATAATTTTTCGTTCTGTTATTTACATTCAAAAATTATAGATAATTGAAGTGTAAATATATGCATGATTAAGTACACAAAAATGTATGTAGGTAGAAGTAGTACCACGTAAAAACTTCATAATGCAATTGGAATGCAGCGCCGAACCTCAAAAGATTCGTAGCGTAATCGTATTTTACAATTACAACTTTGCACAGTCGGCAAAGTTATCTGTAGACATCTCTATTAATCAGAGAGTTCTAATTGTTTTATTTTTCCTTGTCGCTATATGTTCTGAAATCTTGGCGAGGTCTTAAACAATTAAGTACTAAATAAGCACTTCGTGCACCAAAGAATGAGATCTAGATTCCTATTTCGTCATAACATATTTTCAGATATAATGTTTGTGCATTTTCCTAGTAAAGGCGTAATTACATCTATGCATGTTTCAAATTGTTCTTTAGAAATTTAATGAGCATGGTCTAGTATACCTGTGACTGATATTAAATCATTAAAATGGACTATTCCTATGACTTAATCGAAACAGGAGGGGAACTTTGAAAACAATCCCGTATTAAATCGATTCATTGATTGAGTAACTCTGTTATCTAACCTTACTTATCATCCATAGATGATCTATGCTTTAGCAATACTCCAATTCAAACTGACCATATGTATACTCGTATGTATAGACATAGTTAATAGTTTTATAGCTACTACAAGTTGTCTATAGCGTGAGATTTTTTCCCACACTATATCATACGATTTTAGTTTCGAAGCTTAAGTGCAAGTTTAGCTATTGCGTAAATACTAAATACTATGTGTATGATATCATGACTGGTATCTCTACTATTGTTCTTGAACACAAATTATCTACAAGGCACAAATCAAATCTCTAGGTGTACAACTTGTTTTCTGTCGGGTGTTTCAATTCTTTAACTACGTCAATAATTCTGTCAAGTCATCTATTACAAAATTAGATACAGTATTGCACCGAATTTTAAAATTTTAAACCATGCAATCAAATATTGGATTCATTATCGCCAGGTATATACTTCGTAATTGGATCAATTGTGCAGAAGTTCAAAAACATCTGAATGTTTGATATCAATCAATTTTATTGATAGCGAAGATTAATTGAAATGGATCCAAAAGCAGCCAAAAAATCCATGAATGATTTTCTCTGTCCTTGTGTGGATTTTTTACTATGTACCGTTACCGTTGGACGAGGTATAGTTTATAAATGCATAAAGCGTGTACAGTGCATAATGACAATATTCATTATGCAGAATGACATAAAAACTCGGTGGATAAAAATGGACAGCATAAACAATTTCGAATATTTTTCTAACGATGTTGTT
Organism: Tomocerus qinae; assembly: GCA_020055645.1. NCBI lineage: Eukaryota > Metazoa > Arthropoda > Collembola > Entomobryomorpha > Tomoceridae > Tomocerus > Tomocerus qinae. The sequence goes on along the minus strand of CM034546.1, from coordinate 105,054,292 downwards.
TTGTCTGGTCAGGGTTTTCTATTGTGAGTGCTGCAATGCAACCGTGTTTAGAAGTGAAAAAATCTCTGGCATGCATTTATTATTTGAATGATAGATTACACATTAAATAGTAGTTACCTACTTATGACCACAATAATTCCCAGCAACAGAAACTCACTCTTTAGTAGGGATAATGATGTGCACAAGTCGTAATGAAATAAGTGGTATGTCAGAGAGGTACTTTTACGTTGGTAAAATACACACAGAAGCCTAAATCATAAGTAGATACATGTTATGTAGTATATATTAGTGCATTTAACACTATCACATAATATACTCTGCTGGTCACCTAATTTCATTTCATGACCATTTCTATTGTGTTGTGTATTAGTTTCGTTAGAATTAGACTGAATTGAATTAGAACTTGTCCCTCTATCTCTGCTGTGATTGTATTCGTATGTATGTTACGTTGCATTGTAATACGTGTGACCGACAAAGTAGATACAGCATGTAATTACAAGTACCCATCGTAGTATAAAGTACTACTTTATATATAGTATTTGTTATGTAAAAATCCCCAACCATATGTATATGGTTATAGCTAGATTATGAATAAATGTATTAATGTATATATTGGTATTAGAACTTGAAGATTACAATTGATAATAAAATTATGTGCTAACTCACTTAGAAATGTTTCAAGCTTATAGTAGCAGTTTTAGCCCTTTTATGTCCATTATATAATCAGTCATGGTAAATCGATACGAAACGAAGTGCATACATTTATTGTTAACACAATTTATGTATTTAGGTTGATGACTGTCTTGACTTGATTTTATTACTACAGAGTACATAGACATAATAATATATACAAAAGCTACATAGTAGACAGCTGAAAGCCAAACAGGCAGGACTGACATGTGTATGATGCTACTGACTACAAATATCTTGTACACTTCTTTCTGACATATACCTTGAACAACTACAATCTTCAAAAAGTTCCCACAACAGTCTCCACTTAATTCCTAACGACTTTTACCACTTTTCCGAAAGAGAATCCACTTACGCTTATTTTAGTTGATATAGATGTATTATTCAGGGCAACGTAATTAGTTTTATAGCAATTTTTATTGCTTTTCTGACATTTTTTGAGAAAAGTAGAATTTCTGTTAGAATTGAGGGAGAGTTATAGACTGTTAACTGACTATACGGTTCAAGGTAGGGCAGACTTGTATATCATTAATGGAAATACAAGCAAAATATCAATAGCACTCTCTGCTCACGATAAAACGACAGTTCATGTAGTCTTAGTTATCTTCTATCTATTTTCACAAGCACTTTGTACTATTTAGCCCCAATTACTAATTGGTCGTATACTTCACGTACTATTCTAGTACAAGTTTCGCAGTATCTGTGTTTGTAAAAAAAATGAAGGATGATAATTAATTGATAGTCGTTAGTGGTTTTCTTGCTTTGCGTGTTTTGTTCTTTTCTCATCATTCAGAAGCGATTTTCGAATTCGCTTATTGCTAGCCATTAATAATTATGCATACAGCCTTATCGAGAAAATCAACCTGTTAACTAGCCAATAATTTCAAATGTATGACATTACATTGTAGTACATGCAATACCTAAAGCGATTGTAGTTTGTAATGTAAATGGAATGTAGACTCTGCGTGATATCTCTAGAATAGGCAGACAGATTAATCAGTGAATTCCATGTTGAGTTACGTTTGCAAAAGTATTTAATTAAGTTTTCAAATTTTCTACATCACAATTAGCATTCCAGACCTTGTTTTCAGTTTTTATTAGTGCATACTAGATATTACTCAGTCATGCAAAAAATTGGCAAACTTTTGAAATGCCACAGAACAATTGAGTAAATGCAAAATTTGAGAAATTATAAAAAATGATTATATTCATGTATGCATTACGATGGCCACTTAGAAATTATTTGCATTGTACTGTATTGAATGAATATGACAAGCTAATAATACTATGTGGTAGTTGTAATGAAAATACAATACAAATACAATCAAGCACTAATTACATTTTAATAAGTATGTTTCAAGACAAAAAATTACTTTCTGTATAGATTTATGCTTCTGTGTAGCTTTATACGAGGTAGCGTTCTTTAAATCAATTTGTTAGATAGACTCCTTCCAAGTTAGACCCTTGACACGAATGATGCTTTTAACAATTGTATACGAACTCTAATTATTTCCTTCCATATATGACTGAGCAGAATCAGGAATAATTATTAATAGATCTAAGTTCAATAGATTGAATTTTGATTACTGTGTAATCAATTGGCACTAACAGTGGAAAGTTTTTACCTTTCGTCAGCATAATATGTAATATGAATTCAAAGGTACAAAGGATATGAAATTATCTAGTATACCTCTGCATAATGAACATATACAATCCTGTTGCCACTATTCAATTCTCTTGTAGCTATTAAGAATGTAATTTCCCTGTGCTTTATAATTAAATTTATATGAGAATTTGCCACCTGCTCTTGTCTTTGTAAATTACAAGAGGGAGGACAAACAATAGAAACTAATAGGGAAACTAATATAGAAACTTTTCCCATAACATAGAAATAAATATAGCAATAAGTAGGTACAAACACAACTCAATCCCTCTTCTGAGCTACAACATTTATTTTTATGTCTGCATTGACTTTGGGTTGTATATAGGATGTGTTTATAACTTTTCCTTTGCTGCTATTACGTTGTCACACTTCCCTATCATTCTCTTGGACTCGAAGGTTGCTTTGTGGGTGTCATTCGGAGATATATACAATGTAATGTCGGTACCAAGAAATACATTGCCTTCGTTATAACACCTACATAATAAATTGTATCTGAAAACAAATACGGAGGTAGTAAATTATAGTGCATGGGAAAACTCATGTGTAACTTAAATAGAATGATTAAAAATGCATTTAGTACTCCGAGAATTTCTTTGATGCTTATACATACAAGTATAGAAGTCGTAAAGAATGATTCATGATTAAGGAAACTGTTAAAAGCTTATAAATATGGATACCTCTTCATTAGTTTCGTTTTGAAAACAACAATTTTTACATTGCTAGTTTTTGCTGAGCAAATTTTGTTTATTTATCTCCTCGTAGTCCTCTTAACTTACAACTGCAAGTAATTATGCAACAGAAACGCCTATGATAGCGTGCAGTTTCTTCGTTTAATCATAGACAATGGGATTTATCTGTGCTAATAAGAAAGCTGCAAGATATAATTAAAACTAATTAATGGTTCGGACTTAGGGGGTTACCTTTTTCTCTTTGGTCTGTGGTTAGAAATGTCTTTTTATTGTACACCAAGGATGAGGGACACAAATTATTGTGATGCAGTATGTCAATGGAATTGAGCAGAAATGGCAATAGAAAGGAACAGGATGTAAAAGGAAGGGGCAAGTAAATAAATCTTGAGGGAATAACATAGGAAGTGCAGTTTCTATAGTTGAATGAACGATTGTCATCAACTTGTGTATAATGGACTCATCTGTTTATTTGTTATTAGTCTACTCGCACAACCTGCTGTTGTAATAAGTATACACGAAGCACAGGAGATTGATTATACAGTCAGTTGAACGTAAATTATTCACTCACCTTACCGTTAAATTAGCACATATTATAGTTATATAGAAATGTATCTGTGCACCTGTCTAAGGGCAATCGTACGCAGAGGTATTTTTATTACTCTGAAAAGGTTTGCATGTTGATTCGCAACTATTGCTAGTAGTACTTAGTGCGGGTACCGTTTTACATACACCAGCCACTCTACTATACACATACAATGTGTCAAACAAATAATAACTTACTTTAATTCATTCACATTATTTACTGACGTAGGTATCTATTTTCTTAACCAGAAGAGCAACCTCACTGATATTTAGGTCAATTTCCTTAACTGCTATATACCTACCTACTTACGCATTTTTACTAAGTTAAAATCAATGCGCTTACTACTATACAAAGCGTGTTATCGATGTAATTAGACATGTCATTAGAAAAATAAAATCAACCTGTAATGTAATTTATTTTGCAAGTATGCACAATTATTATGCAAATTATACATAGGGACGAATTAACAACTTGATCCTTTTCTAGAAAGTCCAGACATAGACGAAATAGTAAATATACCAATGCATGGAACAAATATTTATTTTTAAGACATTTTGACGTCATATACTGTGTCACCTGTCTGTTTAATCTTTGTTAAAATATTTCAAAACAGATAATCATCAATTGTAATAGTGTAATTTAAAAAAATCTAATTCGGAAAATTGCCTCTTAAATGGCCATCGATATGAATTTTTGACAGAAATACGGTTTATGATTATCTACGAGGTTTGGGCATTTCAGAATCCCTCGAGTCTAAATTTTGTTACCATTTTCTCAAATTTACGTCCATTTTTTCCAATTATTAGCTGGGTGCTATTTATGATCTATATTAACAGAGTTTTGGGTCTTTTCGCGTATCTGTTGTGCAAAATTATATACTATAAGATACAGTATGGGATGTGCGTAGTTCCTTTTGCATTAAAAGGGTTAAAGAATCTTGCAGGCTTATTCATTAATATATTAAACAATCTATGATTATCAGCGTTATGTGATAAGCACACAATTTATTGAATAATAATTAATTGAGTGCAGAGTACAATGTATTGTATTGTTTATTAATTAGGACACATGCATTAAGCAATACATAATAGAAAAGGTTTAGGTTTGTAAAATTAAATATGTCCCATTAACTTTTAAATGGACAGCTCTTGCGTAGCACGTTTATGCCAAATTGCAAATCGTGAAATTCTCTGATTATCTCCTACCATTTCATTCAGAAGACATGGTCAAGCATTTCAAGAGAGAACAATAGTTTACCCATTAGGATTCTAATCAGTTCAGTTGAGATCACACTAGCCAGATCATATACAAGGTGATACTTTGCTAGAAAGCCAATACTCAAGATGATAAGACAGGATAGCTTTGCCGAAACCTTGAATTTCGAATTAATGTAAATTCGTTGCAGCATAAAGTGAAAATTCAGCAATGTTCCTTTTCTAAATATCAGCAGGTATAAATTACTAAAGTACACCTGCAAATGCTAATGGACTCGCGTTTTGGCAGTCTCAATTCTGTGTATCACACACCGAACAGAGCATGCAAGACAGAGATTGGTACTTTAGTCAAATATTTAAGCATATGGTTTCTGCACCTTGTGCGTGGTAACTTATTATGTAGTGTAAGTCAACTTTGAATGCACCCCAGTCGATATCTACAACTACTGTATAGAACTTACTACATACACGAGTTGGCTATTATACTTTGTTCCATTTGCAAACACTTAAGAAAGTCTGATATCCAGTCTACATGCAACTTATGGCAGTACAAGCGAATTGGCCAGAGATATGGACTAGATTGCCTACTTCAATGAATCAAGTCTGGTCTCGAGTCTGCATACCACAGAATTGACTTCTGCCTGTACCTAAATTGTAATATGCAAAAACAGTGAAACGCACGTCTGTGGACTTTATTGACCAAAACTATTGATTAATCTCATTTTATTTGCACTGGCTACTGTGTCTCCTTTGTTGTTACCTCCACCATGCGTGCCACTTGATCTTTTTAGAAGTAGGAAGCTATCCTATCATTATGTTTAGCTATTGGACTGAAACTACACCTACATTTCACTGCCATTTCTTATTAGCCCTCATTACAAGTCAGCGGTATATTGTGAGGTATATTCTGATTCAGAATAGACCTTGATATACACTTCTTTTATTATTACAATGTTTTTTTCTGACATGTGCCAATCTACCAATTTATTACAACCTTTACATTTAAATTATTATATTATTATCGGCAAAATGTTTCCTTACCATACTGTTTGTTGTAAATACTAGCTAGTACAAACTAGTGGTCATGACGATTGAAACAATTCTATATTGATTGCATGTATCTTAATAGCGATTTGTGTAATTCCTATTCTGAAAATGGTAATATCACATAAAAGTAGCAAAGCGGAAACCATCTACAAATGCAATACACTTTAGGGAATTGAATAATTTATATTGGGCAGATAAGAGAGCTGTGAAACGCTGCTGTTGACGTGAAGACATTCATTTTAGTTACTATATTGTCAAAGTTTTTTCATCTGACATTGTTTCTCATTAAATTATAGGACCTAAATCTAATCTAGCGATGGAATGTATCTACAAGTAGTATAAGTGTATGCATATGACACCAAACTGTCAATTCCAACATTTACATTACAGTTTTACGAGTGTCTTCATATCACAATAAATAAAGCTGTTCTGTTGTTACATGGATGTACGAATCTATGTCTGTTTGTTGAACGGGCACGATTTCGTCCAATTCAGTCCAATTCTTCTCAACTGTGTCTAATTCGGTACTATGGAGTACAATTTTGTCCACCTTGGCGCAATTCCAACGAATTCGGTCCAATTCAGTCCAAACAAGAAATGCTTCATATGAAAGTCGAAGGTAGAGATTAGGAGAGATTGTTTCAACATTTTACTGTATACCTATAGTAATGAGAAAAATGGCAAAGATTGGCTTATACTGTCAAAATTACTTCAGTGACAGATTTTTATCTTGTAGACTGTATGCCTGTAAATGCCAACCTTAAATAATTTACTTACATGTGTCAGTGTTTATACTACACACTACTACTTCATCCTGAATAGAGTTTTTTCCTTTCTGAAAATTCTTAGCCTGCAATCGGTAAATACTAACTTTAATGCTATTGTTTAGTAAGTGTATGCCAAGTAGTTTATCATACTTCGTATCTCCAATACGAAGTGAACTATGGACACAATTTTTGATTCTAAGATTTGATGTCGCCTTATTAAATCTTAAAGGTTGAAAGCCAGGCGAAAGGCGAAGCAAAATAGGACACATCAATTGATTTGTAATAAAACCTACAATGTTTTCCTAATCAATATTAGGAGCAGATATTATGCTGTGGAATGATATTGATATGACAGGAGAAGTACTAGTAGGTGTAGCAATAGTGAAATAAATTTATACAATTTGTGAGCTAGTTGTTAAGGTGTAATAATAGCGTGTGCATATATTTTGAAAATTAATGCAGAGTTGTGTGAATACACAGAAATGGCAACGTGCGAAAGAAGGGGGCTACGAACTTAGAAATCATGTAAGAATACGCAAAAAATTATCACCTTCGACTCACTTTTAGTAAATTAAGCTTGACTGTTGCAGGGAATGCCTATAGCAAATGTTTCTTCGTATTTGCATGTACAGATAAGTGTTCTTATAGGATATCATTGCGTTACAGAACGTTAGCACACTTAAAATAAGAAAATAATATTATGTCATAATGTTCGTAGTCACGCTAAATAATAATAAAAGCCGCTTAGAGACAGTTCAACTAAGCCTTATTAGTCATCGAGTGCTGTATACATTGTGCTCTGTATATTCTGCATTCCGTGTCCAATCAGCAATTCAAACGAAAATAACATTCTTGACTTTGCGAAGTTTGGCTATCACAAATTCCGTAAAGAGCAATGCTGTGCCCACCAGCCCTACTTTAATGCAAGGTCCTTCGTATGAAAGCGAAACAAAAATAATGCATTCCACATTCATTTATCTATTAAACTTAATGTTATTGGTATCCATTATTACCTTTTCTAAGGCTTTCCTCTAAACATTGACATAAAGATCCAAACGAACTAAACCCACCGAGTTGTTTGTCATTTTGTAGGGCACGTGATAGAGGACTGGTTGTGACCCAATTGGGAAATTAACTGCCTAATATGTATGAATAGTAATTTTGTGCCTTTGTGTCAATAAAATTGTTTACTACCAAGTCATGTCAATTTTGTATGCAACGCACATATGAACTAGATCGAAGTCGAAGCTTTTTTGCATGCCTAATTGCATGTCACTAATTGTCAATCGAAACCATGCAGATACGATATCCTACAGAAAGTGATACAAAAACTTTCGATGTTCAGATAGGTTTGTTTACTTTTGTAGCTAGACTCATGTTTGTATTTTGATGTATAGATTCATGCACAATTGTATGAGGAGTAAACGCACTGCGTCATGAAGCACGAATTTTTGGTACTGATACATTCAACTATGCTTATTAACATGCACTCTATGTATATATTTTGTGTTTACACACTTTTACTTTTTGGACTCAAATAAGGAATGGGAAGAACCATTAGTTTACATTAGTATGCACTTTACTAGTGTAATAATGTTATATAACCCTGCCTTACTATTATCCTTAGATTTGTATTGTCATTATACGCTTCAGAGATAATAATAATAATTTATTCAGAACAATTTTCTTCATCGAAGGTTGTCATATTGCAGAGATTGTTACTTCGATGACATTACGATTCATAGTTTGTAAGGTAACATTACCATTACTTGTCGCCTCCTACGGTTGAATGTTTACGATGAAGAACCCAACAGAAAACGTAATTTAGTGGATCATATTAAGCCATTGCATAATTGGGAATTTTTGCCTTTATGCTATTTCAAGGACTTGCTAAACATTATTTGAGAACTAATTATAAATCTTTATACAGATTATGTAGGTTTTTTAAACTTTTTTTTTCTTGTTTGAAATAACTTAGCTGTGAATTTGAAAATAAAAATTAAATCATGAATTTTTTGTGTTTACAGAGCGCAGTGGCATGAAATAAAACTACCGACAAATTTCACCTGTGACGATTGCACTATTCGTTTGCTCCGACAGGCGTCTGAATGGGCAAATAATTACCGATTTTGGTCATGTGCCGATGTGGACATCGTGGAACCCCGGAAATATAAAGAAACTTGCAGTGGGCACGGCCGCCCTGTAGTTGGACGTTGCGTCTGTAATAAAGGTGTGTTAAATGTACACGTTTTAGATACATATACTTACATTTGTGATTTGTGCTTAAGAGAGTTCCCTATCTAAATGGTTATTAATGGTACCTTTCTTTGGTAGGTATTATCCAAATTATATGCGCGTACGTGCATATGTAAAATGTGTATGGATACATGAAATAATAGTTTAAGAGGTTTTGTATCTTCCGTGTCCATCCCGTGACTGGTGCGTAATGATCATGAAATCTCAAAGCTTAGGTAGAAACTGTAGATATGGTTGGCACTATATGGAGTAGGTATTATCTAAACATTACATGATACAGGTTAAATGTTTAAGAACCTTTAAACTCACGTCAAATAAATAACTAGGGCTTGTAAGCGACCAGAGTAGCATGAATAATTCGGATGTGTAATTAAATTGACCGTGGATTGGAACAATGCTTCGTCCGTGCTAAATTATGGACCATTAGCGTTTAGTGTTGGTACGTGTCAAGCAGGGAAGGAAAACGAACTGTGCTTTAATTTTGTGTCTTGTTACAAGTATATATATTTACATTCTAATGTATAGTAAAGAAAGGATACAATGAACGTAACAGGAAAAGGGACTTGTATTAGTATTCTTCTGTAATGCCCACATGTTAGCAAGTTAACTTTGTGTTTATATATCATCCTAATTTATTTTCTCTCTGTTGTAAATAGGATTTTGGGGAGCAAGATGTCAGTATGAAGATGAGTGTGAAACGGACTCCGAGTGTGGTGGCAGCAATGGAAAATGTATTGCTCTCGGTGGAACGGCTCTACCTCGTAAACAATGCTTTTGCGCTCCAGGATTTCATGGTGAAAAATGTCGTAAGAGGAATAAGGTTAAAATGCCCGATTCTAATCAGCCCCTTGATACTTCTCGGCACACCAAACAAGTTTTATCGGATCGAATGACCCTTTACTACAACGTACGACTACTAAATTGCCTTATCTAAAAAATACTCAAATGAAACAACATTTTATTATTGTAAAGGAGATAACTGATGTTCACTACTCTTAAAATTCATAGATTATTCCTGCTAAAAAGGAAGAAAATAAGGAAATCGAGTTTATCCTTGTAATTGACGGTACTTCTTATGGAGCTATTGGATGGAGACCGGCTGGTTTTGACAAAACCTGTAAGAGATGGCCATTTATTCAGAATTCAACCACGGAACGTCAAGGCAAAAATGCAAAGTTGCAAGTTGCTCCTTCGTAAGTTAAATATAAAATTGTGTACAGACATTTATGAAGTAATACCACTATCAACTAATATACAGTACCATCTTTATTTGAAATTTTGAATGACCTATATTGTTTGAATTCATTTAGTGAACCCGTTGCCGAATCGGAACCTAAAGCTGAATCGGAACCAGAGCCAGAATCTTCAGCTTCAGACCACAAGCATAAGCATGAAACTGGAAAGGCTGAGCCGGAACCAGCGGCGGAAACAGAACCCAGTGCTGAAAGTGCTTCTTCGGAGCCAGAAGTTTCCGCAGAGCCAACATCTAAACATGAACATAAGTACGAACCAAAACATGAAGATGGTCATGCTGAACCGGAAACCCATGCTGAACCACATGCAGGTATTTTGAAGGATTTTTTCAACAAATTGAATATGTGCATGATCGATGCAATTTATAATTGTACTAATACTACTATTGTAGAGTCTGAGCCAGAGCCGGAAGTTACAACAAGACCTGAAGTTAAGGAAACCACCGTTAAAACCGTGTCAACTACAAGTTCAAGCGCTAGTAAATTGAGAGCCAAACTTAGATCTTCCAAAGCGCCTGAAGGAAACGAAGAAGTGAAGGTAGAAACATCTTCTATCGTTGTAAGTCGAAGCTCAAGAAGGCAGAGATCACCCGAACCTGAGGATTCCAAGGCAGAGCCTGGTTAGTGTTAAAATACACTTAACCTCATCTTAATTTTTGTACATTATTATTAAGTATTGTTCTAATAACAGAACCCGAGTCAGAACCTGAGTCTGAACCAAAATCTGAGCCTGAATCTGAACCGGAATCTACAGCTAGTGAACCTGAACCTGAGTCAGAAGCCGAGCCACATCCTGAAAGTGAACCTGAAGCTGAGGCAGAACCAGGCGCAAGTGGAAGCTCACCTCATCCATCAAATCAGGAATTGAAACCATCTGAGGTAAAATTATCGTCTAATTAAAGCTAAATGTCCGTGATATTTAGATATGAACGCTACGTAATTAGTTAGTTCTACAAGCCTTTAGTACCCACAAATAATTTGATAATTAACATTTTCAGTGGGCACCAAAAGGAGATTTTCATGCTATGGACTGCATCGATTTGGTAATGGGCGGTGCACGAGGGATTTATTCCAGAATTAGGGATTACTACACAAGGGATAGATCTACACCAAGACTGGACACATTCTGGGGAGGAAAAGAAGATATTACATCAGCAGCCGGATGGGAGAAAGACAACCAAACTGTCCTTATTTTCCGCAGAAAAATCCGTTCGACAGATGGTCCTGATCATACCATTGACGGAGAAATGCATGTAATTTGGGCCAGAGGTCAAGAGTCAGGTGAATACGTGCACAAACCCCATTCTGGAATTGAAAAGGAGACTCCATCCGTTCCTAATTTTTATGCTCCCGATGAGATTAAATATCATGGACACGGTGCTCAGCGTGGTATTACCCGAATTGACTTCTTAAATCAACAAGGTATTACCAGATAATATTTTATGGGGAAATGTAACCTGAATAATTATCTTAAATAAATATTCATAATATTTCATTTTCCCAGCAACTGGCAGCAAAAAGACAACAGAAGGTGACTGCGAAAATAACTGGGCTCATCCTCCGGGTTGCTCTAATGCCGACAGTTCAAAACCTTGCAGTTATAATGCCACTTGGAGATACATTCCTAGCTTGGATTCTATTAGATTTACAATTGAAACCAGAAAAACTGATAAGTGGACGGGCATTGGCTTCAGCGACAGTCCTGATATGAGAAATTCTGATGCTATTCTTGGATGGGTAAATTCAGCAGGACAGTTTTTTATCATGGACACTTTCATGACCTCATACACAGCACCTATTTTGGATCAATATCAGGTACTTGAAAGTTATTCTGTTCAGGATTTGTATTAAATTGTGTAAAATGTAAAATGAATGTTAAGTAATTTACTTATAAACATAGGATATTTCTAATATGACTGGCAAATATCGAGACGGCATTGTTCAACTGTCATTCTTACGGAAAGTGAATACAAATGATAACTTGAAAGATGTTTCCTTGGATGAATGTCGATTCTTCCTGTTCCCTGTGGAAGGTGGAACTTACAATGCAGTATCCAAGAAGATTAGAAAGCATGACCAAACTCCAATTGCTTCTCCTGAAAAGATTTGCATTCCCCGTAAATGTCGACCAGTGAAAGTGGTTAAGCCTCAAGAGATTCGTTATCAATTTGATATTAAGCTAACCGGTGGTTTAGGAGACAATTGGAAAGCACCGAAGAAGGGTTCTGAAGATTTCAACTTATTAGGAAATCGTATCGAAACTGACCTAAGCTCTGGTCTTAAGAACATTCAGGGATTCAACCGATTAGGACTTACAGATATTACCAGGTACGATAAAATAGATTTTTGTGATTTAATATGCATATATTTTGGAAGATAGGATCGAAAATAAAACTATTGTTTTTCGGTAATGATATAGGGATGGAGAAGGAGCCTTGGCCAAGTTAGAACTGATGGTACAACCCAATTCAGAGCTAGCTGATAAAAATCGAGTAGAACGTGCTCTTAAAGAAACAATTGCAAATGGCCGCGTTGGAGCTTTACAATTGGATCCTCAATACTTGGAATTAAGTTCTCCAGAGTTCCGTGCTGCGGAAGATGAAGATTCTAATGTAATAGCGACAACATCTGCATTTGGAGGTCAAAGATTATGGATTGTTCTCGGCTGCGTTGCCGCTCTTATTCTTTTAGCCCTTCTTCAAGCTGGCTTGACCATTTACAAAATCTCCGGTAAAACTTCCTCCCACAAGGTAATATTATCATTCCTTTTCCCACGTTAACTAATTATTATCATGCGATGACAGAAAAAAAGCAAAATGTGAAAAGTTGTACTGTATGAATAATTAAGATTGTATAGCAATGCCTCTGTAAGTGCCAAATCTTATGGAAACTGTATGTAGTTACAAGCTGTTGTAGAATGAATGAATTTCTTTTAAAAGGTTGTTCCTAACGGGAATGAAATGGGAGGGGCTAAACCTGCAATATGATCATGATCTTCTTTGACAGTCTTCACTTCTCCTATCTTCATTGACAAAATCTTCTTAAAACTTCTATTAATATCACATATACATATTATCCTGTCAAGGTTGGCGACAATCAGCACCTTCCAGTATTCACTAACGTTTATAGTAATGATTAATGATCTGAACTTTTTTTATCCTTTTATCTTTCTTTTCTTTTTAATCTCTTCGTTTCTGCGTTCTTTTTTGCATTGCATTTAAGGCCATTACTATAATTAAAGCTGTAATTAATCTCATGCACATTACTCCTGTTTAGTTCATATAGTCAATCCACATATCTATACAGTACCATATAGATGTATTATTTCGTGCACTTAAATACTCTATTTATCAAAACGTAGGTAAGTTTATAGGCCCTTTAGCTTGAGGTGCTCACGCAATAAGTAGCACAGCGCATTTTCGCTTACCTGAGAAACTATTATTTTTACCATTATAATGAATGTTTACCTTGTACATAGTAAATTGCAGTTGCATGTATTTTTTAAAGATATGAAATGTGAAGGATGACAATAATTCGTGTTTGTATTCTCAGGGTTCTCCTTCCAGTGGATCAGGAATGCAATGGAGAGATTATTCAGAAACGAATTATGGTTACGACGCCTACGATGAAAAGCACTTGGGACATAACGCAATGCCATTGACAGCAGCGCCTCAACATCACCCAAATGGAAATGGTCACGGTCACGGCAACAGTCACGGCAACAGCCACGGCAATGGCCATCCCCATACTAATGGTCACCACAGTCTAAGTCATAATTCCAATGGCCATGGTAATAGTTATAGTCAGCATGGACCTCCCAACATGTCACTCCCTCGTCCACAAAACCATTCTTCTCACCAATCTACTCATGCACACCAATCGCAATCCATGCGCCATAACGGAAGCAGTGGTGTCGGCGGAGGAACGTCCGCAACTCACAACCCCGACTTTTACTTTATGCCATCTCAAAGGAAATACTCGGGAGAAGTCGTTCGAGTCTATGTTGACCACAACAATAAGAGATAATTAGCTATGTTGTATTAAATACCTTAATGTAGTAGTTTGTACTGTAGTTACTAGTTAGAGAAGGTAGGGTGGAAATCAAAATGTAGAAGACCATGTTCGTAATTATTGTAAAATCCTCTCTGGAACATGTAAATCCTTTTTTTCTTATCAATTATGTATTTCTGACAGTTAAAAATTAACTTTATACTAATTAGGGTGATACTGAGAGGTTTTCTTTCACTGAACTGTTTATAACGAATGTGCGTAAAATTTTCATTTACAGCTTGATATATCTTATTACTTCTGGAAACCTTAAGAGCACAGATAATGCAGGAACTTTTGTGTATCAATAATGTGTAAATGTAAATAGATAATTTTTATAATGTAACTGTATTGTTGACGAGCCGTGTTTGATGTTGCTTAAATAATAGGTGTTCTAAGCAATTTAAAAATTAACAGAGGAGGTTAGTTGTGTTACACTAGACTATATGTTATACTGATATACATTCAAGTGGACTGCTAGTACATAATATTTACGTGAGATACACTACTACATAACAGAACACAGCTTACTTTAAGGCTCATACAAATTGTATGTATGTATTCATTTTAAGATGCAAAACAAAAGTTAGACTAGGTACCTTTAGTACTTTTTAGAATTTAGAATGTAATCGTAACCGTCAATTTAACGATAAACAGCGCATAGAATATCCTTTCCCTTTTAATAATGTCACAATAATGTATTATGCATGTATGTAACAGTGTGTACAGAACAATTTCAAGCGCTTGTTAACAAAGTTATTGTATGCTTAAATTCAAGCACAAGTGCCTAGTAGTAGATAGTAAGATAATATTATTTAGTGTGTCAATTTTATGAATCACTCATTAAGTATGTTCTCTAGTTTTTTTTGTAAATAGGTTGCTGTGAGTTTATCATTAAGTTCATTAAGGTAAGTAATTAATTTGCAAATGCAAACGTATTTTGTGACAACTTGTCGCGTGTGAACTGGGACTGACAAGTTTTACTCTATTTTATAACGTATATGTATGTGTTGATGCTGTTAGCTAGTGTGTAGTGCAGTAATACATAAATACAAAGACTCTAATAGGTACTTCAGCTTCCGAATTGAACAAAGGCAAAAGAGTTTTACACGTTTTAACAGTGATTTTAATTGACAATGGATGAAAAATGTAATGCATTAAAATACAAAATAAAAGGGAATGATACAAATAATACCTCAAATCAATGGCTAACGTTTCAGAATATTTATTTAGGCTAATCAATCCATGTATTTCTTATTTGCATCGTGGACATTAGTAGTTATCAAATAATACATCGTTGCTATTGCTAATTTTTTGGTACAATACTATCAAATTGGCACAAAATGATATAAACTTAAGTTATTTAAGGTAACAATTCAGAGTTCAGTATAAGAGTTCGTGTAATTTAAACAGTGATATTTTCAGCTTCCTGATTTTCAGAAGGTTTAACTTCTTCACATTGGTCCACGATATCTGTTGAATTCTCCAAGAAATTCTTCATTGTGTCTCTAGAAGCCTTAGAAGTGACTTTCTCCTGACTTTTACCGTTGATCAAAGTGGCGCTTGGAGTCACATTGATCTCTTCTTTAATTGAGGTCAGCTCTTCGGTTATTGAGGTAGAAGGCTTTTCTGAATCTACAGATATTTCAGGAGTCTCGGTAAGTGACACTAATAGTTTCTCCATCTTTTCCAACCGCGGTAGTAATGCCTTCTTAAATCCTTGAGACATTGGTGAAATTGGGAAACTGCTTTCCTCGGGTTCCGGCTCTGTATGAAAATGCTCATTAGGAAAATCAAATTATGTTGATTAGAGACATAAGAATTTGAAATTTAAAATAACCCGAAACAGAATCCGCTGCTGCTAATAAGGATTTCGCCATTTTTACTCGGCTGCAATTAAATATAGAAAACATGTTTAACTATCGAATATCTAAATAAAATTATGGTAAAAATAATATAAATAATTACTCTGGTAAGGTAGATACAAAGTGGTTACGAATGAGGGAGGACCAAGGTGCCCATGGCTTGTGGATCATATTGAAACCAGAATCGAGCATATTGATGATCACACCCTCATTATATTCGACGGAGTCGCGAATGCTAGATCCTGTTACTACATCAGAATGTTTCATCATGGCGTAATATGGCTCAGGTGAAAACACCAGTTCTACAAACAGGAGATAAAATATCAAATGAATCCTTGAATAATGAAAATAAAATTTTCATTGAAATTAATTTTATACCTTGGATTTTGACAACAAATATCAAAACATTGGAAATATTCTCTTCGTAAGCTGGAGGCTCCCACTTAATACTACTCACACAAAAGTTTCCATCACTAGAGAGAACAGGATTAATATCACGGGAAACGTAGGAGATAAACTTGGTCCGTGGGGGACTATTTGGAAAATCTTTCGGTAGTTGCATATCAAAGAGAAGAAGGGCATCCTCATACTGTCAGTAAAATGAGCAAAATTTTAATAACAACATACAGTAATATATAGCAGGATGAAATAATTGACATACCGGAGTCTTTGTAGGTCCCAACATCAGCACTGATAGCAAATCCTAAAAATTAGGAAATAAGAGTTCAAATTTTTTATTAATGACGGCATAATGCATTATTATTACCATTCTAGTCTGGGGTCGGAGTCGGAATTTAGCACCTCACTCCAGCACCTCACTCCATTTTCCCCTCAACAACCTCTTCGCATAAATTGGCACACCAACAACCAAAGTATGATAATACACCGAATTGATGCCTTTGGTACCTACAGTGTACAGTTTTATGCTAAGAGGAAGGAGAGGGATTTTAAATTAAAATTAGCTAGTAGCTAAGGTGATTTTCAAAAATTTGACTCCGACTCTTGATTCTCTTATTATGAAATAATAAGAAACGAATACAGGAAGTCTTGATTATTACCATTCTATCTTGATACATTCGAATCCAAATCCCCTGTGGTACATTATCGCTCAACACTTTCCGTTCTGCGGAGAAAATCGTTGCAAATGCATTGGTGTAAATATCGGAATTAAAAGGATAAAAGCGATGATTCTCAGGAGCTTCGTCCAACATCTTAAAAGCAGATTCATCCCAAATGCTATTTTCTTCTCGGGACAACAAATTATTGTTATCACTGTACAGAGATTTTAGAAGTGTGTCGTTGGTCGCATCAGCGATATTCTTTTCAGGATCAAATTCCATTTCCAGTTGATGAGAAGGAGGAATTAAATCATCTGGATGTGGATATTGAAAAGATGTATTAATTTGGGTTGAAAAAAATCATAATTTACACCTGAGCATACCTTCAATCCATTTCCGCGAAAAGAAATTCCAGTAACACCTCTTGGACATTGGGATAATGGAATGTGGTAGCATGTAGTGTATGCTATTATCAGATGGGTTGAGTACGATCATTTTCCCTGACTTGACATCAATATCAGTAACAGTACCAGCTCGGAAGCGTTCTTTTAGTGGATTCTTTGCAAAGACAATTGTGCCTCGGACGTAGAGACAATAACGAGAATGGAGTTTGATATCATAGACTGATTCATCATGGATTCCCAAATCCCTTATGCTTTCACCATCAATGTGGATCCAGCGGACTGGAACAATTTTGTTTTTGTCCGCATCTGCGTGGTAAATGAATATTGGGATTATAAATGTCAGAAAACTAAAAGACAAAATTACTATGTATGTAATCATTACAGAATTTCTCGCTATTTTGAACAATGCCATAAATCTCAGAGTCCATAGTCGTTTTGTGAATGGGTGCAACCACAACTCCTGAGGGATAGTCAGGATCTTCGGAAATTTTTTGAAGATATGGAACGTCAATTGATAACATGATTTGCTTTGTTCCATCCTAAATCAAAAAACTATTTAGTGAATCAAACAATGTGGGTTTAAAAGCTATTTTCAGTCACATTCTTACATCCCACTCGACTTCAACTTCATTTTGCCGCAGTAGAACTTTCACAGGTAGATCGTATCCTTTAACGGAAGACTGCAGACGGAAAAAAGTGATCAATCATTAATTTCCTTATAATAATACTCTAAATACTTAACTCAATCACTAAACCCAAATCACCTTTGGATTATAGAGAAAATTTACCAGAATTGAAAGAGGAGGATTGACTGGGCTTCGAATTTCTTTTGAATTTTTATCATCCATTTTCATGTAGTTAGTGCGAAACTTAGATAACCACAGAGTGTGACTTGTAACTGAATCTTGTGGTTTTAATCGATATATGCGAACACTGTTGAAACCAATTGTTTCAGTGCTGGGTACTCCAACTAACTCGAGGAAACGCATCTCGTTTTGTGTAAGTATTTCTGGAGGAGGTTCTATCTCTGCATTCTTCTTGTAAGGAGCAATGTATAACCATTTGATAGTTAGCTGAGTAACCTGGACAGATAAATACACGAACAATAATACAAATCCAAAAAATTACTTCAATAATTAACCCGTAATACTTAAAAATGACAGTACTTCTGTTCTTGTAGTTTTTGCTGAGTAAAACGAATACAAGTAAGGAAGAAATGGAATCCACTTCCAAAAGAATCGCATTGATGATCCAGCCCATTTGGCTTTTTTCAGCATACTCAGGCTAAAATGAGTGCGAACACCAGGACAAGAGACTCCTATGCCCCAATATGGATCATTTTTCATAAATCCGTCCGCTTAAACATAATAATATACAAATTAGTAACATATAATGCACTAGATCATCTGCTAGCTATTCAGTTATGAAAACTGTCAGACAAAATAATAATAAACTGCCGACAGATTTAAATTAATTGAGTGAATTTTGACCATTGATCCCAATCCACTTTCTGTGTAACAGTGTTACTGAAACTTTTTGTTTTCGAACAATCTATCTCAATACTTTCTACGATGAACAAAAGTGAAGTAACATCGATTTTTGACTTATATATACATTACAATAATTAACAAACTTTACGTTTTGACTTACATTCATAAGTTTCGATATAAAAAGATCTGCCTGCTCCGTCCAACTGGAACCAAACATTTCGCTTAATATTGGTAATCACTCCGACCCATTCGCGATAGATAACTTCCTGGCCCCTTACGTATGCCTGGCCATCAAATAATACAAATTTTATAATATCACTAAATTTGGTTGAAGATTTTCAGTGAAAACAAAGAGTAAATCGAGATTATTACAGAAACGGGCCCCAAGCGATCTGTCATAACATTTTCAACGATATGACTTGTGCCGACGATATTAACGGTAGCCTTGTTCATGTATACTGTAACTGTCCCACATACACCATCCTCATTCTTAACTCTTTGACCCCTCATCAACATCCGGTCAACCAACGCTACCTAAAGTTTTTAAGATAAATTGTCGCTCATGATATTATGGTACAGATGTCTGCAGATGGTTTATGAAATATACTTTTTAATTCATAAATCACAAGATAGGAAATAATTATTTAGCGTTTACCTCAGTCACTTTGGTCATGTCTACTTTATTTGAAGAGTCCCAATGTACCAAAACCTCAGAAGAGCTTCCTCCATCAGCTGACCGGTTTATTTCGGAGTCAGCAGGTCCAGCGAGAACGGTCCCGTAGATAGGATTTCCATCTGCAAAGTCTTTACCCACCCGTACTATGATATCTCCAGTGTACAATCTCCTCGGCTTCTCTGTCTGGGTACCAGGCTGGTTATCTGACCGAACATCTTCAATGGTAATTTCTGTATGCAAACTTTCAGTGCGACTGCTAATTTGATTTGGCACCTCAACTGACATGTTTCTAGGATTCTTCAATCAATACCATTTAACACTAATTAATTAACACTCAGATTTTCATATGCAGCTATAGAAAAATTAATTCTTCCAACACACTTTTTCGGATCAATTTGTTTTCAGTTTACCAGCTGTTAGTGATTTTCACACTTCTTGGCAGGATGACGAATTCTGGAATACGGATTCATCAATCATCTCTTCAGAATTCCGAGAAAATTAAAACAAACAAATATACCTATTATAGCAATTGAAATATTACATCTCCCATAGTAACACTGTGGGAGATGTAATAGGTAATTTTATTATGACGAGCAATTTTGACCCATGAAGTTGATTTCGTTGATTTGATTGGATTTTACGTCAACCCGTGGACATCACCTATGCAACTGAAAGGTTGGTGGAGTTTGTGGGAACATTACACGAGATTGATAGACTTCGAGTGACGTCACCGGAAGTCATACTTAGGGAGTTTACATGGAAATTACGTACTACTCTCCTCGGGGGTGACACGGGTGACCCTTGGCGATAAAAATAACAGCTACTGTTCAAGTCAAAATAGAAGACCCCTGGGAGCCAAAAATTACATTGACGAATAATGCGAGATTTTCTGAAACTTTCATAAAATTTATTAATAAAATGCCAAGGCGACAATTATCTTTCATCTAAAGTACCAGCTTCTGAAGCCACAGTTCAGAAGTTTGCTAAAATTTTTGTTTCTTCATAGATACCAAGGAGCTTTAAAGCTTCATAAGGAGGGTTCAGTTAGGCAGCCGTCCCTTATCCGATTGTTGCCAATGACAACTGGTAGGATTTGTCCCTTATAGATATTCACGCAAAGTGCCTAGCTGAACCCTCCTGTTGAAACTGTTGACACTCCTTGATAGATACGAAATTACAATTTGCCATTTCTCGTAACCTACCCAGAATTGCCAGGGGTCTTCTATTTTGACTTGAACAGTAGTGTCCGAACCAAGGTTTATAAAACCATAGCAGTAAACATTAGGTTATTTCATGCTCAAAATCACCGGTTTTCTAGACACAGATATTTCAAGTACCAATCTATTACATGAATTTTAACCCTTTGTCTTGGTAGTGGGGCAAAGGAGATGTAATTTTTGGTGGTTATATGGGTAGTGGACACTGAACACGACATCTACCGTTTACTTTTAAAGTTCTTAAATGATTCGGCATCAGCAATGATTGAAAAAGTTGTCCAAATCTTGTCAAGATTTTAACATTAAAATATTAAAATGCTTAAAAACTGGAAGGAATATCCTAAATTTTCTCGGATACAGCCCTAGCCAATGCGTTTGCCATTCCGACCGTGTACTACACTAGAAAATCGGGCTAGAACTTTCGCCAATTTTGAAGCAAATGCGAAGAGAGTTTCATGAAAAAGTGTAAAATGTAAATTGCATTGAACATGACCGGATGTGTAGGTCATGAATATCCGACAAATTGAAGCGATGGAGCTAGAGCATTGAGCTTTTCTCTATGCCATCGCAGTTGTAGTCAATTTGCCTTGCGAATTTTCATCGTGTCATTGCTTGTATTACAGTACAGTAATTGAGCGAGTCAGTTGAAAAAGTTAAAGTTTCGAAAAACGGCTGAATTTTTCATTTATTATTATTCGCAATTGCTAACTCCAATGGACCCGACCAACTTGGCTGGGATCTATTACACATTACACCGTTGCTCTACAGTTTGCACACGCACTTTTAAATTTTTATTACTCAACTGTAAAACCTCCTAAGGTCGTGGAAACCGATGCAAAGTGCAAATTGGTATTCAAATAAATTTTCGTGGCCAGGTGCGCTTCCAAAACTTTATCTCATTGTGCTGAGTTCCTGGACAAAAATTTTTCAAAAAGCAATAACGTAAAATAACGGTATAATTTGCCGGCTGGTTGGCTTCAGCTCCATCAATTGTGCTGTTTTAGCCATCTAAAGAAAAGTTAAACCAACTAGTTGTTGAAATGTTTTGAAAAACCTTGCTTTTGGAACTGTCATTTAGAAATAAGTATTTTAGGGATTCAAATAAGCCTATTTTTTCAAAAGAGAGACCATGACTTGAACAAATCTTTGAAAATGAAGGCGTAAACTTTTTTTAATTTTCGCTGCAAATAAAAGTTCAGATTATTTACTTTTTCAAATATTATCCTTCAAAAATTTGGTAAATTGACCACATCCTTATCAATTAATATTGATAAGGATTTACTTTAAATTTTAATTAATTTAGGTAGTCATATTTGGTTTTAGCTCGTCTGATAAGGCAGCTTATAGAACCGCACAGTCCGTCAGTCTGTCCGTTTACTCATTTACAAAAAGCGGTTACGTAACATTTAAATGTCTCTTCTAAATCTCAGCATATCGCTGAGACGGTTTCAAAATTTTACTCGGGAGGTTTTAGAACTGAGTCTGGGACTTAAAAATCCACTCTGCTATGACTTTTGTATAATTATACCACGAAAACTATGTTCTCGATGACTCTTCTGACCACCACTGAAGGGAGGAGTAATATGGATTTCAGCCCCATCTCGAAATTCTGAAAAAAGATTTTTTGAATAATATTGTTTTATAAGGCTATTTTTGACCCATTTCCTAAAAAAGAAAACATTTTGCGTTTCGTGGGAGTTTGGCTTATTATTTTCCGTATACAACGTCAAACCTGCCTTGCAGCATTCCCCTGAAACGGAGTTATAAATATTAAATATAGTGCTGCTCCCGCTTTCGGCTAATTAAATCACAAACTTTGGTTTGGTCACATTCCGTTACACAATCTCCTCACCTGCGATAGTAAAACACTCAACTTCTATTTAAACACAT
This sequence comes from Tomocerus qinae, assembly GCA_020055645.1. Lineage (NCBI taxonomy): Eukaryota > Metazoa > Arthropoda > Collembola > Entomobryomorpha > Tomoceridae > Tomocerus > Tomocerus qinae. Next base: position 105,031,483 of record CM034546.1, on the reverse strand, counting down.
TAATTCATCCCGAAATTCTATTCTGTATACACATGTTAAAGTTGCTCTTGCGCCAGCATAACAACCACCTGGGAATATCAAAATGCATGTTAATAAATGTTTTACCTTTGGCTCTATTCTTCTCGAAGGATATGGTGCAAAAACATCAATTTTAAAGCATTTAAAGCAACGACCGCCCTCGTGTATTCCTTGATGATCCACAATTCCAAAAAGTAAGTCCTGTAAAAATCGGACTTATCATCCGAGAGGAATAGAGACAGAGGGATTAAAAATTTTAACGCGCATTTAGATGGTCCCATGGGGTTGCTATGCAGGTGCGATGAGCGTTCTTAAGCGCTATCGCAGCCATAATTTTTTATGAAAGTTGTTTTGTTGCCTTGTTGGTACGTTTCAGAACACCTCTGACTATGTCGGTTGGCTCCAAAGGAGTGGACTATTTTTAATCCTTATGTGCATTTTCCATGACAATATTAGCAATCCATCGAAACTGTTACTTTTTCAATTGACATGCTCAATTCGAACCCATGGTTACGGATACTGTCCCATAGGAGAGTGCAAAGTGCAATACGACAACTCGAAATAACATTACATGAGTGGAAATGTGCACCAAGGTGATATCGTGGCCAATTCAGCCTTTTTTGTACAGCCTGTTTGATATTCAGTTAACTTTTAGCTGGGAGAAGCCCGTGGTCATGGATACAGCCATGCACCGTTCCCTTTGGTTTTATCCTATTCAAACTGGCTGCAGAAGGAGAGCGAAACAAAACAAAATGACTTCACCAAAAGTGGTAAGAGGGTACATTTATGAAAATTCTGTCTGATTGCGGTTGCTATTGGCTCCCATTGTTAAACAGCTACACATCCCATTCAAAATTCGGAAAAAATCTATTCAGACGCATAAAACAGACTTCTTTTGTTCTCATCCGGCCACGGGATTGGTTAACATTTTTCAAAATTCGACATTTTATTGGTTATTTCCATGGCGAAAATTCTATAGGTGACAACTATTTTTTGGAAAGGGATGCATTTCACAATTCATTGTTGCATTGAGCAGACAATGAAGTATTTTGTAAACTAAATCACACTTTGCTTTTTATTATATTATTGTTATCAAAGTTCATTTAACAGTTGATTACAAAAATTTACGAACGAGTTATTTCTATGATTCTGTAACTTATTTATCACTAATATTGATTAAAACATTAAATATTCACTTTAGAAGTATCTTTATCACTAGTTGCTGATGCTGCTGTAGGATCTTCAAGTAGCGTGTAGCCTTTTCGACTTTCAGGGCTAATCATTTTGAGTATTTCTGCTAATTTTTGTGACCCTTTCAATTTACGGCGAACCAAGTGAAGTAATACTCCAGACATGAACAATCATCAGTATACATAAGATCTTTGTAAATTGTGTCCGTCCGTTAACATTTCAGAGCCTGAATTTGGCTCAGTGGCGTTGGAATGTTACAAATAATTCCAGGCTCTCAACACACACAAGTCACACAATACAATAATAATATCTCAGCTCATTCCACTTTTTGCTGCTCTTCTCTCTCGAAGCAGCAAAGGAGTGGCATCAAACGGATTTTGAGCGAACAACAATTTTCAACCTGGCAGAGCCAGATTTAAATCAAGCGTAGTTTGGCTTGATCTATCTCTGTCTCTGCTCCAGTCTGTTGTCGCATGCTGATTGACTGAAATTTTCTGGTATCTTCTCCTATCTGCTGTCAACTATTCTCTGTTGACCAAGTGCTGCCGTTGGACCATTTGCCGGATTTCAAATTAAAAAACGTCATAACTAAGGTGATTTTCATCCCAGTTGTCATTGGTAATTCCGATTCAAACAATAACAAATGACACATTCCGTTTATTGTACTCGGGCAAGAAAACCGAGTACAATAAACGGAATGTGTCATTTGTAATTGTTTGAATTGGTTGTTAAAATTATTATTCATTTTAAATGCATTGAGCATTTTGTGTCTAATCTTCATGTATTGTATTATGTAGTACTGTTATAGTCCTAGCAAAGAGTGGTATTGCCAATGTGGAGTTGCTCTTGGATATGCATTCTGATTGGGCGTAATTTTTTTGAAATCCAGTCTGCTGATTGACTATTGCTACATCGAATATTTTATAGATTCCCCAGATGGGGGAACTTTAGCAACACTTTGCAATTTACTACAAAATACAATACACGATATCAATATTATACACATGATGCACACAAAGATTATAACTTTGCAAGGTACAACAACGGAGTCATTTGTGAATGTTTGAATCGGTTTTAAAATTATTATTCATAGTAGAATGAATATGATTCCGTTGTTGTACCTTGCAACATTCATTTTTTGTGTGCATTCTGTGTATTATACCGTATTAATCGATTTAGTTCCCCAGGGGAACTCCCATTTGGAGACCATTTTTTGGTCAAAAATATTGTTATAGTTCCCCACATGGGGAATTATTATGATATGGGGAACTATATTTCGAATGGCAAATTAAAAAATTTTAATTTCAAATTTTTTTATTTAGACTTAGATTTTAGCGTCGTCGTCAGAGGATAGAGATAAATCCATTACTTCGGTTAGATCAACATCCATTTCTTCGTCATCATCGTCATTCTACTTTACAAACTTTTCCACTTTTTAGCTTTTTTTACCATCACAGTGGTAAAAATGCATTTAATGGTAAAAATGGTAAATTATAGTGAATACTTAGCAGAGATCACAAACGCCATAGTTTCGGATTTTCCCATTTCCCACCTCATTTTGATAGCCACTTGGGAAAAGTGGGAAATATGGGAAAAGTGGGAAATTTCTGGGAAATGAAAAAAAGTCACGTGAAATGATTTGATTGGCTGTGGCACCCTAGGGTGGCTATTCTCATCTAACACAAATTACCAGCCAAAAACAAGTATGTAGATATTTTTGCATTACTGATTGAACAACTCAGTAGATAATAAATAATATCATTGCCAGTGCCATATTCTTAGCTCAATGCCAAACTTAGATTGATTTGTGTGGTTTTTCTTTAAAATCACATAAATTATGATTAACCGAACCTAGTTATTTGATCGTATAGAGTTGTAGGGCACTTAACGTTGACAAGTGAGTACTATAAACACAATCAGTAATTGCAATTAATAATTAGTATCAAAAATCGGGATGAATTTAGGGTACGGGGGATTTGTTGCTTCGTTGGCTTCTGAAGCTGAAGGCTACAAATATATATTAATAGAAGTATATATCAATTTGGTAACACTGCAGGCAACAAGGCTGAAGGCAACGACGATTGTATTTATTTCGTTATTCTAAAAGTAAAAAAGAAATATTTGTATCACTTTTCTATTTATTACAGAATTTTTGGTTTATCCGAGAATAGAAATATGTAAACAAGCAAGGATGACTTGAGTCTCATATGATACTGACTAAATGCAGTCTCACATGAGACTGCTTCGGTGCACTATTTATACCTTCTGTGTACTAATGTTTCATTTCCCAGCCATTTTTTTCATTTCCCATTTTCCCACCCAGTAAGCCATTTTGATTCCCACTTTTCCCATGGGAAAAGTGGGAAGATCCCACTTTTTGATTTCCCACCCGAAACCTTGCAAACGACACATTAAAATAAGTTTTCATGCTCTATTTTCTCTAAAATATTTTTAATTAAGATTTATATTTGAATGTTCACTGAAGTAGTGAATCAGTCATTTAAACGTAATTATTCGCTTGGTATACAGTCAACTTTCATTTAATTAGAAAAAGTACTCATTTAATTAAAATTAATTATTCAATAAGTTAGTAAGGATGATTTTGTCCCAATTAGTTGACCCTTTCTTGGATTAATTAACACACATTAAGTTGAGCAATTTTGGGACAACAATCGTCAGCTTCAACGGTATTTTATGTATTAGTGTCGAATTTTATTCAAAACTCTGTACGTAATTTAAATAAAACTATTTTTTACCATTTCTTACCAATGATATCATTTACCACCAATGTTTAGGTGGTGGTAATAACATTAAATACCATTAAAAACCACTTACCAATCATAAGTGGTAATTAGTATTTTGTACACTGGTTGGCACATATGCACTGACTGGATACAGATGCACTGGCTAAGTGCAGATTCACTGATTTGATTTGTATAATAATATTGGTTCTTATGCCTTTAATTTAGGATTTTAGGGTGGGGAACTATTTCGATATGGGGAACTAAACATTTGGAGAGCCATATTTTTCCATATTTATTCATTTAGTTCCCCAACTGGGGAATTATTGCGATATGGGGAACTAAATCGATTAATACGGTATTAATGTATTGTATTTTGTACTACTGTTAGTCCCAGCTGGAATGGTATTGCCCATTGCGGATTTGCACTTGGATATGCATTCTGATTGGGCGTAATTTTTTGAAATCCAGTCTGCTGATTAACTATTGCTGCATCGAATATTTTATAGATTCCCCAGATGGGGGAATTTTAGCAACACTTTGCAATTTACTACAAAATACAATACACCATATGAATATTATACACAGGATGCAGACAAAGATTATAGCTTGGCAAGGTACAACAACGGAGTCATTTATGAATGTTTGAATCGGTTTTAAAATTATTAAAAGTAGAATGAATATGATTCCGTTGTTGTACCTTGCAACATTAATTTTTTGTGTGCATTCTGTGTATTATATTCATGTATTGTATTTTGTAGTACTTCGAATATTTTATAGATTCCCCAGATGGGGGAATTTTAGCAACACTTTGCAATTTACTACAAAATACAATACACTATATGAATATTATTATACACAGGATGCACACAAAGATTATAACTTTGCAAGGTACAACAACGGAGTCATTTGTTAATGTTTGAATCGGTTTTAAAATTATTAAAAGTAGAATGAATATGATTCCGTTGTTGTACCTTGCAACATTAATTTTTTGTGTGCATTCTGTGTATTATATTCATGTATTGTATTTTGTAGTACTGTTGATAACTAATTGCCTTAGTACCAGCATGCCGGAGTTGCACCTCAATACGCTCTCTGATTGGCTGAAATTTTTTGAAATCCAGCCTTCTGATTGGCTATTGCTGTAACGAATATTTTATAGATTCCCCAAATGGGGACATCTTAGGAAAATTTTGCAACTATTACAAAATACGATACACAGAATGCACTCAAAGGCTTTACCAGGTGGAAAGTACAACGGAATCATATTATTATGAATCATTTGGTCACACTAATAAATAAACATTCGTTTTCCAATACGATTTAAACAACGACAAACGGAGTCATATTATTATTATGAATCATTTGCTCACACTAGTAAGTAAGTAGTTGATACTTCCAGCAACCTCGCGGAGAAAATTTTGAAAAAAGTGACCACGTGATACATGTATTAAGAGCCAAGTGGATGGAGTCCTCCATCCACTTGGCTCTTAATACATGTATCACGTGGTCACCGAGGTTGCTGGAAGTATCAACATAAATAAGATCTCTTCTTATTTACGTATGATTAATCAACTAGTAAGTAAGCATTCGTTTTGCAATACGACTTTAAACAATGAGTGCACATTCGGTATTCTTTTACTTTGCGAGCTACAACGGAGTACCTACCGAGTCATATTATTATTATTATGAATCATTTACTAACTAAACAACACAAGGAGGAATTTTACTTCTGTGATATGTACAAAGTAATTAAAACTATGAAATGGAAATTATTTAATGACTTTTCTACAAATATACTAACTGTCTATGATTCACAAAAGACCCAAAATGCACACATAATTATGGTAGTACTGTTCTACATTTATTATAGCAGATAGCTAGACCAATTACACTGAAATAAAGGCAATATTTATACCGAATTAGCAGAATTAACTTTAACCATTAATGTTACAATAATAACATACAATAACGCATTGAGACCTAATATTGTACCATTCTGCAAATTAATAAAAGTAAAATACTGATAGAACAAACGAACGACAGGTATTTTTCAATATAAATTAACTAAGAATAAACGATGTTTAAACATTCTCAGCATTTTCTGGTAAGGTGCGCCCTTTTTTATGCTGGTGATGACGGAGCTTTGAGAAAACTTTGCTTAATTTCCAGAAAAAAGAAAACTTAATTAGCTCGCAAAGTATAAGAATACCGAATGTGCAATCATTGTTTAAAGTCGTATTGCAAAACGAATGTTTACTTACTAGTGTGACCAAATGATTCATAATAATATGATTCCGTTTTACTTTCCACCTGGAAAAGCCTTTGGGTGCATTTTGTGTATCGTATTTTGTAATAGTTGCAAAATTTTCCTAAGATGTCCCCATTTGGGGAATCTATAAAATATTCTTTATAGCAATAGCCAATCAGAAGGCTAAGTTTCAAAAAATTTCAGCCAATCAGAGAGCGTATTGAGGTGCAACTCCGGCATGCTGGTACTAAGGCAATTAGTTATCAACAGTACTTCGAATATTTTATAGATTCCCCAGATGGGGGAATTTTAGCAACACTTTGCAATTTACTACAAAATACAATACACTATATGAATATTATATTATACACAGGATGCACACAAAGATTATAGCTTTGCAAGGTACAATTACGGAATCGTTCTTATGAGGGAAAAGGCCCCAGGCTAATTGAATTAGTAACCAATAGTAAACGATTTTAATTTCATTTTGATTTTGATAGCCAATATTTTTTGACAGATAATGAGTTCGAAAAGGAAATTCAAAAGTGATAAATCAATGAATGGAAGTAGTTCATCGTGTAGCAGTCAAAGCCAAGCGTCCACCCAATGCAGTCCATGTTTAAATTCACCTCAAACCGATATGGGGAAACTGCCTGTTTCAAAATTCAAAAGGTTTTACCCAAAATGTCGGCTCTGCATTCAAGACTACTACACCGTGGGTAAATGCAGTTTATGATTTGGATATATTTAAATCGTTTAAATTTGAATTAAGACTTCGGGAAACTGAAATGTATTTTTATAATTTCAGATAAGTGTGCAAGATGTAACTATGTGATTGAACACGAAATGCCGGAATTGGTTGGAAAAGATGATGAAGAATGGTCATGGTGTGAAGGGTGTCATGTCGCCCCTGTGAGAACTAATTTTATGTGTTGCATGATCTGCAATACACCCACCGACGCTGGATTGACACTTCTTGCAGCTCATGCTGAGCATAAAAAGCAGGTAGATGACTTGCGTGAAAAGTTGAAAAAGGAAGATGAAAAGCTTCGAGAATCTTTACTTATGTCGAAAAAAAGGTGGTCCCTGTTGCTGTGGAAGATGCAATGGAGTGATTTCATTTCCAATTAGTTTTGAAATTTTGAATAAAATTTTTTTTTGAACATTCAAGCGCCCTGTTATTAACCCCGTCCGTAGGACGGGTAACCTTACTCGTACTACTATAATTACCAAACAAAAAAATACAAATAGACAGCAAACAAAAATAGCATTCGTATACAGAAAAGATGAACTTTTCTAAACCATGATAATATAATACTTGATAAGAAGTCATCTTAGTTTTAGTGAATTAGTGATAAATAAGTTACAGAATCATAGAAATAACTCATAGAAATAACTCATTGGTAAATAGTAATCAACTGTTAAATGAACTTTGATAACAATAATATAATAAAAATCAAAGTGTGATTTAGTTTACAAAATACTTCATTGTCTGCTCAATGCAACAATGAATTGTGAAATGCATCCCTTTCCAAAAAATAGTTGTCACCTATAGAATTTTCGCCATGGAAATAACCAATAAAATGTCGAATTTTGAAAAATGTTAACCAATCCCGTGGCCGGATGAGAACAAAAGAAGTCTGTTTTATGCGTCTGAATAGATTATTTGGACAGTAGCTTGGGTGTAAACATTTTGTTATTTTATTTTGTTAGTATTGCACTACTGTCGAGTGTTTGCATATCTCCGTATACAGTTAGCTTGTCGGTTGGTAGGGCTTTGGGTTTCGGATAACATTAGAAGCAAGGTATTTCATGCTCAAAATCACCAGTTTTCTAGACACACAGATATTTCAAGCCCTAATCTATCACATGAAGTTTTAATAGCATTTAGTAGGATGTTTTCTCCAGCCATCCTTCTAGTAGGTCAAAGGAAATAGAAATAGACTAATGTACATGCGTTCAATTGAGTTTGGCTTTAAATAATGTTCATTTTGGCTACTCTTTTATATTGTTTCGTTCAAACTGAACATTAACAATAAGTTGTTCCAAGTAAATCCAAAATCATGCCATCTTGTGCCGTTTACAATTGCTTAACTTCTTACCAGCAATTGAGAAATTCCAGGAGAACTGATATCTCTTTCCACACAGATTCCCAAAAAATGTAGTCATGCATAAGAAATGGATGGAAAAATGCAAATTGTCTTTGAAGGCAGGAAATTCAATTCAAAACGCAAGAATTTGTTCAATTCATTTTTCGGCTCAAGATTTTAACAATCGAGCTAACAAGAAAACACTACTGTCCACTGCAATTCCTTCTATTAGGCTTCCCGGTATAGTGAATTCCAATATAGATAAATGCCTAGTAAATATGTATGTAGTAAATAGAGATATTTGTCACTAATGTTTAACTTTACATTACATTTCAGCTAAACACAAAGATTTTTCGCTTACAAACAGAATATTTTCAATGATAAGGCGGATCAAAGTATTGGAAAATGAGAATCAAAAATTGACCCAAAAAGTAAAATCTTACGAGGAAGCTATGCAAAAAGTGTTCAGCCCCCTGCAAATAAAAATGATGCTTAACAATAATACAAAAACGGTTTGGACTTCCGAGGAAATATCTAAAGCTATTCAATTAAGAGTAGTATCTGCGAAGGCTTATGATATAATTAGAGACGACTGGCACATTCCTCTCCCTAGTCGAAGTACTATTTTGAGGTAATAAAATCATTTTGTGTATTGATTTCCTAAAAAAGATTCGTTCTTGGCAATACTACAATTATTCCGAATTATGAATCTTAGGTCGATGTCTGATATTGATTTTAAACCTGGATTGATTGCTCCAGTGTTAAACATGTTACAAGAAAACTTTGAGGATGCTTCAGATTGGGAAAAGGAATGTGTTATTGGATACGACGAAATGTCCATAGATTTTTGCGTTTCATATGACTCGAAACATGATAAGATTTTGGGACCTTATAAAAAGCTTCTTCTGGTTGCTGTAAGGGGACTACATCCGCCGTGGAAACAGCCAGTTTTTTATGGATTTGATGTGAAACTTACAAAAGAACTTTTCTTTCTCATAATTACTGCTGTACAAGAAGCTGGTCTTAGTGTCGTAGGTAAAATCCGAGATTCGTATTTTAGAACATTATCTTTTGTTTATAATTATTTTTTGCGATAAAATTGTAACTTTTGGTTAGCAATGACTAGTGATTTAGCAACTCCAAATAGAGGCCTATTCAATGCGCTGGGAGGAATTACTGAGGAGAAATCATACTTTTTAAACCCAGTAACCGGTGAAAACATCTGGGTCTCGCCTGACTTTTCTCATTTAGTCAAACTTACAAGGAATAATGTGGTCGACCATGGCTTTATACTGAGTAACGGTGCGACAGTCACCAAACAAGATTTTCAAGATGTAATCGATGCAAATTCATCTGAACTAAATACTACATTCAAATTAAATCAGCATCATTTAGAAGCAAGGTTTCGGGTGGGAAATCAAAAAGTGGAATCTTCCCATTTTCCCAGTGGGAAAAGTGGGAATCAAAATGGCTTAGTGGGTGGGAAAATGGGAAATGAAAAAAATGACTGGGAAATGAAACATTAGTACACAGAAGGTATAAATACTGCTCCCTAGCAGTCTCATATGAGACGAGACTTCCTTAGTGCTCTTCAAGTCATCCTTGCTCGTTTACATTTCGTAAGTTACTAAGAGTTGTTTGTAGATGTAATAAAAAATTTTGCATTGAAGTTTTTTTCTTTAACGTAGGTAAACGTAATAATAATTACAATAATTTAGGGCTTTTAATCAGCGGGATATCGTTACCTGTGTTGCCTTATGCAATGAATGCAACAGATTAATGTATATTAAAATAAAAACACTGCGCACTGTGCTTCAGATGCAGTGACGTTATTCCGCTGTATAAATTCATAGCCCAAATTACAAAATGTGATTATTAAATCAAAATACTTGTATTACTCACTTCACATGTCAATACTAATGCAACTGCCGAGTATTCCAAATTTTTATTCACTTTGTCATAATTTACGTGATCGTAATAAGCAGAAAATAAACCAAAGTAAAATTTAGAGTATGGAATTGGCAGTCCTTGTCATCTGGATTGTGGAATTACAAAATTATTTACTTTTGTTTTTGGTTGGTAATTTGTAGCATAAAAGAACAGCCGCCCTAGGTTACCGCAGCGAATCATATCATTTCACGTGACTTTTTTTCATTTCCCAGAAATTTCCCACTTTTCCCGTATTTCCAACTTTTCCCACTTTTCCCAACTGGCTATCAAAATGAGGTGGGAAATGGGAAAATCCGAAACTATGTTTAGAAGTGAAAGGTAAAGATCGAATGAAAGTTTCATGGGCTTTCGAACTACTTTCTGAGACAACAGGAATGTCCATGGAAAAACATTTTCCAGAAAAGAGACACGCTGCGGAGTTCATTCGTTTATTTAATGATGCATGTGACGTGATGAACTCACGAATTCCAAACGAAAAGAAACCTACTAAAGCAGCGTATGGCCTGTTCCTTAATGATCAAAATAGAATACTAGACAACTTTGCAAATGAAATTCGAACAATGCGGCCGTTAAAAGCTGATGGAAAAGCAAAGAAAGCTTCCTTGCCCTTTCAAAAAGGTTTATTAATTGCAATAGCATCTTTGAAAGGATTATTTAATCAACTGAACACTAAGGGAAAGAAGACTAAATATTTACTAACGTCCAGATTAAATCAAGACTACATTGAAAACATTTTCAGTTCGATACGTGGCATGGGTGTTTATAATCAAAACCCTTCCCCTATTGAGTGCATGTACAGATTAAAAGCCCTTGTCTTGTCAAAGTGCCTGAAGTCTCCAAAAAGTTGCTCGGTATCTTCAGAGGACAGCTGGGTAGATTCATCATTCCGAAATGAAATATTGGAGTATTTGATGGAAAGTCGAGTTACTGAGTCATGTGAAGATAAATGGGCCAAAGAAGCTATTGAAAGTAGAATTGTATCGGATGTTATAAACTATGAATCTAACCCCGAAGAAATTTCTGAAGATAATTGGACAACTATTAACGAGTCAATGACTGTTAAAGAAAATTGAGAATTTGGAGGGGAGGAGTATTTGTGTGGTTATGTCGCAAAAAAACTAAAGGCTAAGTATCCCGACTTGGAATTGACATTATCCCAGAGAATGAGAAATCCCAAAAGTTGGACTCAAACCTTATCACATGGTAATTTAGTCACGCCATCATACAATCTTTTAAACTTATGTCGTAGATTGAACTCTTACTTCATAAAATTTCACGAAACCGGGGACAAGTGGAATATCAATAGATGTGATGGAGTAATAAGATTGCTAGTTGAGGCTTTGGTGCTGAAATTTCCTGAAATACCGGAGAATATTATAAAGGTTTTCGTAAAAACAAGGACATTTATCAGGATTCAATTTGTCAATAAGATGATCAAGCAAAGACGAAGTCAAACTAAGTACTTTGAGCGCTTGCCCAGATCTAATGAATAGGAAGTTTATGATTGTGAATGATGTTTTACTTTTAAGTAACTTTGTAACTTTAAATTTTAGAGATCATCAAATATAGTTAGTTGCATATCCAGTAACATTAATGCTCTTGTAGAACCCTGCATTTCATCTAATAAACATTCTGAAATGACTAAGTTTAGTAAATATCTGCACTTGACCATTTGTATTACATCCATCCAACTCCTCGTAAGATTTTACTTTTTGGGTTAATTTTTTATTAATAATTATAACATTAATTAATATAATATTTATTAATAATTTTTATCAGCTGGAAACTGATCTACAGATCGAGTAGAATTTTCCAATTTTTTCTTTTCTGCATAAGTAAGACTTCCACCAATTCCACCAGTAGGTCCATTTTGGTACGAACTTGAATATTCGGACCCAGACGAATAATCATTATTTTGATAAGAAGCAGTAGATGACGAACAGTACGAACCAGTACTATTATTGCCCTTGGAGAATGCTGGAGTCGAAGTACTCTTAGTAAACCCTTGGCTAGACGAGTTATTGTTAGTAGAGTTTGACGACCTCGTTGATCAATTAGCAGGTAGACTAGCCACACTTTTCTTCGCTTGTGATTCACTCTATGTTCTACCTTGAAATGGTATGGTAAAAATCTGAAACTATTTTTAAAATCCATAATTAATCATTAAATTTCCCTGAAGTCAGTACAGTCCAAAAGTGAGTCGGTACAAGAATTGCAAGTACTTAGGGAAATAATGTGCATAGACTTTTATGTTTATAATGAGGGTAATTAATGGGACTTACTTTTTCGCGGTATAACACAGCTGCATTGGTATTATATTTCTGCTGCAGAGACGAATTATCGTCCCAATCTGAATATGATTCCAAAAGTTCTTTTGCTTTCCATTTCCTCCAACCTAAATGTGATATTATAATATGGAATATGGATTAACAATGAGGCTTAGAAATATTCCTGGACATAGTTTAACATAAAATTAACTGCACCTACCTTCATTTTCTCCAACTCAATATTCTTCCACTTATCCATCGTCACAGATCTAAATTACGCAGTTCTCCTGGAATTTCTCAATTGCTGTTAAGAATTTAAGCAATTGTAAACGGCACAAGATGGCATGATTTAGAATTTACTTGGAACAACTTATTGTTAATGTTCAGTTTGAACGAAACAATATATAAAAGAGTAGTCAAAATGAACATTATTTAAAGCCAAACTCAATTGAAAGCATGTACATTAGTCTATTTTTATTTCCTTTGACCTACTAGAAGGATGGCTGGAGAAAACATCCTACTAAAATGCTATTAAAACTTCATGTGATAGATTAGGGCTTGAAATATCTGTGTGTCTAGAAAACTGGTGATTTTGAGCATGAAATAACCTATTGTGGCGCTGCTGCTATGGTTTTAATAAACCTTGATTAGAAGCATGTTTTTGTTTGAATTTCGAAATATTTCAAACTTTCGAATTTCGAATTAATAAAGGAACACGGCCCTTAAGGTGACTGTGTATACGATTTGGGAATCTCTGGTGACTATCAAAATACATGTTAAAATTTTTTGCCATTCTTGATATAACTTCCAGAGTTTTACTCCGATTTTCTAATGAAGTACATTTACGGAAAGGTAAAAACATTGGCTAGGATTTAATTTGGGAAAATTTTCGATTTTTTTGATTATTTAGCAGTAGCAATGGTTCAAAATTTTATGCGAATTTCTATCCAGATGTCATCATTAAAGTGTGACATGTATAAAAACTGAGGCAATAATCGAACATTTTCCCAAATTAAATCCTAGCCAATGCGTTTGCCTTTCCGAAAATGTACATCATTAGAAAATCGGAGTAAAACTCTGGAAGTTATATCAAAAATAGCAAAGAGAGTTTCATAAAAAAGGTTGAAATGTAAACTGCCTCATACTTGACCGGATGTGCAAGTCATAGAATATCCGACATTGAAGCAATGGACTGATATCAACTTGACATGAGCTAGAGCATTGAGCTTTTTCTCTATGCCAACGCTGATGGTGTCATAATTTTCATAGTGTCATTGCTTGATTACAGTCAGTAGTAATTCGATCCCATGGTTACTGATGTCCCACCCAAGAGATAGCAGTGCAATACTCGAAATAATGTGTGGAAATGCAAATGTGCCTCTACATCCAAATGTAGCCAGTTCATGGCATGAACAAATTCTTGTGCACATTGGATGAAGATTTTGCAGTGCAGATTGCTGTTGCTATTGGCTCCCTGTGTTAAATAGCTACATACCATTCAAAATTAGGAACTTCCTTGGAAACTTTCAATTTTGTTATTTTGAAGTATTGCAATATACTGCCCAGCGTCGAATACTGCGATTGTGTGGTTATCTCCAGTTAGTTTTTCGGTTAGTAGGGCTATGGGTTTCGGCTACCGTTAGAAGCATATTTTTATTTGAATTTTGAAATATTTAAAAATTTCGAATTTCGAATTAATAAAGGAACACGGCCCTTAACAAAAATGCGAATAAATTCGTACGACAGGATTCTAGAGGGATTTGCCTGAAATTGAATGTGATATAGTAAGGCCATCACACCAAATTCCCCTACTTCTCACACCCAAACAGAGCCTCCAGCCAAGACGGCCAGCCGCCGCCGTTTTTCCCAAAATTTCCAGCCGCCGCGGCCACTACGTATCACGACTAGGAGCTCTTCACCCAAATCCAGGGAACACAGTCTTTGTCCGGTTTATTAATTTTAGAGCATTGATCATTAATTAGGCCGTGTAAATTTGACCAACAATAGACGTTTCCCACAATTCCAGGATAACACAGGCAGGTACTGTAGTCATTTCAATACCTATTCATGTTAATTTAGTGACCGGTCACCAATTGTGGGAAATGTCTATTAGGCGGTGTACATTTGATCAACAATCAAGGAACAAAAAAGGATCTTTATTGCTTTTTCCTTTTTTTGCTTTTTTGTAAAAAAGGTTAGTGCAAAATTGTAACAAAGATTACCTTTTTGCTTTTTTACGTTTCTAAAAGTTGCAAAAAAATAAATAAGATGTCTTATTTTGTAGTCCGAAGTTTCTAGATTAGTGTTCTATTCATTTAAAACACTATTTCACACTACAAATGTTTTATATTTGATTGGTTTGCGTAGTAGTTTTAGACTGACTACGTCTTTATGCATGGGTAAAAAAGCAAAAAGGTAAAATAGGAACCCTTTTTAATAAAAAGGTACCTTTATGTAAAAAAGGCATTGCTTTTTTGTTCCTTGCCAACAATAATTAGCGGTGTATATTTGACCAACAATTAGGCGGATATAAAGATTGTAATTTTAAGTGACCAATTATTCAATTAAAAACTACTAATAAAGTTTGACCAACAATGTCTTACGATAACTTCTGCGTACAGGAGAGACTGCGATCTATACTCGCTGTGGTAAGTTTTAAAATTGTTGAATTTATTAACGGAGCGACTACGTCGGTAATCCCTTCCACAGTAACTGAAAAAGTCGAAGTCAGATCAGTCGCCCGTAAAGTGTGTGTTAAAAGTGATTTTAACGTGTGTGAGCTATGTCATGCACTTCTGCCACATGGGAAAGTCATTTTCGATGTGATCTCTAGAATGTTTCCTTAGGGCTGTGAAAAACAGATCAAATTGGTAAACTTAAAGGAAGACTGACAAATTTAATCAGTTTTATTTAGTTTTATACAGTTTCAGTAACGTAACAGTTACTATGAAAGGGATAACTGAACTCCGTTAACGAATTCGACAGTTTTAAAAGTCGAATTCTTCATCGCTACTCAGATTTCAATCCAGACTTCACTTGCTATTCAAGTCCCAAGTCGTATTCAGGATTCACTCCAGTAATGACTTATGAAGTCAAGTTATAAGGTACCCCTCAGGAGACCAGTCTGACAGACTGGAAAACTAAACTGCAAATTCTCCTCCATCAACTTAAACATTATTACTGATTGGCGTCAGGTGACACTCAATGCTCAATCGGCTACGAAGAAGGCGGGGACTGACTCCAATATGTGCTAACGTTTAAGTTGAGGGAACAGAATATGCAGTTGGTTTTCCAGTCTAGGGATCACTCCAAATTGTCAACACCTCTGTGTCAACAGATTTATACATGAGGTGAACTCAAATTCTTTTGTTATTTGTTAAGCTTTAATCATTTAACAGTTTAACACCGTTTAAATTTGAAGACCCCTCTGCTGGAGTAAATAAACCTTTTAGTTTTAGTGTTATATAGCACCGCGAAATTTAATATTTAGTCAAATTGTAATTTCAACTTTTTCTATCGCAAAACTCAAAATGGTACGAAGATCAGAGCGTAAGAAACTGATTGAAAAAGTATTTTACGACGGAATTTTTAATATACTATGGGCAACTACCAGAACTAGATACTAGACCTATTGGTCCACTAGATGAAGTGGACGGTGACGACGAAGCAGAACAATATTATAGATAAGATTGTAATCTTGGGGAAGAGCGAAGAAGAGATTTATTTAATTGGATAAATGGACGATGACCACATATGAGTGAACAAATAAAAATAATTAGTTAATTTACATCTGCATACGAAGTTTTTCGAGTTCAAACTCTTGAGCTTGATGATAGGAGCAAGGGGTACTATTACGAAATTCTTTGATGACTTCAGAAAAAGATTTGGCTTTCCAAAGGAGCTTGTAAAATCTATTGTCATTTCTGTACTAAAAGGATCATGCAAGATTTTACAAAATCATCTTTATCACTACAACAATCCATAATTTTATATTGATAATTTTATACTGATACTCTTATCATGGTAATTGTTAATCTTTTGTTTTTTGTTGCTTTTGTTAAAAAACTTTTAATCACTAGTACTGTGTCTATTGGGCAATTATCAATATCATTTGATAACAGTAATAAAATCTAAAATCTAAAATTTCATTTTCGCCAACTCAGCATCATTTTGAAGTTTTAATTTTTCCAATTCATGCTTCCTATCTTCGGCTACTTTTCGCTGTTCTAATTCTTCTTTCCATTTCAGTCTTTCAAAATCGAGATGCTCTTTTTTGGATTGAATGTCCAATTTCACTGAATTTCTTTTTTGGTTCCACGTCTTTTGATGGCTGAATTATTTTGGTTTGTTCAGGCTTTCAAGTTTCTCATATGTTGTTGTAAGTCGTTGATGTAAAAATTACGTCCATCAAAATTCATTTTGGTTTTTGAATTGCCCAACAAATCATTTGCATTAAAAAACAAAAAAGTAATACGAGTAGTGAGTGAACTAACAATTTGACAGACTTTTGTTTCTTGGCGCTTCTGTCAAAGGATATAACGAATTTGTTATAGAAAAAACATGCCCTCCTAGGTGGTTAAAATGTTATGATAATGCGTTAAAATATAACTGTGTAAAAGAGTAGGAGATGTGACGTCACGCCATAACACTTCGTTATCTTAACATAAATAACGAGCTTAACGCTATAACATGGCTATAACAAACGGAATTTGAATTCACCTATGGTTAAGTTAGAAAAGGTTATAGTGTTGACTATTCGGGAGTGAATCCTTCCCAGACTTACCTTGGTACTTGACTTTCAATTTTCAATACAAAATAGTCTAACTTCGTCAAGTGAGCTTCATGAATACCATCCCTCTTTGGACTTCAACTTGACTTGAATCAACCCTTAATAAAGTTAGATTTGAAGTGCAGTCTGAGTCGCGATATAGAATTTGGCTGTATAACTTATCACACCGAGTACAGGTGACAGTCTGCAGTCTCTCCTGTACACAAAAGTTATCGTAAGGTAACAAAAATAATGAGCGTCTATCTAGATTGCTTTCATTTATGTGCTCATTAAAATAGAAAGAATGACAAAAAATGAAAACAGATTTTTTTAAACGTAGAGAATTTTTCAAGCTTTTTTGATAACGCTAAAGGCCACTTTAGACTCATCCTATCCCTATCATCATTATGCTTGGTGACGTCAAAATGACGTCATGTCTCATTGCAAACAATTTTTTAATAGGAATAGGAAGAGTATGGCCTAAACTCAATTTTATAATATTTCGCCGATGGTATAAAATCCCCTAGAAGGTCACATATAAACTAATAATATAATAATTAATGTGCATTAATTAATATGCATGAGGCAAAAAGTATAATGGCATTGCCAAGAGTCGTAGTCTCTACCCGTAGTATGGGCGGCGCGCTTCCTACTTGGGCGAATGAGTGTGTTGTTTGTTAGAGTTAGTTAATTATCCTTGCGTCATAGACTAAAACATGTCCCTGTACATAAGACTGCTATTGACGTATTATCCCCATGGTGCAGTTTATATACCCACGTGTTAGGGTAGCAACCAATAACCAAGGGTAACAAACAATAGCCAAGGGTAGGAACCAATAAGGAAGTTGCAGCTATGTCTATGTCCTTGCGTAAACGTGGGGAAGTTTCATATTGCCAAGATCCCTAAACGTGAACTACCTGGTACTATAAGGTAAGCCAGTGGGAGTTAGGAGTCGTGGGTATATTATGACGGCTTAAGCCAAAGAACGGTGTATATCAATAGCAAGAGGGCCCTAAGAGGGGGCGGAGCATAGCTTCCATAGTACCTACCATATCTATGTTAAATATGCGAATTTCAATTAGCTATAACGGGAGCATCTCCGGTCGTCTCCTCTTCTAACTTACATGTGTTGTCAATTTCGACGAGACGGTTCTAACTATGCATATATCATTGCGTTGCGCCGAATTGACATACATCAAAAACCAATTGGAAATATTTAAGTAGGGAATTGCGTTGTTAAGCTCGAGCGGGAATGGAAACGTTCTGTACTCTGCTGTGTAGTGTAAATGTCCCTACTTCCCAACTTCGAGTTTCCTATGTGCATCTGCTGATTTAACTATTTATTTAGAACATTACAAGTACTTATCTGATTTGTTACATCATACTTATTAGGATCGAAGTTTACGTAGTATCCTTATAAATTTGTCGCTGTCACTCTGCCGATCGTCTGGTCGTCTGGTCGTCTTGTCGTCTGGTCGTCCACTATTGGCAAGGAGCAAGTATATCTTTGCAGTGGCATAACATATTTCAAATCTGTTTTTTGCATATGGTAGCAAATGTATTCAGGAGCAACTAGTTATCATTAGAATTCAAATTTGATGCATCCCCTGGTTTGTGGAAATTATATAAATACAGAAGGTGAGGCAGAGAGTAGTAATACGGCAGGTGAAACAGACAGCGTAGTAGCATAGAGGACTGTGGATGAGCTGAGCTATCTAAGAGACTACACACCGCGCTGGTATTAACATGCTCTGAACTGCGGGTAGACAAATGCAATATAAAATAGCTTCTCTTTAGTGCAACGATTAGTTGAATACAATTTTCGTTTCATTGCAACTATTTTTAGTGCAACGATTAGTTGAATACAATTTTCGTTTCATTGCAACTATATTGTCACTGTATTGTAACCCAAAAGTGAAATTTGGCTAAAGAAGAGGATTGCAACAATATTGTCATTGAGGATTTTTGTCTTGTGTCAAATTCGAAGCGTCCTTTGGTTTGTGGAAATCAATACGGCAGGTGAGTAGTTAAATACAGTTTGAAACATATTAACGTGAAGTTGTCTAATATAAAAAGTAACAGCTGACATGTCGAATGCATTGTTACTCATTATTAAATGGCATACTCGATTCTCTCCAGCTTTACAGTCACCTGGTGCGGAATAGATTGACTTTTGAAACATTTTTACGTGAAAATTGTGTCAAATTTGAAGCATCCTTTGGTTTGTGGAAATCATAAAATCTGGCAGGTGAGTATTTAAACACGAATGTGTATTGTAAACCAAAAAAGTATTGATCGAGCAAAAACCTAAAACGTGAAGTTGTCTAATATAAGTTAGAAGTAACTGCTGACATGTCGAATGCATTGTTACTCATTATTAAATGGCATACTCGATTCTTTCCAGCTTTACAGTCACCTGGTGCGGAATAGATTGACTTTTGAAACATTTTTACGTGAAAATTGTGTCAAATTTGAAGCATCCTTTGGTTTGTGGAAATCATAAAATACGGCAGGTGAGTATTTAAACACGAATGTGTATTGTAAACCAAAAAAGTATTGATCGTGCATAAACCTAATTGTGATGTATCTTAGTTATCACAGCTGACATGCCGAGAACAAAAAGGCTAAGTGCTGCTCAAAAGCAAAAATTAAAACAAAAATCAAATCGTGAATACAAAGCTAGGCTTACACAGTCGGTCACAAAAACAGACGAAGATCACGGTGAAATTGTTGATTCTCCTCCTGAAAGTATACAGACTCCAGCTATACCAGTAAGAAACTCGATTGTTCAAAACGCTAAAAAAAATGGGGACGAAGAACAACGAGAAGATGAAGCCACGGATGCAGTAAGAAACTCGATTGTTCAAAACGCTAAAAAGAATGGGGACGAAGAACAACGAGAAGATGAAGCCACTAATGCTGCTTCTGGAGCAAAAATTATAGAGGAATCAACAAGACAACAAGCTGCTAATACTATTTATCGCCGTCAAGCTAGACAGAACCCAGAAAAAGCGGAACGAGATCGTGTTGTCAAAAAAATGTCTCACCGAAAGATCAGAAAGGACCCACAACGACGACAAGAGGAACAAACCGTTGACACTGCTCTACGTCGTCAAGCTAGACAGAACCCAGAAAAGGCGGAACGGGACCGTGTTGTCAAAAATATATCTCATCAAAAGATCAGAGAGGACCCACAACGCAGACAAGAGAAACAAACGGTTGACACATCTCTACGTCGTAAAGCTAGACAGAACCCAGAAAAGGCCGAAAGGGACCGTGTTGTCAGAAAAATTTCTCATCAAAACATCAGAGAGGACCCACAACGGCGACAAGAGGAGCAAACCGTTGACACTGCTCTACGTCGGCAAGCTAGACAGAACCCAGAAAAGGCGGAACGGGACCGTGTTGTCAGAAACATATCTCATCAAAAGATCAGAGAGGACCCACAGCGCAGACAAGAGAAACAAACCGTTGACACAGATCTACGTCGTCAAGCTCGACAGAACCCAGAAAAAGCGAAACGAGATCGTTTAGTCAAAAGCATATCTCAACAGAAGATCAGAGAGGATCCGCAACGACAGGAAAAGGATCAGGCTGTTAATAATGCTTCTCGGAGTCTGGCAAGACAGGATCCCATTTACCGTACCCCAGAGAAAATAAAAGACAATGAAAGAAAACGTAAAATGATGACTGATTCAGACCACAAAAGAGATGTTCAAATAAAAAATGCGGAACTTCAAAGGAAAAAACGAAGACTATTCCAATCATCGTACGAGGATAATTTGGATAAATACAAACAAAAGATTCGTCAATCACCTTCGTTTATTTGCTCATGTTGCGGTAGCCTTTGGTATAAAGAATCAACATCGTCTATCACTAAGGAAGTTCTTCAACAGAAAGGATTTAATGATGAAGACATTAAACGCATTTTACATGTACCTCAAGAAAAACATTTATTGTGTTCCACCTGTAGAAGGAACGTTAATCAAAAACGTGTTCCCAGACTCTGCCTCTCGAAAGGGTTGGATTTTCCGGTTATTCCGAAGGAATTACAGGTATATTTAGAATCTGTTGTTTGTATTACAATTAATTTATAATATTTTAAACGCGAATCAATTCATGCATAATAACTACATTATTATTATTACTTTATAGAATTTATCGCCCCTTGAAGAGAGATTAGTGGCTCTAAGAATTCCTTTCATGCAAATACGACCACTGGGTTTCGACAAACAATCAGCCCTTCGAGGCAATGTTGTCAACGTTGAAAATGACTTGGATATATGCGCACAAGTTCTTCCGAGGTCGTTTAAGGAAACATCAACAGTTCAAGTTCGATTTATGAGAAGAATGAACTACGAGCGTCCTTACATGCACGAAATAATTCGTCCATATAAAGTTTACATGGCTGCCAAATACCTTATGACGACAGAATTGTATCAGTTAGAAAACGTGGTTTTGTCAGAGAATTGGTCAGGATTTACTGAAGGTAGAACCATACGCTCAATGTATATGCATTATTGTTATATTTTGTGATACATTGTGAAATTATAATTATACTTTCTATAGAGGAAACAATGGATTTTATTGCACCGGATGAGGAATCGCACGAAAATATTGAAGCAACACAACAAGGTAAAACTACTTTAACAATATAAATTATTGAAGTTAATTTTTATTTTGGATGGGAATTATAAGTAAATAATTTCCCTAGAATCGACAATAAAATCGACATGTGCGGAGAATGGAGTGGCACAAACTGTACCAACTAATGATGATGATTTAATAGCTGGTAAGTTACAAATAAATAAACAGCTCAAGTGAACTATATGGTTGCAATTAATTTCTATTGTGCATTGCACGTCAAAATTTTTAAAACTATATGGTTGCAATTGTTTTCTGTTGCACATTTCACGTCAAAATCTTTTTTAATTTAATATTTTAGAGGAACTTGCCGCATTTGATCTACCAGAAAACGTACAAAACATCGGGGCAGAAGAAACTTTAGTGTTTAATGAAAGAGGTATTCGTGGAGTACAGATTGCTCCAGGCGAAGCTCATACACCAAAACATCTACATTTTGACCCGAAAGCAGAAGAAATGTCCTTTCCTACTATATATTGTGGAAAAGTACGTAATTTCGATAAAAGTGACCGAATTACGTATACCGACATTGCTAAATCTGAACTTCGAAGATATGACCGACGAGCATGTGTCCCAACCAAAATCTTGTACTCCTTCAAACGCTCTTTTAATGAAAAAGTTGGCAACGCAATACAAATATGTCTCAGACAAAAAACCAATAACGACATGCAATTGACAGCGTCCTCTGCAAGAAATCCAGAAGTTCTGGAGAAACTTTTGCGTCAAGATGATGGATATGCAGTTTTCAAAAATTTGCGATCCTCGCCATCTTATTGGAAAGAAAAATCAAAAAAGGTTCTTGCTATGGTGCGACAAATAGGAAAGTACTTTTTTCATTACTTTATCCGCAGCAGAGACGAAGTGGAAAGAATTGATAATGATGCTAATGAAAATTGTCAATAATAAGGATATTACAGAATACGATGTGACAAAACTGTCATCTGACCAAATTCTACAATTGTTAAGAAGTGACCCTGTCACTTGTATGAGACATTTTGACCATAGATATCGAGCATTATTGAGTCTAATTCTTAAACATGAATGTGGGATGTTTGCCCCCTATGCTTTGCAAGACTACTTCAGTCGTATAGAATTTCAAATGAGGGGATCACCACATTCCCATGGTTTATACTGGATCAAGGATGCACCAATCTATGACAAAGACAATCCTGAGTCTAAAAGGCTTGTGTTGAATTTATCGATAAATTCATTACCTGTGAGAGGTGTGAGGAAGGAGTTATGAATACATTAATAGGCTATCAAATCCATAATCATTCACATACTTGTGTTAAAAGACTCAAGGGTGGTAAGAAATGTCGTTTTGGATTTCCGAAGCCGCCGATGAAAGAAACAATGATTCTTGACCCTTTAGAAAAAGATTTGGATGAAGAAATAAGGATAAAAGCAAAAGACCTTTTCCTTATTCTTCAAAAAAAATTAGATTCATTAAGCAGAAAATTTCAAGAAAACATAGAATATGAGACATTTTTGGGATCTTTGGATACAAATCACAATGATTACATATTAGCTGTCCGGTCTTCCATTAAACGGACTACAGTATTTTTGAAGCGTGATACGAGTTCCATTTTTGTCAACCCTTACAATCGGAAACTTTTGGAAGCATGGGGTGCTAATATTGATGTACAATTTGTAGTGGATACGTACGCTTGTGCTAAATATTGCGTTAGCTATATTTTGAAATCTGAAGGAGGTGTATCAAAACTATTGCAGGCTGCTTCAGTTGACGCCCGAAGAAAGGACTCTACTGTACAAAATAAATTGAAGCAGTTTGCAAGTATTTTAATTAATGGATCCGAAATTTCAGCCCAAGAAGCAGTTGCATTTTTACTAGGAATCCCAAATACTTACTGCAGTAAGCAAGATGTTTTCATTAACACGGGACTTCCAGATGAAAGAGTCAAGATTTTAAGACCCCAATGTGATTTAGATAAACTTGAAGACGATTCAGAAGACATATTTGCTAAAGGACTTTTACATTACTATACTAAACGGCCAGATGAACTTGAAAATATATGCCTCGCTGAGTTTGCTTCAATGTACGATGTCTCCAAAACAAAAAGAGGATTATCTACGACTGCCACTGAAGGAAATGCTAACTTAGACAATGAAAGACAAGAGGGTAAAATAAATATATTTTTAATATTTTAACGTCTATTTTCTCATAATATTAAATTGGCATGTAAACAAAAAAAGTTTTCAATGCTTAAATTTTTACCAATTTCACGTGTAAATGTTTATGTTTGTACTATAGAGGACGCCCATTGTGATGAAGACGTAGGGCAAGATGTTGAAACATTTGGCAAATTGAAATACTTTAAACTCATGGACTCAAATGGCTTTGCAAAAGAAAGAAGAAATAGGAAAATAATTAGATTTCGTCATTATAGCAAAACTGAAGACCTGTTAAATTATAACCGTGAAAGATTAATGCTTTTCGTTCCTTGGCGGGATGAAGAAAAAGATTTGCTTGAGATTGACCCCAATCAAAACTTACAGCTTACGAACAAAATCATTTTGCAAAATGCATCACCTTTTACTGCACTCCGAGATGTAGATGACAATGCGCTACGTGCAATAACGGATGAAATAGAAAATGATATGATGGATGAAAACGATGATAATAACAAGGCGTTAGTCGATGAAGATCTCGAAGGTCTAATAGTGGAAGATTTGGGAGGAGAAAATTTAGTACAAGACTTATTTACAGCCAATAAAAGAGTGCAACATTTTCTTCCTCCACGCATGATTGAAGAACAGAAATACCTGAAGATCATGAGGACATTAAATGAAAAGCAGCGCCGATTTGTTCTGAATGCATTACATCTATTGAAGACGTCAGATACTCCATTTTATCATTTCCTAAGTGGCGGAGCTGGAGTTGGAAAAAGTCATGCAATTACAGCTTTGGTGCAGAGTTTCTTAAGATATACAGCCCAATTTCCTACCACTAATCCAAACGAGATTTGTGTTTTAGTTTCTGCACCAACTGGTAAAGCAGCGTTTAATGTCTTTGGAATGACACTACACAGCACATTTCATCTACCAGCTAACCAGTCAAGCAATGAAAAGATGATGTGCGACCTTAATGCTGATGAAGCTAGCACATTAAAGGCAAAGTTAATTGGAACAAAGTTATTTATTATCGATGAGATTTCAATGGTTAGCGTTCGGCAGTTTTATCAAATTGATCAACGACTAAATCAAATATTTCATCCACAACAACCATTCGGAGGTAGATCTATTATAGTTGTTGGTCATTTTCGTCAATTACCCCCAGTGTTAGCATTTCCTGTATTTACAATACCAAAACAGTCTCCTATGGGATTGTGTGTTGGTAACTATTTATGGAACAAAATTGAACTGTACGAAATCGATGAAATTATGCGCCAGAAAGGGGAATTTGACTTCTGTAAAGCACTAAATAATATGGCCGAAGGTTGTATGGACCCAGAAGATATAGCCCTGTTGAGGTCCAGAGAAATTAGTGTCGACAACCAACCTCCTCCAGATGCAATAAGATTATTTGAAAGTAATGCTGCATGCCAAAAGTATAACTCGGTTGTTTATGAATCGCTTAATACTGAATGGACAATATCCACTGCATATGACAAAATAGAAGGTGATGTAGTTTTATCTTGCTGCAAATACAATAATATATACATTTTTTAATCTGTAGATTTTAACGTGCAACGATTTAATTGAAGTGAAACCAATTTTATTTATTTTTTAAGATTTGACGTGAAACGATTTATATAATTTTGAAAACATAATTTATAGGTTATGGAAGTGAGGCACAAAAGAAAAAGCAACAAGAATTTGCCAGAACTCTAGAAAGGGATAAAACGGATGGATTACCATATGAAACTCGACTTCAAGTAGGAGCTGAGTACTTTGTCACCACAAACATAGATGTTCAAGATGGGCTATTTAATGGTTCAACTGGTAATTTGAAAATGATCGAATACGGTCTTACTGCTAAGAATGTTCGTGTCCCAACATGTGTATGGATGGATTTCCGAAATCCTTTAATTGGCAGTGCCAGTAGAGCAAAAACCAAATCCTATCAATTACGTAAAAACATTGATCCGAAATGGGTTTCAATTAAAAGAATTTCTCGTAATCTTAGTCGTAACCGAAATCATGGTGGTCTCCAAATTATAAGGACACAAATACCTCTAGTGGGTGCAAACGCGATGACAATAACAAAATCACAAGGGTCTTCTATTCCCACTGTAGTTGTTGACGTTCGTCCTGGTCCAAGAAGAAGACTTAGAAGAGAATGGCTTTATGTTGCCTGCAGTAGAGCAATGTCTTTAGCTGGTCTATTCATTGATGGAAAATTTGAACCCCTAATGCGCCTCGTCATAATGATCCAGTGAGTTTAGAAATGGAAAGACTAAGAACTAAACCAGTGAAGTTTTCTCTGCAATTTTTGCAAGACTATGATGATAAATATGAAAAAATATTCTTTCACAATATCCAGTCCTTTATTGCACATCATTTGGACATTACGGGAGATCAGTGTGCCATGAGTAGTAATATTCTTGCTTTCGTGGAACCACATACAGTTTCAACTGACCACTTGAATATCCCAACATACCACTGTGTTCATAGAACTGATTCGGAGCACGGAAGAAACTCTGAAGGCGCGCTTATTTTTTCAAAAACCTTGATGCTTCCAAATTCGTTTACGAAAATAACGGATATTACTGAAAAACGAGGACACTGCATTTTTGTAAAATGGAATGCGTCTGGTGTAAATCTTATTATGACCTATAAATCTCCTAAGTATTCAAAGACAAAGTTTGTATCTAGGCTGGATGGTTTGTTATCTACTATAACTGAGAAAGTCGTCGTATTTGGCGATGTAAACATAAATATCCAAGATCAGAATGAATGTATTTTAAATGTTTTCCGTAAATACAATTTAACAAGTAATCTGGATACAGCCAACTCTACTACCGATGGAGGGAGTCACATTGATATTTGCTTTTCTAACTTTGATGATTTAACAGCTTGGTGTTATGAAGGATATTATAGCTACCACAAGGCAATTTGTATTGTGTGGCCGAAATCTGGATTACAATGATGAGTCAGTTAACTCTATTGAAAATATAATTTCTACATACAAATAATAATAATGCAGCTCATTTACTAATAATTGAATAACGCGATTACTAAAAACCTACCTATAATGTGTTACCTATAAAGTTAATAAAATTTTATTTATTGTAATGATTCCAAGCAAGCCCGTGGTTTACTGATATTTAGATATCAACTGTCAGGTTGATATCAAATTTGAATTCTAATGATAACTGATTGTGGCTGAATACATGTGCTACCGTGCTACCATATGCAATAAGCAGATTTGAAACCAGTTATGTCGTTCCAAAAATATGTGTTCATATTATTATCGAAAGACAACCAGACCAACAGAAATTTTTTTTTAATCTTCCACTTCGATCCTGCGTATACGCCTGTTTGCCAACAGTTTATTTGATTACTTATTAGGATCGAAGCTTTGCTTAGTATCCTTATGAATTTGTCGCCGTCACTCTGTCCGATCGTCTGGGTGTCTGGTCGTCTGGTCGTCCACTATTAAAAAGGAGCAACTATATTTTTGCAGTGGCATAACTTATTTCAAATCTGATTTTTGCATATGGTAGCAAATGTATTCAGGAGCAACTAGTTATCATTAGAATTCAAATTTGATGCATCCCCTGGTTTGTGGAAATTATATAAATACAGAAGGTGAGGCAGACAGTAATAGTACGGCAGGTGAGACAGACGGCGTAGTAGCATAGAGGACTGACTACACACCGCGCTGGTATTAACATGCTCTGAAACTGCGGGAGACAAATGCAATATAAAATCTCTTTAGTGCAACGATTAGTTGAATACAATTTTCGTTTCATTGCAACAATATTGTCACTGCATTGTGCATTGTAACCCAAAAGTGAAAATTGGCTAAAGAAGAGGATTTTTGTCCATTGTGATTAGTTAAATACAGTTTGAAACATTTTATCGTAAAAATTGTCAAAATATAAGAGTTTGAAACATTTTAACGTGAAAATTGTCAAAATATAATGGAAATGGTTTCACTTCATTATAAATACACGTGTGGGATTCATCAGTGGTGAGTGCAGTTAACTACAATTATCACAAATCACTATTTAGGTATTAAATCACAATACTACACTTAATTTGTATTGCAATCCAAAAAATTATTAATCGGGTATAATCCTAATCGTAACACTCGATTCTTTCCAGCTTTACAGTCACCTGGTGCGGAATTGATTGGGTTGTGATTAGTTTGAAATATTTTATCGTAAAAATTGTCAAAATATAATGGAAATGGTCGTCCATCGTCACTACATTATAAATACACGTGTGGGATTCATCAGTGGTGAGTGAAGTTAACTACAGTTGTCACAAATCATTATTTAGGTATTGTTTAAATCATAATACTATATTCAATTTGTATTGAAACCCAAAAAATTATTATTCGGGTATAAACCTAATCGTGATACTCGATTCTTTCCAGCTTTACAGTCACCTGGTGCGGAATTGATTGAGTTCTGCATGTTGACTCCAAACTTGTATGAATACTCTAATACGAATACCATTAACTCCCGCCCAGACTGTTGGACCAAAGACTCTCTTACTGTAACCCTAGATTTTAGATGGCGTAGTGAGTGGATTCTACAAAATCAACAAGATATTACTATTTAGGTATTGTTTATGTCACGTTACTATATTGAATTTGTATTTCCAGCTGACTTGCCGAATGCATCCCTACTCATTATTAAATGACATATTCCATTCTTTCCAGCTTTACAGTCTACTAGGAATTGATTGAGTTCTGCATGTTGACACATGGTGAAGAATTGAAGTTCACTATTTGGAATAAACATTTTATCGTGGAATCTATAAAATCGACAAGATATCACTATTTAGCTTGGTGTTAATTGACTCCTGAAGGGTGGATATTCATGACTACCAGCAGTTTGATCTGGAACAGAAATGGGATTCCGGAATGGGACTAATTCAAAAGAAAGTCCCATATAAAATTTCAAACTATTTTATAGGACTTTCTCTACAGAACCCAGCTGATACGGGCAGGGGAAGGCGGGAGGAAGGGGCGGGAATCTGTCTATTTGCCTTGATTCTAATGGTAACTGATTGTGGCTGAATACATGTGCTATCATATGCAAAAAGCAGATTTGAAACAAGTTATGTCGTTCCAAAATATGCGTGCATTTTATTATCGAAGGACAACCAGACCATCAGAATTTTTTTTAAATCTCCCGCTTCGATCCTGCGTATACGCCTGTTGCCAACAGTTTATTTCATATGCCAGAAATAAATCTCTATGAAAGTGGTGTTGACAAAAAGGGAAATTGCTGCTGACAAAGAAGAAAGTGGTGTTGACAAAAAAGAAAGCGGTGTTGACAAAAAGGTTTTTTGATTTTTTTGGCTCTGTTGAAATTTTAGTGTTGACAAAAAGGGGGTGAATCCACGCTGCCTAAATTCAGCCTTCAAATTTTCCAACGCTCAACAATTTACCCCTCCCAATGAACTTACCAACAACCAAATGAAACCACCGACCACTCTCAGCACAAAATAGCGAGAACGTAGGGGTCTAAAAATTTAAATTTCAAGTTTCTTGTGCACGTAACGATTTAAACATTTAGATATTTTCCATTAAAATACTTTGAACTACGGTGAACATGACGTATTGAAGGGGGCCTTATGGGTTGCCGCCCCCAAAATCCAAGAAAATTTTTTTTTCTAAAAATGGCAAAAATTTACGCTCTCCCGATTATTTGGCAATTTTAGCTATTTTACACTCATTTTCGTCTAAACATTTTCGCATATATAATAGAAACATCTTTATTGCATGTTAGCCCCCTCCTGTAAATGTGCACCCATGCATTTGCTAAACAGCCGATTTAGGACCTTGGTGTCAAGCACGTATGCAGAACTGAGTTTCGGAGGGGGCTAGATTTCCAATAGATATTTTAAGTATATATATTCGCGCATAGCGCGAAAATTTATGGCATTTTTTGAAGGAAATGAGTCAAAAATGGCAAATAATCGCGCGGGGGGCGAAATTTTTTGCTATTTTGAGAAAAAAATTCCCTTTTTCTTGGATTTCGGGGGGGGGGGGCTTCAGCCCGTAAAGCCCATCCCTAAATACGTCCTTGCTTGGTGTGGCTTTGTTATCACATGATCTAATACAGCGCTTTAAGGGTCCGGTTCCTCTGACAATCCTGAAAAAAGTTTCGAATTTCGGAAAACAAAGTATGTTTCTAATGTTAGCCGAAACCCGCATCTTTTAAACTAACGACACATTAAAGATGTATAGTAAATGAAATTAGGGGAAATTCACCCTCATTAATTTATGTCATTCTAATCAAGGTTTCTACAGAAACTGTACCTCTGTGGTAGGAGGTTAGTCAGTGTGGGAGTTTGCAATTTACAAATTGAAGTTGCTATAGATGAAGAAGTTTAGATTTCAATTTTATGTAAAATTTTGAAATACAAAATACCCGAAAATCTGGCGTAAGTATGCATAATGGCGGATCATTCTAACTGTCCTCTACACCCAGAGTCAAAAATGTGACCCTGGTGGATGACCGCAGTAAGTTGCTAATTATGGCTTCATTCTATTCGAAACTTGACCGTTTTTTTGACGTCCGCAATTGATATTTTAATGCTTGGTGTGGACCATATAGAAATACCTTAAATGATATAATATTTTTAAATTACCCACTAGCCAAAGTAAAATGTAGCCGACGATTGAAGGATATCACACAAAGTTTTTAATTCTTCAGTAAACATAACCAGACTTGACACTTGAAATATTTCTCGAAAATAAAAAGGCGAAATTTTTGAAACGTTTCGCTAAATATTTCACCCTCTTCCTTGAAAAATGAAATAATTGAAATAAAGGAAATAAATAGGATAGGGTGCACGGCATTTATTTCAAAAATTTCAATAAATTTCACTTGAAAACCTACGGCAAGCCGTAACAGAAGCTCGCCTGATTAAAGGGGACCGTGTACACAGTTTTAGTAAAATAATAGAAATAGGTTTATTTTCATATTTATTGGTTAATATTGAGTATCAAAATCAAAATGTATGAATGTTGACCATCAAAGTCAATAGAAAATCAAAGCAGATTAACGTTGACTATGAAAATCAACAGAAAATAAAAATAGATTAATTTTGACCATCAAAAGCAATAGAAAATCAAAGCAGATTAACGTTGACTATGAAAATCAACAGAAAATCAAAATAGATGAAGATTGATATTGAAAATCAACGGAAATTCAAAATAGATAATTGTTGAGTATAAAAATCAACAGAAAATCAAAGTAGATAATTGTTGACTATGAAAATCAACAGAAAATCAAAATAGATAATTGTTGACTACGAAAATCAACAGAAAATTAAAATAAATAATTTTTGAGTATGAAAATCAACAGAAACTCAAAAAATAGATAATTGTTGAGTATAAAAATCAACAGAAAATCAAAATAGATAATTGTTGACTATGAAAACCAACAGAAAATCAAAATAAATAATTTTTGAGTATGAAAATCAAAATAGGTAGTTGCTGACTATGAAAACCAACAGAAAATCAAAATAGGTAGTTGTTGACTATGAAAATCAACAGAAAATCAAAATAGGTAGTTGCTGAGTATGAAAATCTACAGAAAATCAAAATAGGTAGTTGTTATGAAAATCAACAGAAAATCAAAATTGATTAATGTTGACTATGAAAACCAACAGAAAATCAAAATTGATTAATGTTGACTATGAAAGTCAGCAGAAAATCAAAATTGATTAATGTTGACTATGAAAAGCAACAGAAAATCAAAATTGATTAATGTTGACTATGAAAAGCAACAGAAAATTAAAATTTATTAATATTGACTATGAAAATCAACAGAAAATCAAAATTGATTAATGTTGAATATGAAAAGCAACAGAAAATCAAAATTGATTAGTGTTGACTATGAAAAGCAACAGAAAATCAAAATTTATTAATGTTGACCATGAAAAGCAACAGAAAATCATTAGTCAACAACTACCTATTTTGATTGATTTTCTGTAGATTTTCATACTCAGCAACTACCTATTTTGATTTTCTGTTGATTTTCATAGTCAACATTAATCAATTTAGATTTTTTGTTGATTTTCATAGTCAACATTAATCAATTTAGATTTTTTGTTGATTTTCATAGTCAACATTAATCAATTTAGATTTTTTGTTGATTTTCATAGTCAACATTAATCAATTTAGATTTTTTGTTGATTTTCATAGTCAGCATTAATCAATTTAGATTTTTTGTTGATTTTTCAAATAATATAGCTTCGTTTCCTTATAATATCAATGTCAGAATTTTTAGCTCGCCTGAATAAGACAGCTTATAGAATCGCACAGTCTGTCCGTACGTCCGTCCGTCCGAGTGTTAGTCCGTATTTTCCTATCACATGTCTGTAGTTCAAAGTTCAGTGTTGAAATAAATATTTCCCCTGGAGAGGATTTATGAAAATCATTGGCCAATTTTAAAAATGCATCCACCAATCAGAATCAATTCTCCAATATAATTTTAATTACACCATAGAGTTGGTACAGTGTATTAGTTCGCGATGATGCTAAAAGTTTTAGTCCGTATTTTCCTATCATATCACATGTCTGTAGTTCAAAGTTCAGTGTTGAAATAAATATTTCCCCTGGGGAGGATTTACGAAAATCATTGACAAATTTCCCAATATAATTTTAATTACATCATAGAGTTGGTACGGTGTATTATTGTGCGATGATGCTAAAAGTGTTAGTCCGTATTTTCCTATCACATGTCTGTAGTTCAAAGTTCAGTGTTGAAATAAATACCCCCCCCCCCACTTACTTCAGTAGTTTGGTCCAGATGACAATAACCGTGCAGATATGACAAATGGCAGGCAGATGACCAATGACAGACCAACAGGTAGAGATGTGACAGGCAGGCAGAGAAGAACAGCCAATGACGACAACAACCACTAACCACGTCGTAGGTAAGGTGATTTTCAAAACAGTAGACTCAGACTCTTGATTCTCTAAGAATAGAATACAGGAAATCTTGATTAGGTCAAAGTGTATGTTATTCATCTCTGCCTTTGCAGAAATTTTAAAAAAAATACACTTACTTAGTTTGGTCCAGATGACAATAACCGTGCAGATATGACAAATGGCAGGCAGATGACCAATGACAGGCCAACAGGTAGAGATGTGACAGGCAGGCAGAGAAGAACAGCCAATGACGACAACAACCACTAACCACGTCGTAGGTAAGGTGATTTTCAAAACAATAGACTCAGACTCTTCATTCTCTAAGAATAGAATACAGGAAATCTTGATTAGGTCAAAGTGTATGTTATTCATCTCTGCCTTTGCAGAAATTAAAAAAAAATACACTTACTTAGTTAGTTTGGTCCAGATGACAAAGAAGAAAGGCAGAGATGACCAATGACAGGCAGATGACTAATGACAGGCAGATGACCAATGATAGGCAGATGACCAATGATGATGGCAGGCAGAGATGACGCAGAGATGACTAATGACAGCCAGACAGGACAACAATAGGTAGAGATGCGACATGCAGAGAAGAACAGCCACTAACGACATCAACCACCAACCACCATAATGCAGTCATAGACAGTAGACACGATGAAACGTAATTTTTTTGGCAGATGCCGCAAAAATTAAAAGTTGGTGCAAGGATGGCTTGCACGAACGAAAGAAATCAGATGAGAAGGCAAGCACTCTGCTTGTCTTCTCATCTCAGTCCAGCCAGCAGCCGAGTGAGTAGGGTAGAAGGTAGAAGCACGGCAAGCAGGCATTGCTTTATACCTGGCTCCGCCAAGGATGAGAAGGCAAGCAGAGTGCTTGTCTTCTCATCTCAGTCTAGCCAGCCAGCAGCCGAGTGCGAGTGCCGAGTGAGTACTCTCGGGCTAGAAAGGTATTAGTTGATTTATTACGTAAATAAGAAGAGATCTTATTTACGTTGATGCTTCCAGCAACCGCGAGGGGATAATAGTTGCAAAAGTCATACCAAAAGGCATCTATTGGAAATGATACACATTAATGACACTTTTAAAACGACGAATCCCCCCTCATGTAAATTTTTCTCTTCAATGTATTTGAGCCAAGTGGATAAAATCCTCCGGAGGATTTCATCCACTTGGCTCTTAATACATGTGTCACGCGGAAACAAACAGCCGCCCATTTTAAGCTGGGCTCCTTCACTAGAAAGGTATGGCAATCGATTTCATATTCCCCCAAAATTTGCGGTGTATCTTTTCAGTATTGTACTTTATTCAGGATAAATCGGCTTTTAGTAACTATAGTAAGTTACACGGAAAAGTAAATACAAAATTTGCGCGAAAATCATATCGATTGCCAAAGCTATCTAGCCCGAGAGTAGAGTAGTAGAAGGCAGAAGCACGGCAAGCAGGCATAAGCACTACACTGCTTATGCCTGGCTCCGCCAAGGCCCAATCATGAAGAACATATAATACAGATTACATCCGACTTCCTTTACAGCAACCGAATCAACTCAAAAACCAATAGACGTACAAAAAAGTTTAAATAGGCAAGCAGATACTCCACAATCCCCTGCATTTGGCTCCGAAAGAATATTTCAAACATATTGGTCCAATCTGGAGGTATAAACGTTTTCGTGCGGAATTTGCAATTAATCGCAACTACAGAGAAAAGTTTAAAATATTCTTTCGGAGCCAAATGCTGTGGGTTATTGAGCATCTTTTTCCCTATTTAAACTTTGTTGTAGCTCTTTTGGTTTTTGAGTTGATTCCTTTGGTGCAAAAAAAGTTAAGAGGCAATATGAGTCAGAATAATTTGCCGGTTGCCAACATACGCTTCCCTTAAGGGGCTAATTTGAAATATTTCATAGAAAATAAAGTTTTAAAACTTAAACCTACAGCAAGCCGTAACAGAAGCTCGCCTGAGTAAAGGTTACCATGTACACATTTTGGTAGACGAATAGTAATCGCCCGTTGTAACACAAAACCGAACGTACAGATTTTGATCAAACTTTCAGAATCGAGTGTTTATATATGTAGCTACGACATATTAAAAATTCAGACATTGATATTATAAGGATATATCAAAACTGACGTCATCTTTAACTAATACAATTATAACGCAACCAAAGCGAAGCTGTATTATTTGAAAAATCAACCGAAAATAAAAATTGATTAATGTTGACTATGAAAATCAACATAAATTCAAACTAAATTTGGTAGAAGCGGAGTGAAAGATTTTATATGAAACGCAATTGAACTTTTTAATGCCCATTTTTCACTTTGACTATCAAAATGAAGACAAAGTGAGCGCACGGCATCTCAGCAACCAATGGACCGATTTGCCCCAAAATCAATAGGGATTCAAAATTGAATAATTTTGACAATGAAAATCAACATAAAATCAAAATTGATGAATGATGACTATGAAAATCAACATAAAGTCAAAATTGATGAATGTTGACTATAAAAATCAGCATAAAACCAAAATTGAACAATGTTGACTATGAAAATCTAAAGAGAATCAAAATCGGTCAATATTAATAATGAAAATCAATAGAAATTGGAATAATGCAAGTTTGACTATAAAATTGAATATAAATGCGAAATAGATTTATTTCCGTCCTCTTATAGTTACTTTCCGGTTTTATTTGCTTTACTATAAAATCTTAAATTTGGTAGAAGCGAAGTGAAATATTTCATACTATCCCGCTAACAATTTATAGGAAACGCAATTGAACTTTTTAATGCCCATTTTCCACTTTGACTATCTAAATGAAGACAAAGTGAGCGCGCGGTATCTCGGCAACCAATAGACCGATTAGCCCCAAAATCAATAGGGATCGTCAGTGGTCCCTAGACATTGTTTCTGCCTAGTTTGGTCAATATCCGTCTTTGCGTTCGAAAGTTATAGTGGGTACGGACGGACGGACGGACGGACGGACGGACGGACGGATGGACGTACGGACGGACAGACTGTGCGATTCTATAAGCTGCCTTATTCAGGCGAGCTAAAAATCTAGTGTATCTGTACTCCAGCTGTTTAATCAATCGCTAAAATTTGCCAATTTTACCACTAAGCGTCCGGTATATACGATTTGAAAAATTCAAAAGACTATCAAAATACGTGTAAATCATTTTTAGCTCGCCTGAATAAGGCAGCTTATAGAATCGCACAGTCTGTCCGTCCGTCCGTCCGTCCGTCCGTCCGTCCGTCCGTACCCACGATAACTTTCGAAAACAAAGACGGAAGTTGACCAAACTTGGCATAAACAATGCCTATGGACTGGTAACGAACCCTATTGATTTTTGTTCAAATCGCTCCATAGGTTGCTGAGATACCGCGCGCTCACTTTGTCTTCATTTTGATAGTCAAAGTGAAAAATTGGCAATAAAAAGTTCAATTGTGTTTCCTATAAATTGTTAGCGGGATAGTATAAAATATTTCACACCGCTTCTACCAAATTTAAGATTTTATAATAAAACAAATAAAACAGGAAAATAACTATTAGCGGACGGAAATAAATCTATTTCGCATTTATATTCAATTTTATAGTCAAACTTGCATTTTTCCAATTTCTATTGATTTTGATAATTAATATTGGCCGATTTTGATTTTCTTTAGATTTTCATAGTCAACGCTAATAAATTTTTAATTTTTGTTGATTTTCATAGTAAAAATGAATCAATTTTGATTTTCTGTTAGTTTTCATAGTCAACATTAATCAATTTTGTATTTTGTGTTGGTTTTCATAGTCAACATTATCAGTTTTGAATTTATGTCGATTTTTATAGTCAACATTAATCAATTTTGATTTTCTGTTGATTTTCATAGTCAACATTAATCAATTTTGGTTTTTTGGTGATTTTTCAAATAATATAGCTTCGTTTCCTTATAATATCAATGTCTGAATTTTTAATATGTAATAGCTACATTATAAAGACCTAATTCTGAAAGTTTGATCAAAATCCGTACGCTCGGTTTTGTGCTACGTGCGAGTACTTTTCGTCCTTAAAAATGTGTACACGGTAACCTTCACTCAGGCGAGCTTCTGTTACGGCTTGCTGTAGGTTTTAATATGTCGTAGATATATATATTATAAAGACTCAATTCTGAAAGTTTTGTCAAAATCCGTGCGCTCGGTTTTGTGTTACGTGCGAGTGTGCGAGTACTTTTCGTCGACCAAAATGTGTACACGGTAATCTTTTAATCAGGCGAGCTGCTGTTACGGCTTGTTGTAATATAAATTAATTACGAATAAACGATATTTAAACATTCTCAGTATTTTCTAGCAAGGTGCGCCCTTTTTAGCTCGCCTGAGTAAGCGAGCTTATAGAACCGCACAGACAGTCCGTACGTCCGTACGTCCGTCGCCACGATAACTTTCGAAAGCAATAATGGATATTGACCAAACTTGGCAAAAACAATGCCTATGGACCACTGACGATCCCTATTGAATTGGGGGTAAATCAGTCCATTGGTTGCTGAGATACCGCGCGCTCACTTTGTCTTCATTTTGATAGTCAAAGTGAAAATTTGGCATTAAATGGACATTGAAAAGTTCAATGGCGTTTCCTATAAATTGTTAGCGGGATAGTATAAAATATTTCAATCCGCTTCTACCAAATTTGAGATTTTATAATAAAGCAAATTAAACTGTAAAATAACTATTAGACGATGGAAAAAAATCTATTTTGGCTTTTTATTCAATTTTATAGTCAATTTTCAATTTTTTGATTTGCTTTAAATTTTGATAATCATTATTAACCGATTTTAATTTTCTGTAGATTTTAATTCTCATAATCAATCAAGATTGACTATCTGTTGATTTTCATAGTCAAAATTAATCAATTTTGGTTTTCTGTAGATTTTCATAGTCAACATTAATCAGTTTTGATTTTCTGTTGATTTTCATAGTCAACATTAATCAATTTTGGTTTTCTGTAGATTTTCATAGTCAACATTAATCAGTTTTGATTTTCTGTTGATTTTCATAGTCAACATTAATCAATTTTGGTTTTTTGGTGATTTTTCAAATAATATAGCTTCGTTTCCTTATAATATCAATGTCTGAATTTTTAATATGTAATAGCTACATTATAAAGACCTAATTCTGAAAGTTTGATCAAAATCCGTACGCTCGGTTTTGTGCTACGTGCGAGTACTTTTCGTCCTTAAAAATGTGTACACGGTAACCTTCACTCAGGCGAGCTTCTGTTACGGCTTGCTGTAGGTTTTAATATGTCGTAGATATATATATTATAAAGACTCAATTCTGAAAGTTTTGTCAAAATCCGTGCGCTCGGTTTTGTGTTACGTGCGAGTACTTTTCGTCGACCAAAATGTGTACACGGTAATCTTTTAATCAGGCGAGCTGCTGTTACGGCTTGTTGTAATATAAATTAATTACGAATAAACGATATTTAAACATTCTCAGTATTTTCTAGCAAGGTGCGCCCTTTTTAGCTCGCCTGAGTAAGCGAGCTTATAGAACCGCACAGACAGTCCGTACGTCCGTACGTCCGTCGCCACGATAACTTTCGAAAGCAATAATGGATATTGACCAAACTTGGCAAAAACAATGCCTATGGACCACTGACGATCCCTATTGAATTGGGGGTAAATCAGTCCATTGGTTGCTGAGATACCGCGCGCTCACTTTGTCTTCATTTTGATAGTCAAAGTGAAAATTTGGCATTAAATGGACATTGAAAAGTTCAATGGCGTTTCCTATAAATTGTTAGCGGGATAGTATAAAATATTTCAATCCGCTTCTACCAAATTTGAGATTTTATAATAAAGCAAATTAAACTGTAAAATAACTATTAGACGATGGAAAAAAATCTATTTTGGCTTTTTATTCAATTTTATAGTCAATTTTCAATTTTTTGATTTGCTTTAAATTTTGATAATCATTATTAACCGATTTTAATTTTCTGTAGATTTTAATTCTCATAATCAATCAAGATTGACTATCTGTTGATTTTCATAGTCAAAATTAATCAATTTTGGTTTTCTGTAGATTTTCATAGTCAACATTAATCAGTTTTGATTTTCTGTTGATTTTCATAGTCAACATTAATCAATTTTGGTTTTCTGTAGATTTTCATAGTCAACATTAATCAGTTTTGATTTTCTGTTGATTTTCATAGTCAACATTAATCAATTTTGATTTTCTGTTGATTTTCATAGTCAGCATTAATCAGTTTTGATTTTCTGTTGATTTTCATACTCAATATTAATCAATTTTGATTTTCGGTTGATTTTAATGCTCAATGTTAATCAATTTTGATTTTCGGTTGATTTTCATAGTTAACATTAATCAGTTTTGATTTTCTGTTGATTTTCATAGTCAACATCAATCTATTTTGCTTGAAATCGAATTTGATTTGCTGTTTATTTTGATAGTCAACATCAATTTATTTTCACTATCTATTTGCATATAAATGCGAAATAGATTTATTTTCGTCCTATAATACGTATTTTCCAGTTTTATTGAATTTATTATAAAACCTTAAATTTTGTTGAAGCGGCATTTAATATTTTGTACTATACCCTAACAATCCATAGGAAGCACATTTGAACTTTTAATGTCCATTTAATGTTACATTTTCATTTTGACTATTAAAATGAAGACAAAGTGAGCGCGCGGCATCTCAGCAACCTATGGACCAATGTTGCCCATTTTCAATAGGCTTTGTCACAGGTCCATAGGCAATGTTTTTGCCAAGTTTAGTTGAAATCCATGAATGTCTTCAAAAGTTATCGTGTAAACGGACGGACGGACGGACGGACTGTGCGATTCTATAAGCTGCCTTTTCAGGCGAGCTAAAAATATATAATAAATAAATAAATATATAACAAAATATATGACAAATTATGATTTTACTACTTCTAGGAGTGTTAACATAGGGTTTTACTACTTCTGGAAGTGTCAACATATAGTATTATTGCTTCTAGAAGTGTTAACATAGGGTTTTATTGCTTCTAGAAGTGTCGACATAAGGTTTCACTACATGCACCTTGGTTTTACTGCTTCTAGAAGTGACAACATAGGGTTTTACTGCTTCTAAAAGTGTCAACATATTGTTTTACTGGTTCTAGTAGTGTCAACATATTATTTTACTACTTCTAGAAGTGTCAAAATAGAGTTTTATTGCTATTAAAAGTGTCAAAATAGGGTTTTACTGCTTCTAGAAGTGTCAACATAGAGTTTTATTGATATTTAAAGTATCAACATAGGGTTTTACTGCTTCTAGAAGTGTTAACATAGGGTTTCACTGCTTCTAGAAGTGTCAACATAGGGTTTACTGTTTCTAGAAGTGTCAACATAGGTTTCTATTGCTTCTAGATGTGTCAACATAAGGTTTTACTGCTTCTAGAAGTGTCACCAAGGGATTAACTGCTTCTAGAAGTGTCAAAATAAGTAAAATAGGGGTGGACATATAGACATACATACTCCCGCAAATTATAATATAGTATAGATTATGAATTATATTAATCTAGTTTGAATTAGTGCTTACTTTAATAATCAAAATAAATTTATTTCTATTATTATCACAACCAAAATATGCACACGGTCCCATTTACTCAGGCGAGCTTCTGTTACGGCTTGCTGTTGGTTTTATTCTTGTAATGCCGGATCTTTGAGAAGACTTTGCTTAATTTCCCCTTAAAGCTTATGGAGTAGTTTTTAAATTACCATGTATATATCACAGAAGTAAAATTCCTCCTTGAGTTCTTCGGTTGGTAAAATTAAAATTTAATTCACATTGGTAATTAAAATTGTGAGTCACATAATATTGCCTGGCACAACAAAAAAGATGTCAGTAATTCCACCACTATTATGAAAATCTAAAATACAAACTTATACTTTCACAAGGTTTTCATTCCCGAATTTTCTGAATTAGGTAGGTGTTAAAAAATAGAAGCAGATTAAATCGTTATATATATAATTTTTAATATTGACTCTAATAATGAAGTGACTAATAATATGTCAATACTGATTCATTTAATTTTTAATTCAATAACAAAACGACTCTCGCTTGTTCTATTTTCTATATAAAAACCTAGAAAATCGAAAGCATCATACAAATAAATTTATGTTGCCAATGCTGAGTTGAAATTAAAGAATCTAACAATTATTAACAACATATTTTGTAATTAAAAATTCAAATTTAATCAACATTGGAAATTAAAATTGTGAGTGACATAATATTGCCTGGCACAACAAAAAAGATGTCAGTATTTCCACCACTATTATCAAAATCTAAAATACCAACTTATACTTTCACAAGGTTTTCATTCCCGAATTTTCTGAATTAGGTAGGTGTTAAAAAATAGAAGCAGATTAAATCGTTATATATATAATTTTTAATATTGACTCTAATAATGAAGTGACTAATAATATGTCAATACTGATTCATTTAATTTTTAATTCAATAACAAAACGACTCTCGCTTGTTCTATTTTCTATATAAAAATCTAGAAAATCGAAAACATCAAACAAATAAATTTATGTTGCCAATGCTGAGTTGAAATTAAAGAATCTAACAATTATTAACAACATATTTTGTATTTAAAAATTCAAATTTAATTAACATTGGTAATTAAAATTGTGAGTCACATAATATTGCCTGGCACAACAAAAAAGATGTCAGTATTTCCACCACTATTATCAAATCTAAAATACCAACTTATACTTTCACAAGGTTTTCATTCCCGAATTTTCTGAATTAGGTATGTGGTAAAAAGTAGAAGCAGATTAAATCATTATTTATATAATTTTTAATATGGACTCTGATATTGAAGAAGGATTAGACGTACTATTACGACATCAACATCAACTTAAAGCGATTATTGACTAATAATATGTCAATACTGATTCATTTAATTTTTATAGCAACAACAAAAAGACTCTCGCTTTTTCTATTTTTTATATAAAAATCTAGAAAATCGAAAGCATCATACAAATAAATTTATGTTGCCAATGCTGAGTTGAAATTAAAGAATCTAACAATTATTAACAACATATTTTGTAATTAAAAATTCAAATTTAATTAACATTGGTAATTAAAATTGTGAGTCACATAATATTGCCTGGCACAACAAAAAAGATGTCAGTATTTCCACCACTATTATCAAAATCTAAAATACCAACTTATACTTTCACAAGGTTTTCATTCCCGAATTTTCTGAATTAGGTAGGTGTTAAAAAATAGAAGCAGATTAAATCGTTTGATATATAATTTTTAATATTGACTCTAATAATAAAGTGACTAATAATATGTCAATACTGATTCCTTTTAATTTTTAATTCAACAACAAAAAGACTCTCGCTTCTTCTATTTTCTATATAAAAATCTAGAAAATCTATAACATCAAACAAATAAATTTATGTTGCCAATGCTGAGTTGAAATTAAAGAATCTAACAATTATTAACAACATATTTTGTAATTAAAAATTCAAATTTAATTAACATTGGTAATTAAAATTGTGAGTCACATAATATTGCCTGGCACAACAAAAAAGATGTCAGTATTTCCACCACTATTATCAAAATCTAAAATACCAACTTATACTTTCACAAGGTTTTCATTCCCGAATTTTCTGAATTAGGTAGGTGTTAAAAAATAGAAGCAGATTAAATCGTTATATATATAATTTTTAATATTGACTCTAATAATGAAGTGACTAATAATATGTCAATACTGATTCATTTAATTTTTATTTCAATAACAAAACGACTCTCGCTTCTTCTATTTTCTATATAAAAATCTAGAAAATCGAAAACATCAAACAAATAAATTTATGTTGCCAATGCTGAGTTGAAATTAAAGAATCTAACAATTATTAACAACATATTTTGTATTTAAAAATTCAAATTTAATTAACATTGGTAATTAAAATTGTGAGTCACATAATATTGCCTGGCACAACAAAAAAGATGTCAGTATTTCCACCACTATTATCAAATCTAAAATACCAACTTATACTTTCACAAGGTTTTCATTCCCGAATTTTCTGAATTAGGTATGTGGTAAAAAGTAGAAGCAGATTAAATCATTATTTATATAATTTTTAATATAGACTCTGATATTGAAGAAGGATTAGACGTACTATTACGACATAAACATAAACTTAAAGCGATTATTGACTAATAATATGTCAATACTGATTCATTCAATTTTTATATCAACAACAAAAAGACTCTCGCTTTTTCTATATTCCTTAAAAAATATAGAGAATCGAAAGCATCATATGCATAAATTCACGTTGCCAATGCTGAGTTGAAATTAAGCAATCTAACAATTATTAACAACATATTTTGTAATTAAAAATTCAAATTTAATTAACATTGGTAATTAAAATTGTGAGTCACATAATATTGCCTGGCACAACAAAAAAGATGTCAGTATTTCCACCACTATTATCAAATCTAAAATACCAACTTATACTTTCACAAGGTTTTCATTCCCGAATTTTCTAAATTAGGTATGTGGTAAAAAGTAGAAGCAGATTAAATCATTATTTATATAATTTTTAATATAGACTCTGATATTGAAGAAGGATTAGACGTACTATTACGACATAAACATAAACTTAAAGCGATTATTGACTAATAATATGTCAATACTGATTCATTCAATTTTTATATCAACAACAAAAACACTCTCGCTTTTTCTATATTCCCTATAAAAATATAGAGAATCGAAAGCATCATATGCATAAATTCACGTTGCCAATGCTGAGTTGAAATTAAAGAATCTAACAATTATTAACAACATATTTTGTAATTAAAAATTCAAATTTAATCAACATTGGAAATTAAAATTGTGAGTGACATAATATTGCCTGGCACAACAAAAAAGATGTCAGTATTTCCACCACTATTATCAAAATCTAAAATACCAACTTATACTTTCACAAGGTTTTCATTCCCGAATTTTCTGAATTAGTTAGGTGGTAACAAATAGAAGCAGAGTAAACCGTTTGATATATAATTTTTAATATTGACTCTAATAATGAAGAAGGATTAGACGTACTATTACGACATAAACATCAACTTAAAACGATTATTGACTAACTATTTGTCAATACAGATTCATTTAATTTTTATGTCAACAACAAAAAGACTCTCGCTTTTTCTATATTCCCTATAAAAATATAGAGAATCGAAAGCATCATATGCATAAATTCACGTTGCCAATGCTGAGTTGAAATTAAACAATCTAACAATTATTAACAACATATTTTGTAATTAAAAATTCAAATTTAATTAACATTGGTAATTAAAATTGTGAATTACATAATATTGCCTGGCACAACAAAAAAGATGTCTGTATTTC
This sequence comes from Tomocerus qinae, assembly GCA_020055645.1. Lineage (NCBI taxonomy): Eukaryota > Metazoa > Arthropoda > Collembola > Entomobryomorpha > Tomoceridae > Tomocerus > Tomocerus qinae. The sequence goes on along the minus strand of CM034546.1, from coordinate 104,987,097 downwards.
CAACACTATTATCAAAATCTAAAATACCAACTTATACTTTCACAAGGTTTTCATTCCCGAATTTTCTGAATTAGGTATGTGGTAAAAAGTAGAAGCAGATTAAATCATTATTTATATAATTTTTAATATAGACTCTGATATTGAAGAAGGATTAGACGTACTATTACGACATAAACATAAACTTAAAGCGATTATTGACTAATAATATGTCAATACTGATTCATTTAATTTTTATGTCAACAACAAAAAGACTCTCGCTTTTTCTATATTCCCTATAAAAATATAGAGAATCGAAAGCATCATATGCATAAATTCACGTTGCCAATGCTGAGTTGAAATTAAACAATCTAACAATTATTAACAACATATTTTGTAATTAAAAATTCAAATTTAATTAACATTGGTAATTAAAATTGTGAATTACATAATATTGCCTGGCACAACAAAAAAGATGTCTGTATTTCCAACACCATTATCAAAATCTAAAATACCAACTTATACTTTCACAAGGTTTTCATTCCCGAATTTTCTGAATTAGGTAGGTGGTAAAAAATAGAAGCACATTAAACCGTTTGATATATAATTTTTAATATTGACTCTAATAATGAAGAAGGATTAGACGTACTATTACGACATCAACATCAACTTAAAGCGATTATTGACTAATAATATGTCAATACTGATTCATTTAATTTTTATAGCAACAACAAAAAGACTCTCGCTTTTTCTATATTCCCTATATAAAAATCTAGAAAATCGAAAACATCAATCAAATAAATTCACGTTGCCAATGCTGAGTTGAAATTAAAGAATCTAACAATTATTAACAACATATTTTGTAATTAAAAATTCAAATTTAATCAACATTGGAAATTAAAATTGTGAGTGACATAATATTGCCTGGCACAACAAAAAAGATGTCAGTATTTCCACCACTATTATCAAAATCTAAAATACCAACTTATACTTTCACAAGGTTTTCATTCCCGAATTTTCTGAATTAGGTAGGTGGTAAAAAATAGAAGCACATTAAACCGTTTGATATATAATTTTTAATATTGACTCTAATAATGAAGAAGGATTAGACGTACTATTACGACATCAACATCAACTTAAAGCGATTATTGACTAATAATATGTCAATACAGATTCATTTAATTTTTATGTCAACAACAAAAAGACTCTCGCTTTTTCTATTTTTTATATAAAAATATAGAGAATCGAAAGCATCATATGCATAAATTCACGTTGCCAATGCTGAGTTGAAATTAAGCAATCTAACAATTATTAACAACATATTTTGTAATTAAAAATTCAAATTTAATTAACATTGGTAATTAAAATTGTGAGTCACATAATATTGCCTGGCACAACAAAAAAGATGTCAGTATTTCCACCACTATTATCAAAATCTAAAATACCAACTTATACTTTCACAAGGTTTTCATTCCCGAATTTTCTGAATTAGGTAGGTGTTAAAAAATAGAAGCAGATTAAATCGTTATATATATAATTTTTAATATTGACTCTAATAATGAAGTGACTAATAATATGTCAATACTGATTCATTTAATTTTTATAGCAACAACAAAAAGACTCTCGCCTCTTCTATTTTCTATATAAAAATCTAGAAAATCTATAACATCAAACAAATAAATTTATGTTGCCAATGCTGAGTTGAAATTAAAGAATCTAACAATTATTAACAACATATTTTGTATTTAAAAATTCAAATTTAATTAACATTGGTAATTAAAATTGTGAGTCACATAATATTGCCTGGCACAACAAAAAAGATGTCAGTATTTCCACCACTATTATCAAAATCTAAAATACCAACTTATACTTTCACAAGGTTTTCATTCCCGAATTTTCTGAATTAGGTAGGTGTTAAAAAATAGAAGCAGATTAAATCGTTATATATATAATTTTTAATATTGACTCTAATAATGAAGTGACTAATAATATGTCAATACTGATTCATTTAATTTTTATTTCAATAACAAAACGACTCTCGCTTCTTCTATTTTCTATATAAAAATCTAGAAAATCGAAAACATCAAACAAATAAATTTATGTTGCCAATGCTGAGTTGAAATTAAAGAATCTAACAATTATTAACAACATATTTTGTATTTAAAAATTCAAATTTAATTAACATTGGTAATTAAAATTGTGAGTCACATAATATTGCCTGGCACAACAAAAAAGATGTCAGTATTTCCACCACTATTATCAAATCTAAAATACCAACTTATACTTTCACAAGGTTTTCATTCCCGAATTTTCTGAATTAGGTATGTGGTAAAAAGTAGAAGCAGATTAAATCATTATTTATATAATTTTTAATATAGACTCTGATATTGAAGAAGGATTAGACGTACTATTACGACATAAACATAAACTTAAAGCGATTATTGACTAATAATATGTCAATACTGATTCATTCAATTTTTATATCAACAACAAAAAGACTCTCGCTTTTTCTATATTCCTTAAAAAATATAGAGAATCGAAAGCATCATATGCATAAATTCACGTTGCCAATGCTGAGTTGAAATTAAGCAATCTAACAATTATTAACAACATATTTTGTAATTAAAAATTCAAATTTAATTAACATTGGTAATTAAAATTGTGAGTCACATAATATTGCCTGGCACAACAAAAAAGATGTCAGTATTTCCACCACTATTATCAAAATCTAAAATACCAACTTATACTTTCACAAGGTTTTCATTCCCGAATTTTCTGAATTAGGTAGGTGTTAAAAAATAGAAGCAGATTAAATCGTTTGATATATAATTTTTAATATTGACTCTAATAATAAAGTGACTAATAATATGTCAATACTGATTCCTTTTAATTTTTAATTCAACAACAAAAAGACTCTCGCTTCTTCTATTTTCTATATAAAAATCTAGAAAATCTATAACATCAAACAAATAAATTTATGTTGCCAATGCTGAGTTGAAATTAAAGAATCTAACAATTATTAACAACATATTTTGTAATTAAAAATTCAAATTTAATTAACATTGGTAATTAAAATTGTGAGTCACATAATATTGCCTGGCACAACAAAAAAGATGTCAGTATTTCCACCACTATTATCAAAATCTAAAATACCAACTTATACTTTCACAAGGTTTTCATTCCCGAATTTTCTGAATTAGGTATGTGGTAAAAAGTAGAAGCAGATTAAATCATTATTTATATAATTTTTAATATAGACTCTGATATTGAAGAAGGATTAGACGTACTATTACGACATAAACATAAACTTAAAGCGATTATTGACTAATAATATGTCAATACTGATTCATTCAATTTTTATATCAACAACAAAAACACTCTCGCTTTTTCTATATTCCCTATAAAAATATAGAGAATCGAAAGCATCATATGCATAAATTCACGTTGCCAATGCTGAGTTGAAATTAAAGAATCTAACAATTATTAACAACATATTTTGTAATTAAAAATTCAAATTTAATCAACATTGGAAATTAAAATTGTGAGTGACATAATATTGCCTGGCACAACAAAAAAGATGTCTGTATTTCCAACACTATTATCAAAATCTAAAATACCAACTTATACTTTCACAAGGTTTTCATTCCCGAATTTTCTGAATTAGGTAGGTGGTAAAAAATAGAAGCACATTAAACCGTTTGATATATAATTTTTAATATTGACTCTAATAATGAAGAAGGATTAGACGTACTATTACGACATCAACATCAACTTAAAGCGATTATTGACTAATAATATGTCAATACAGATTCATTTAATTTTTATGTCAACAACAAAAAGACTCTCGCTTTTTCTATATTCTATATAAAAATCTAGAAAATCTATAACATCAAACAAATAAATTTATGTTGCCAATGCTGAGTTGAAATTAAAGAATCTAACAATTATTAACAACATATTTTGTAATTAAAAATTCAAATTTAATTAACATTGGTAATTAAAATTGTGAGTCACATAATATTGCCTGGCACAACAAAAAAGATGTCAGTATTTCCACCACTATTATCAAAATCTAAAATACCAACTTATACTTTCACAAGGTTTTCATTCCCGAATTTTCTGAATTAGGTATGTGGTAAAAAGTAGAAGCAGATTAAATCATTATTTATATAATTTTTAATATAGACTCTGATATTGAAGAAGGATTAGACGTACTATTACGACATAAACATAAACTTAAAGCGATTATTGACTAATAATATGTCAATACTGATTCATTCAATTTTTATATCAACAACAAAAACACTCTCGCTTTTTCTATATTCCCTATAAAAATATAGAGAATCGAAAGCATCATATGCATAAATTCACGTTGCCAATGCTGAGTTGAAATTAAAGAATCTAACAATTATTAACAACATATTTTGTAATTAAAAATTCAAATTTAATCAACATTGGAAATTAAAATTGTGAGTGACATAATATTGCCTGGCACAACAAAAAAGATGTCAGTATTTCCACCACTATTATCAAAATCTAAAATACCAACTTATACTTTCACAAGGTTTTCATTCCCGAATTTTCTGAATTAGTTAGGTGGTAACAAATAGAACCAGAGTAAACCGTTTGATATATAATTTTTAATATTGACTCTAATAATGAAGAAGGATTAGACGTACTATTACGACATAAACATCAACTTAAAACGATTATTGACTAACTATTTGTCAATACAGATTCATTTAATTTTTATGTCAACAACAAAAAGACTCTCGCTTTTTCTATATTCCTTAAAAAATATAGAGAATCGAAAGCATCATATATAAATTCACGTTGCCAATGCTGAGTTGAAATTAAGCAATCTAACAATTATTAACAACATATTTTGTAATTAAAAATTCAAATTTAATTAACATTGGTAATTAAAATTGTGAGTCACATAATATTGCCTGGCACAACAAAAAAGATGTCAGTATTTCCACCACTATTATCAAATCTAAAATACCAACTTATACTTTCACAAGGTTTTCATTCCCGAATTTTCTGAATTAGGTATGTGGTAAAAAGTAGAAGCAGATTAAATCATTATTTATATAATTTTTAATATAGACTCTGATATTGAAGAAGGATTAGACGTACTATTACGACATAAACATAAACTTAAAGCGATTATTGACTAATAATATGTCAATACTGATTCATTCAATTTTTATATCAACAACAAAAACACTCTCGCTTTTTCTATATTCCCTATAAAAATATAGAGAATCGAAAGCATCATATGCATAAATTCACGTTGCCAATGCTGAGTTGAAATTAAAGAATCTAACAATTATTAACAACATATTTTGTAATTAAAAATTCAAATTTAATCAACATTGGAAATTAAAATTGTGAGTGACATAATATTGCCTGGCACAACAAAAAAGATGTCAGTATTTCCACCACTATTATCAAAATCTAAAATACCAACTTATACTTTCACAAGGTTTTCATTCCCGAATTTTCTGAATTAGTTAGGTGGTAACAAATAGAACCAGAGTAAACCGTTTGATATATAATTTTTAATATTGACTCTAATAATGAAGAAGGATTAGACGTACTATTACGACATAAACATCAACTTAAAACGATTATTGACTAACTATTTGTCAATACAGATTCATTTAATTTTTATGTCAACAACAAAAAGACTCTCGCTTTTTCTATATTCCTTAAAAAATATAGAGAATCGAAAGCATCATATGCATAAATTCACGTTGCCAATGCTGAGTTGAAATTAAGCAATCTAACAATTATTAACAACATATTTTGTAATTAAAAATTCAAATTTAATTAACATTGGTAATTAAAATTGTGAGTCACATAATATTGCCTGGCACAACAAAAAAGATGTCAGTATTTCCACCACTATTATCAAAATCTAAAATACCAACTTATACTTTCACAAGGTTTTCATTCCCGAATTTTCTGAATTAGGTAGGTGTTAAAAAATAGAAGCAGATTAAATCGTTATATATATAATTTTTAATATTGACTCTAATAATGAAGTGACTAATAATATGTCAATACTGATTCATTTAATTTTTATTTCAATAACAAAACGACTCTCGCTTCTTCTATTTTCTATATAAAAATCTAGAAAATCGAAAACATCAAACAAATAAATTTATGTTGCCAATGCTGAGTTGAAATTAAAGAATCTAACAATTATTAACAACATATTTTGTATTTAAAAATTCAAATTTAATTAACATTGGTAATTAAAATTGTGAGTCACATAATATTGCCTGGCACAACAAAAAAGATGTCAGTATTTCCACCACTATTATCAAATCTAAAATACCAACTTATACTTTCACAAGGTTTTCATTCCCGAATTTTCTGAATTAGGTATGTGGTAAAAAGTAGAAGCAGATTAAATCATTATTTATATAATTTTTAATATAGACTCTGATATTGAAGAAGGATTAGACGTACTATTACGACATAAACATAAACTTAAAGCGATTATTGACTAATAATATGTCAATACTGATTCATTCAATTTTTATATCAACAACAAAAACACTCTCGCTTTTTCTATATTCCCTATAAAAATATAGAGAATCGAAAGCATCATATGCATAAATTCACGTTGCCAATGCTGAGTTGAAATTAAAGAATCTAACAATTATTAACAACATATTTTGTAATTAAAAATTCAAATTTAATCAACATTGGAAATTAAAATTGTGAGTGACATAATATTGCCCGGCACAACAAAAAAGATGTCAGTATTTCCACCACTATTATCAAAATCTAAAATACCAACTTATACTTTCACAAGGTTTTCATTCCCGAATTTTCTGAATTAGTTAGGTGGTAACAAATAGAAGCAGAGTAAACCGTTTGATATATAATATTTAATATTGACTCTAATAATGAAGAAGGATTAGACGTACTATTACGACATAAACATCAACTTAAAACGATTATTGACTAACTATTTGTCAATACAGATTCATTTAATTTTTATGTCAACAACAAAAAGACTCTCGCTTTTTCTATATTCCCTATAAAAATATAGAGAATCGAAAGCATCATATGCATAAATTCACGTTGCCAATGCTGAGTTGAAATTAAACAATCTAACAATTATTAACAACATATTTTGTAATTAAAAATTCAAATTTAATTAACATTGGTAATTAAAATTGTGAATTACATAATATTGCCTGGCACAACAAAAAAGATGTCTGTATTTCCAACACCATTATCAAAATTTAAATTACCAACTTATACTTTCACAAGGTTTTCATTCCCGAATTTTCTGAATTAGGTAGGTGGTAAAAAATAGAAGCACATTAAACCGTTTGATATATAGTTTTAGCTCGCCTGATAGGGCAGCTTATAGAATCGCACAGACCGTCCGTCCGTCCGTGCGTCCGTCCGTTTACACGATAACTTTTGAAGACATTGATGGATTTCAACTAAACTTAGCAAAAACATTGCCTATAGACCTGTGACAAAGCCTATTGAAAATGGGCCACATTGGTCCACAGGTTGCTGAGATAACGCGCGCGCACTTTGTCTTCATTTTGATAGTCAAAATGAAAATGTGACATTAAATGGACATTAAAAGTTCAAATGTGCTTCCAATGGATTGTTAGCGGGATAGTGCAAAATATTAAATGCCGCTTCGACCAAATTTAAGATTTTATAGTAAAGCAAATAAAACCGGAAAGTAACTATAAGAGGACGGAAATAAATCTATTTCGCATTTATATTCAATTTTATAGTCAAACTTGCATTATTCCAATTTCTATTAATTTTCATTATTAATATTGACCGATTTTGATTCTCTTTAGATTTTCATAGTCAACATTGTTCAATTTTGATTTTATGTTGATTTTCATAGTCAAAATTATTCAATTTTGAATTTTATGTTGATTTTTATAGTCAACATTCATCAATTTTGACTTTATGTTGCCTTTTTTGCCTTTTTGCCCCAAAATTTGCCCCAAAGGCAAAATTTGCCCCAAAATCAATAGGGATTCAAAATTGAATAATTTTGACAATGAAAATCAACATAAAATCAAAATTGATGAATGTTGACTATAAAAATCAACATAAAATTCAAAATTGAATAATTTTGACAATGAAAATCAACATAAAATCAAAATTGATGAATGTTGACTATAAAAATCAACATAAAATTCAAAATTGAATAATTTTGACTATGAAAATCAACATAAAATCAAAATTGAACAATGTTGACTATGAAAATCAACATAAAGTCAAAATTGATGAATGTTGACTATAAAAATCAACATAAAATTCAAAATTGAATAATTTTGACTATGAAAATCAACATAAAATCAAAATTGAACAATGTTGACTATGAAAATCTAAAGAGAATCAAAATCGGTCAATATTAATAATGAAAATTAATAGAAATTGGAATAATGCAAGTTTGACTATAAAATTGAATATAAATGCGAAATAGATTTATTTCCGTCCTCTTATAGTTACTTTCCGGTTTTATTTGCTTTACTATAAAATCTTAAATTTGGTAGAAGCGGAGTGAAATATTTCATACTATCCCGCTAACAATTTATAGGAAACGCAATTGAACTTTTCAAAGCCCATTTTTCACGTTGACTATCAAAATGAAGACAAAGTGAGCGCGCGGTATCTCGGCAACCAATAGACCGATTAGCCCCAAAATCAATAGGGATCGTTAGTAGCCCATAGGTATTGTTTTTGCCAAGTTTGGTCAATATCCGCCTTTGTGTTCGAAAGTTATCGTGGCGACGGACGGACGGACGGACGTACGGACGGACGTACGGACGGACGTACGGACGGACGTACGGACAGACTGTGTGGTTCTATAAGCTGCCTTTTTCAGGCGAGCTAAAAATTGCCGTGCACTCACTTTGTCTTCATTTTGATAGTCAAAGTGAAAAATGGGCATTAAAAAGTTCAATTGTGTTTCCTATAAAATCTTTCACTCCGCTTCTACCAAATTTAGTTTGAATTTATGTTGATTTTCATAGTCAACATTAATCAATTTTTATTTTCGGTTGATTTTTCAAATAATACAACTTCGCTTTGGTTGCGTTATAATTGTGTTAGTTAAAGATGACGTCAGTTTTGATATATCCTTATAATATCAATCTCTGAATATTTAATATGTCGTAGCTACATATATGTGGGAGTGCAGAGAAGGATGAGTCTCTCGTTAGTCGTAGCCTCTCAGTATTATAAAAGGCCAAAGGCAGTGCACACTACCCGAATTTCCATTGTAATTACACCCTACAACCCACATAAATTCGATGAATCATTTTGGAAAAAATCATTATGTATGTAAATTAGCCTACAGATTTCAAAATCGAACACTATGCTTGTGCCCCTACAACCGCTATAGCGGAATGGGGTCATCCACTATATCGGAAACTTTAAACTTTGTAATTAAATTCTATAAAAGCGGATTTAGATGTAATTGAGTATGCTGATTTCAAAATTGGACACCAATTTTATATCCCATCAACCGCTATAGCGGAATGGGGTCATCCACTATATCGGAAACTTTAAACTTTGTAATTAAATTCTATAAAAGCGGATTTAGACGTAATTGAGTATGCTGATTTCAAAATTGGACACCAATTTTATATCCCATCAACCGCTATAGCGGAATGGGGTCATCCACTATATCGGAAACTTTAAACTTTGTAATTAAATTCTATAAAAGCGGATTTAGACGTAATTGAGTATGCTGATTTCAAAATTGGACACCAATTTCATATCCCATCAACCGCTATAGCGGAATGGTGTCATCCACTATATCGGAAACTTTAAACTTTGTAATTAAATTCTATAAAAGCGGATTTAGATGTAATTGAGTATGCCGATTTCAAAATTGGACACCAATTTTATATCCCATCAACCGCTATAGCGGAATGGGGTCATCCACTATATCGGAAACATTTAACTTTTGTAATTAAATTCTATAAAAGCGGATTTAGATGTAATTGAGTATGCTGATTTCAAAATTGGACACCAACTTCATATCCCATCAACCGCTATAGCGGAATGGGGTCATCCACTATATCGGAAACATTTAACTTTTGTAATTAAATTCTATAAAAGCGGATTTAGATGTAATTGAGTATGCTGATTTCAAAATTGGACACCAATTTTATATCCCATCAACCGCTATAGCGGAATGGGGTCATCCACTATATCGGAAACTTTAAACTTTGTAATTAAATTCTATAAAAGCGGATTTAGACGTAATTGAGTATGCTGATTTCAAAATTGGACAAAAATTTTATATCCCATCAACCGCTATTTTGAAATCAGCATACTTAATTACGTCTAAATCCGCTTTTATAGAATTTAATTACAAAGTTTAAAGTTTCCGATATAGTGGATGACCCCATTCCGCTATAGCGGTTGATGGGATATGAAATTGGTGTCCAATTTTGAAATCAGCATACTCAATTACATCTAAATCCGCTTTTATAGAATTTAATTACAAAGTTTAAAGTTTCCGATATAGTGGATGACCCCATTCCGCTAAAGCGGTTGATGGGATATAAAATTGGTGTCCAATTTTGAAATCAGCATACTCAATTACATCTAAATCCCCTTTTATAGAATTTAATTACAAAAGTTAAATGTTTCCGATATAGTGGATGACCCCATTCCGCTGTAGCGGTTGATGGGATATGAAGTTGGTGTCCAATTTTGAAATCAGCATACTCAATTACATCTAAATCCGCTTTTATAGAATTTAATTACAAAAGTTAAATGTTTCCGATATAGTGGATGACCCCATTCCGCTATAGCGGTTGATGGGATATGAAGTTGGTGTCCAATTTTGAAATCAGCATACTCAATTACATCTAAATCCGCTTTTATAGAATTTAATTACAAAGTTTAAAGTTTCCGATATAGTGGATGACCCCATTCTGCTATAGCGGTTGATGGGATATGAAATTGGTGTCCAATTTTAAAATCAGCATACTCAATTACATTTAAATCCGCTTTTTTAGAATTTAATTACAAAAGTTAAATGTTTCCGATATAGTGGATGACCCCATTCCGTTATAGCGGTTGATGGGATATGAAATTGTTGTCCAATTTTGGAATCAGTATACTCAATAACATCTGAATCCGCTTTTATAGAATTTAATTACAAAGTTTAAAGTTTCCGATATAGTGGATGACCCCATTCCGCTATAGCGGTTGATGGGATATAAAATTGGTGTCCAATTTTGAAATCGGCATACTCAATTACATCTAAATCCGCTTTTATAGAATTTAATTACAAAGTTTAAAGTTTCCGATATAGTGGATGACCCCATTCCGCTATAGCGGTTGATGGGATATATAATTTTTGTCCAATTTTGAAATCAGCATACTCAATTACATCTAAATCCGCTTTTATAGAATTTAATTACAAAGTTTAAAGTTTCCGATATAGTGGATGACCCCATTCCGCTATAGCGGTTGATGGGATATGAAATTGGTGTCCAATTTTGAAATCAGCATACTCAATTACATTTAAATCCGCATTTTTAGAATTTAATTACAAAAGTTAAATGTTTCCGATATAGTGGATGACCCCATTCCGTTATAGCGGTTGATGGGATATGAAATTGTTGTCCAATTTTGGAATCAGTATACTCAATAACATCTGAATCCGCTTTTATAGAATTTAATTACAAAGTTTAAAGTTTCCGATATAGTGGATGACCCCATTCCGCTATAGCGGTTGATGGGATATAAAATTGGTGTCCAATTTTGAAATCAGCATACTCAATAACATCTAAATCCGCTTTTATAGAATTTAATTACAAAGTTTAAAGTTTCCGATATAGTGGATGACCCCATTCCGCTATAGCGGTTGATGGGATATATAATTTTTGTCCAATTTTGAAATCAGCATTCTCAATTACATCTAAATCCGCTTTTATAGAATTTAATTACAAAGTTTAAAGTTTCCGATATAGTGGATGACCCCATTCCGCTATAGCGGTTGATGGGATATAAAATTGGTGTCCAATTTTGAAATCAGCATACTCAATTACATCTAAATCCGCTTTTATAGAATTTAATTACAAAGTTTAAAGTTTCCGATATAGTGGATGACCCCATTCCGCTATAGCGGTTGATGGGATATGAAATTGGTGTCCAATTTTGAAATCAGCATACTCAATTACATTTAAATCCACTTTTTTAGAATTTAATTACAAAAGTTAAATGTTTCTAATATAGTGGATGACCCCATTCCGTTATAGCAGTTGATGGGATTTGAAATTGTTGTCCAATTTTGGAATCAGTATACTCAATAACATCTGAATCCGCTTTTATAGAATTTAATTACAAAGTTTAAAGTTTCCGATATAGTGGATGACCCCATTCCGCTATAGCGGTTGTAGGGGCACAAGCATAGTGTTCGATTTTGAAATCTGTAGGCTAATTTACATACATAATGATTTTTTCCAAAATGATTCATCGAATTTATGTGGGTTGTAGGGTGTAATTACAATGGAAATTCGGGTAGTGTGCACTGCCTTTGGCCTTTTATAATACTGAGAGGCTACGACTAACGAGAGACTCATCCTTCTCTGCACTCCCACATATAAACACTCGATTCTGAAAGTTTGATCAAAATCTGTACGTTCGGTTTTGTGTTACAACGGGTGATTACTATTCGTCTACCAAAATGTGTACATGGTAACCTTTACTCAGGCGAGCTTCTGTTACGGCTTGCTGTAGGTTTGTAGTATACATATGCATACTTAGCACGCACATATCCAGAAATTTGAGCAAGGGGGCCCAACAAAATATTATGTTAGTAAAATAAAGACATATTCGCGCGAAGCGTGAAAATTTTCTGCATTATTAATCTTTTTTGACAAAAAATCGTCTTTTTCTGGAAATATAGAGGGGACACGGCCCCCCTCTTGATACGTGCTTGGCACTTAACACGAAATTATATTACATATATGAAACAGACTTGTATAAACTAAATTAGTGGCAATTTAGAAAACAGTAAGTACCCAAATGTCTGATTGATCATTATCAATAGTTACAAATATGTGGCAAGTTTAGGTAGGATGAAGTAAATCATTCCAAATTAGGTTTCTAAATTTCTTTACATTTATGGGGAGAGGATGAGGTTTACTGTTTTCTCTCTTTAAGATTACCCTCTTTTTTTCGATTAACATCGGTTCCCACATTGGCCTTGACACCAGCATATTGGGTTAATGGGGGGTGGCACGACTTCCAAGAAATCTTGGAAAGCCAAAAAATTACATCATTCGAAATTAATTTTTCGAAATCAAAATTTCAAAGTTCTATTCATATCGTCTAAAAATTAAAATTTCGAAATTTTATGCATATCGTGGCCTGAAAATTAAAATTTCGCCATTCTCTATGCGCACTGGTCTGAAAATTAAATTTGCGAAGTTTTGTGCACATAGTAAACTGAGATCTAAAATTTCGAAGTTTTATTGATGCTGGGTTCCAAAAATTCCTTCGAGTGTTAGTGCATATTGCGGTCTAAAAATTAAAATATTTTACATACTACATACAAAAAAAATTTCGACTTTCGTTGAGCACACTGGTCTGAAAATTAAAATTTCGAATTATATTGTGGCCCAAAGTTTAAATTTTTGAAGTTTAACAAAATGATTTGAATGTTTCCATGGCTTCGCCCTCAGGGGTGAGGTGAAGACGTGCTCCAGAAATATGGTTTCCGCCAACCAGTTTTTTCCAAAATACTTTCCTTCCATATTTTTATTGGAAAAATAGTTGGGAAAATCAGCTTTCTGAAGCACGTCGTCACTTTACCCCTGAAGGAGAAGCTATGGAAACCATCAAATCACCTTGAAGTTTAGTGTACAATGTGGTCTGACAAATTTTTTCGATCAACAAAACTTCAAACATTTAAATTTTGGGCCACAATATGCACAAAACTTTGAAATTTTAATCTTCAGACCTGTAGGCGCAGTACGCAGTGATTGTTGAAATCGAAAATTTAATTTTCGGACCTGTATGGGCAGTGATAATCGAAATTTTAATTTTCAGACCAGTGTGAGCAGTGAAAGTCGAAATTTTAATTTTTAGATCATTATATGCGCAAAACGTCGAAATTTTAATTTTTAGACCATTATATGCGGAAAACGTCGAAATTTTAATTTTTTGACCATTTATACCCAAAACGTCGAAATTTTAATTTTTAGACCCCTCTTCCTAAATATTAGAAAATTTTAATTTCAGACCAAAATGCGAAATTGCGTAACACCTAACTGCATTTCGACCTAGGTGGCGGGGGGTCCTACTTAGGAGGTCATTCGGTGGGGGTAAGATTTGAGCGTGAGAAAATTAGCACCCTCCCTGTATTTAACCTCTATAATATTTAGCCTGCCGTCGATATGCCACTCCAAAGTTTATTTCGCTTATCCTTCGATCATTTTTTGTTAGATCTAAATTTTGCTGTCTAATTCTACCTATTTGTAGTTTTCAAACCTACTAACTAGAAACTTTTATATCCGTCTGAATCTGAACCATAACTGCATTGGTAATACAAAAATTAACCGAAATCAGTAATAACACTTTGAGCTTGCAGTAACAAATATTTCGTCTGCGCAATTTTTGTAAACACCCATGACTTTTCATATTTTGTTGTCACGGGCATCAAAATCCAAGGGCCCTTCTTTCTCCGGAGAAGACAATTGTTATTTCGGAAGCGGCTTGGAAGTAGAGGTTAAATGTCTGTGAGAAGTTGTTATTTGGAAAGGGGCGTGGAGGTAGAAACTTCATGTCGGTGAAACAAAATTGTTATTTGGGAGGGGGCGGGAAAGTGGTAGGAGGTTACATGTCGATGAAAAAGTTGTTTTTTGGGAGGGGGCGGGGAGGTGGAGAGACTACATGTCGCTGAAACAATTGTTATTAATGAAGAGGCGGGGAGGTGGAGGTTACAATCTCGGTGAAAAAGTTGTTATTTGGGAGGGGGCGGGAAAGTGGAGACTACATGTCGATGAAAAAGTTGTTATTTGGGAGGGGGCGGGGAGGTGGAGACTACATGTCGTTGAAACAATTGTTATTAATGAAGAGGCGGGGAGTTGGAGGTTACAATCTCGGTGGAAAAGTTGTTATTTGGGAGGGGCGGGAAGGTGGAGACTACATGTCGTTGAAAAAATTGTTATTTGGGATGGGGCGGGGAGGAGGAGTCTACATGTCAGTGAGAAGTTTTTATTTGGGAAGGAGCGGGGAGGTAGAAACTTCATGTCGGTGAAACAATTGTTATTTGGGTAGAGGCGGGGAGGTGGATGTTACATGTCGGTGAAAAAGTTGTTATTTGGGAGGGGCGGGAAGGTGGAGACTACATGTCGTTGAAAAAATTGTTATTTGGGATGGGGCGGGGAGGAGGAGTCTACATGTCAGTGAGAAGTTTTTATTTGGGAAGGAGCGGGGAGGTAGAAACTTCATGTCGGTTGGTTCTGCGAATATTTAGTATTTATATTTATGTTCCCATAGCTAGTATCAACATATTTGTTTAATTCCTAAAATCTAGTACCTAAGCACAAAATTATGATTAATTGAGTCAGTTCTCTGCGATCTACGATGAAAGTAAGACGAACTCCAAAGACAGTTACTGATTACTGCTAAAACTACTGAATATCACTGATTTATGTAAATCACTGTAGTATTATTGTTAATAAAATAGTTTATGAGTTAATGTACAGGAAAGCTTTACAACCTTTCTGAAATCATACACTATCCCGTCCATCGGTGAAACAATTGTTATTTGGGTAGAGGCGGGGAGGTGGATGGAGGTTACATGTCGGTGAAAACGTTGTTATTTGGGAGGGGGTGGGAAGGTGGAGACCGCATGTCGTTGAAACAATTGTTAAATGAAGAGGCTGCGAGTTGGAGGTTACAATCTCGGTGAAAAAGTTGTTATTTGGGAGGGGCGGGAAGGTGGAGACCAACGTGAATAGAAATCATGGCAACCCTTTTACCCTTTCCCCATACAACGTGAAGACAATAGAACATTTTGCCCTCTTTCTGCAGCCAGTTTGAAATCATTAGGACATCATCTAAGGGGAAAACTGGGTGCAGTAAGACTAGTCTTTGGTACACTGCAAATTCTCCAAGATTGAACTGAGGAAGTTAATTTAACACTGCGAATAATATTATTGAGTAGAATGGCAAGTTGTGTGATCAGTTTCTGTCTGAACAATATGGACAACAACAACAACAGGTATGCTCGGAGCATTTTCTTCCAAAGGACTTTCAAGCTTATGGACGTACTATGACTAAAATCAATATCCTCATTGCATTGGCTAAATTTAGGCAGTGGTATCTCATTTCCTCCGTTTCCTCCAAAATGTCACATTACCTATTATTATATCTATTGCCTCCCGTAACTATTTTTGCCTATTTTCCGGCCCAATCTAATAAAAAATAAACATAAATAACAAGTAACATTTTTATTAGGTTAGGTCAGCAAAGAGGCAAACATAGTGACGGGGTAAAGAATGTTAAGGTATTTTATTAAGTTTGGAGGAAACGGATAATACGTTATGTGGCACCTTGGAGGAAACGGGATTTGAGGAAACGGAGGAATTGAAATCCTGCTGCTTAAATTCAATCATTCTGATTTCCCGAACACTCAACAGTTCCTTTAAATATGAAAAGTGGCCACCTAAATACAAAGTAAAAATTTTTTAAGTACAACCAACCAGTGTTCGATGACCAGCCGGCTGGTTGGTTAAAATGGCTGGCTAAAATGGCCGGCCGGCTGGTTAAAATTCTTTGTTAGCCAGTGGCTGAAATGGCCTAAATGGCTGAAATGGCCAATAATAGTCAAATGGGGCTCTGTGAACAGAGAAAATCATCCTTGATTTGGCGGAAAATTTTAAAAACCATGATTTTTGGCCATTTTGGCCACTAGCCATTTCCAGTCAGGGAGTTAGCTCTTTCCCTGGCTCTTTTATAGCCAGATTTGGCTCCAGAAAAGGAGCTAGTTCTAGCTCCTTAAGCTCTAATATTGGCTCTGTTTTTTGAAACCCACGAAGGAAACTAAAACTACTTTTCCGTCCGAAACTGGACGGTTGGTAGTGAAGCTACCCGACATTTGACAAAATTAGCAAAGAAAGCATGCATCTATCTACCCACAGTGTTAACCTAATGAGAAAGAGGATTGTTATAATTCTTCATTCTTTCCGATTTTCGATATACCACCTCCTTTACTCAGGCAACACCCCCCCCCTCCCAAGTCGAAAAGCAAGGTTGAAACTACTCCAAAACTACTCGACCGATTCGAATCATTATTATTGATATTGTGAGAAAATTGTAACTTGAGTCACACAGTACTGGGCCTCTAGTTTTATATAATTATTTTAAATTGCGTTAAGAAAATATTCGTCATATTGCATAGTTTTCTGCATTTTGTACTACACCATATTTATACTGTCGGCTGCGTACACGATACAGCTTTCGTGTCCGGCCCAATCTCCTTTGTTTAATTTTTCTGAGATGTGATCTGAAAGAGTTGGTTGTAGAATGCATTCTATTATAGGAACCAAAAAGTCCATCGGTGAAAAGATAGATTTTGACACGCTCTTTCCAATGGTGATGGTTAGAATGAAATCGGTCGTTGGCTTTTTTGGCTCTGGAGGTTTTGGTGAAATAATTTGATAGAAGAGCTACTTTCAGCGCCTTAGGAGCTACAATTTTGTGTAAAAAGAGCCAGTTCTGGCTCCAGAAGCCAATATTAGCGCCATAAGAGCTAGATCCAGCTCCTTTTTTAGGAGCTAAATCTGGCTACAAAAGAGCCAGGGAAAGAGCTAACTCCCTGACTGATTTCAGCCGTTTTAGCCGGCTGGCTGGTCAAAATCATTTTCAGCCGGCTAAAATAGAACACTGCAACCAACCACTAAAATATTAGGACAATATTAACCATGATGAAAGACAATTAAAATATAAGGAAATGCCAGCGACATACCCATTTTGAAACAGCAGGTCAGATCATTCGGATTTATTTGGCATGTGAGGAAGTCAATTTGATTACTTGCTTTCGTATTTGAATCTCACGCTTCCAAGCTTACAATTTCATGAATTTCGTTCAAGACGACCCCCTTGATTAGGGGAGGGGACGTTCAGATATTGTCCCGGATTTAAGAGATACGAAGCACGGAATCTACGGTTCCATTAAGAATACTGTTTCCGGAGGTCTAAGGATAATTAACTCGGCTGGATTTAGGCAGCGGGATCTCGTTGCCTCAAGTTTCAAATAGATTACCTTGAATTTTGAAATGACAAAGGCAGAAATGGCTATTAAATCTATTCTAATTTTTATTTCAAAGCTAACTCGGAATTTTTTGTGTTGGAGTAGGTTTGCTTCGTTAAATTCATAGTACGTCCATAAGTCCTTTGGAAGAAAATGCTCCGAGCATACCTTAGCATTACACAAGTAACGAGGTTCCTTATTTGTAATTTTGCAAATAGATATCCATTTCCTTTTCATGACTTCATTTTTAGGGAACCTGTGGAAGGTGACATGCGGTTTGCCATTGCATTTGATGTTTCGCTGATTGTTCAGACAGAAACTGATCACACAACTTGCCATTCTACTCAATAATATTATTCGCAGTGTTAAATTAACTTCCTCAGTTCAATCTTGGAGAATTTGCAGTGTACCAAAGACTAGTCTTACTGCACCCAGTTTTCCCCTTAGATGATGTCCTAATGATTTCAAACTGGCTGCAGAAAGAGGGCAAAATGTTCTATTGTCTTCACGTTGTATGGGGAAAGGGTAAAAGGGTTGCCATGATTTCTATTCACGTTGGTGGAGACTACATGTCGATGAAAAAGTTGTTATTTGGGAGGGGCGGGGAGGTGGAGACTACATGTCGTTGAAACAATTGTTATTAATGAAGAGGCGGGGAGGTGGAGGTTACAATCTCGGTGAAAAAGTTGTTTTTGGGAGGGGCGGGAAGGTGGAGACTACATGTCGGTGACAAACTGTTATTTGGGAAGGAGTGGGGAGGTAGAAATTTCATGTCGCTGAAACAATTGTTATTTGGGTAGGGGCGGGGAGGTGGATGGAGATTGCATGTCGGTGAAAACGTTGTTATTTGGGAGGGGGTGGGAAGGTGGAGACTGCATGTCGTTGAAACAATTGTTATAAATGAAGAGTCGGGGAGGTGGAGGTTACATGTCGGTGCGGTGAAAAAGTTGTTATTTGGGAGGAGGCGGGGAGATGGAGACTACATGTCGTTGAAACAATTGTTATTAATGAAGGGGCGGGGATGTGGAGGTTACATGTCGGTGAAAAAGTTGTTATTCGGGAGGGGGTGGGGAGCTGGGGATTTCATGTCGATGAAACAATTATGTTTTGTAAGAAAGGGAAGGGAGGTGAGACTACTGAATGGGTACGGATTGGCCGAGGTTGTATAGGAAACTGTGGTATGAAATATCAGGGCCCTTGAGTTTGGGATTAGTCATATTTGCTTTATTAGAAACAGAGCCCTGTCGTAGGACGGGCTAACCAGCTAGTAGATTAATATTGACTATCAAAATCAACAGAAAATCAAAATAGATTAACATTGACCATGAAATTCAACAGAAAATCAAAATAGAATAATATTGACTATTAAAATCAACAGAAAATCAAAATAGATTAATATTGACCATAACAATCAACAGAAAATCAAAGTAGATTAATGTTGACTATAAAAATCAACAGAAAATGGAAGTAAGTTAATATTGACTGTTAAAATCAACAGAAAATCAAAGTAGATTAATGTTGACTTTAAAAATCAACAGAAAATCAAAGTAAATTAATATTGACTATTAAAATCAACAGAAAATCAAAATAGATTAATATTGACTATGAAATTCAACAGAAAATCAAAATAGATTGATATTGACTATTAAAATCAATATAAAATTAAAATAGATTAATATTGACTATTAAAATCAACATAAAATCAAAATAGATTAATTTTGACTATTAAAATCATAAGAAAATCTAAATAGATTTTATTGACTATTAAAATCAACAGAAAATCAAAATAGATTAATATTGACTATTAAAATCATAAGAAAATCAAAATAGATCTTATTGACTATTAAAATCAACAGAAAATCAAAATAAATAAATTAATATTGGCTATGAAATTCAACAGAAATTCAAAATAGATTAATATTGACTATTAAAATCAACATAAAATTAAAATAGATTAATATTGAGTATCAAAATCAAAATAAAATCAAAATCCGTTAATATTGACTATCATAATGGAAAGCAATTCGAAAAATGTAAATTTGACTATCAATTTGCATATAAATGCGAAATAGATTTATTTCCGTCCTATAATAGGTACTGTCGTAACCATTAGTTCTGACAGTGATTCAAATTCTGACTACATTTTTGCCCCTCTCTGATTGGTCCAAATTTTTTGAAATTAGCCAATGAAATTGCAGATTTCATTTACATAAATCTATATGATTTCCAAATTGCATTTTAAGGGGTAGAATTTAATGAAGCAAATACCGTGAATAGCAAACATTGTGCACTCATGATAAATAAATGAATATTGGGATGAATGCTAAATCCGAATCTCATTGCAACCTCATTCGCATGAACATTGTTGAGTTGTTGGAAACATTTGTGAATTAAAACTTTGGAATAAGTCTTTATTTGTTATACATTGTCAGAAATTATTTGGAAGGTATAGTCTTCGTAAATAGAGAACCGAGATACGAAAGATAGTACGTTTTAAGGCATAAAATGTTTTATTTTACTGAATATTCCAAATAATTTGATAATGTATAATAAATAAGACTTATTCCAATCCAAAGTTTTAGTTCACAAATACTTCCAACTACTCAACTATGTTCATGCGAATGAGGTTGCAATGAGATTAGGATTTAGTATTCATCCCAATATTCATTTCTTTATCATGAGTGCATAATATTCGCTATTCACGGTATTTGCTTCATTAAATTCTACCCCTTAAAATGCATTTTGGAAATCATATAGATTTATGTAAATGAAATCTGCAATTTCATTGGCTAATTTCAAAAAATTTGGACCAATCAGAGAGTGGCAAAAATGTAGTTAGAATTTGAATCACTGTCAGAACTAATAGTTACGACAGTACTTTCCGGTTTTATTTACTCTATTATTAAATCTTAAATTTGGTCGAAGCGGCATTTAATATTTTGTACTTTCATGCTAACAATCCGTTGGAAGCACAATTGAACTTCTGATGTCCCTTTAATGCCATATTTTCATTTTGACTATCAAAATGAAGACAAAGTGAGCGCGCGGCAGTTCAGCAACCTATGGACCAATGTGGTTCATTTTCAATAGGCTTTGTCACAGGTCCGTAGGCAATGTTTTTGCCAAGTTTAGTTGAAATCCATCAATGTCTTCAAAAGTTATCGTGTAAACGGACGCACGGACGGACTGATTCTATAAGCTGCCTTATCAGGCGAGCTAATAATACTCCAATTTATAATAATACTCCAATCACTCTATAATATAAACGTCATTGTAATGTTTGTATGTTTGTGTGTGCGGATGTTTGTGTGTGCGGATGTTTGTGTGTACGGATGTTATGAAATTATGAATGTTATTTCTCGGCCACCGTACCGTTATTAAGTAACGGAGTTGCTTTATAGACGTGTCGAATCTGTATGTCTGTCTGTCTGTCTGTCTGTGTGTCTGTCTGTTAGTGCGAACGGAATTCTCAGGAGCAATGCAATGCACACAAACAAGCACTGCACTACGGAGCGAGGGTAATGCATGTGTGAATGGAGTCAAGATAATGCATACAAGCACAGCAGAGCTAGGTGGGGAGTGAGGCATATAAACAAACAAGCACAGCACTGTGGATTTCTAGAGAGGGTTCAATTACACAGACAAGTCACAAGTCGGCACTTTGCATTGAAGTGCGGGAGATTTCCTCAGGAGAGACGTTGGTTCTTGAGTAGCATCAACTTTTTGGCAATTTGAGTGAGTGTTGAAGAATTGGGTCATTTTTGGTTTTTTGGTAGTATTTTGGTGGTATTTTGGTTTTTGAATTATTTTTAAATCACCCTGAGGAGTTGGTTAATCAGTAGTACCAACTTTTTGGAAATTTGAGAGAATGTTGAAGAATCGGGTCAAAAGAAAAAGGTTCTTTTGACTTTTTGTTTTTTAAATTACTTTTACACCGCCTGCAACAATGTACAGATAACCGAAAAGAGACAGGGTTGAGGATCCTACCACGTGAGTGAATATTGAAGGAATTGTACTTAATGTTTGAATACACGTGGACAGTAAATACTGAATGCATTATCACATTGATATTTTGACGACTATTATAAATACTTTTATTCTAAATATTGCAGATGGATCTGCTATTATCAATAAGCATTACTTCCGCATTGCCAACAGCAATATACAGACATGTGATAAAGAATTCTGTCAACGTTCATATCCAGTGGGCGAATTTTGAAGGAATTGTATAACGGTCAACGAATTGGAGTTTTGGTCAAGACATTGACTTCTACGTGGCATTCAATAGTACACAGAAAACCGGCAATGCAATGGATTGATTCGAAGATCATAAACAGTGATTGTTTTGGAGGATTTGTACATAATGTTTGAGTACCACCGGTGGATAGTAAATACTAATTACACCATTACAATTAATATATTAAAGACTATACTTTCTTTCCGAATATTGCTGTTTGGTCTACTGATATCAATAAACATTACATCAGCTTGGCCTACAGCAGTATACAGATAAACCATTCTGTCGTCGTTTATATGCAGTGCATGAATTTCGAAGAATTGTATAATGGTCAATGAGTGTGAGTTTTGATCAAGACATTAACTTTCACGTAACATTTAATGGTGCACGGATAACTGACAATAGATTGATTCGAAAATCATATACCGTGTACTTGGGATTCACCCTGGGAGGAGTATAGAGAAAAGTGATATATATTATGCATATAACAAATATCACTGATTGCAGTCCTAGGGGACTCTAATAACTAGTATCTGACACTTTTTTGTGGAAAAAATTTTTCTGGGGGGCGTAATCCCCATCTGGGGCTATCTCAGTTCCCTTTGGAGGTAGGGCCTTGAAATTAGCATAGCATCTGTCTTAAAGGTAGTTTAGGTTATCTACTGAGTTTCATCACAAAATTCGCAATACTTTCTGAAATATTGCATTTTTAAGCCTAAATTTCGGCGTTTTATGACCTCATTTGACCGCCTATAACTTGCAAGATGGGATCGATATAAGACATTTTACATTTTTAAACCATGAAAGGCATGTATGTGCATCGATTTCAATTGGAACTAGAAAAAGAACAAGCCTACTTTAGGAGATATTGACTCTTAAAGTTTGGGTAGTAAAGGGTACAGAAATTGAGGCGAAGCTGTAGTAAGTGACCAAAGTTTAGCAACGCAAAGAGTGAAATAATGGAATTTCTTTTGAAAACATCAGTTGCTGATCACTCTACTCCATTATGCTTTCGTTGTCAATTTCTTTTTCTGCTGCATCTTCAACTCGAGTTCAACACCATGTGAAGCTTCGCCTCAATTTCTGTACCCTTTACTACCCAAACTTTAAGAGTCAATATCTCCTAAAGTAGGCTTGTTCTTTTTCTAGTTCCAATTGAAATCGATGCACATACATGCCTTTCATGGTTTAAAAATGTAAAATGTCTTATATCGATCCCATCTTGCAAGTTATAGGCGGTCAAATGAGGTCATAAAACGCCGAAATTTAGGCTTAAAAATGCAATATTTCAGAAAGTATTGCGAATTTTGTGATGAAACTCAGTAGATAACCTAAACTACCTTTAAGACAGATGCTATGCTAATTTCAAGGCCCTACCTCCAAAGGGAACTGAGATAGCCCCAGATGGGGATTACGCCCCCCAGAAAAATTTTTTCCACAAAAAAGTGTCAGATACTAGTTATTAGAGTCCCCTAGGACTGCAATCAGTGATATTTGTTATATGCATAATATATATCACTTTTCTCTATACTCCTCCCAGGGTGGGATTGTATTTTACTGGCTTTCTATTTTTAGACAGTGCCATGCATAATCCCTATGGCCCAGTTACCAGTCTCTGTATGTTTGTACAGTACTTTAGCCTTTTTGAATATTCAGACAGGGAATAATTGTATACTAATCAGTATAAATTCCTGTCCTTGCTCCGTTACTTTTTTACACCAGTTACTATGGTTTATTTCAAAATGTATTAACAACACAATTTGGTTTATTTGCTGAAGATGCTAAATTCCATCCAGATAGAACTTGGTTTTATGCATACACGCTTGCGCGGTGATAAAATTATGAAAGTCACTGTTGTGAGACGTGGTAGTTGATACTCTTTCTTTCAATTTAATACACCGTGCCGCAGGGCCGCAGCCAGAAAAAAATTTCGGGAGGGGCACCAAGAAAAAATTAGCTAATTTTCGCTTTAGACAAAAATTTCTTTATTTTTCTCGATTTCGGGGGGGGGGGCACGTGCCCCGGTGCCCCCCCCTCGCTGCGGCCCTGCCGTGCCGTGACCTTATTTTATACGCAGGAAAGTTTAAAATTTGGCTATTCATAATAAAACTATATTTTTTTCAATTCGCAAATGGTTTTAAGCTAATAGACGTTTCCCACAATTCCAGGATAACACAGGCAGGTACTGTAGTCATTTCAATACCTATTCATGTTAATTTAGTGACCGGTCACCAATTGTGGGAAACCTCTATAGGAGGTTAAAAATGTCTTACGTCTTAAATAGAAAAACTAAGTCCATTCTTAAATAGAAAATATTCAGAGCAGGATGAGATGGTAAACTATTTTTTATTTCAAATGTGAATGTGTACGTTTTCAATCTGCCACTTGTGTTAAAGAAATTTATTATCATAAAATTATGACTTCTAATATGACGTCACAAATGGTGATGATGATAGGATTAGGAAGAGAATAAGTAGCCCTTAAAAAGTTTAGGTGGGTTGATTCCAATGATTCCATTTTCGTTGGTCATAGACATGGATGTCATGGAAGTTGACATTTTCCTTGCAGTTGCATTGACACTATACAACGGTAGTATATGTAATTAGTTATTCCAAATCAAAAAAACAAAATTTTCTAAAACTTCAGCTTATTACGACCAAGGGCCAATATTTTTGTGTTGGAATTTTATTGTGACTATCGGTATTGTCGACACCAGATCACTTCTTCTGTACAGATAGGTATTGGTGCTATCCTTTATGTACTATTTTAGTTTCCATAGGGTTAGATTTGTCGCCCGTCCGGTGTGTGTTAAATTGGGTTTTAACCTGTGACAGCTATGTCACGCCTTACTGCCTGTACGAAATAATACCACCCTGGAACGATATTCTGAACTCTGTAGCAGATTTACGACATCGCAAGAGTTGCTATGGTCAACTTGCGATTTCAAAATATACCCATATTCTCACCACTGTTACACTGTTAGCAGCGTCGTATAGCAACTTTGCGATTCTTACGTCACAACTAGCAATGAGCATGTAAAATATCAAAGCTACCAATTAGATAAAAAGTACTATGAAAATCGTAAGCAATGAGATTTTTCGAATATTTCTGATATAATCCGAATCTACTGAAAGTTAGAAGAATGGCATCAAAAAGAAGACTTGGACCAAGGTGTTCATTAAACTTAGGAAGTACGGGTGGCAAGACAAGACGACCTAACTGGATTAGCGCAGAGGAAAATGAATTGATAACGGCAATATTGGAAAACCATAAAACTTTATTTGGTAACTTTTCGGCGAATATTGATCATGATCGGAAAAAAGAGACATGGAAATCTATTTCTGATAGGGTGAGCAATAAAATTTCATACTACAGTACGTATAATGTGTTCTGTGATAGGTTTTACCTACAAATACAATTATAGAATTGACAATAATTCGAACAAATACAATTTCAGGTGAATGCAATTTCAAACATTAGGAGAGACGAAAAACAAATGCAAGACAAGTATAGAGATCTAAAAAGTCGTGTAAAAAAGAAAGCTTTTGCGGAATTCACTCGTTTAAATAAGACCGGAGGGGGAGAATCTGAAATCGACGATCCGTTGACCATTTTCGAAGAAAAAGTACATTCTTTAACCATAATTGAGTTATCAATGGTCAAGTTTTACGGTAGTACGTGGATAACAGGAGTTTCTTCTGGGTTTGACAGTAGTGCTGAACCAATACTTCAAGCGATTAATGTACACTGAAAATCTCTTTTCTAAAAATAAATAACTTCAAATGTACTATTATTATGTACTATTATGTATACAATTATTTTATTTTCCACAGGTTGACACCGTTGCTTCACAGGTCCCAGAAAGTGCATCAGAAAATCTATCAGAACCTAGCCTATTGCCAATTGAAAGCTCCGAGACCCATACTGTAATTATTATTTAATTTAATTATACCACTATAAATAATGCCATGTTTAAGTATAATCTATTTTAAAGGAGACAAGCAAACAGCGTAAGATTACTACCAAAGAAGCAGCTCGTGCGAAAATCTCAAATAATATGCTTTGTACTCAAAATGATATTTTGACTCATGTTAGAGGAATCGACAACTCACTAATGGAGCTATTGGATTTGAAAAAGAAAAAGTATTCCGCCTTAGGGTATTTGTAGTTAATAACATATGAAATTCAAACCAAATGGATTACAAGGGTTTTAATAACAACGTACACCAATCACACAAATACTCACATTACAGTTCAATATAATTGTTAGTTTATAGAGCTTGGAGTTGTTTGTTAACTGTTATGTTATATAATACCATAAATCATAGTAATTAAAACAACGAATAAAGAATACAAACAAAAATAACGCTAAACATGCAACAATATATTTGGTGTGATTTAACAATTTTATAACAATTGAATTAGAAACCAAAAAAGTTTTGGCAGACCTCTTCTCTCACCAAATTACCTCTCATTGTGATTTCGTTTGCAGACATTTCATTTGCAGCATTATCAGGCGGGTCAAAGAATTCAGGCGTTTCAAAAGTTTCATCTTCAGGTAATTTAAGAGTACGGCGAATATTGTGAAGAACAGCCGCAGCAACAATAAATTGGCACACTCTCCTTGGTTCGTACAAAATGATTCCTCCACTTTTATCAAAGCGGCGAAATACAGACTTGAATAATCCGATGGTTCTTTCAACTTGGCTTCTATTGCTGGCAAACGCTTTATTGAATTTTTGCTGAGAAGAATTTTGTGGCCTCTCAAATGGCGTAAGAAGCCAAGGCTCACACGGATATCCTTCGTCACCTGTATCAGATTTATTGTATTTAGGATAACAGCTTATCATAAATTAGTATTCATTTTAATTACCCAATAACCATCCATTAGGATTTTGTTCCACAAATGTCTGCCGTAATCCACAAGTGCTCCACATGAAACTGTCGTGAGTTGAACCTGGCCATTTAACAACTATATCAGTTATCATCATGTCAAAATCGCATACTAGTTGGACGTTTATGGAATGTCCTCCTTTTCTGCATACAAACATCGTCTCCATCTCTTCACTGGGCGTTTTGATAAATATGTGCGTGCCATCTATTATCCCGATAACATTTGGAAAGCCATACTTTTCATAAAATTTTACTTTGATAATTTTTTGCTCTTCCTCTGAAGGGAATTTTATGAATTCGTGGGCTCGGGAGCATATTATGCTACAAACGTCACCAATTATTCTGCTTACACTTGGTTGCGAGATGCCAATTATATCTTTTACATCGTCTTGAAATGTTCCTCGGGCCAGAAATCTAATTAACAATTATAGCGTAATAATTTCATAAAAATGAACATTTAAAATTAAAATTCATTCTTTTGTTTAAGATTTTTGAATTAAGTATCTCTAAGTACCTTAACGTAGTTAAAACTTGAATATGCACGGGAAGAGCAGAAGGTTTGAGGGTTTTTCGTTGTAAGCTTTGACACATATCAATTATTTGCATGATCTCATTTTTTGGAAATCGGAAATCTGTAATGAGACGTTTGTCATCATAAATTTCCAAGACATTCGTTCTATTTCGAAAAAGACGGGCACGAGCCAAACTTCTTCTTGCATCTTCCTCAACAGCCCACAAAATCTCCATGTTTGATATTTTTTTCAAAGTGAACGTAGGAAGGACTGATACAAGAATTCTCCTACTTCAAAAGCTTAGATCGCAAAGTTGCGGTAGCTTTCAGTTTGTGCTAACTTTGCGACAGGTTTCTGCTATGTTGTAGCAAAATCAGGAGATGAGAATCGTGTTTTGTAGCAGCGCTATGGAATTTCCCTATTCCTACGACAACGATAGCAAAGTTAAATCTACGACAATGATGAGAATATGGGCAATAGTAACTCCTGTGGTAACTCAATATTTGCTTGCGATTTCCCCTTGCTATGGGGTTCAGAATATCGTTCCTGGTAGGGTGACGAACAATGACAATATTTACAGATAATAATACATTAATGAAAAAGTGCATTATAAATAGTCAATAGTCACACTTTAGGTAATGGAAATGGGCTAGACAATGTTTCAGGTTTTAATAAGATTTAATTTACTTGATATAGATTGGCTGCATATATCTGTAAGATATTTTGGATTTTGAATATGACCGTAAATGCTGTTTCTTGTCTACTTACGATAAACATGAAGCAGGTAAGTAATGAATAAAATTTTGCTTTAAGAAAGCTCACCACGGGACGGTATTCTGAACTTTTGTGGTAAATTTGCGATATCGCAAGAGTTGCTATGTCTACTTGCGATGTCAAAATAAATCCATATTCTCATGTCAGTTAGCAGCGTCCTAGCAAGTTTGCGACGTTGTAGCAGTTTTTGATAAGTTGTCCTAGGTAACGGTACTTATCGGCATGGATGTTCCAACTCCAAGGTATGGAGTAGTGTGGGAAGGGTGTTAGGCATTGATTGAGGTACTACTTTACGAGTGACTGTAGTCATGGAAATTACAGTTGCCTAATGTCTTGCACTTCAATATGCATGGCACTTGACAGTCGTACTACGGAGTCCGAGACCGGAGATTATCAAATTGCAATTGATATTGTCAAAGTAACCATAGGGATCACAAGTGTCTCCAATCTCCAAGTGCCTTCAACAATGTGATCGCAAAGTTGCGGTAGCTCTCAGTTTGCGCTAACTTTGCGACAGATATTTGCTATGCTGTGGCAAAATTATGGGATGAGAATCGTGTTTTGTAGCAGCGCTATGGAATTTCCCTATTCCTACGACAACGATAGCAAAGTTAAATCTACGACAATGATGAGAATATGGACAATAGCAACTCCTGTGGTAACTCAATATTTGCTTGCGATTTCCCCTTGCTAAGGGGTTCAGAATGTCGTCCCTGCATAGCAACCGCAAGGGCCTATCGAAATACGTGTTAAAAAATGCTTTACATCAAGCTTTATTCCTCCCGAAGGATAAGGCCGATTTTTATAGGACTTACATTTTTGGAATTCTGGACTATCGAGAATTACACGAGGGCGGATAGATTTAAATAGTTTTAAATGGTGCAAAGAAAATCAACATTGTATAAAAACTGAAACTGATTCACTTTTTTTGGACTTTGATTTTTTAAAGCATTTAAAGCAACGCATCAAAAATCCATCCGCCCTGATCCATTCCTCGATAGTCCATGATTCCAAAAATGTAAGTCCCAAAAAAATCGGTCTTATCCTTCGGGAGTAATTAAGCCAGAAGTAAAACATTTTTTAACATGCATTTAGATAGGCCCGGTTGCTATGAAGGCTTCCGTGGTGAGCCTCCTTAATAAATAAAATTTTAGGCATTCGAATTGAATTTTTGATTCGAACTTATTATGATGACATACCATAGGGGAGTCCGGCAAATGTTGACAGTAGATGTCAGAGGAAAAAGGTGGTTCTAAAAACCGCTAAATTTTTTGATTACGTAACATGTGGATCAATCCTAAATATCTGGTATCTTATTGCGATTTAACTCGGCCTTCTCACCGCTTTCGTTCCCTGTCTTTGGTATTTATTTCCTGGACTTACTGGCAACAACATCCAATGAGACGCAACAATGATCTCCACAATTATTTCAAAGTGCAGTGCTATATTCTGTATTCTCATTTAAATACGTAAAATGTAAATGTTTCACTGATTTCTTCTAACAACAATTATCCATCATGTTTGCTTTATGTTTTTATCAATAATTTGTAAGGAGTTACGTTTCAATAATTGATAATTACAATTAAGGTTAATAAAAAAGCAATTTTTTTGAACATGTACAGAGTGCAGACTGAAAATAACCATATTACCCAATTTATGTTGTTTTTCACATTCCTGCCCCGAAACTGGAAACAGCCTAGCGATCATATCCAAAATGACTTTCGTACAGGGCAGTAAGGCGTGACATAGCTGTCACAGGTTAAAACCCAATTTAACACACACCGGACGGGCGACAAATCTAACCCTATGGAAACTAAAATAGTACATAAAGGATAGCACCAATACCTATCTGTACAGAAGAAGTGATCTGGTGTCGACAATACTTACTCTCAAGCACGTATCCAGAGGGGGGGCCGGGGGGGCCCGGGCCCCCGCTAAGGTCCCAAAAAAAGACGATTTTTTTGTAAAAAAGGTTAAAAATCCAAAAAATTTTCGCGCTTCGCGCGAATATTAGAAAAATTTGCCAATATGTTTTTGTGTGCCCCCCCTTGGTCAAATTCCTGGATACGTGCTTGCACTCTGGTCACCCATTATGGTCACATTTTTGACTTGGGGTATAATGTTACGTCTATGTTAATCTGACTCATCATTGTGCATACTGCCCACCTTTAGATGTAAGCATCCCATCCATTATACCCAACATCCCCATCCAGGTGTATGAATTGGCTGAAAGGGATGTGTTGGTGATGGCTGTAATGGTACTTTATTTGAAAACTGGGGATGGGCTATATTAGTTGGATTACTTTATTTGAATTGGTGGTGGGCTGGATAAGATGTTGATCTTTTCTTGGGTGTTTGGTGATGATGGGATGGATGGGTTTGGATGTTCCATCTTTTGCATTGGATGGGATGTTTACCTACAACTTACGTCTACGCTGCCAAGTGTTATTCTGTTTTATCCGACCAAGCAAATAAACTGCTTCCCCTCACGCACCAGGTGGGTGACGGAAATAAGCTTCTGAAATACATACTATCCATCTTAGAATATTACCCCGGAATAAACACTAGCTTTATTTATAACAGGGCCTGAGCCCTGTGACCGGCTAGTTTATAATAATACTCCAATTTATAATAATACTCCAATTTATAATAATACTCCAATTTATAATAATACTCCAATTTATAATAATACTCCAATTTATAATAATACTCCAATTTATAATAATACTCCAATTTATAATAATACTCCAATTTATAATAATACTCCAATTTATAATAATACTCCAATTTATAATAATACTCCAATTTATAATAATACTCCAATTTATAATAATACTCCAATTTATAATAATACTCCAATTTATAATAATACTCCAATTTATAATAATACTCCAATTTATAATAATACTCCAATTTATAATAATACTCCAATTTATAATAATACTCCAATTTATAATAATACTCCAATTTATAATAATACTCCAATTTATAATAATACTCCAATTTATAATAATACTCCAATTTATAATAATATTAGGTCGTTTCAAGCATGCCAAGAATTAATCGGAGAATAGTAAAAGTGAAAAGGAATGGAAGCATGACATCTGGCTTTGCTATGCATAAAAGCAATTTCACTCAACAATTGTATGCAATTTGTACGTACGTAACGGCTTAGATTTCATTGCTCCGTGAATTCTTTGGCTACTTTGTTGACGTTAAGGTTGGTTCTACGAATTTCCATTACGTTTCACAAAATCCTCCTACCTCCATTACCACAGGGCGTACGAACCCAAATTTGAAAGTGAAGATTCTTCGACTTATTATCTAGTGAACCTAGTCCTTATAATTTTTTTAAAGCAAATAAAATAGTATTTTTTGATTTTTGAAAATAAAAAGTTGAGCCATTTTCTGCCAAAGTTAATACATGCAAAAGAGCCTATGAGACGGATTCATTAGATCTGTAGTCGTTACTAATGGCGTAATTGAGAAAAGTAAGCTCTAGGTTCACTAGATATTTTTCTCCTCTTTCTTTTTGGTATCTTTACAAAATCTCCAAAAGTGACCCCAAAAGGTCAAATCACGATTTTCCGATATTATATGAGGAGATTGATATCATTGAGTAGGATGTCACTCTATTACCAACCGCAAATAAGAAAACCTGAAATGAAAAGTTTTGCGACTGATTTGTGATTGCGGTTGCAGCCCAGCCCAATTATGTATGTCGTTTCTTTACCAAATAATATTTTTGACCTTTGATATACTAATTATTTGTATCACAATTAAATATTAATTTCAACTTCTCAAACTAACACATCTGTAGAATCTTCAAGCACGTATCCAGAGGGGGGGCCGGGGGGGCCCGGGCCCCCCCTGAGGTCCCAAAAAAAAGACGATTTTTTTGTCAAAAAAGGTAAAAATCCAAAAAATTTTCGCGCTTCGCGCGAATATTAGATAAATTTGCCAATATATTTTTGTCTGCCCCCCCTTGGTCAAATTCCTGGATACGTGCTTGGAATCTGTGACAGGGTACAAAACAGTTAGAGTATACGATACACTACTGACTCTAACTTGGAATTATGGGATTTCATGTTTTATGTTGCTCTACGGCGCGAGAGTTAGCAGTATTTAGTAAAAGGTGAAAACCCGTAGAGCCAGCCTTAAGGTGATTATAATTATGTTTGCGAGCAAAACGAACAATCTTTATTACTCTACATAAACATAATCTTTTAAACATAAAGTGGGACATGTAATTCTTTCACTATTCTTGTATTAAGGTTTGTATATTTGTCCGTAATATTTTGTAATCAATGAGTAAGGGTAATATTTTGTAATTAATGAGTAAGGGTAATATTTTGTAATTAATGAGTAAGGGTAATATTTTGTAATTAATGAGCAAGGACTAGACTTAGACTATCAGTACTAAGTCCAATCAACGGTGGGTCTATGAAATTCCGGCCAATGCGCAGTCGCTAGAAATTTACTGATTTCAACATTTTCTAGCACACTTTATGTGCTAGGATTCAACTAGTACACAATAATGTTCGCAGGGTTTTTCATTGTTCATTAATATTATTTTTAGTTTTAAATATCTTATTTTCAAATCTTTTGTGTAACACTTCAAGCGACAATCATCACGGGTAAAAATCGAGTTAGAACACAGATCAAAAAAATTATTCACAGATAAATTAGTAGTACATTAACGAAGGTGGTACAAATTACATATGTAACAATGGATTCAGGAATTTTCACATTTAAACCAGGTACTACATTTTTACAACCACGTCATTCCACGTTGAAATCAATAAAATGAGTGATAAATTATGTTAAACAGGGAATTCATTACAGTTAGTGTGTTACGATAGAACGAGATCCTTTGAGCTACTACATACTTTCTGTTGTTTGAGCTCTGCCTCACTACTCCATAATGTGTAGCAAAAACAACTTTAATTGGCACTTTATACACATGTACAGTATGTATTGAAAGTGGGTATACATAGGAGTTTATGGGTATACATAGAACTTTAGTATCCATAGCACTTTCATTGTTAGTTCATAGTACAAAAGCTCAATATCTTTCATATCATCATCTAAGCTTTCATTGTTCTTCTCTCTTTCCTTCTTTTCGCAATAAATAATGCGTTGTTTCAATCTGAAGAACTCAATATGGATAAACTGTCAATAAGTGAGCGAATTGAAATTGTAAAGATGCGGACAACAATGTCGTTACGAAAGGTCGCTGAGAAATTCACTATCCTGGAAAGACAGTTAGCATCAGAACATTTGATTAGCTCAGTTTGATAGGACTAGTTCCGTCAAAAACTTACCAAAAGTAGGACGACAATTTTTTGATTTCTGAATTGGATGCTAAGGGAGTGGATCCTTACAACATTTGGTTTCAGCAAGACAGTGCTCCCCCACATTATGCCATACAAGTTAGGAATTGGTTAGATGAAACTTGATCATGATCAAGTGACCTTTGATGATCATGATCAAATGACCATGATGATCATGATCAAATGACCATGATGATCATGATCAAGTGACCATGATGATCATGATCAAGTGACCATGATGATCATGATCAAGTGACCATGATGATCATGATCAAGTGACCATGATGATCATGATCAAATGACCATGATGATCATGATCAAGTGACCATGATGATCATGATCAAATGACCATGATGATCATGATCAAGTGACCATGATGATCATGATCAAGTGACCATGATGATCATGATCAAGTGACCATGATGATCATGATCAAGTGACCATGGTGATCATGATCAAGTGACCATGATGATCATGATCAAGTGACCATGATGATCCAAGGAAAATAGAATATAATATACTGAGAAGGAATGGTGTATTATTCGATTTATTGGGGGTTCGGAACAATTGAAAATGTGTGGAAAATTTACATGACTACAGCCGATCCCTAATTCCCCCCACTTGGGGATCTCTATGTAAATAAGCCTTCGCCAATGACGTCATTGGCGAGCTTTTCCCACCCACTTTTCATTTTTTAATTTCCCCATAGGGATGTGCCGCGGGTTGATGATGATCAAGGTCAAGTGATCATGATCATTATGATCTGTGGTAACTGCTACTGTTTTGATGCTAACTGTCTTTCCAGGATAGTGAATTCCTCAGCCACCTTTCGTAACGACATTGTTGCCCGCATCTTTACAATTTTAATTCGCTCTTTTATTGACAGTTTATCCATATTGAGTTCTTCAGATTGAAGCAACACATTGTTTATTGCGAAAAGAAGGAAAGAGAGACGAACAATGAAATAATAATTGGCTGGTAAAAATTGCAAATTGAACTTGTGTACTGTATACTAACAATGAAAATGCTATGGATACTAAAATTCTATGTATACCCATAAACTCCTATGTATACCCACTTTCAATACATACTGTACATGATTGGCTTTGTGTATCTTAACTTTTATCTAATGGCCATAATTGAGTGTTTCACCTTGTCGTTTTAAACTTGACCTTCATTCGGAATTTAGAGCTATAATAACCGGATGGCAAACTTTCCTACTTTAAAATGCACTACAAGACTATTTTTCACTTGCTGTGGACGGAAGAGTGTCATAAAATTCTATTTTATGCTTTATTTGACAAACTCGTTAAGAGTGACGTGAGTTACGGGTAGTACAAGAATACAATATTAGTATGGTACTCTTAATTATTGTATTATCCCCTTACGTTTCAAGAGTAAGAGGACTATTTACGAAGACAATGAAAGCGTTGGACCTCGGTTCGGAGTTAAATATTTTAAATTTTTAGTAAAAATTTTCAATTTTAGGCAATTTGGTCGGAGTGCTTTGGTTGTTTTTGTGTATAGTTTTATAACTTGGATAATGTACTACAGAAATACAGAACCATGTAGTATAAAATAGTTATTAGTAGACGTATTTAGTGCTGAAGGCGAAGGAAGATTATAGTTGCATGGTAGATAGGATTTATATGTACACCCCAATCCAGAAGTATATGCTTACGTGGTCTACGCTCTCTAGCTCCTGAATGAAGGCTGCTACGGAAATGAGGTGGCCACCATTGGAAAGAGGACAAAATTTCCAATCGAACTGAGTATAATAGCTATTTTATCTGTTCCGGGTTAGGCCTAATTCGAAGCGTAACAAAAATTTCCAAAATTTGCTTCAATTTATCCAATGTAAAACTTAGGCTCTTACAGTCAAATTCTACATCGCTACTCAGACTTCACTTCAAGTCTAACTTTAGTAAGGGTTGATTCAAGTCAAGTTGAAGTCCAAGTAGGGGTGGTATTCATGAAGCCCACTTGACGAAGTTAGACTTCAAAATTATTTTGTATTGAAATTTGAGCGGGAGTTTCAAAAATTTGTCAAGCTCAAGTCAAGTGCCAAGGTAGGTCTGGAGGTACCTTAGAACTTGACTTCAAGTCATTACTCAAGTGAATCCTGAATACGACTTGGGACTTGAAGAGTAAGTGAAGTTCCGATTGAAGTCTGAGTAGCGATGTAGAATTCGACTGTTAGTAACGATTGTGTGATTTACTCTTTTTTTGAATCGCCTGTAATTCAATCAAACGGAACCGATAAAATAGTTATTATACTCAGTTCGATTGGAAATTTTGCCCTCTTTCCAATGGTGGCCACCTCATTTCCGTAGCAGTCTCCGTTCAGGAGCTAGAGAGCGTAGACCACGTAAGGATACATCTGGGTTGCCCTGTATAAGATTTAGTTAACTTTGGAAATTTGGACTAATTTTCCCATTGAGCAGGAAGATTTTACAATTTGAAGATACAAAGAGTTACTTCATTTATTCGGAACAAAATGTAAGTTAATATCAGACTCGACGGATGTGATGTTGGCACAGGTGCTCAGAATGGAGTTAATTATCAAAGTTTTATAATATAACTTTCTTTCGGACTGTAAGGCAATTTTCATGTAGAGGTACATAAAACATTTGCAAGAGAATTCTTCTTCCTATTAGTATATTAGAGTTTTATCTCCCAAACGATACTTCAAGTTTGGCTATTAGCAGTGGGAAGTCAGTAGGTGGAAAATAGCTTTATTTAATTGTAAGGCAGAAAATTATTATACTTCTAATGATACGAAAGCAGACGATTCGTTACAAAATTGGATTTTCTTCACTCCATGTGTAATTTAGCCAGCCGGGTACATACGTTCCCTGAAGAGTATATTGATTCGATTCACAGTAGAATTATAAATACTGTCTACTATAAAATCTTTATCTACATTAC
Organism: Tomocerus qinae; assembly: GCA_020055645.1. NCBI lineage: Eukaryota > Metazoa > Arthropoda > Collembola > Entomobryomorpha > Tomoceridae > Tomocerus > Tomocerus qinae. The sequence goes on along the minus strand of CM034546.1, from coordinate 104,950,152 downwards.
CATTTGAAATTTGGATGGATTTTAATTTTAGGATGGATTCTTTGAAGCACTTTTAAGTTTTCTTAAAACGCGTAAAATAACGGCTTCGTCGCTTATGAATAAATTGGCGGTAACAAACGAAGATTTCCAACTGAATAATAAAGAGTAAACCTCAGTTAAAATTGTAGTTCAATGGATTTTCACTATTTATCTTGTAGAATCTCGCAAAATCGTTGAGTAAACGCAGCTATCGCAAATAATTATTGAAGAAATTGTATTTATTTTAGAAAACTTGGAAGAACAAAGGGGTGGGCTGAATCCGAAAGCTATTTTCGCTTTGTATAAAGTGTTTTACAGTGTCTGCAGTGTTCTGGCATGTACAGAATGATGCTGTCAAAAAAGACGGTTTTCTTTTTTAAACAATTTGATCCAGTTGGAGGCTGTTCAAAGTTCCGCAATTCCTGGAACCCAAAGGATTTTTTTGATCCGACCACCTCCCTACGGTTGCGTCCGTCATTTTGGCACCATTTCCAGCCAAATCCGCCAACCCGTTCTCTCACTATCCAAGATTCCCACTGAAACCATGGAGTTTTTGAGGAGGGGGAGGGGGGAAATTCATTTTCGGTCGGGAAAGTGGAATTTCCGTTTAAGCACTTTGTTCCTCTGTCAACCCATTTTCGAATGAGCCATTGCTCAACTCGATAGTCGGAGGATTGACAGAGTTACGGCGTTGTCACCGATGAAAAACCGAGAAATCCCCACTCTTCCGCAATTCCTGGAACCCAATGGGTTCCAGGATTTTTTTTTTTGATTCGACCACTTCCCTACGGTTGTGTCCGTCATTTTGGCATCATTTCCAGCCAAATCCGCCAACCCGTTTGTCAACCATCCAAGATTCCCTCTGAAACCATGTAGTTTTTGAGGAGGGGGCGGGGGGAAACTCTTTTCCGGTCCGGAAAGTGGAATTTCCGTTCAGGGATTTTGTTCCTCTCTGAACTCTCTTTCGAATGAGTCATTGCTCAAATCGATCGTCGGAGGATTGACAGAGTTACGGCGTTGTCACAGGTGAAAAACCGAGAAATCCCCACTCTTCCGCAATTCCTGGAACCCAATGGGTTCCAGGATTTTTTTTTGATTCGACCACTTCCCTACGGTTGTGTCCGTCATTTTGGCACCATTTCCAGCCAAATCCGCCAACCCGTTCTTCAACCCTCCAAGATTTCCTCTGAAACCATGGAGTTTTTGAGGAGGGGGGGGGGCAAATTCATTTCCGGTCCGGAAAGTGGAATTTCCGTTCAGGGATTTTGTTCCTCTGTCAACCCTCTTTTGAATGAGTCATTGCTCAAATCGATCATCGAAGGATTGACAGAGTTACGGCGTTATCACAGGTGAAAAACCGAGAAATCCCCTTTCTTCCGCAATTCCTGGAACCCAATGGGTTCCAGGATATTTTTTGATTCGACCACCTCCCTACGGTTGCGTCCGTCATTTTGACACCATTTCCAGCCAAATCCGCCAACCCGTTCTTCAACCATCCAAGATTTCCTCTGAAACCATGGACTTTTTGAGGAGGGGGGGGGGCAAATTCATTTCCGGTCCGGAAAGTGGAATTTCCGTTCAGGGATTTTGTTCCTCTCTGAACCCTCTTTCGAATGAGTCATTGCTCAACTCAATCGTCGGAGGATTGACAGAGTTACGGCGTTGTCACAGGTGAAAAACCGAGAAATCCCCTTTCTTCCGCAATTCCTGGAACCCAATGGGTTCCAGGATATTTTTTGATTCTACCACCTCCCTACGGTTGCGTCCATCATTTTGGCACCATTTCCAGCCAAATCCGCCAACCCGTTCTCTCATTATCCAAGATTCCCACTGAAACCATGGAGTTTTTGAGGAGGGGGAGGGGGGAAATTCATTTTCTGTCGGGAAAGTGGAATTTCCGTTTAAGGAGTTTGTTCCTCTGTTAACCCATTTTCGAATTAGCTATTGCTCAACTCGATCGTCGGAGGATTGACAGAGTTACGGCGTTGTCACAGGTGAAAAACCGAGAAATCCCCTTTCTTCCGCAATTCCTGGAACCCAATGGGTTCCAGGATATTTTTTGATTCGACCACCTCCCTACGGTTGCGTCCATCATTTTGACACCATTTCCAGCCAAATCCGCCAACCCGTTCTTCAACCATCCAAGATTCCCTCTGAAACCATGGAGTTTTTGAGGAGGGAGCGGGGGGAAACTCATTTTTGGTCCGGAAAGTGGGATTTCCGGTCAGAGACATTGACCGCCATTCAATCCTCTTTCGAATGAGCCATTGCTCAACTCGATCGTCTAAGGATTGATAAAGTTATGGCTTTCTCACCGGTGAAAAACCGAGAAATCCCCACTCTTCCGCAATTCCTGGAACCCAATGGGTTCCAGGATTTTTTTTGATTCGACCACTTCCCTACGGTTGTGTCCGTCATTTTGGCACCATTTCCAGCCAAATCCGCCAACCCGTTCTTTAACCATCAAAGATTCAATCTGAAACAATGGAGTTTTTGAGGAGGGGGGGGGGCAAATTCATTTCCGGTCCGGAAAGTGGGATTTCCGTTCAGGGATTTTGTTCCTCTGTCAACCCTCTTTCGAATGAGTCATTGCTCAACTCGATCGTCGGAGGATTGGCAGAGTTATGGTGTTTTCACCGGTGAAAAACCGAGAAATCCCCACTCTTCCGCAATTCCTGGAACCCAATGGGTTCCAGGATTTTTTTTTTGATTCGACCACTTCCCTACGGTTGCGTCCGTCTTTTTGGCACCATTTCCAGCCAAATCCGCCAACCCGTTTGTCAACCATCCAAGATTCCCTCTGAAACCATGTAGTTTTTGAGGAGGGGGCGGGGGGAAACTCTTTTCCGGTCCGGAAAGTGGGATTTCCGTTCAGAGACTTTGTATCCCTGTCAACCCTCTTTCGAATGAGCCATTGCTCAACTCGATCGTCGGAGGATTGATTCAAACTTAGTTTTATTAGAGTGACAAAAACGACATATTCAATTGCAAAATCAATTCACAATCAAAACTCAGCTAACATATTACTGCGGCTGCTCCTCCTCTATGGTCACTATCCTAATACAATTTGAGATAAACAATCAGTAGTTCCAGTAATATAACATATCCATATCCCTTTGCAATATAATTTCATTTTTGACAAGATCCATCAGATTACCTAATGATAGTTCTTTATAGGCCCATTTCCTTGGTAGTTTGTTCAAAGTCAATATTGCCTCATGCTGCACTGATCTTTTATAGGAAGTCGAATTACATGTTTTAACTATTAATTTAGGAAAAGATCTTGAAACATTATCATTTACTATTTGAAACCAGTTTTCAGTGCCTATATACTGTAATGTGAGTGAAATGGCTTACTCTGTGGGACCAATTGTTTACAAAGTTCTTGAAGCGTTTTAGTGCTAAGTTGTTTGATTCTGTATGGATGTGAATAAAATAAATTGAAGGATTTTTGCATGTGAGCTCTTCGACAGAAAAACAGACCGAACGGGGACCAGATTCTTACTCGTTGAAAACTGATGGTAAAGTAAACAATTCTGTACAAAAGTCAATGTTGAATGTATACTCAGCTACTTTATCTTCCTTGGTGTTTGATTATCAATGATCCAATATAATTATATACGGAGTTTATACCAATGGCTGAATGACTATAACTAAATAATAAATGCCTTTCCTCGTTCCGTCTTATAGACTGTGATGTAACAGCGGTTTTCTCGCTACACACACACACACACACGTAAAACAAGTAATAATTTCTTTGCAATTGGCGAATTTCCGAGCAGTTTTCCACTTGAATTCAAACGGCATTGGTTTACTATAATAGTATCCAACCCAAGTACATGTAGGATAAGGAATCGTAATTTTCGCAGGGACTTTGTTTAAATGCTTCCATCTGGCCCTCGGCCAAATGTTGAACGTGCGATTGAGTGTGTCGAAGCCGCAGCGGAATAAAAACATCACTTACTATTTCGGATTCACGATCCGTGCAAAATTCAGGTGCGATCCAATTTTTTAGATTCTAAATTCTACATATAACAATAATAGAATAGCTAATCTTCTAGTTAGTACTTAAGTTAAAATTACACACATTTTGTAACTATATGCATGCAATTTTGCATTTGTAAAAGAATTTACATTGTCTGGAGAAAATGTATAAACTTGCTTGAGTGTAAATAACCTGATTGATGAGACACAGATTAACTGGACCGTGGTTCTCCACTTGGTTCTCGTTTTGCTTGGAAATATTTAAACGTAGATTTCTATTGGCTATCTGATGAGCTTAATGCGAATATTTCCTAAATCAGCCCTAAAGTATTTAGAGTACCAAAAACTGTCGGAAACAAAAATACATATACACAAAATGCCTGTGCACAAAACGAAATATTTATTTGAAAATACGTAGCACTTGTAGACATTAAAATGACCTGGTAATATTATTAGTCTAACATTGTATCATCGGATTAAAGCGAGAAGTGATAAGGTTCAAGATACCGTTCAGTATACGCACGTTGTGTTGAGGAGTTTACGCACGTTTGAATATGACATAATGAAGGGATCTTATGCATAAATCTTCCTCATTGGCAGGTAGACTTGTTTCGAATGATTTTTCATCCGATATCGAGTGAATAAAGTCTCCTGTTATTATGTGAGTGTACGCATGGGCTGGGGATTTTTTGGTAGTACCAAATCCTAAAAAATTAAAATATTCCCTTTACTTTCTGAAATATTTAACTTCAAAGAGCAGGTGTACTCACCACTCTTTTAACATTGTATTGCTATATATACTGTTATTATTATATGTATAGCATTAAGTAGAATTCTCGGCCTCAGCCTACGTTACTCGCTCTCAAAAATCCGACTACCTCAGTTGGAGGTAATTTTGAAAGCGAATTAATTCGCTAAGTCTTACCAATGAGAACATATTGGTGGTTCAAAATTTGTTGTTTTCTGTCAATCATAAAATTTTTTCCATAATTAGTTGTCCCTGATTGAAAAATGAGCAAATATCGGGCGAGCACAATATCCGTTGGAGGTATGGTTTGCTTTAATTTGCATCTATCACACGTCAGGCTTAAAATCCCGAAGTTTTTTATAATGTCATTGATCGTTGATCCTTCCAAGTAGAAAGAAGAATCATTAGTAGTCAACGTCCAATCGCAGCCTCGTTTTTGACATTTGTATACGAGGGTTGACCTCTAAAATCAAAACATTTGCATAAAATTAGGATATATTATATACATACTGTATTACATACTACAGTTCCCACCCTTTTGTATTTCCTTTAAGAATATCCAATGGCAATTGCAATTTTTATGTATCGTTAGTAAATCTCGTTGGCTCATGAAAGTATTAACACGAGTCTTGGTATAATTTCATTTCGTAGACCTCCAAAATGCTGAGGAGTAGGCTAGCTTTAATTAAGTAAGTTCATTAGGTGAGTTACCACCTCCCATTTACGTCACCTTGTTAAAAGCATGCAATACAATGAATAAATGGATAGGCAGGCATAACTACCTAACTATTCAGCTCGCAATTACGTTTACGCAACGTGCTAAACTTAAGCTCATTAACGAAACTCAAGTTGAGCTTAAATCCTCTTTATTATGCACAAGTATTATCTGTGTCTAAAGTCATAGAGACTAATCGTTGGTAATTAAATCACTCTGTGGGAATCATACATCAAAATGTGAATAAGCAAGTAGGAATTGAGGTAGAGTGTCTATCGTATCATAAAATCTCTACAGTTTACATTGAAATTCCTCTATAGCATTATTGTAGAAAGGATTAATATACAAATGCATTTAAGAAGATCTTTTGTAGTGTTATTGTTATTATTAATATGACATAAATTTATAGCAGATTTCAATTTTCAAACGCAAGTTTGATGTTGTGTGTAGACAGAGTAAAAAAAGAATAGCTCCGTGGTTAGTTTTTGGGATGGTACACGAAATCTATTGACACACTCATCATCCTGTCTATTTGATGTAACTTCTTTGTATTCTTAGGCATGTATTTGCATGTCGGGATGTAAATAAAAGTATTTATTGCACAGCATGGCTGAAAGAATGAAAAATGCCATGCAATCCATGAATAAATCCTCCTGCCTAAATTTGGTATGAATTTGTCTCACTCTTCAACATTTTTCAGCCTTGAGTGCATCTCATATCTTTAAAAAGCTCGTGATTGGGTTAAGTGTACAACACTTGGATTTTACTAGTTCGTCAAGATATCGCTACTTATCTCACTATCCTATTCGGGAATTACCTAAATAAATAGGGATATAACACGTTTGAATTAGCAAATATTTGAATTGTAAACAAGGAATCGTGAACATGAAACTCTTTAGTAGTGCCTTCCTTTCCTTACATGTACTCATGTTATGCTTGACCTTCATAAAAAAGGGTACAGATTCATATCCTACTCCTAAGGGATTCCTAAAATGTACTTCTTTCTCCAATGTAATATAGTCTCACCCAATTAATATCAATCATCTGGAGCTGTATTATCCTATATGCGCATACATTCCTTTTACTTACCAAGTCAATTCCTCTTTCGTCCATATAAGTGCAAAACCGGCTCCACACTACTCTCTCGTTAGTTCCTAATGGTAAATTACACTCTAACTGCATTAAATTTGTGATTGGACATAGAGGCACGGGGGACCAATCTGGTGAATTGTTTCTGTATAGCCCCATTCGATGTTCTATAGTTTGTAGCTCAATTTTTAAGGGGTCGTGCAAAGTTTTAATAGAGTCATACAAGTCATCGTTGTTTAGAATGTTATATGGAAGAACTCCCATGCAACACTGGCCTAGATGTTCTAAATTTATGTGACCACCCCACCATTTAGAAACAGGCTTGTCTTTTCTTGTTGCCATGTAATCAAAGTCCAATTTAAATTTTTCGCTGTAAATGTCGTTGGATAAGACCAAGGGTAAGGGTTTAACTTCTTCACATTGGTCCACGATATCTGTTGAATTCTCCAAGAAATTCTTCATTGTGTCTCTAGAAGCCTTAGAAGTGACTTTCTCCTGACTTTTACCGTTGATCAAAGTGGCGCTTGGAGTCACATTGATCTCTTCTTTAATTGAGGTCAGCTCTTCGGTTATTGAGGTAGAAGGCTTTTCTGAATCTACAGATATTTCAGGAGTCTCGGTAAGTGACACTAATAGTTTCTCCATCTTTTCCAACCGCGGTAGTAATGCCTTCTTAAATCCTTGAGACATTGGTGAAATTGGGAAACTGCTTTCCTCGGGTTCCGGCTCTGTATGAAAATGCCCATTAGGAAAATCAAATTATGTTGATTAGAGATATAAGAATTTGAAATTAAAAATAACCCGAAACAGATTCCGCTGCTGCTAATAAGGATTTCGCCATTTTTACTCGACTGCAATTGAATACAGAAAACATGTTTAACTATCGAATATCTAAATAAAATTATGGTAAAGATGATATAAACAATTACTCTGGTAAGGTAGATACAAAATGGTTACGAATGAGGGAGGACCAAGGTGCCCATGGCTTGTGAATCATATTGAAACCAGAATCGAGCATATTGATAATCACACCCTCATTATATTCGACAGAGTCGCGAAAAGTTGATCCAATTACTATGTCGGAATTTTTAAAAAGGTCCCCATAGGTTTGGGTCCTGAAGATCATGGCTACAATGAGGAGATAAAATATGAAATGCATGCTTCGATAATGGAAATAAAAATCTCATTGAAGTAATTATACCTTGTATTTTGCCAACAAATACCAAAACATTGGAAACATTCTTTTCGTAAGCTGGAGGTTCCCACTTAATACTACTCACACAAAAGTTTCCATCACTAGAGAGAACAGGATTGATATCACGGGAAACGTAGGAGATAAACTTGGTCCGTGGAGGACTATTTGGAAAATCTTTCGGTAGTTGCATATCAAAGAGAAGAAGGGCATCCTCATACTGTCAGTAAAATGAGTAAAATTGTAATAACAACCTGATTTAACAGGTTCAACAGTAATTTTTAGCAGGGAGAAACAACTGACATACCGGAGTCTTTGTAGGTCCCAACATCAGCACTGATAGCAAATCCTGAAAATTTGGAAGTAGAGTTTAAATTTTTCATTAATTAAGGCATTATGTATTTATTACCATTCTATCTTGATACATTCGAATCCAAATCCCCTGTGGTACATTATCGCTCAACACTTTCCGTTCTGCGGAGAAAATCGTTGCAAATGCATTGGTGTAAATATCGGAATTAAAAGGATAAAAGCGATGATTCTCAGGAGCTTCGTCCAACATCTTAAAAGCAGATTCATCCCAAATGCTATTTTCTTCTCGGGACAACAAATTATTGTTATCACTGTACAGAGATTTTAGAAGTGTGTCGTTGGTCGCATCAGTGATATTCTTTTCAGGATCAAATTCCATTTCCAGTTGATGAGAAGGAGGAATTAAATCATCTGGATGTGGATATTGAAAAGATGTATTAATTTGGGTTGAAAAAAATCATAATTATCACCTGAGTGTACCTTCAATCCATTTCCGCGAAAAGAAATTCCAGTAACACCTCTTGGACATTGGGATAATGGAATGTGGTAGCATGTAGTGTATGCTATTATCAGATGGGTTGAGAACGATCATTTTCCCTGACTTGACATCAATATCAGTAACAGTACCAGCTCGGAAGCGTTCTTTTAGTGGATTCTTTGCAAAGACAATTGTGCCTCGGACGTAGAGACAATAACGAGAATGGAGTTTGATATCATAGACTGATTCATCATGGATTCCCAAATCCCTTATGCTTTCACCATCAATGTGGATCCAGCGGACTGGAACAATTTTGTTTTTGTCGGCATCTGCGTGATAAATGAATCTTGAGATTATAAATGTCAGAAAACTAAAAGACAGAATTACTATGTAAGTAATAATCATTACAGAATTTCTCGCTATTTTGAACAATGCCATAAATCTCAGAGTCAAAATTCGTTTTGTGAATGGGTGCAACCACAACTCCTGAGGGATAATCAGGAATTTTTTGAAGATATGGAACGTCAATTGATAACATGATTTGCTTTGTTCCATTCTAAATCAAAAAATTATTTCGTGAAGCAAAAAATTATATTGGATTAAAAACTATTTTCAATCACATTCTTACATCCCATTCGATTTCAACTTCATTTTGTCGCAGCAGAACTTTAACAGGCAGATCATATCCTTCAACTGAAGACTGCAAACAGAAAAAAGTGATCAATGATTAATTTCCTTATAAGAATACTCTAAATACTTAACTCATTCACTAAACCCAAATCACCTTTGGATTATAGAGAAAATTTACCAGAATTGAAAGAGGAGGATTGACTGGACTTCGAATTTCTTTTGGATTTTTATCATCCATTTTCATGTAGTTAGTGCGAAACTTAGATAACCACAGAGTGTGACTTGTAACTGAGTCTTGTGGTTTTAATCGATACGTGCGAACACTGTTGAAACCAATTGTTTCAGTGCTGGGTACTCCAACTAACTCGAGGAAACGCATCTCGTTTTGTGTAAGTATTTCTGGAGGAGGTTCTATCTCTGTATTCTTCTTGTAAGGAACAATGCATAACCATTTGATAGTTAGCTGAGTAACCTGGACAGATAAATACACGGTTAATAGTACAGATCCGAAAAATTACTTTAATGATTAACCCGAAATACTTCAAAATGACAATACTTCTGTTCTTGTAGTTTTTGCTGGGAAAAACGAATACAAGTAAGGAAGAAATGGAATCCACTTCCAAAAGAATCGCATGGATGATCCAGTCCATTTAGCTTTTTTCAGCATACTCGGGCTAAAATGAGTGCGAACACCAGGACAAGAGACTCCTATGCCCCAATATGGATCATTTTTCATAAATCTGTCCGCTTGAACATATAATAATATACAAATTAGTAACATATAATGCACTAGATCTTCTGATAGATTCTATTATGAAAACTGTCAGACAAAATAATAATAAACTGCCGACACCAAACATTTTGCTTTCAAACAAAAAGCTACCTCATTACTTTCTACGATGAACAAAAGTGAAGTAACATCACATCCCCATTACCCAATTACATTACAATATTACAACTTTACGTTTTAACTTACATTCATAAGTTTCCATACAAATACATTTCCGTACTCCATCCAACTGGAACCAAACATTTCGCTTAATATTGGTAATCACTCCGACCCATTCGCGATAGATAACTTCCTGGCCCCTTACGTATGTCTGGCCATCAAATAATACAAATTATATAATATCAGTAAATTTGGTTAAAGATTTTAAGTGAAAACAAAGAGTAATTCGAGATTATTACAGAAACGGGCCCCAAGCGATCTGTCATAACATTTTCAACGATATGACTTGTGCCGACGATATTAACGGTAGCCTTGTTCATGTATACTGTAACTGTCCCACATACACCATCCTCATTCTTAACTCTTTGACCTCTCATCAACATCCGGTCCACCAACGCTACCTAAAGGTTTTAAGATAAATTGCTGCTCATGATGATACAGATGTATGCAGATGGTTCGTGAAATATACCTTATAATTCATGAATCCCAATATAGGAAATAATTATTTAACTGTGGGTATTTACCTCAGTCACTTGGGTCATGTCTACTTTATTTGAAGAGTCCCAATGTACCAAAACCTGAGAAGAACTTCCCCCATCAGGTGAACGGTTTATTTCGGAGTCAGCAGGTCCAGCGAGAACGGTTCCGTAGATAGGATTTCCATCTGCAAAGTCTTTACCTACCCGTACTATGATATCTCCAGTGTACAATCTCTTTGGCTTCTCTGTCTGGGTACCAGGCTGGTTATCTGACCGAACATCTTCAATGGTAATTTCTGTTTGCAAACTTTCAGTGCGACTTTTAATTTGATTTGGCACCTCAACTGACATGTTTCTAGGATTCTTCAATCAATACCATTTAACACTAATTAATTAACACTCAGATTTTCATATGCGGCTATAAAAAATTAATTCTTCCAACACACTTTTTCGGATCAATTTGTTTTCAGTTTTCCGGCTGTTAGTGATTTTCACACTTCTTTAACAGGATGACGAATTCTGGAATTCGGATTCATCAATCATGATACTTCAGAATTCCGAGAAAATTAAAACAAACAATTTCCCTCTACCTATTACATCTCCCATAGTAACACTATGCATTTAAATTTTATAATGTCGAACAATTGGCCCATGACGAACACTTCATTGATTTGATTGCATTTGGCCTTGGCATTTTGCGGTTATTTCTTGCGTTCGTTTCACCACAGAGTTTAGAAAAGGTGTAACCTAACCCTAACCCAACATGACATCGACATCAGGGAAATATCATCATCGGTATCATTTATAAAAACAATGTCCATACCATTTTTTTCATTTTCCTCCAAGGTTTACTTTTGGTATACCTATCTGGAAAAGAAGATGAAATATACCATTTGAATAATGAATTCATTTTACAAATTCAGTTTCACAGTTTGGAATCTATAATTGTCATTTTACTTTGAAAAGGAACCTATATTAGTGTTCGAATTAATATTATGATTAAATAGCCTGTCACCATGGCCATTTTGTAAAATTTCAGTGTTTCGAAATTAAAAGAATAGGGGATAAGTTGGGATAAAGACTACTTTGTGGGAGTTAACAATCTGTCTGTCTGTCCATTTTTCAGTAAGCAATGCTTACTAAGAATAGTATTATAAGAATAGTATTGAGATTGATCTTAATCAGATAAGCATCCAAACTATTTCAAATCTGGTGGTCAAAAGCACTGTTTAGTTTGAAAATCAGCAAAATCAGACGTCCTCCCTATGCCTTGTCTTTTGTCTAGGGAGGATTAGAAGATCAAAATAGATGTAGATTGTAAATGTAACCCTGTATCGACCAGGTTTCCTTTCCCAGTGAGGTTCAACATTCAAACTGGATACCCCACAAACCTAATTTAGTTTATCACAATATAACCTAACCATAGAATAGGGCGGCTGCATACTTTATTAATTTTAGCTTTAGTCCTTTGCCGGCAGACAGAAAGCAAAACAGGCTACTCTCGTACTGTCAACTGCCAGGGTCCACACAGTTTTTCTAAGTTACGTTAAACCTGGCTGCAGACAAAGAGTAAAACAGGAGCTCGTCACTTGAACGACTTGAAGTAACAGGAGCTGTCACTGTCATAGTAACATTTTTGAAAATCGTGAGCTAGAGCCTGATTTGATTGAAAGTACACTTTTAGATCATGTATCTAAAGGACTAGGGATGTTACATCTAAAGATGTTTGCGTTCTTATGACTTAACCTCCGCTACTTTTTTACATCCGTTTGAACAATATTTATAACATTCTGAATTCTAATTTTACTGGGAAATATAGGGGAAACTCCCCCGGGGGAAACCCTGGCTATTTTCCATAGATACAAATTAATATACAATTTCGAACACTCATGTAGGTTCTTTTTCAAAGTAAAATCTCAATTTAGCATGCAAAAGTCGAACGTAGTTTTATTTTAAGCCATTTTAAATTCATATGCAACGACCAAAAGCTTTCCGCAGTCGTAAAATTTAATAATAAATAATATACATGGTGAGCCAGAACTATGTACACAAAGTCTAGGCCTTATAGCTCCTGAACGGAGGCTGCTACGGAAATGAGACGACCACCATTGGAAAGAGGGATAACCTAAAATTAAAATGGGCTATACGAATAATTTTATTGAACTGCGTTTTGCAAATTAAAAATGAAGAAGTCGAAGGCCAAAATTCAGTGTTAAATTCCCTTTAACTATTAAATTTGTTCGTCGTCTTTCGTTGATTTTTTGCAACACCTTCCACACGATTTGCAAGCCGAATTGCAAGACGAATTCATTAAAACTGTTTTGCGACTGTCTTCTTGAAGTTTAGTGGCCATTTTACTTAAATGTTTAACCTTCTCATGAGTTAAACACCATTAATTGACCTTTGGGAGCGAAAGAGACCAACTTAAAGAATCAACAGCGAGTGTCACCTCAAAGTAACGTTTAAATTCCTTTAAGACTGACAAGGAAATGATTTCGTTTTCGAATTTCAAGGAAATTCCAAAGAATTTTCCTTGAAAACATCTTTGTCTCGTCTTTAAATGCGTAGTTTTAACGAGCTGAAATCTTCAAGACGTTTTTCAAGGGAAATCCTTCACTCCCTTCTTTCTTCCCAAAAATTTTTTAATGAACTCCTCTTGCAAATCGTTTGAAAATCGTTGCAAGCAATCATCGAAAACCGACGAACAGATTTAATTAATTAAAAGGAATTTTATGTTTATTTGGAAAATTTAACATTGAATTTTGGCCTTCGACTTTTTGATTTTTAAATTGTAAAATGCAGCTCAATAAAAATATTCTTATAGCCCATTTCATTTTCAGGTTATTCCTCTTTCCAATGGTGGTCGCCTCATTTCCGTAGCAGCCTCCGTTTAGGAGCTATAAGGCCTAGACTTTGTGTACATAGTTCTGGCTCACGGTGTATGTACCTAGATAAGAAAATTCAGCACCAGCACATTTATTATTAAAAATTCATTTCAATGATAGAAAGAAATGTAGAACCATAGACACAATAACGCAATGAATACTTTCACATATTATAGAAACGGTAGACAATATGCATATAAATTTCACGTCCATAAATAAGTAGCAGGTACCTGGAAAACAACAATTTTGAATCAAATTGATTGAACCACGCAAGGTGTGACGGTTGTTTTGACCATCCGTTTTGTTTACCATACGTAAAGTTTCAATTTCAAAATACGTAAATGTAAATAAACGGCACATATCATTGGCTGTCATATCATAATGCGAAAATTGATTGAATGCATGCATATTAGCTGCATTAAAATTCATGCAGCAATTTACAAAACAAGACTGTCTTCAATATTATTATTCTACACCCGAAATAGAATTCTGTGAAGTTCTGTTCTTACTTGCTTCTGATAAAAAGTCAAGTCACGCGATCTATACTTACAACTTTAGTTCATTAGTCAGTCTCTTTACAAAAACAGTGAAACTAATGCATTTTCAATTTTCCACTACTTATTTTATTTTCTATACCTATAGCCATTATTGCATTTGATTCCCTGACATGTCTCTTCACTTCACTCCAATATTTTGCCAATTATTAGTTCCAATTACTATCTTGGTCCCGTTGTTGCATGTTTTTTAACTGCAATAGTCATTAAATAAAGTATTATTTAACACCTATTATGTATGGCATGTATTTTGACCCGAATGAGCAGAAAAGATTAATGAATCAATCTGCAAAGTCCAAAGTCCAAACGTTGAACTCCCAAGTATAGAAAAGTTTGATGCGTGATTGCGTGATGCTGATGAATACAGAAGAATATTATAATAAATGTCACAATGGAAAACGTAAATACACATACAAACTTTTACTTTCATTTCATCTTATCGCCCCAATGACCTAACTATTGAATTCCATCACACTTGACTAGACATGAACGAACATGGACACCATAAATATAAGCTATAACTTTCCTAAAACCTAGCATATAATATAAACCAAATTGGCGATTTAGCAATTTTATTTGTCAATATTGTTAGCCAGACTGAGCACTACAGACGCACATACTAATACCATCAGAATTTCGAAGTGTACGATACTAAAACGTAAATATAATGGACAACATCGACAGCATTCCAGTAGTTTCACAGGTAAAATCTCTTGTTCAGGTCATCGGAGGAGATGCTAAAGGAGCTTTAGACACTCAAGAGAATTTTGCCTACAGAAATACATTTCCAGTAGTTTCCCAAATCGCATCATTGGGATATGCAATTGACGGGAAATTGTGGGAAGCAAAGAATCTTCAAGAAAAGTTTGCACAAGATTTGAATCGAGCGATTGACTCTATTCCTCTGGCAGGTCATGTCAAAGGAACTGTGCATTATGCATTGGGTCAAAATGAGCAAGGGGATAAGTCGATGAAAGATGCCAGTCGTACTACTGCGGTCATTGCGGGAGGAGCTGGTGGGATGCTGGTAGGAGGACCAGCTGGGTAAGACTTAGTTTAACTCATTTTTACCTCTTTCTCCATTTATAATAATAATTTGTAAATCTTGGATGATATTTAGAGCCGTGGCTGGAGGAGTTTCAGCTGGGGCTGCAATGGACAGCATAGTAACTGGTAGTGAAGTTCTCATCCATGGACCAGATAACGCCAAACCTTATGGTTACTATAAATTGGGAAATGACATAGCAAATGGCAAAATAAACAGTGTTGGAAAAGGCTTTGATGCTGCAATGGGTATTTAATTCATAGAGCTTTTACATATATGGATTTGTCGAGTGAAAATGTGAGTCCGAAATCTCTTTAATAGTTCCCGTATTGGACGGAGTAACTGGACTAGCCGCTGGAGCTGCTACCTCTGGGATTATTGATCCTTCAAAGGCAGCAGGAATTGCTCAAAATTCTTTAGTGAAGCCCACAATCATTAAGGCATCTAGTACCATTCTAGATATTATAACCAAAAGCAAGAAACCTGCAGGACAGATAGGTAATGGACTCATGACTGATTATGTCATCTTTCCTAGTTGAAATCAAAGACCTTTAACTGTTAGTCTCTGCTCCCGCTTGGTATTGGCATCAGTACCATGATAGTCGGTTTAAACTCCTTGATAGTAACCAAATAAATTTTTAAAAGGGGAAAAGGGCCCACCAGACTACTAAATTGATGTTTTGTATGTACAGGACCTTTGGTAAATTCGGCACCTTTGAGCGCCGCTGCTGGAGGTGTAGCAGTTGTGGCTGGATTGGACACTATATCTGCCAACCCAATTCTAACAAAGAATGATGGCCGTCTTCCTCCATGTAACTCCAGCCGAAAAGAGAATAACTACCCAAATCTGATGGAAACCACTATCGCCCCTAAGCCATAAGCGTATAGGCTGTCATGTTCTGTTTTGATGTATATTATTTGTTTTGGAATGTAAATTCTTTGCTATGCTTGATCTACTTTCGCCTTGTTCATCGTTGTTAAATATTTTCGTCATTCTATAATGTTATCGCAATATTCCGTGGACCTGCTATGCATGCAGGGACCAAATGATTATGCACGTTATGTATACCTAAAAACATAAAATTGAAGAAAATCCATAAAGATAAGTAATTTGTTTAAGGATATATTTTTGTTTGATTAGCATATACATATAAAGTAGTTTCAAGGAAGATATATCAATGCAATAATATCACATTTATATAGTGTAAAAAATTATAAAGATAAAATTCACATAGCCAACGTTTACTCAATTATTTCAATTACGAATCAATCTACCAAGTCCAAAAGTCAACCTCTGGACTCCATGAGTGTAGAAAGTTTTACAGTCATGTGATGACTATAGATGAAAACTAGTCTACATCATTCATATAATAACCATAATATACAGAACAAATTATATGAATACTAGCTTTAGGCTAAAATAGTTTAAGAGAAACTTTCCATAAGTACAACATCTGCCTTGTATGTAAGTGTAAATCTAAATCTACATTGAGACAAGTACGTTTATTTTCATATCAACATCCTATCTCAAATCTAAATTGGGTTCGTAAAACGTATGTCCTCTACACCACATCTAAATCAAGTTGGAGGACTTTATATTTTTATTAATCTATTTTGGTTACCAGATAATAATAGTGAGTCAAGCTGAGCACTGCCGAGAAACTACATCTCTATTTCATAAAGTACTGAAGAACGAAAAGGATGGGTAATACAGACAGCATTCCAGTGGTTTCGCAGGGAAAATCCCTTGTTCAATACATCGGAGGGGATTCTAAAGGAGCTTTAGAAACTCAAGAGAATTTTGCCTACAGAAATACATTTCCGGTAGTATCCCAAATCGCATCAATGGGGTACGCAATCGACGGGAAAATGGGGGAAGCGAAGGATCTTCAAGAAAAATTTGCTCAAGACATGGACAGGGTGATTGACTCCATTCCAGTGGCAGGTCATGTCAAAGGAACTGTGCATTTTGCATTGGGACAGAATAAACGAGGGGAAGAGGCAATGAAAGCTGCCAGCCGTTCTACTGGAGTCGTAGCTGGTGGGGTTGGTGGCTTTTTTGTCGGTGGACCCGTTGGGTAAATTTTTTAAAGCTATCCATTAATTCATGCTATTTGTCTACCTGCAATAATATTGCATCAAGTCTTGAATCCTATATAGAGCTGTGGCTGGAGGTGTGGCTGGTGGAGCAGGAATGGACAGTGTAATAACTGCCAGCGAAATTCTTATTCACGGACCCGCTACAGCCAGACCGTATGCGTATGGTTACTATAAGCTAGGAGATCAGATTGCAAATGGCGAGATAAAAACTATTGGACAAGGCTTTGATGCTGCAATGGGTAAAAGGGGTTCATAATTTACATTTGAATTTATGTATTAAATCAACATGTAAAAGTCCGAAATCATTTTGACAGTTCCCGTATTTGACGGAGTGACTGGACTAGCTGCTGGAAGCTCTTCTGGAATTGGAGCTTCAAGAGCAGCAGGAAACTCTCTGCTGAAACCCAAGATATCGGATGTCATACCAGATGTTATAACTAAAGGGAAACCTAAAGTAGGAGGAGGGACAGGAACTGGAAGCGTGGCTGATATAATTCCACCTAAAAGTGGTAAGAAAAATTCGATTGAATCAATTAATTTTTTTGTGAAAATTGATCGGAAAATGAATCTTTTTTGGTATTGCTTTTCCTATGCCATTTTAAAACATTAATTTGGAATTGTTTCGTACATACACTTTTAATGGAATTAACATAGTCGTGGACCTAAACAAATTGGCAAGGGACAATAGAGCAAACCAATTGAATCCAAATCATGCTCCAAGTGGCCCTGGCCGTCCTGCAGGTAGTTTTAATCCCAAATTATATTATTATAAAAGTATATCCATGAAAAGTAAGTGTGAATGGGTTTTACTCGTAAAAGTTAATGTACGATTTTTTTTATAATGAAGGCTATCAAGGAACTGGCACACTCGCTGATAAAAATAATCATGCAAATCAGTTGAACCCTAACCATCCTTCGTATCAATCTAGCCGCAATGGTAATGGTCGCCCGAATCCATTGGATAATACAATCGACACTGCAGCTTAAGTTGTCACGTTTGCCGTTAAAATCGTTTTGTTCGGATTAATGGATTAATTTAATTTGGAATGGTAACTTCTTTGCTTTACTTATGAAGTCTTCTCAATCTTTATCACTATTTCATCGTTATAATAGTTTTTAAACATTTTCTTCATATTATACTAATTTTATCATTACATTGTTTGGATCTCCTATGGATCTACTATTATGCTATAATATAATATATTGAAGATAACCTATTAAGATAATTAATTTGCTTAAGAATATTTGTTTAATCCTGATTTTGTTACATCACTTTTGCTTCACGAATCAATAAATGTCAAATCCTTTTAAACATGATTTATCACAATAATTGTCAAAAATATTAGTAACAGAATTGATAGCACTACGTATAAGCCAGAAGCAAGCTATACTGACTAAGTATCATACGCTTTGACGAGAAAATCTATTCTTTTTTTGTTGAGTTTGTAAAAGCTTTCAAATGCGACTTCCGGAGCAGTTCCACTTTTATACACAGGACCCAATCCATAAAGTGCAAATTCTTTAAGAGCCATGATTTGGTTTAGATCGTTAGAAATTAATTCCTTATAACTATTAGGACTGAAATCGTGACTAAGTAGGGTCGCCAATTTTCGTTTCTCAACCAGCAAAGATAAAAATTTGTCTTTCAGGTATCGTATAATTGTTCTTAAAGATTTAACTAAATGATTATCAAGAACTTGATGAACGTAGGTAATTAAATGAAGAAACAATCTTGTTAAAAATCTACATATTTCAGAAATCTTCAACCCGAGAGGGTTATGTGCCCATACCGAAGTGTACATGTTGTCAGATGCAATCAACGAGCGTTCTTCGTGGTAAATATTTGTATAAGTCTCAAATAAGATAACTGAAATAACCATCCCGAACTCTTCTGGAGAAAACATTTCGGATTTCCTAAAAAATAGTTACATTTTTAAATGATACTGTATCATAGATAGATATAACATGATAGGATAGCAAGAATTAATGAGGCAATGGTGTAGGACTTACAAAAGTTGACTGGTTGTCACCAAACCCAAAGTCAAATCAGTCTCAATACGTAAAAACTTGAGCTTAGAAGTGAGCCATCCTCTAAAATCGCTCTGAGCAATATGATCACAATCCTTTTTCAATGTTCCCAAATAAAATTCAGCAATATCATCTATTTCATTAGATCTCGGCCTAGTTAAATCGTCTAATGAATAGTTACAATTTCCAAAGCCAACGAAAGGGATATTTGGATGTTCATGTAAGACGTGGAAAACTGATATTGAAGAATCCTGCCCTGAGAATACTTCCATTTCGATCCGTTTGCCAATTTGGTGGCTGAAATCTAAAGATTGCTCTTCCAGATCCCAAAAGAAATCAAATGTAGTTTGACATTGTATACACATTAAAGCTGCATTTTCCAAATGATCGTTGTCAACTTCCCTAGTTTTGAGAATGGAGTTCCTAAAACTACTGTCGTCATCCGTATCTTTGTATTTCTTCGGACGCATTAAAAGATCCAAAGAGGAAGGGACTCTCAGAGCCTCGTTTCCATCAATAGATTTAGAATCTTCTCCATGTGAGATATCAATCGTACTTCTTGCATTTCTCTTTTGAATCACTGGTACTGCAACTGTGCTGCTGTCCAACTCCTGGAAGAAAATATGAAAATATCAATGTCCAGAGGAAAATTAAAAATTGTACAACCACACTTTGGTGTGTTAATTATTTATTTATTGCATTACAAATGATTTCGTTCTCCGCATTTCATCTTCCAGTACATTTATGATTGCTTTGGCAGTTGGATACTGCTTTATTGGCATTGGGGTTGCTACATTCATTAACCTTGGAGTTTGCCCAATCACATTTTTAAAGTCACACGAATGTTCAACAATTTGGCAAGTTCCCAAGATCCATTCAGGAAATTCGCATTGTTCTTTTCTACAAAGTTCCATTTCCAGAGGACTTTTTCTAAATTGGTCTATTTCAACTGTCGACCATTCTATCATTGTCTGTTCCCCAGATTTTCTGCAAATATAGTGAAATAATCACATAATATTTATAAGCGTGTACAAATGATTCTGGAAAGCTTATACCTCCGTAATTACTTACCGTAAGTAAGCGATATTCAAAAAGTACGTGTTGAAGTGTCTGTCGTCTTTGCTTTTTCTGAGGACGACATAAGAGTTTTCTGTTCTGTGTCCGAATTCGTTTTCTCCCATGGGAAAGATAATAATATCCTTTCCTTCGTCATTTGTTTGGGAAGCAATCACAACTTGAGATTTCGACTCTTCCCCAGGAAAATAATACTCGCTTGTTCCTTTACCTTCATTTAATTTCTGTACAACAATAGGTATTCCTCCAAATTGCGGTCTAATTAACAACGCAACAGCGGATTCTATTAGGTGAATATCTTTATCAATTTTTTCTTGTGCTCCTTTTTTCAAATGAGATGTCAATTGAAAATCAGACAGACTTGGTAAAGTTCCGACAATGGGAAATGCTAAAATAACTACTAAAGCAACTTGTTTCTTGAAGTATGAATTCATAATATTATGTTAAATTAACATTACTACTGTCAAGTGTCAAAAGTGTCAACTACTCCTGCACAATGGAAACAAATATGCAAGTTCTCCCCAGAGGCGGCTTTCCCAATGGGCAGACTGGGCAGTTGCCCAGGGCTTCGCGCTTTAGGGGCCTCGCGCAGTGCTTTGACAAAGAAAGAATTTCAACTTGTCTATGTTGATTTCACTTCAGAAATACTGGTTTTGCATTTTGGTTGAAGATGTACGTTTTGTTATAGCTTTATTACAGAACCATTTTTAGAATTCAAGGTAGAAAAGTATACCGAAAGTAGACATCGCGCAATCTAGTAAAAACATACTGTTGACACGAAAGCAGCATCTCTCAGAATTATTATAGAATTACTACATGTATTTCAATCCACAAATTTGTAGCATTTTGCGTTACCAAAACTACGTAATTGCAGTAGATGTAGATAATTATTAATTATGTTTCCACTAATAGTTTTTTTTAATTTTAAAAGAAATAAAGAAATTTAAAAAAAAAATGAATAAAATATTCAAATTCTAAAATGCCAAATACATAGTCTTACATAGTAGCACGTACATAGTCTTTAACAGAGTTTTAGGGTCTTATTTTGAATAAAGGACGTATTGAGGTGGAAACCCTTATGGGTTGAAGCCCCACCCCAAAATCGAAGAAACAAGATATTTTTTCTCAAAATAGCAAAAAAATTGATTATTTACCATTTTTAGGCCAGTTTTGACTAATTTTTGTCAAAAATTGACAAAGTTTTTCGCGCCGAGCGCGAATATATGTACTTGAGATATAAGTATCACTTAATATAGTCCCTCCCGTAACTCACTTCTGTACACTTCTGTTTGTTTTGTTTTCAATAACATTAAAAAACCATAAAAAATGTTCACGCTAATTATTCATATTATGCCAAATTCATTTAAAAACGGAAAAGATTCGTGGATTTGAATTAATATAATAATTTGCATAATTGTGAATTATTATTATGGGGCCTCGCGAGAACATTTTGCCCAGGGCCTCGCAAATCCTAGAGCCGCCACTGGTTCTCCCATATTGTGTAGTTTTGTACCTGTAAGTAATTAACATATACACAGGGTGTGTTGCCGTATTGTGTACTAACGTAATAAATTAATAGTAGTAGCAGTTTTAAATAACATTCATTTCTTAGAACCTCTGTGTGAATATTAATATTAATAGCTCATTAAATGGTGTATGAGTGTATGGCCAGATTCTCATTGTTCCTGACTGAGGAAATTAATTAGGAATCTAAGAATGGACTGGGAAATAATGAAAGGGCAATAAAACATCTTGTTTGTTATTTTTCTCATTTCCTTCTTTTATTTCAGCAGCAGCAGACAGATTTTTTGTAAAATATAACTATAAATTAATTTAAAAACTAATTAACACTAACTAACAACTAAAAATAAGTATTTTAAAATAAGTTTATACTTTGGTTTTGCTTTAAAGCTAAGTATTATGTGGTATTATGGTAATGGTAATAATAAATTGTGATATGTTCCAGTGAGAAATTCACCAATAATAATTGCCACCATCATGATGCCTTACTTTATGTCAGTATCAGTTTCTTAAGTATCACTTTACATACATATCATGCAATAAGAGTTAACTGAACAAGTTACCGCAATTAAAAATTTCTAAAATGGCAATTTGAATTATATACATATTGCGAGTAAACATTTTACGACAAGTCACAAGAAATAATTTACATAAATACCTAACTCAATTTGTTTTAACCGAATAGCGAAGTTTTGTTTAGCGAATAAGCGAAGTGACTTAATAACACTGCGTTTATAATTTGCATTACTTTAAGCACTGCAATGCAGTGTGTTTACGACATTACTATCTATAGATTTAGTTAGAGACTGTTGATGACTTTGGCTACGGTGTTAACTGAGGGTTCCCCAATAAAAGATCGATGATTCCCTTCAACTCCGAAAATTTCAATCTTTTGTTTACATACCTGTAGAGAAAACAAAAACTCATTAGACAATATCATTAATGTATAAAATTGAGTTATCTGTACTGATTTTCTACAAAATATAGAGTTCAATAGGTGAAATTAAAATACCTGAGAGAGACTGTAGTCTTCCCCAAGAACTTGAGCAGATCTATTATTGACAGCCTTAATGAGAACAGCTCTTCCTTGGTAAAATGAGCTAGGAGTATATTTATCAGCAGCGACTAATTTCTTGTAGAATGATACTGCAGCGTCTTCGATATCTTGCAACGAGATTTGTGGAATGGCAGTTTGGATAAGAAGAGATGCTTTTTTAACACGCTCTTCGAATGAAGCTAATTTAATTAGTTCTTCTCTGACCTGAGATGGAAAAGGATAAATAATTAATAACCAGTTCCAGAAATCGAGAATAAAATAGTTACGCAGATTTAAATGTAGGGACTTACTTTGGTGTATTCGAAGGAGATAAACTGAACGAGGAATGTGCACATGCCATCAGCTTCAATATCAGCACCAAGGCCTTCTTGATTATTCTTTTTGTTCTTGTAACCTTCTGTTTGAGAGCTGACGTATTTGTGAGATCCATCTAAGAAAATCAGATTCTTGACTTGCTTCTCCTTTTCTTTTTCAAGTTGTAATGCCATTTCCAGTGCTACAGCGCATCCAAAGGAGTACCCGGCGATTGTGTAAGGTCCTTTGGGTTGAACAGTTTTAATTTGCTTCAAATAGAATGAAGCTAGTGCATTTATCGAATCCAAATCTGCTTGTTTCACACACTGTAGGCCGTATACGACGCAATCGAGTTTACTGGCAAGGCTTTCCAAAGATGCTGTAACTCCTTCAATAGGGTGGACAACGAAAATATTTTCTTTGGGCTTAGATACCAATTCTTCACTGTTAAGTTTGACGAGACATTGTTTGGGCATCAGTTCTTGAATGAACATTTGAATATCTTCAGAATTTTCCGACAATTCGTAGACCTCTTCTTCATTCAAGCTCTTTCTGCTACTTCTTCTCGAGTGGGATGTTTCTTTAGAAGCGCCTTCGTCAATTTGCTTCAGTCTTCCCATTGTCAATAAACGAATTTCCTGCATAGATAGAACAAGGTCGTGATCTCTCTCCAGCGTTTGCTTTACTTCTACTCCCATCAAAGAGTCCATTCCAAGTTCAGCCAGATTGGCATTTTCATTAATGTTAGATATATCCTTCATTCCCAGAATGTTAGCGACTGATTCAACAAGATTGACCTTTCCGGCAGCCTTTTTACCACCAGAGCGTTCAGCCAGAACCATTGAAGCTACAGTTGCCTTTGGTTGCTGGAGGAAAACATCTAAAGCTGTCAAGCAAGAGGGGATTCTTTGGGGAAGAGTTCCTCCGACTACTGTTTCGTTTCCTCCCATATGATCTTGAATCACACCCACATCTCCGATAGCTCCCCATTGAATAGCAAGACCGGGCAAACCATCTTGTTGACGAAGTTCGCAAAGTCTCTCCATTACTGAATTAGCAAGACCGTAATTAGATTGACCTGCATTTCCTCTGCCGCAAGAAACACTGGAGAAAACGACGAAGTGGTCTAGTTCTGGGGCGAGAGCTCGAGTAGCTTTGTCTAGATTAATAGTTCCGTCGATTTTGGGTTTTCCTACGGCTACGAAATTTTCTTCAGTCTGATTTTCCATGAAACCATCCTTTAAAACCTATTAAACAAAATTCATTAGTTTCTTTTGATCCTAAAATTCAATGGATAAAGAAAAATTTTATTGTATCAATTACTTACCATGGCTAAGTTAAAAACAGCTCCGACAGTGCCCAATTGTTCTTCAGTACGGCGAATCAAAGTTTTGGCACCTTCCAATGTAGTGACATCATCTTTAGGTGTCTCAACAATGATTCCTTGCTCACGCCACCTGCGGACGCAAAGGTCTTGATAACCAGAAGTTATTCCTGATCTGGAAACAAGCACGAGTTTCTTCACGCCTCGTTCAGTAAGCCATTGAGCGAGTTCTAGACCGAATCCACCCAAACCTCCAATAATGATCGAAACCTTCTCTGGGTCGAAGTAACTCTTTGGCATTGCTTTGACCGTTCTTCTGGCAGAACCTTTTACTTTTTCATTATCTTCATCACGGATCTTGAGAAGAACTTTTCCTACATGTTTACCACCAGCCATGAATCTAAAAGCTTGTTCAATTTGTTCGTCAGAGAAAACGGAGTGGGGCAGTGGTTTTACAGCGCCAGCCTTGATTCCATTTGCAACCAATTCAACGACTTCACGTTTATCAGCAGAGTCTTGATCGAAAAGAGCATCCAAAAGAATTCCATGGAAAGTTACATTCTTCAAGAAAATGGCCATTCCCAAGGGATTGTTGTTGGATAAGTCGAATTTTCCAATTTCCAAGAATCTTCCATGTTGCGCCAAGCAACGGATGGAAGCTTGAAGCTTCTCTTCTGCCAGGGAATTCAAAACGAGGTTGACACCTTGACCGTCAGTGTGCTCCAAAATGTGTTGTTCAAAGCTGGTATCACGAGAATTGGCAAAATTTTCTTCTTTCAACTGTGGGAATAGATTCTTGAGGAGTTCTTTCTTTTCATTTGATCCTACGGTAGTAAAGACCTTACAGTTCATGCTCAAAGCAATAGCAATAGCTGCTTGTCCTACACCACCGGATCCAGAGTGGATTAAAACAGATTCTCCAGGACGCATACGACCTCGAACAAGTAGAGCATAATATGCAGTGGAGTAGCAGACGGGAACCGTGGCAGCTTCTTCAAGAGTCCATTGAGATGGAACTTCCCACATGAAAGTGGCATCTGCTAATACGGAAGTGGCCAAGCCTCGTGCAGCAACAAGTCCCATTACTCTCTTTCCTTTTGAATTCTTTCCAGCAAATTCCAGACCCAAAACACAATCTTGCATGGCCAAATTACCTGGGAGAGCATCTGGGGGAAGTTTACCGGTAGCCAACATAATATCACGGAAATTCAATGGGGCGTAGTAAACATCGCAAAGTTCAACATCTTTTTGTGATCCTTTGAAATACTTCAGAGGGCCTTCGATCCAGCGGAGACTTGAAAGGTCACCACGAGTCATTGTGTTGATGTAAGCATGTTCGACATCCAACAAAGCATCGGCAGCTCCCTTCAATGGCAAATGACGATAGGATCCGATTTGTTCTCCAGAAATTACGTTTTGCAAAAGATCACGATCCAGAATATCCTTAAGGGTCTGGCTTGGTTTCTTCAGGTCAATGGTCAGAGATGATTTTCCTCCAATGAATATTCCGCGAATTTTATCACCACCGGGCTCTTGCTTCAGACAGTTAACCAGTCCAATGATTCCACTATCAGCCTTTCCTTTCGATACCAAATAGATTTTGGGGTGTTCAGCATCTTCCGCAGCATCGTTCATGGCTTTCTTTACGGTCTCAACCCAATCGAATTTGAAGTTATCGATGTCGATGACAAAAGGATTTTGAGTTGTTGGAGCCCCTTTCTTTCTTAGTAAAAATAATTCTTTGTCTTTCGAAAGCTTGTGAGCAACTAGGTGGAATCCACGGTGAGAAGCGGGAGCAAGAGATTTTCCCAATGGGAAGTTTAGAAGAATGAAAGCATTTTCTTTCAATGAAGCTTCCACAAAGTTCAACTGTGTCTCGTCACTTAAAACGATTAAGTGGCAACCTTGCTCTGGAATCAGTTTCTCAATAGAATCTTTTCCGACCAATTTTATTCCAGCTTTTTCCACCTCCTCGAGATCAGCAAGTTCGGATTTTAGAGTAAGCAGGGTTATGTCATCCTAAAGAAAATACAAAAAAAATGTTATACTTTATTTCTTACACCCAAAGCAATTTATAAACTCAATCTTATTTATCTTACTGTAGTTGAAATATCTGAATTAGTTACATTACTTTAATATTTGGTAAGTAATAATAAGTAAATGGGCTTGATTTAATACATTTGTATTGATGTATTGAGAATTTTTTTATCAAACGCACCTGATACATAGGCTGACCCATGATAATATCATGAACCAACTTGGAGACAGCATCCTCAGCTTTGATAGCGATTTCAACCACCTTAAGACGAAGTGTTGGAGTATTTTCAATCACCAAATCAGTACATATTCTGAGGGCCTTTTCCATTGGAGAATTCATATTTGTAGGGGTCTTTTCATCAAAGTGGCTGGTAAATGAATATTCTTCGAGTTTCGGTGCAGCTTGAGTGGCTTGTCTTCTGGGGGCAAGACTGGCTTTCAATCCTCTCATTTCAACTCCGTGACATTTCACCACATTAAGATTTTTATACTTGTAGACAGGGATGCCTGTGTAATTATCGAAATGAAATTATTGATAAAATTTTGACAATATAATTGAAAAAATTTTAGATACTATTTCCACAAGTAATTTACCTTCTGTAACTAAATCTTGATTGTTAACAACAAAGTTCTTCAAGGTTTGTGGGTCAATAGTTGTTTTTTGTAATCTGGTTGGCAGGTACAATCCACGGTTGGGTTGGCTAAGAATGGAAAATTGTAACATGGTATCTAAAAAGCTGACCCAATTTTCTTGCCAGTCTAATTTCGCCCAATTTCCTATATAGATCAAAAGATCAAAATGAATTATCTCAGAAAGCAAAGGGAAAAGTTTAGTAATTTAATCAATGAATTTAATGTGATAAGTACCTTGATTATCACTGAGTTTGATTCCTCTGAACATTCCATGGTAGTCATAACCCCTTAATCTCAACTCTTTGTAAGTGTCGGAAGTGTTGAGAGGAATGTACTTGGATTTTTGGATATCATGAGGTTTCAAGTTTAATACTTCGCTTTCAATATTTTCAGCAACACGAATGTAACCGGAGACTGCGACAGATCCACCTTCGTGAACTTCGAACTCTCCACTTCCTTCCAAAATGTTGATGAGGAATTTGACGGAATTTTCCTTTTGCAGAATCGTGGCGCGAAGGAAGTTGACATTCTCAAACACGACAGGGAGTTGGTCAAAAGAAGTTCCGCGCAATTTAGCCAAAGTTTTCCAAACAAGAAACATGTATCCGGTTGCAGGGAAAATGATTCTGCCATCGATAGTATGTCCAACAAGGTATTCGTCAGCTTCATTATTGAGAGAAATTTCAATCACGCTTTCTCCAGATTTGCTTGCTCCTTTACCAAAGTTGGCAACATCCCAAGAAATGGAATGATCCCATCTGACCATGGGAGAAATCATGGGAGTGCCTAATGCAACAGGAAAATCAACTTTTTTGTACAAATTGTTAACTCTTGGGTTCAAACCGGCCATGTAAGCCTTTCCAATGGATGATAAGAAGTAAACTGCATTATCTGGAGAACTTCTGCTCATTAATCCTATGTTGGTAGTTTTGGAAGAAAGTGATCGTTTCAAGATAGCTTGGAGAAGACAATGTGGGGCGATTTCAATGACCAACGCGTCTTCTGGAACATGAGCCAATGCTTCTTGGAAAAGAACTGGGGAAAGTAAATTGTTGACGTGGTAGGCGGCAGATGACATTTTTGCTAATGGTGAATGCCAAGCGCTTTCAGGAATGGAAGAACTGATCCATTTTTCAGATCTAGGTTTGGCAGTAGTAATGATTTTGTCCAGAGACTCTCGCAGTTTAGGTCCAACACCAGCGATATACTTACTGTGGAAAGCCTGGCCAGAGGATTTTACTTCTTTGGCAAAGATATCTTCATCTTTAAGTTGTTGGACAAATTTATGGATAGATTCAACCGGCCCAGAAATGCTAACGCTATCCCTAGCATTGTGACATGCTGGGAAAATATCATCTGGGCATCTTGCTTTAGCCTGAATTAAAGAATTAAAAGTTAACAAGTTGTACACTAATAAGTTGTAAACAAAAAGAATAAATTTGTCATTAATCATACCTCTTGCCACGAAAGTCCTACAGCAGCCATTGCTCCAACGGGCAATTTAGATTCCAAGATGGCACGGCCTCTTGCGTAGGCTGCCATCACAGTTTGTTCAGCAGTGAAACAATCATCAGCGTAAGCACATCCAAGTTCTCCTACAGAATGTCCAATAATTCCATCGGGAGTGATTCCCATACTGCGGAGCAAATCGACCAAAGCAACTTGAACGGCAGCAATAGAAACAAAGGATTTCAAAACGTTATCAAAAGTTTCATCATTTCCATTGATAAGAATGTCGTAGAGGTCAATTCCATGAGGCATGAGTACATTCGCTGATTTCTTAATGGAGTTTTCAAAAATTTCGAATTGAAGGAGATCCCTTCCCATCCCACTCCATTGGGTTCCCATTCCTGAAAAAACGAACCAGACTGGAGGAGCTCCTGTGGAGCTGGCAGCTTGTACATCCAACTCCATTTTTTCAGGAGTCATAACAGCATAACCTCTAAAGTGGTGTCCCGGAATGTCATTTTTTGCAATTTCGTGGAAAAGGCCGACTAATTCTTCATCTCTGGGCTTTGATCCCAAGTTCTTCAAAGTAAACTCAACGGCTTCCTTAGTACGACCAGAATAAGGAACGAGAATTGGAACGGGATCTACAATGGGAGAAGCTTTCTTTTTCGGATTAGTTTCAAGTACTACGTGGACATTGGCTCCTCCGAATCCGAAAGAGTTGATTCCCACGAGACCTCCTTCCCATGGCTGGTTTTCTTTGACAACTTTGAAGCGACCATCATTCAAAGCAGGAATATCTTTGTTTGGTTCTTTGAAATGAAGATTAGCAGGAATAAGACCTTCTTGCATAGCTAAAAGGACTTTAGCAATGCTGCAGAGTCCAGAAGCTGGTTCAGAATGCCCCATGTTGCTCTTTACAGAGCCGATCAAAAGTGGTTTGTTAATATCGCGTCCCTTGCAGAAAACATCAGCAATTGCATTCAACTCTTGAGGATCTCCAACTTTAGTGCCCGTGCCGTGAGCTTCTACATAAGTAACGGAACTGGGATCGATACCAGCTTCCGAATAAATTTCTTCTAGCAATTGCTTCTGAACACTTCCTGCAGGGAAAGTGATTCCTTGTTCTTTGAAACCATCAGTGTTGGTTTTAGCATGGAGGATGGTGGCATATGACCGACGAGCCACATCACTTTTCTGAATGTAAATTGCAACGGCAGCTTCACTTCTTACGTAGCCGTTTCCTGAAAATAACAGTTAAGAAAATCTGGTAAAATATCACAATTACCAATTCCATCATCTCAACTCTTATTTTTTATCTTACGAACGATAGGTTCGCGTGCTATAAAATCATTTTTTTGCTCCTTTTCAAGAATACTACTTCCTCTACGAGAATTCCCATTGTTGAGTAACACAATACAAGAGAGAAAAACGAATAACTCTGTGTTACCAGTAATTTCATTATGTACTACTACATAATAGTTCTGTTTTCATCGTCCTACACTACAATAATTAATGCTTATATTATCTACGCATGTGAAACTACTGTTAAATAAAGCTACAGTAAACCAAAAAAAAACATAAAAGCCTGGCAAATATGAATAGCATGAACCATCAAAGAAAAATTGAAAACTAGTATTTAGAAATTTGATAATTCTTCGTACCTGATACATCGAAAGCTTTGCATTTTCCATCAGGAGCCAACATACTCAGTCTGTGGAATTGAAGGGAAGATTGTGGCTTTAAAAGTAAGTTGACTCCCCCAACGATAGCTGCATCACAATGTCCACTTCGAATAGCAGACACAGCTTGTTCCAATGCCAACAAACTTGAAGAGCAAGCTGTGTCCAATGCAAAACTGGGTCCTTTCAAGTCAAAAGTGTATGAAACTCGGTTGGCAAACATAGCACGGCAACACCTGGTGTATTATAATAATTACTTTAGGCATGTTTTCCTTTTTAATTGAATAAATACAACTTACTACGAATAAAATAAGTTGTTACTAACCCCGTAAGGCCATAGCCGTTGATGCCATCAGGATCCGAAGACCAAGCCTCATCAGATTCACTTGCAGATGCTCCGATAAAAACTCCGGTGCGAGAACCTCTGATATTTGTCGGGTTGATACCAGAGTCAACAATAGCTTCATAAGTTAATTCCAGAAGAAGTCTCAATTGCGGATCCATAAGATTTGCTTGTTTTGCATGAACGCCAAAAAACGTTGCGTCGAATTTGTCAAGAGTCTTTATTTTACCGCAGCGGGTGGGTAAACCGAAAAGACCAGGATTCCATCTACGACCATCATCAGTGATCATGTCTACCCCATTGAATAAATTGTCTGAGAACTCTTCCATATTTTCAGATTCTGGTAACCGGCAGGAAATTCCAGAAATAACGATATCATCATGGTTGAAATTCTTGTAGATGCTGCTTTTATGTCCATTGGTAATTGTGCTTCTTTGATTGTTCTGATTGAGAGTTGCGATATGCTCTGGTGGAGGGGGGATATCGTTTTGTGGGAATTTGGCTGGCATTTCTAAAAATCAAATAAAATGAAATTTTATTTAAATTATTTTTTCAAGATCAGCTGTAAAATTGGACGTAAAATATTTACCATCATGAAATGCAACTCTTCTATTTGCAACTGGCATTTTTCTTTCTAATATTACCGAGAAGAACTACTGGGGAAAATGTAAGTAATAAAATGATGAGCTACTATCTAATTTTGATAGAATTTTCATTAGCTGATCACGAGCTTTAATGCTGTAACTTTTTTCTTGTGTGAAATCACGAAAGATTAAAATTAATGCATTCAACGATTTAAGTATCCCTATTGATGCCGACCTCTTCATATGATTTTAACTTTCTGCTCGGGAAAATTGCAGAAGAACAATGATTGACTGTTATGGTCCAAGGATATTATGACGACTGACTCTACTCTGTTGGCTATCTCCAGTTTTTAATAGCAGCCTTACTACATTTATAGTGAAATCAAACTATTCTGGCTGACCCTAACTGTGTAATACTGTACCAAGCTCGTTTGAATATTTAAATGGTTGAGGTTATGGAGTTATTAAAGTAATAAGGAGTAAGTCAGTGCCTGCATATTAGTATTAATCCATTGCAAAACAAGGAACGGAGTGAGCTATTCTTTTGTCGAATCAACATGAATTGAGTTACGCAATTGGATGCATTTATATTTCCACGGGTTCGCTACACATCATGCTATAATTACATTTACTCTAGCATTTACTATACTACTAAGCTACTAATTGTATCATAAATGATAAGCAGTATACTAAGCAGAAATATTGCCTATCTAAATCTACTTTGAAAACTAATAAACCGACAATGTACTTTTTAGGTTCACTTTTAGACACCTTTTTTGAGCAAATGTCAAAGCAACAATGGGAAGAACTTGCAATTTACCTCCCACCCAAAAAAATAAGTATTTTAATACATGAATGAAATGTGGAGATTAGAAATAAAGTTATCTTGTGATTTTCTCATGCTATTTCCCAAGTTTAATGGGCGAGGAGTAAAACTTTGACAAGATGGGTGCGATGTGTGTTTAGTAATAATGCTAGGTGTAAAGGCAGTTGTGTTGATAACAGAATTGATGACAAGTGGCCTTTACAGTTCTAAGGAAATGCTTAGAATAATTAAGACATGAAAACAATACAAGCTTCAAAACTGGGAGTCGATTTGCATGTAACTTTTCCTTTAGCAGCTTATTATTAAATAATTAAGATTTTTATCCTTTCCAAGTTAGTTGCCCAATGCTCAGTCCGACGCATCGATGCTCTTGAAATATACTGTGGTTCATGGCCAAGGAAAATCTTTCTCAATACATTTTTACATTGAAACAGTTATAATGTCAAAAGTTTAAAACAATTCTGTAAACCAAAAATGTTGATTTGGAATTAGTCAAGATATGTGATTTCACAGGCTGTAAAGCCTCAGATAGAGGAGCCATTTTGATAGAGATTCTTGTGAATAGCTATTAGAGCAATTATTGTATTACCCAATTCGCTAGCGTAAAATTATAGAGGTAGAAAACCAGTTCAAAGATTTCTGTAAACATATAATTCCCTTCATTATATAGCGAATTGCAGCATAAGTCAACACAAGGACAAATGTTGATAGAATTCATTTATTAGTGTGCAAAATATTAGAAATTGTATAGATGTACTAGAACATCTCATCAATAAGTGTACCCTTCTCAACTACAGATAACTAACACATGAATTACTTTCGTATACAATTCTGACAGTGCGTTGCAATTTGTAACAATCAGGACACTTGTGAATTACTTGACTAACAAGACCTATTTAAGGCTAATTAACCAACAAATAATCGTCATTCTTAAAGAAAACCTCTCAAATAAAATTTAACAGTTACATGTATCTGTAGCTAGCTCTAGCCACTGAGATCTTATCGCAAATTGTCTTTCTCATCCAATTTCAAGTCATACCATACCAAAGAATCCTACCATAATAGTTTTTATATTGCGTTTTATAAAACTCTTGCAACTTTGCTCACATTGACAATCTATCTAAACTATGGGCATGCTAAATGCGTTAAATGGTACAGCAATTGACACAAATAAATAGGCATATTAATAGTCTGTAGTACTACACAAGAATTTTGGAGTGCAAAGTGCACAATTAGTTTGGAATAACACTGAAGGTTAAGTTTGCATGATTTGTTGTGAGCAAATTAAATGGTTTCAATTCAGTACCCGGTGCCCGTATATGAATTACATTTCAATTAATGAACTATACATTGCCTAGCTTCGGTTTACTGTTTGACATTAGCATGGGAATTAAGTATAGGAAAGAGGCAAGGCAAGTGTATGGTGTGATGTGATGGATCATGGATAAAAACAGGTTTGTCTGCTTGGATTTCTCCTCTGGAGCACATGCTAAGACTGTGTAACCCACTTAAGTTACATAATCTAATGTATGGGAAATTGCACTATACCTACTTCATACATACAAAGACTGATCACCAGATTTCGACAAGCTAGCAGAATCTTAGTCGACCTTCCAGCTATCAACATAGATTCAAGCATAAGCAATTTCCACAGATGCTATACTAGTACCTATTTACTATAGATACATTTTCTTGCACCTTAAAACCACTTTTACCACTTGTTAGTATATTTCTGTATGATTCTATGCTGAAGAGTTCATTATATCAAGTTGAAGGCTATTTGCAAAGATAAAATGACAGAATCAGCCGATTGTACAAACATGCAGAATTTAATGCAGCCAGCAAAAATCCCTGTTTAATGTATGAGTAAGCTACAAATACTATATCATGAGATAAAGATGTGGTCCAATCTCATCATTAATTTTACAACCCAGATAGTGGGATGAGTATGACTATTTCAGTTATGATGTAATACAAAACGACGTCTTTACCTGGAACTATGGAATTTTGCATGCTTAATCATTAATCTAGTTTCACTAACATGAGATACGTCGTAAAAGTAATCTAATAACCTAATGACGGTCAATGTCAAGTCAGAGGTAATTAAAAATCTTAATGCTCCTCGTCAACATCTCCGCTTCACATATTTTCTCACATTTTCTGGCTTAATAAAATGTTAATGGACATGCCAATTGTAAAAATTGATACAGCAATAATCTCCCTCAAGACGTCAGATTATACGATCCTCATATAGAATTAAAGTGCTTAAATTGATATAAGTATTTCAACTTATAAAAGTTACTGGGTCAGATTCAAATAAAAAATGTATTCAGCAATATACCGCTTTACTAATCTGTTAGTATACTCTTACATGTACTTTTAATTTTACTTGAGTCTAATTGCGCAATGGATTGATCTACGCAATTGAAAAATCAATGTACGTATAACAAGAATCTTTTGCGTCTTATGTATTCAGTATTTACGTAGGGTAAGTAAAT
The DNA here is from genome assembly GCA_020055645.1 of Tomocerus qinae. Lineage (NCBI taxonomy): Eukaryota > Metazoa > Arthropoda > Collembola > Entomobryomorpha > Tomoceridae > Tomocerus > Tomocerus qinae. The sequence continues at coordinate 104,915,624 of CM034546.1, read as the reverse complement.
CAGACGTTAAAATTTTTAGTAAAAAAATACTTCATGTCAATTTTAATTCATTCAATCCGGATGCGAATTACTTGAAAAGATAAATTGAAAAGATATTACTTTTTATATGTCAATATACTGACCTACTAAAATTAGAAAATCGATTCCAACTTGACATTGGATACATCGATTGCACTACAGCTGAGTGAGCTGAGTAGGCAATGAAATAAATAAAGTCTTAGGAAGTAACTACTCTACAATATAAAGGTTCTGACGATTATGTCATGTCTCACTTTGCCCATATGGAAATTAATACTACTTTGTTAAAAAGAATATAGTATAGGAAATTACATAAAATACAAAATTACAATACCAAAAACATAATTCACAGAATAATAGCTCTGCCAAAATAAATGTAATGAAAACAAGGAAAATCTGATAAAAATGCAGACTGGCTGTCTCTGTTTGATATAACATTATTAAAAGTTAATGAAACAAAAGAATATAATGATGCCTTACAACGTTACAACAATAGACCGTTAAATTAATTACATTTGTAATAAGGAATACATGAATAAGTACTTAAATGAAAATTGAGTTTGGGTTGAGTTAATTTAAGTAGGGCAAGTTCACATGGGATATTCAAAATAAGTAAATAAACATTTGCTTGGATGAGATAAGAATGACAAGTGCATTAGATATGATATTTATGGCAAAGAGACACGTCCACGTAGGATTAAATGTCATTACTCATTGTTTATGGGATATATTTGTTTCTGAGTCAGCATCCAGCAGCATGCATGATGCACTCACTCATCTGCTGATTAGCTAACATGAAATAACACTAGAGCTGAGTTTACTAAGTTACAATATTCTTCCAACCATGACTCTTCTAGATGTAGACTAGTTGAAGTGATGCAATTGTGGTAGGTAAATAGCATCCTATACAAAAGTAATCAGATGTGTATGGTGTGATCCGAGGAAGGAACGAACGTGCAACTTGGTTGGCTTGCAGCACTAGAACAGATGATAGGGAAAGTATCGTACGATTCTCTAGTAACCTATCCTAAACCTATTGCATTATTCTTCAACCTAGTATTCCCATCCATCCCAACTTTCAACCTACATGCTCTACTACAACACTTTTTAACTTAACCTACCCAAAAAGTAGCTAAGGAATGCTTAGCAGTTAGATATACCTATACTACTAGTGCATTATTATTACTAATCACTACCACTAGCTACATTATAATTCAGAAACCACTAGTCGTAAGATTATTCTAATTATGATGCATGTACTTGTATCTACTATCTGAATGATATACTATAGTACTACACAAAAATATACATTTTAATACAACTCTTTCCCCTCTGGTGAACACAATTCTATGCATTTATTGTTTTCAGAGCTTTCTGTTTGTTTGCGGTTGGACTCTAAGCCTTATCGCAATTCCTTGTCTATCTACTATTATTGCATGCACTCAAATTTACTCTTAGTCTGCCTCAATCGCCCTCGAATTCGAATTATTTCTAGCTGGAGTTCGTTAGATTTATGAAATGTTCTAATAACAAACGCCTAGTCTTCATAACATACTTTTTGACAGAATTGTATAACTCCTTTCCTAACTCAATGTTTTATTTCTTTTGCATGCACATTGATAGGCTACGTGAGCGAGGTAAGTAGACACCATTCACACTCTCGTAAACTCCTAATGAACCTTCCTGGCCTCTCCTTTAATAAAACTTAACACATCAAGGATTTTCCTCTAATCACCATTACAACTTTCATGTCAAAATAACTACTTAATGTTATCACATGGACAATTCTATGATGAGTAGGATCAAGATTTTCAGATTATCAAAAATATCCATTAAAAACGAATACCTTTTCTACTATTCTCAAAATGCTAGCTCATTATTGTGTTTGATGCCTAAATTCGGTTTAATACTCTATTCTTTCAGACAAGAATTTGTACTTGAGTGTTACGTCATACTGGGAATGGTAATCAATATTATGTTCTATATACGTACTACATATTTGCGGCAAGAGCCGGTACGGTGACTTTTTATGACTTTCTTAAATAAAAATAGAAATAATATCACTAAATCTCGTCAACGTTACATTTCCAACTAAAGCCTTGGTTAAAAAACTCATTGACACAATTATTAGGTAGAAATACAAATCAATAGAATCAATAACTAATCCATATCTAGCGAAAGTAAAGTCTATGTATGTTATCCATGTACCTATAGGTATATACTGTAACCTTAAATGTAATTAAAACTTTGCGTGATTACTAACATAATGTACATAATCAAAATTACTCTATCTGTGTGTATAGTAAAATGCATGGAATGCTACTAAAATGATAATTATATGCTTATAAGCCTGATAATTATATTCCCACCATGTATTACGGACTTGGGAACAGGAGTTATTAACTTTTATTGCAAAGTGAATGAAACTTACTTGTAGGTATTAAGTAGTCTTCAACTGAGTAAAATGTTAGGTATTAGCGGTAAGTACTTTAATTGCTTTTGTATCACAATTCGTAAGATTCTTCTTTGAAAAACGCCCAAGTTTGTTGTTTCCAATTCGTACTTTTTCGATATAAAATATTGCACTGGATTTTTTGTAGATATGTATGTAAGTACTTTTTTTAAGTATTTAGGTTAAACTGAAGTAGCTATTTAAGAAGGAGACGATTTCTAAAATTTCAAATTCCTGTAAAGATACTGTCTGCTGCTTTATCGAAGGAAATCTTTAACTGGAATGAAATTGACAGAAAAGGTCTGGAATGCTCTTCTTGTTGCTAAACTGACAAGTAAAGGCGAAAGCCGAAGATTTAGCCAGTCAACATCAGTTTATATATTAACATCGAGATAAAGACTGAAATCCACATGTCCTATGAGGTGAGGTGGTTTTCTGTGTAGTTAAAGGTAACATTTTGGTATCACGTAGGACTCCTTCGCTCAGTTCATGGCATATTATTCACCTACTTCTCTCTATGTATATGTGTATAAGGATGGGTTGCAATTCTACACAATTCATGGTCCTACTTATATTATCCTCATCAAAATTCGCCTTTCTTATACATACTACTATAGGTATACGTTGTACCCGTACACCACTGTTGAGTTACGTTGAGTACAAGAATACGTTGCTACATACATTCAGCATGCACCTTTCGGTTGCCGCCGCGTCATGCCCAAAACATCAGGCCACAATTGCAACCATCCAATGAGTTTGGCGATAAGCGCAGTCAGCCAAAGGCTCAATGCGTGAAAAATTCGCTAAACTCAACCTCACTATCCCAGTACGTAATTTCTTGGTACAGCATACTTACAAATACATTGTGTACAGACCTATTCTCAGCTCTGTTCTACACATACAATGTTTAATCCTTACTTAAGTTACTTAGCACTTGCACCGTGCATAATACAGTGTAGTCTACCATTCCGGTATTCTCACTTAAACGGATATCCACATTTTATCCAGTTGAAATAATAATTGCATGGATACCCCTACCAGGTAGACTTTATATACAAAAGGTAAATCAGTGCATTTAAAAAATGATCTAATCCGGCTACCTGTATACATGTTTCTTAATCTATATTTTTTTTGCTATACAAAGATACATAAATTTGCAAGGTGAAAAATGATACCCGATGAGCTAAAACACCTGTAAAAAAACACTGGGAACATTTTTAAGGAAGTTTCTAATGAATAAAAGCATTTTATTTTATGGCTTTTACAATAAGCACCTATTTTATATTCTAATTGTAAAGCTGAATGTACTAAGCTATACTTTCTACCAAAACAATCGGGTTTTATCATCGTGTGTATGGTTTTATTTGTTTTCCTTACATAGTTTAAATATTACCGAGTTGTGTATTGTAATGAATCATGTATGAGATTGTATTTGCTGACTAATGCCTGAGTATAAATTATTTTTTCGAGGAGAGGTAGACTGAGACAGGGATATTCATGTAGGTGAGCTTCAGCTGTGAAAGTCATCCAGTGCAAATAATTAGTTATGCTACAGTTAATGGTAGCAATACAAGTTAATGATGATCCAATAACTTAATACCAGACTGAACTGAGACAGGATGAACTCTCTTGCTTCTGGTATTACAAGACGCTATAGAGGTAGAATGACCGAAATGTAGTTTAAAAAACAATTCCGTATATACAAATACTACATTATGTAATTATATAGTGTAGCAGGTATCTATATGTAAATCTACAAAGCAAGTTTTAATGGTGCATTTGTGTGTGCATGACACCACATCCATCACATGTTCATCTCATGCGAGAGAATGAAAAGCATAAACTTACAATTTTGTGGGAACAATATCAGACAAGATTCAAATTATTTATCATTACACGAGAGTCACGAATATTTTTACTACAATATCACTAAATGTGCAGAATATGGTATGATATGCTTATATTGACGTGTGTAGTACTTAGGCAATGGCTGTTACTATGTAATGGAAGAGTTTCGATGACCGTTTGAAGATGAGTGTTTTGATGGGAACTATTCTGGTGGGGTGATTGTTATTACCTACATTTACCGAGCTCAGATGCTCTGTCGGGTATACCCACGAATACAATGACTTCCACTTGCCGAACATGTGCTTGCAACCTGATTGCAATTTTTTTAAACTTGGGCATTTATTGCAATCTATGCAGACTGATACCCAACGAGGCAGATCTACGTAAGTAATCAAATCTCACAAGGTTCAATCTTGTATAGTTATTTTATGTGCGTTTTTGTGTACATGTGCTCATCATGTAGGAGAATATTTCATTTTTATGCTAATGCGGCAGTTTTATTTCATAATTTTAATGATTTTTCTCAATTGAAAGTTACACTAAAGGTTATCCTCTAATGTCTACAGCTGATCTGCTGATGTAATGAGAATGACAGTAGGAAACGAGTCAGCTTTATCAGTCTAACTTGCTCTAACTGGATATTTTTATTCCATCTTGTAATGACATAGTAATCTTTAGTTTTTTTCACAGACATCGGAACATGCGGGTGGGATTATGTAAGTAGGGATATTGCACAATTAGGAAGACGCCATTTTTTACTAATTACTAATCGCAAAGCAGGTTTGCATCATAAAGTGGTATAATTATCAAGAGGTTATTTTTAGATGTATTACTATACACGTGAATCACGTCCTTACGAATGCACAGATAAAAATTGTTCTGCATCGTATTTGCAAGTAATTTGCATGTCTATTTAACTCAGACCTCAACTGCATGTTTTACATGCTTTAGAATTTCAGTTAAAAATTATGTAATTGCAGACTGTAGGATTACCTCGTGAGAATAGAAATCATTGATCTCACATGTGTCAGTATTTTACAGCCAATGTCTTCATGATTGCATACCATGAGGATATGGCATGACTTCTTGGTGATATGCATCTCTTCACCTATACACCTGAAGCTTAGGGAGAAATGAAACCCGAAGGTTGTCAGTACTTATGAATTAAGATTTGAATTAAATTTTCTACTTCCATATACTCGTCACTATTGCGTGGCCATTCTTTTCCATTGAGACTTCATAAATAAAATTAACACCTTCGCCGGTATCAAGCCTACTTAATTTAAACGTGCAAACAAATTCTGACGTAAATAAAAAGTAAATTATTAAAATAACTGTGAGAAACAAAGAATAAAACGTTTGTGCGAAATGTCTCTCCCATCTCCTGACATTTAGACTAAATCGTCCTTTACCCAACTGCGTAGGTAACTTAAACAATTTAAAATTAACTTAATTTGCATCGCATGATTCAAAATTTCCATACTTTAACTCAACCGTCTCACTTGTCGTCCATAATAATCAAAAAAATAATCATTATCTTTGGGAATCTACTACCTACTCTCTTGCTACTTCGCAAATACGCTAACGCTTTGACTTGTTAGACTGGCATTGAAAATGTCTAAATTATAAAATGTGGGAACATGAGCTACAACACTATGTATCATTGACTTCAATATCGATTATATTCCCTGCTTCCCTTGTGGTCTAATTAAGCTGACTATTTAGCTTCCACTCATGCAAATCAATAACTACTTTTCCAATAGTAATTTACAGAGTCACAATCAAAATTAGGAATCACAAAATTTAAAATCATGGCGAAATATTTCAATACTTATGACTGTATGTCTGCAGTAAGCTGCTTACTAAATCTGCTGTATTTTTCATATTGCACAATAATATGGTCAAATTGAATAATTGCCTAAGCTGAGAGCTCTTTAGGTTTCGCATGAAAATTAAGAATTAACGTGAGGGTGCATGGAAACTCAAATCATATCTTGACTATCATATTCCATGTTAAGGGGGCTGTTCCCCTGATAACCAAAAAAAATATTTCGAAATACGAATTAAAAAATATGTTCCTAATGGTAGCCGAAACCCAACCCCTCCAAACCGACAAGATAATTTAGTGCATTAGTGATAAACAAATGCACACAGTGACAGCTAGCAATTTATATTATCTGCATATATCTTTTATTTTTATTATCTACATCATCAATATAATTCAATTCGATTATTCAAGAAATAATTCGTGATAATATGATAAAACACATTACTACTAGACTGTACATGTTCACCTTTTCATACATACATATCCCCCATGGCCGAAGCTGTAATAGGCGTCTCTTCCACAAACTTACTCTCCCCCAAAATCATTCGTTGCAAATTTCGAAAGGCAGTTATTTCTTCTGAGACCTTTTCATGGTAATTTTGAACCTTTGCCGCCAGAGCCATTACAGTATAGTTTGTTGACTGCAGCGTACCGAATAATTACACAAATAAGCTGACAAAGATTTTAGCTGAATGCATGCACCCAGCTAGACTTCAATCAAAAAGGCTGCAGAAAAAGGCTGACTTGGCCAATGACAACACTAGTGTACATTTGCACTCATGTAGTGTTATTTCGAGTATTGTCGTATTGCACTGCTACATCTCTTGAGACAGTAATCCGTAACCATGGGATCGAATTACTGTACTGTGATATAAGTAATTTTGTTACACAATGGAAATTCGCAGGGCAAATTGACTACACCAGCGTTGGCATAGAAAAAAGCTCAATGCTCTGTCTTATGTTAGTCCATCGCTTCAATCTGTCGGATATTCATGACCTGCAAATCCGGTCAAGTATAGGGCAGTTTACATTTCATGCAACTCTCTTTGCTATTTTTGTTTCAACTTCCTGAGTTTTACTCCGATTTTCTAATGAAGTACATTTTCGGAAAGGTAAAAACATTGGCTAGGATTTGGATTGGGAAAATTTTCGATTATTGTCTCAGTTTATATACAGTTCACATTTTATGTTGACTTCTGGATAGAAATTCAGTTAAAATTTTGAACCATTGCTACTCCTAAATGATCAAAAAAATCAAAAGTTTTCCCAATCCAAATCCTAGTCAATGTTTTTACCTTTCCAAAAATGTACTTCATTAGAAGATCGGAGTAAAACTGAGGAAGTTGAAACAAAAATGGCAAAAAATTTTAACATGTAATTTGATAGTCACCTGGGACGACATTCTGAACCCCTTAGCAAGGGGAAATCGCAAGCAAATATTGAGTTACCACAGGAGTTGCTATTGTCCATATTCTCATCATTGTCGTAGATTTAACTTTGCTATCGTTGTCGTAGGAATAGGGAAATTCCATAGCGCTGCTACAAAACACGATTCTCATCCCATAATTTTGCCACAGCATAGCAAATATCTGTCGCAAAGTTAGCGCAAACTGAGAGCTACCGCAACTTTGCGATCACATTGTTGAAGGCACTTGGAGATTGGAGACACTTGTGATCCCTATGGTTACTTTGACAATATCAATTGCAATTTGATAATCTCCGGTCTCGGACTCCGTAGTACGACTGTCAAGTGCCATGCATATTGAAGTGCAAGACATTAGGCAACTGTAATTTCCATGACTACAGTCACTCGTAAAGTAGTACCTCAATCAATGCCTAACACCCTTCCCACACTACTCCATACATATTCCTTGCTCCATACCTTGGAGTTGGAACATCCATGCCGATAAGTACCGTTACCTAGGACAACTTATCAAAAACTGCTACAACGTCGCAAACTTGCTAGGACGCTGCTAACTGACATGAGAATATGGATTTATTTTGACATCGCAAGTAGACATAGCAACTCTTGCGATATCGCAAATTTACCACAAAAGTTCAGAATACCGTCCCTGAGTTTCCCAAATCGTATACACAATCACCTTAAATTTCTTTTAGCAAAAGCGATATAAGTGGAAAAATACTGGACCGAAAATTACAAGATTGGTATCGCCAGAAAGCCCGATTCTTCATTGACAACGACATTAAGAGACATTTTCATTTGATAGCCTAGGTTGGAAGTAATTGATGTTTCCCTAAAAAATGGCATTTTTTGGCTATATTTGATGGTTAAAATATCAATTACTTCTAACATAGACCATCAAATGAAAATGTCTCTTAATGTCGTTGTCAATGAAGAATCGGGCTTTCTGGCGATACCAATCTTGTAATTTTCGGTCCAGTATTCTTCCACTTATATCGCTTTTGCCAAAAAAAGTGGTCATTTATGCAACTCTCATTCTCGGTCATAGGGCTTATTGAGAAAAGTGTCTGTCCTTGGTAACAATGTGCTGTTGCGCTAAATTTGAAATAATACATCTCCATCTAATAACTACAAACTACTATGAATGATCAGACTTTCATTGTCATTTTCATGCAATCCAAATCTGAAATCTGACTGCCTGTGCTGTGCGTATATGGTGTTCTACAAAAAAGGTGAATTTCTTTCTTCTATCTTAGTTAGTCCGACTGTTTTCAGTATTTTTTGAGAAGGGCAATAGGTAGGGCACAAGGGGGGTACATGCATAATAAACTATTGTAATGGAATAACTAGCTTGCGAAAAACTCAACATTCCACCACCGCACATGCACGCATAGTGCATCTTTGTATATCTTGTCTAATGTCTTGCGGTTACATAGTGTATGGAATCAGTAAAAAAGCAGCCCTGGGGCAAAATGGGACGGATTTCATTGGCAAAGTTCTTTTTAAGTAGGGAACACTGGCTAACCAATTTTTTATCACACATTTATACAAATTTGTCTGTAAATTGGATTGCCCACCCGATGATTGCTGATCTTACACATAGCATACTAATTGTTAACAGCAAAAAATGGACTTTTGTCATTTTTGTCTCTTCTGTGTGTATCAGTGTATCTTTTGAAGTAGTGGCAGCTGGAGTTTTTTTCAAAATATTCTGCCAAATGTTACCATTTTTAAGCCGAATTAAAATGGTGGGTAGTGGTGGGGTTATATATGGAATTGGGAAAATTTTGTCTACAGTAGGACAGACTGTTAGGGCCGTTCACAATAGCTTACGATATTTAGTAAGCTAATAAATTTTAGATGATCGTGGTGATATCGGATTGGTATTTTTATGTGTCATTTATACAGACTGGCTTTCATAAACAGACCCTGGACGGGCTCTGTGAATCTACATTGACTTAGTTTAGTTGTTTACTTTTTTTGTTAGATACATAGCAACATCCCCAATTGTGGCATAAACAATCAGAGTATTTTATGTATGCACTATGACCTTAAACTAATTGAAGTAATTTAGGTTGCGTAGTTTTGGATGAAATGATTGATTTACCGACATTGTATTTGTAACCTATATATTGGCAATAAAATTAATAGTATTAGCTTTTCTTCATCAGTAAACATTCAATGTTCTTATTAGTTTTATTTATTCTTTAGGAAACCATTTACAAGAATGATGCACACATGAAGAGAAATGGAAACCGATATTTTACCATAAATGTACTGATAATGTAATAATGCATTTAATCTTCTCGTAAGAAATTTTTTCTGCGCTTATTATGACTATTGTAATTGCTTTTCTTACCTATAAAAGTTGAAAAACAAGGTTCTCAATACAACTATGCATGTTATCTGGGCGCTAGCAGTTTCAAAATATGTATTGAAACTCAATATTAATTTAAACTGGAGTAGGGAATAGCACTGTGTCTGATTGCGTGTTCTGTGGGGTCAAACCTGGATGATTTAGATCTTTGTTTTGACTCAAACGACATGGACACCAATATGCGGTACTATTGGCTGTGTTACTTGTTTAATAATTAAATACTTATAGTTAGAATGTGTACTGTTAGTGTACACTTTACATAAGATATGTAAGTGTTCGGTTAAGCCATACTACTACTTCTACGTTCTTGTATTTCAATACTGGCAGCTCAAGCGAGTATCAAATCACTTAATGCTTATTGTAAAATTTATGAAGATGATTTATTTAAAATACATTGATAAATGTTTAGTAGATGTGGTGAGGAAGTAGTGTCATAGACATAAGAAAGGAATCTATGAGTAGTTTGTTAATAGTAACCTATACATATAAGACAATAAATGTTAAGTATAAATGTTTACTAGCTAAATTCATGTATAAATTGAGTTGAAGTTTTAAGATATGAAAATGAAGGTAGAATGAGATAACCATTTCTTAGTTTACACACAAAGTTGGTAAAGTCTAGTATTATGGCATGTAATAAGCTCATTGGTTTTCCATTACTGGCATCGAATTGTTATTAGACATGCTAGTAGTAATAACTTTTCAATGGAAAAATGCAGTCGCAGTAGTAAGTGTGACATTTGATCACAATTATATTATTTGACTGTTGACAGACATGTGTAGTTCTCGCCTATCGTTTATCGAAGGTGGGAACAAATGCCTATGAGGTCCTGGCCTAGCAAAAAGCAAAATGCAAGGCGTAGTTGATTGTATAGCATGAGAAACGTAGAGCAATTTAATTCTAGTAGTGATAGCCCTTTGGCAGATTAAAATAGAACAGTAACATAAAAATGGACATTGGACAGGAATAGAAGTCATAGTCGTCTATCTAAATTCGGTTTTGTACCTAAGTATAGCAAGGGAAATATGTTTATTGAAGTATATATGATGTGATGTGATGCAATTAGATGTATGGAAAAAACCTGACTACAAATAGGGAGTAGGTAGTATAAATGTAATGGTAGCAGTAACTGGTGAACTAACGATAAGATAGACATTTCATTGCTAGTTTCCATCTGATTTGGATGAATATTTAATATCCGCTCTCATCAATAATGCTTTCCTGTTCACATCAGTCTGTCTCGTCTTCCTTTCAGCCAGGCATGGACTAAAAGCCTTGCTTTTCCTTTCTTAATGCATTATTACAACATACATACAGTCCTATGTACATTCAGAATAATATATCACCGTAAGTAGTTTAGCACGTTAGTAATTATCCGAATAGATTGTTTTGCTACGAATTCTGTGAATGGTACCTTTGCATTTGATTACACATAGCAAACATATTTGTTCTGTCTGTGCATTTATCTAATCGTAATCGTGAATAATTCGAAGGTAAAAGTAAAGTGCTCATACCTGAAAACGAACCGAATTCCAAACTAAATAGCAATATCAGCATCAACTAAGTAAATTACAGTTACTCTTTCTATCTCGACCTTTTCCATCCATGAAAACATCGACTTTCTATTTTCCTCTCTTTTATTGATTCTAAATGTTCTGGTTTCTATCATTTGCCAATCCATTTTTAATCAAATGTACACTTCTCCTATCTTCACTATAATAATGCAGTCTGTGTTATCAATTTAGACTCGTTTTCTCTGTTTTTACTATTAGAATATTCTCCGTGACTATTTCTCATTTTACATAATATAATTTCTCTTATTATCTCATATTCACTCCATTATTCACAAAAAAAAGGACTTGTGTACAGTTCCAAGAGTTCCATGGAAAAATTTTAATATTCAGAATCATCTGCATAACAGATTCTAACCTTAGACTTGAGAGTTTATTACTTTTCAATTCGTAAGCATTTGCTTTATGTAGTCTTGTCAGTGTGACATGCCGTGGTCCTACTAACTTGACTTGATTGAATACTTTTGTTCGCCAACTTCTCTTTGACTTTTGTGCTTTTATTTTCGTCGCAAAATAATTTATTCATTGTGTTCCACCATTTTCCTATTATTATCCTCTGTTTCTCTCCATTATAGAAACAAATCAGATCACTTTAGTCACTTCGTATTTTTACACTCCAAAAAACTTTGCCGTATGGTGAAACACAACCTATAATCAACACATACGGGTACTTATACTCTGCATTCTCATCCTATCTCTACTTGGGAGCAAAACAAGAATTTCAAGCGACAGATTCGTCCATTTGTTCTTTATTCTAGAGTTACGACTGCATTTTCTCAACAAATTTCATCAGCTAGTTTCACAAACTCTTTCTTTCCAATCAGATCCATTTCCATCCATCACGTTTACTTTTTTCTTTACATCAATTGAGAGCACATCGCCTGAAAAATTCAATTACTCACCTTATTCTGTGTAATTGGACCATCCACAATATCAGTACTTTAATTTGCATAACATGGTGAGACATTCGCATATGATCATAGAATGTCGGCAGTTCTTTTCTTGACACCTTTGTCCTAATTAATAAAACAACGTGCCAAATATGTTATTATTAGTACCGAAAACAATTGCTAATTAAATTAGATTTGCAAATGTGCTGCGTAATTTGTTCTCGGAGAGGGATCGCTTATTTTGGAGTCACAATTCATCTTGTAAGAGTTTTTTGAGATTTTGTTAGATTTTACAACTGCTTCAGAATATCAGAATCAAACATATGTTAAACGTAGGTTTAGATAATTAGTGAACATCAGATTTTGTATTTACTTGAAATTGTTTAGATGTGTCATTTGAAAATAATTATTAATAATAATATTTTCTTTTTTCCAGCTAACGGGCCTGTTGATCCTTCCTCTGATTTCTCTGACTGCAGCTTATTCTATTGGTCCTTATGGCTCTGGAAGGGAAGTAAGCATAAAACAATAATCTCAATTGAGTTTTAGTGCATGCATTTTAGTTTATTAATGAGAATTTAATACAATTGTGTTTGAAAAATATTCTTTCCGTAATGGATTAGCTGTCTACATTCGATGCGATCTTCATGGGAGTTTATACAGTGGGCATTCTGATACTCAGTTTTGTCATTTTCAGAGGAGTTAAAGAAGTAAGATCTTATTAATACCTACAAAGCTTCAAAAGTTTCTGCTACATTTTCATTAAAATATTTAGAATTTTATAGTTAATAAATTGCTCTTTTTTGTTTGTGTTTTTCTCCAAAGGAATCTTTGCTCCTTTTGAAGCTGTCAACAGCGTTTATGTTCGTTTTCCAAACAGTTTCCTTAATTATAACAATGTCAAGCTGGAAACCCAATACGGGAAATGACTTGTCCAATGTTGTGAGAATTGTATCTGTATTTCTGAATGGTTTAGCTACAGTTGTCTACATTACTATTCTGATTTTATTCATGCGTCATGTTCAAAAGAAACAAAATGGGGAAGTAGTTATTGATGACGATGAATACAGATACTAACAAAACAATGAGGAGGACCAATTAAAATGGGTCCACTCTGCATATTTTCGTCCAAAACGAATAGAACTAGAAATAGTTCCGTGGTTTTAAATTGGAGATGAAATGTACATTATCAGTATTGAGACGCTTTGCTATAATAATCTACTTGTGGTAATTATCTACTTTAATAGACTAGTATTATTTTAGCTTTTAACGTGCTACTTATTGTCCTGTAAATTGAAAATACAGTCCAAATGCAAACTTGAGCTTGCGTGTGTTCGCACATTTATGTGTGGATATTTTAAGTGCAAAACACCATAGACAGCTAGGTATAGTACATAGATTTTTAGAGGATGTTAATGATTTAAGCGTTTTAATCACAACATATTCAAATAATACCAATCAACGAATCAAAGAGCACGACATACATAATCTGTCTGGAAATATATTTACTCCAGTATTTTACCTAAAAGTATCATCACTACTTAAGACATTCAGAGATTCAAATCACAGGAAATGTATATTAAAATATCAAGATACAAGATCTTTACTCTATAAAATTTATAATCAACTCCATCGATTTAAAAAAATTAGTATTTGACTAATGTATGTATTAAGACTGCGTAGTGGTAATCAATTTGTCCTAAGAGTCATAACAAATGAGTTAAATAAACTCTAATAAGCAAACAACTAATACCAATATATTACACATCATTTACTGCATCAATGTGAATCATTGTGATAATGGCAGTGTATGGTGCTGGGCAATTTACTAACTCATTTTAAACCCCATCTTCATTAACATTAGTTCCACCACTCCACATCGAGGAAATATTCATTTTATCTTCCCTTTATAAATTGGGAAAACTCATGGAGATGGAAAAGATTATTATCCCGTAGGATTGGATAAAACTACGTCATATGGACTAAGGGAAATATCTTAGTCTATTGGATTATCCTTATAGGGTTATTCCTTTCTAAAATAGACCAATAATATCGTTAATTAACACAAGCTTTTATTTCTTGCATCCACTTAAAAAATTCCAGACCTACTGAAATTGATACTTCTAATTTACATCTTTAGATATTTCCGAGATCCGCAGTTTTATGCGTAAAAACAGACAACAGCGCATTACATGTAGACGTTACTGTAGTAAAATAAGGCATTCGTTATTCCACTACCATCATCATCATAATGATTTCTAAGACAGAGCGTCTGTTTTAGGTACATCCTCGAGTGAACTACTTTAGGACATACTTTCAAGCTAATTTCAAGACAATTCATATGGTTTCAGAAGACAATGATTTAGACAAGGTCATCCTTACCAATAGACAAAGTCAGGCAGGTAAAATAGATTCGATTACTTCGATCTTCTATTGGTTTTTTGGTACGCTAAATTAAAAACCAGAAATATTGATTTCCGTTTAGTACAAGTAAATAGCTATGTCGTATAAATGCGTTAAGTGCTAAGTGTTCATTAACTATAGATTAGTTGAACGTTTGGATATATAAATTACAAAGTCATAAGAACGACAATGTCGGCCTTTGCTCATAGGAAACGAGCAACAAGCAATTTCCGTAAGCATTAGCATTAGACATTGCTCCAAATGAATTTGCGTGAACAAAGTATCCACATTATGAAAGTTTAGTTTCATACGCATGGCAAGTTTATGTAACAAAGTCTGTACGTATTAAACGAAATTGTAGACTAAAGCAGCATATAATATGTTGTGACATGTGAACACAGAGGCCAACTAGCAGTAGTTAGTAAAGGTAGTAATGACGTGAGTGACTTTGGCAAATGTCATGGAAGACAAGCAATTTCACGTAATGTCTATATAAACTAGCAAATGTTAATATTTTTCTGTCCTTTCGCATATACCAATTTCACGTTGTGTTAAGAAATGTTCTATAAGGGCAAACATAGCATACATATATTTTACATGCATACAGCTAAAGTTAATGTGTTTTATGTGTAGTTTAATTGGTTTGTGTATATAACAGAGTGACATATGTAGAGTAGTAGAGAAATAGGCATTGTGTACCTACGTATTGTGACTGCTATATTTTATATACAATATTCTAAGATCAGGGCTACTTCTGCCTGTCTGTTTATAAAGTGAGTATTTGCTATAGGATAAAGAGTCGGATTGCCGGAATCATCCGATGACAACTTCGGAAACTGAACAGGAGTGAAGATTATA
Source organism: Tomocerus qinae (assembly GCA_020055645.1). Classification (NCBI taxonomy): domain Eukaryota; kingdom Metazoa; phylum Arthropoda; class Collembola; order Entomobryomorpha; family Tomoceridae; genus Tomocerus; species Tomocerus qinae. Next base: position 104,899,955 of record CM034546.1, on the reverse strand, counting down.
AGAGAAAAAGTATTTTTGCGTCATTTATTGATCGTCTTTGCATTCTATATACAGAGACATATTATATTATACATGTACAGAATGCTTGTAGCTTCCTTATAGAATATTTAGGGCATTTTAGTTGTGTGCTGCTTTTACTACGTACCTAACGGAAATTGCTGTGACCATTACTTTCGAGGTAAACGAGAGACGTAAAAGAAAGTTATAGAAAATGTACAGGAGCTACTCCAACATAGGTTGCCATTCATAGATTGTTATACATCTAAAAAGTGATAAGTGAATAAAGAAATATTAAACTATATAGACTTGTAATCTTTAGGATCAACATATAGTATGATTGATAAATTGAACCTATTCTGCTCAACTCTGTGTACGAACCATACGAATCTGCAAATCTGCCAGCTAGTGTTACATACGTTTTAGTTCCATTTAAATAATACGCAGATGAATCTCGCTTTTACCTTGATGCACACAGTAGAAAGGAAGGACAACTAATTAACTGCAACGTGACCTTTCCTCAATAGTAGCAAACTCCCTAAGGCAATATACCATTACACTTGCAATTAGAGCGATTAATACACTCGGCAGAAAAGCTCCCTGTACAGTTTCACTCTACCCGGTTCTAGACATTATACTAATACTTTTACAATCTCATCTGACGATTTGTGATTTTGTGAATCGCCTGCGTCGAATTACTGTCTCTGTCAATCTGTATTTGAATATGGAAGCAATTCTTCATTGCTAATTTTCACTTTGACTAAATAACTTCTTGTCCATCTGCAACTGTTTTTACTGTTCAAAAAAGCTGGAAAATTCAATTTGAAGAAGAAACAGGTAATACTCTTATTCGTCTATCCTTCTAAGATTTCCTTCAGTAACTGTGATTTTGCATTAAAGATTCTACGTCTACACCACATCAATCAAGTAAATCATCCCACAAATTAATACCATGATTGTCTATTTAGTAGTAGTTAGAAGGAACATTTGTTGAAAGAATACTGTTTCACTACTCATTGAAGTATTAGGATTCATAAGATTTTTGTCATTATAAATAAATTTTGATTTTATGGTATATAGAATACAAACAGTCGGCATCATGGAACATCTTCATCAATACAAATATCGTCCTACGGTTTATGTGCTGGCCATTGTTGACATAGTAAGTAATAATTCAAATTACAAATGTACCAATGAATTGCGATTAATTCTAGATCCATCACTCTTCTAGATTCATCACCAACTAGCCATAAAAAATCTCATGATGTAAAAATATTCATATACATATAGATACACAATTTTTCCAATACCCTATTTTACATATACTTCTATTGTCTGTGGGTCATACAATAAAATGGATGTTATTGTTTATGAACGTATAGATTTTGTCCAGTATGTCTCTGAGCTGGAGCTTTCTGTTCGTGATTACGATGTGTGTTGCTCCAGACGCATTCGCTAACAATGTGGCTTCTGCCATTCCCAATCGCCAGAACCACAATAGAATTCCATACAACAATGACCCTGAAACTGAGTCTATTGAAAAACGTAAGTAAACGGTGAAATCTATTACCGCTGAATATTATATCGTGACAAATCAATTATTTAACTATCCATATTTACAAGAAATGGTTTCCATAATATTCTTTCAGCCAATGTCCAGTCGATTGTGGCAATCATATGGGTAGCAGTAGTGGTGCAAATCATGGCCTGTATCTTGCAGACGATGGCAGCCATAAAATTATTGAATGCAAGCAAACCGGTAATAAAAAATGGATGCTATTTAATGGGTCAATGAAATAATTTAAATAGTCAATGAATAATGATTTAATCGGTAAACGCTGAAGATTTAAATGGAGATAATTTGAAAAAGTCAATACAAACGCTGAATGGGTAAATGGCAGTTGGTTTTACATAGAAACCTTAGAGCATACCCAAAAAACAGTAAGAGACGGCCGTCTGAGAGTTTGAGATAGCAAAATTATGTCAATTTGTTGAACGATAAGACCAAGGTTGAGGTTAGGTGTTAAAAGTGAAGGGAAGTGAACGACACAATTCTCCACTATTTTCCACTCCCTGGGCCAGTAACCACACTATCTTCCAATGGCTTCACAATTAATTTATGGTTCCAATTCGGAAACCGAAAACAGTCTCCCGAAGAAAATTTCACTGTGATCACGGCAATATTTCTCAACTGCCCTGTAGTTGGAACAGCGATATTTTTTGGAATATCATAAGCGAACAAATAACGACAATATAGTTAACACAAGTGACATCGACAAATAGTGTGAAATGTGATCACAGTGAAATTTTCTTCGGGGACTGTTTTCGGTTTCCGAATTGGAACTATAAATTAATTGTGAAGCCATTGGAAGATAGTGTGGTTACTGGCCCAGGGAGTGGAAAATAGTGGAGAATTGTGTCGTTCACTTCCCTTCGCTTTAACACCTAACCTCAACCTTGGTCTTATCGTTCAACAAATTGACATAATTTTGCTATCTCAAACTCTCAGACGGCCGTCTCTTACTGTTTTTTGGGTATGCTCTAAGGTTTCTATGTAAAACCAACTGCCATTTACCCATTCAGCGTTTGTATTGACTTTTTCAAATTATCTCCATTGTGGCAATCATATGGGTAGCAGTAGTGGTGCAAATCATGGCCTGTATCTTGCAGACGATGGCAGCCATAAAATTATTGAATGCAAGCAAACCGGTAATAAAAAATCATAGAAATTGTCAATTTCTGGATAGCATTTTTAGATTGGCAATTACAATTGATAGAATATTTTAAATTTACAGAATGCCAATCCCATGGAGGCTCTGATTCAATGTCGCTTCTGGCGACGGGTGACCTTGTTTTTCACATTCCTTCTGTTCGTGAAATTAATCTTTGGATCAGAAGGACGAAGTATGCTAATCTATCTCTTCACGATGTCAAATATCATCTTACGACTCACATGTGTCCGATACGTACATTTGTACATGAGAGAGCTTCACGGAGCACCGGCATTCGGAGGAATTCTTCCCATTCATCACATAATTACTCACGCGGCAGTGCATCCGAATCACCCAAGTCACCCGCATCATCACCAACACCCGAGTGCATATTTCCCAGCTCCTCCTGAAATGCCCAAACCTTCGAATCTTGGTCCCAACAGTGGAATGGATCTGCCTCCATCTTATGAAGAATGCTTAAAGCAACCTGTCAACAAAGAACCTGACCTCAGACAGTAAAAATGTTCTAAATATCTATGTACATGTCCGTTGGTGTCTGTATACTAGATTTCGATGTTTACATATCTTACATAAATATGCTGGCCGACAACAACTCTATGACAAAATAATGTTATACGATTCGTACTTATAAACAAACTGGGGGTTGATACCATGGCTTAAAAATATTTACAAACTGTTGCTTAAACACACTAATTTAATCTGAGTCAGGTTACAGGTGTAGTTTATTAGCTAGACACTTAGATAACACTTTCGCTTAAGGAATACGAATGAATACAGAGAAGTCAAAAATTAACATGATATTTAAGTTGTCCAGTTTAATTATTGTACATTTTGACTGAAAGTTACTTGTCTGGCATAAAAAAATGCTTGATTCTTTTACATTGGTACATGGATATAGGTACTGAATATTTGACTTAATTTAGCATTTTCTTTACATGCGATAAAAGATGTAACTCAAGTTAAAAATTGAAACAGTATACAATATATAATCAATCAGATCACATTACTGTTATAGATGTCCAGGAATTTGGACAAGGTTAGAGTTCAACTACGAGTTACAAGTGTATTCAGTCGAGTACAAATTATTAGTTTTTCTGCAACTGTAATTATGTTTATATAGGTATTTACTAAAACCGAACAATCGCATTTTTATGATAGGATACGATTAAGAATATAGCATGAACTGTTGAATGCATAGATATAAAATTGTATTCCCTAAGCTCCAAAATTAACTTGCACAGAAATAGAAAATATATGTACATTATATAATGTTCGTAAAAATATTGCTTTACAGTCGTTTTTCAAACTGAAGTTGGTCAAAAATCAGTAGCATTTTTACGGGAAATCGAAATTTTAATGTTAGGGGCATACAGACATTCCAACTTTCCAACCAAAACACAAATTGTAAACTAAGAAATTTTTGTTGTGCGTTTTTCTTGTAGATAATATAGTTTACATACCCCCTTGCACCGAATATTTAAGTTAATGGTCAATAAGTACTTACTCCTTCGTTAATTGATGTGTAATTAATATTTCAATTTCCACCGTTATATGGTGTAGAACATCAATATTAAAAAGTCTACGAACTTTAAATGCTCTACAGATAGTATATTAATACCAAAACCTAGTCAGTTATAATCAATTCCTCCAATTCTGTATATTTTGTTTGGAAATAAATTTTTGATGTATAATTATTTTGTATTTCTGAATACTGTTTCTGACTTGTACAAAAGTTTTTAGTTACTATTTGTAGCAGTGTGAATCATAAAAACTGAAGCACTATTAATATTAAGACTTTTACAAAACTGTAGGTACCTTAACTTTCCTAAACTTCAGTGATATATCTACTGAACCTCTAAAAAACTATGATTTGATACTAAATACTATTTGCAACTTGTTAAAATCGGTTCTTCTGGCGTAGAGTATATAGAATAATATAAGTTTTTAATTATTCCCATATTGTACTGGTCAGGAAAATTGTTACTACTAAAAATCTTGAAAATAAAATATTTCTTCGTGTCATTTGTATAAAATTTTATATTTAAAGCAGCTCGAGCACATAATTATCACACTGAGTTATATTATATTTAATTTGACGACGCATTATATTTAATTTTAACTGTATGTATTTGTAATTTATTAAAGATTCATTAGATTTGGTGGTTTTCAGACTAAATTGATGATATTAGTAATATTCAACCTTAGCAAATATTTTGTAATATTATATTGTAGAATACCATAACACTTTTAACCTTTATAAACCCTTCCCAAATGGTCGCCCTACAAAGCTTGTCATTGTCATCAGTTGAAAAATAATAGGGAATGGCTAATATTCTAATTTTAGAATTTTTGCAGGAATTTCCAGCTTCTGGTAGCTTGTTTCGTCCTGCTCTAATTTTCCGTGATTATCATTTCAAAGCTTTTAGATTGACATAATTGCTCTGCTTAAAATAGATCCTAACTCATTGCATAACATTATTTCCTGTAGAGTTGGGATGGAATGTGGAAGAAGTATTTAAACCTGAAGGTAATTTAGTCGTTTGGATTCCACAATGAAATTAGGCAGTTTGTTCTAGAAGAAAAAGGTAATTGCGGTAACTTTGCGAGGAGTAATTGATTTATCGCATTCGCAAAGTTACCTTAATACGTAAGAGTAAGCACAGGAAACTTCAGCGCACTTGCAAATAGCAAAGCTACTTTATTGATCGGTTTCTTTCAGCTATTATACTTACTACGCAGATGGCTATACAAAATGCATCCAAATAAGTACAAAGTACAGGTATTACATTTATCTGCCTCCAAATTCCTATATCTGTATACTAACTGATTTTTATGCGCGAAACTTTTTAGATTGTATAGCTGTATATTTCCAGAAGATTGGTCTGTTATAGTCTAAAACTGTAACAATGTAGTCTTAGCCGTGGGAAGCGGAGAAACATTGATGCATATTTCAAAACATTTCCAAAAATAGTTTGCTGGAGAAAAAAGTTCCTTTCTCACTCCGCAAGAACGCACTTCTCTTTTGGATTGTATCATTTTCTTACATATTGTGAGATTCAATTCCACAACAGTGTGTCTAGTGGACTGTGAGAACAAACCTTTTATCCCCGTTTTATCTTTTCTCCTATCTGTTTATCGTTAAAGTGTATTTTAAAATTGTTATGAACAGATTGACGTGTGCTATTAATTTATGAATATTATTCATCTTGATATTATCATTAGCCACTAGGGATTTACTATTACTTCAAGCAACCAAACGAAAGTTACAACAGAGAGCATATTTAAAGGCTACAATGAATACGACTACTATGGAGCATTTTAATTTTCGGTTTCGTTCGAAAACACGGTTTAT